>OZ017740.1:271638820-272838820 GCA_963969285.1 Odontomyia ornata
AACGCCAAAAATGCTGTGTAGTTTTTCAGAAGAAAAGTAAAACGGTTTATTAAATACCATTTTCAGGTATCTGTTTTGCGTGATCTAAAGCTTTGTTACTAGATATTTGGCACATTGGATCCAGACAGGTGAGAAGTATAGGATGACCGGTTGGATTGCCATTTTGAGGATGAGGACTTTGTTTCTGGTGTTGACACGCGAAATACGATTGATAAGGGGGGCATAGTGGGAGCACGGCCTTAAACTCTTTGGAGTTAATATGCTCAAATTGACTTATAAACATTAGTTTTTTTGTCGAATAAAAATCCAAGATAATTGAGATGCTCACTCCAGGGAATAGTTTGCCCTTAGAAATTTATTGGTCGCTTGGGTAGGTGAACAGGCTTACAATTCCTGGTGAAGAATATTGACTTCGTTTTTGCAACTTGATATCTAAGTTCTAACGCCGTTTCAAGGCTAGCAATAATGGAATTTGGGTCTGCGCCTATCCTGTATATGCAAATGTTGTCTGTGAAAGCTGCAATTTGGCAGTTTGGTAATGAAGGCAAGTCAGACATGTAAATGTTATATAATGATGGGCTTAGGCAGAAGCCTTGCGGAACACCGGCTGTTATACTTTTCACTGGAGAAATGCTTTCCCCTTCTTTGACCTGGAACTTCCTATCAGTTGAAAATGCTTGTAAAGGGCTCAACATGTATGGGGGTGTGTTATATTTCAAAAGTTTATAGACAAGACCATCATGCCAGACTGTATCGAAGACTTTTGTTATGTCCAGCGTCGTCAAACCTACAGACAATTTATTGTACATCGCTGCTTTGATGTCCTTTGTAACACAGAAAAGCTGATGCTCTGTCGAATATCTGTTTCTAAAGCCGAGTTGGAAATCAGGTAAGCTATTTTTATTAGCCATCAAATCGTTTAATCCTTTTAGGATTACTCTTTCAAAAAGCTTACCTAAACCTGATAATAGGCTAATGGACCTGTAGTTGTCAGGAGAACGCGGATCTCCTCCAGACTTCAGGATATGTATAACCGGAGCTTGTTTTCAGACGCATAGAAAGAAAGAGGCCCTAAGGCACGCATTGAATAGGGCGGATATGAAGACTATTCCTTTTTGGGTAAATTTTAAGAACTACAACATATTCGGCAGGCCATCGATACCTGGCGCTTTGCCGTTTTTAATTTTTTTGAGTAAACCTATTAGCTCTCTGGTTTTTATTAATGCACCAGGAGTTAAAGGTGTTTGGTTAGGTGGTTGTTCCAAAGCTTTAGCCATCATCATTTCTGATGGATTGTTGCAGAGCCTATAGGAAATATTATGGAACTGATTAAATTTATCTGCCAGTATATCTACTTTTCCTTGATTGGAGTAAATATACTCTTCGTTGTTATTTATTATCGAATAGGGTAACATACTTTCGTTTAAGAATTCTAGTTAAAACCCAGACTTTACACGAGTTAAAGTCCAGATTTACGATACGAAAATCAATACGCTTACGGTTTTATGAGTGTTCTAAATTCAAGTGATAAAAATTAGAGTCTCCAAGTAACGTTGATCGAATTGTGAGCCTGATAAAGCATCCATGTTCTGCTAAGTAAGTGGTCTCCAAACACAACTGTATCGGGCGGCATAGCAAATGTGCATACAGTTGATGATGAGTGGGTTGCGATGGGTCCCAACGTGTCTGTGTCTAGTGGATTGCCTTCAGCCACACATAGTGCGGCGATTGTTTCGACGTTCTCCAACGGTTTGTGGCAAAATACGCTAGGTGGGGGAGTACCGGTATCAACTACTGCAACGACAACGACATGTTACAACGCTGCGACGAAGAATTTTATTCCAATGATGTTTACAAGTGCGAACGTTTTGACGTACCAGGGAATGGGACACGTATATTTCGGCGGATTGTGTGTCCATTTTATTGGATGCGTCAATATGGTGGTGTGAATGGAATACATCCATTTGGCTGGTATAGACAATTGTCAGTTGCTACAAGTATTCCAGACAATTTTCATATTCCAAGGCTAGTGGCGGGTTTCGGTTATAAACAAGTGTGGAACGATTCAATTGCTCGAGGCGAAAATACAGACTCACAAAGTTTCGTAAACGCACACGATATGACTGCCTTATAGGGGTCGAATTCCGATGCTGGATTTCCAAGAGCTGTAAACAAGGAGCAGCAGTTACTCCACGGTACCAGATACACAAGCTAATGAACAGCTCAGTAAAATCCACATTCATGTCAGCGCTAGAAAATTGGATCAACATATCCCCGTGTGTGGGAGAAAGTAATGATGACATTAAAACCATGTGGAAGAAAGTAAGAGATGCTATGGCAGAAGCAGCCGAAGAGGTCTTGGGGCATCAGCCAAAGAGAAGTAGGAATGACTGATACGACGAAGAATGCAAGGAAACGATGAAAAATAAAAATGAGGCGCACAAAGAATACATCCAGCGACCGATTTAAGCCAAAGAAGAACAATATAAAAGCATTCGACGTCAAGCTAAAAAAATGTGCCAAAGAAAGAAACGATTGACCATCAAAATCAAGATCCAAAAGATACACGAAAACATGACCCTACATGAAGTCAGCGTATGCTTCTATTAAATAAATAAGAGACGGCTTCTACCCACAAACAAGTATTTGTAAAAATGTACAAGGAACAATAATCGGCAAACCAGTCGATATTAAAAACAGAGGACTGTAATATTTCCAGAAGCCATTTATAGTGTCCCCAACATCGGCTGAAGCTTTGAATATTCCAGGAGCCAGACAAAGGGTACCAGTCTCACCGCCAACCACAGACAAAGTACAGGCAGCAGCACGGGACTTCAGAAAAAATAAGGCTCCTGAAATAGATGGAACGCCAGCAGAACTGTTCCAGAGCGGGGGTCCTTATCTAAATAACCTTCTGCATTCACGTAAATGCAGAGTATGGTTGGAAGAGCAATTACCAGAGAACTGGCGTCCTGCTCTTAAAAGGGGGAACAAATTAAGGTATGGAAATTATTAAGGTATTGCTCTACTGTACACGCCTGACAAAGTCTTCTTCAAAATCATAGAAAGAAAATTGAAGCCGTTCTATTAAAATATTATAGGAGAGCATCAAGAAGGCTTTTGAAGTAGATGGTCTACAATAGTTCAAATATTCTCTGTAAAGCAGTTGCTTGAAAAGTGCTGGGAATATAATTTCGATGTGCATCAACCATTTGCAGACTTCAAGCAAGCATATGACGGTGTCGAGAAAAATGCACTGTGCAGAATAATGCGTTCCAAAAAATCTAGTCCACAGAATTAAGGTCATGATGCTAATCAAAGTCCCAGGTAAAGCTTAACGGTGAACTAATGGACAGCTTTATTACGGAATCAGGCTTAAAGCAAGCTAATGAACTTGCCCTAATGCTGTTTAATATTGCACTGCAGCACGCCATCAGTGAGACATCAGCTGAAATCTCGGGTACACGAATGTTCAAGTCCACACAATTGGTAGCATATGCTGATGACGTCAATATTATGACACGTTCAATCTTAGATGCCAGAGGAGCATTTCTGAGTCTAAAATCTGAAGCAAACTAAATTGTTTTACGATTTAATGAAACTGAAACTAAATTTATGACTCAAACGAGGAAGGGAACTCCAGTGAGAGAAAACCTGGCCGGAAGCGATTTTATCCTTGAAAGTGTGCATAATTTTGTGTATCTTGTATTCAATCTGAATAGAAAAGGCACCAAAGAGGACGAGTTTGGACGCCGCATGAACCCCGCAAATAAAGCATATTATTCCGTACTACCCATTCTACTCGTAAAGTCCAGAGTTATGCACCGGCAAAGAAAGCTCTGCCTTTACATTACACTAGTCAAACCTGTGCTGTTATATGAAAGTGAAACGTAGTCTGACGAGCGAATCCGAAAAGGTAGTGGATGCATTTAAACGCAAACTGCTCCGGTAAATCGACGGCCCAGTAAAACAAGGAACAGAGTAGACACTACGTAACAGCGATGGGTTGTATGAACTATTTAACGATCCACCTGTTTCCTCTTGCGTCAAATTACGTAAATTGTCCTGGGTAGGCCATGTACAAAAAATAAAAGATAACTGGCGACTCAAAAGAACATTGACGGGTAGACCACAAAGTAGATGTCCAGCGGAAAACCTAGGACTCGATAGGAAAATACGATAGAAGCTGACAACAGATCCTTGTTGAGAGTAAACAACTGGCGGACAAGGTCACGGAACCGCGATGACTGGAGGAGATTATTCCTGGAGGCCAAGCCGGGGCCTGGGCTGCCGCGCCATAGACTATGATGATATAGAGTGGAGATTTAAAACATGGCATCATAGTTTGGGTGAGTCAAATTTTAACTTTGATGGTAGAATCATTCATAATTAGTTTACATCAAGTAATAGCTCTCTTTATCTATTATTGATGCAGGTGTCCCCATTTTTCTTAATGGTCATTTTTAAATACCTTTTTAGTTTCATCAACCGTTTTGAACTTCCCTTTTTTGGCTCATTCTGAACATCATGCTCTCTTTTCATCTTTGCCGCTTTTAGATCATTATCCAATAATCTCTGACACATTGTTTCAAAAATGTTAAACTGGACAAATTTTGGTAGTCATATTAATTTCTGATCTTTTGGAGGGTAATCTTTCTGATAATCGATTACTAAATAATCAGCAAATTGATGACTCTATTCAATATCTCTCCAGCAATGTTTCTGAATGTTTGGATAACTCTTCATCTCATTTGCATTCGAAATTAACGGCAATAAAGGTCAAAAACACTATTCCATCAAATTACAAATTTTCGTAAACTTCTCTTATATCACAAACTAGCTGTCTGAGTAAAATTATAAGACAATATTCGTAAAGAACGGAATTTGATTTATAAAGCTCGGCTTTTTCAGTGAAGCTATCTTCAGATGTGTTTAAAAAGATCAAAAAATTGACTAATTAACTTTCAGGCAATTGGAATGTTTCATTCCGCCCGATCAGGCATAATGCCCTAGTTTATGTTTTAACCGAAGAAAAAAAGTATGTCTCTTTTACTTTCTATAGTGATGTTTATAAAGCTAATCCTTCACCCAATCAATTGTTTCCAATCGGGTTTTGCCGGGGTATTTTTAATGTTTTTAGGGTTTTGTACTCCGTCTGTCCGTCCGTCCGTCCGTCCGTCCGTCTGTATGTCACAGCACTTTTTCTCCGAAACTATAAGGGCTACAGCCATGAAACTTTGTAGAAAGGTCAAAGGTAGTGACCTCTTGAAAGTTCAAGGATGGAAAATTTTTTCAAAGGCGTTTAAGGGGGGTCTCCCCATATAGGGGGTGACCCCTCAAAAAAAAATTTTCACCATTGGTAGTCGAGTAGGGTGTCATTGGAAAGGTCTCAATGAGATCTTTTCAAAACAAGTCTTAAAATTGTCTTATAAGCACCGAGGGGGGCAGGGGAAGGGGAAATGTACGAACTTTTCGCGTACCCCCCCTCGCGATTGGACACCTTCCATCCGAAAAATCTGAAAAAAATCATGAATGTAGGCCCAAATGAGTACAACAACAAGAAAATTTAGCAAAGAGATGACTATTTATAAGATTGATCTTTTCGGAAAGTTTCATAAAGATCGAATAGTATTTACCGAAGTTATAGCGATTTGAATTTTCGTGTATTACTATGGAGCAATATGCCCTGTATTACTATGGAAACATATTGCTATGGAGCCATATGCGCTTTTTACCGACTTAGACACTACAGCTTTGCTAAAATTTGCATGAAAATTTCAGGAGTGATAGGTATCATGAAGATGAGTATATACAATTGAAACAAGTCGAAGAGGCAGGAGAGAGCTCCTAGCAAAAGGGCTTTGTAACCATTCTAGGATTCGAAAAAATAGGCCATGAATCGATGATTACAGTACAGAGGAGTGGCCCCTGAAAAAAAATTTCATGAAAGGTAGCCGATGTGAGTATCAACTGAAAGTTCTCTATGAGAGCTTTTCAAAATAGTTCTTAAACTGACAGTTTTTGCTTCAGTGGGAGCACAGGGGGGGAAATACATGAAAAATGTGTTTCCTCCCTCGCGAATGGACACCAGTGATCTAAAAAATCTGAAAAAAATATCAAAGGAGATATTTATGGGTATAACTATCACAAAGACCTCAGAAGTCAAAATTCGTTCAACTTTGTTAATAATAGTATGATCCTCGAATTTCACATTTTCTCCAATTAAATCGTCTTTTGACATGTTTCTTGATTTTATTCGTTGCTGGTTACTGCATTTTGTAAGTTGAGTACAAAACCCTTCTGACATGAGCATAGGTCTGTCTACCCAAATTGTTTCGTACTAAAAATCGTTCATCACATCCCAGTTGCTCAAAAAATCGTGAATTCTTTACTAATATCGATGAAGTCGGGTGGTATTATATTCTTGGTTTGAACAGGAAAAGATGTTCTGGTCCTGATAGAACTCTAAATATTTTTATCAGAAAATGTTTTAACTTGCAAAAATTATTTTTCGTTCATTTATTAATTTCTCTAAGCCACTTATCCCAAAACATCAATTTAGATTTAAAGAAAAACTCTCCACCAAACACGCCATACTATCTGTTCAGAACATAATTTACTCTGGTCTTAGAGACAAGGAAGCAACTGTTGCACGTACCTGTGACCTTACCAAGGTATTTGACTCAGTTTGGAAGGACTCATTTTATAACCCCATTAAGTCGCATTATTATTAGTTTTCTGACAAAAAGAGGCCCGTTAAAGTTGGAAGTTCCTATTCATCTTAAATTTATTCAGAGTTCCACAGGGATCAATTCTACGTCCATCGTTATTCAACCATTGCTTATTCGATATTCGTTTCAACTATTCTAATATTTCCGATACAAACTTTAAATGTTTGTGTATAAAGATGATATCACCATCCTACAAGGAAATAAAAGTCCGCTAGCTGCTTTAAATAAAATTAAAATATTCCTTAAAATTTTAAGAAAGTTTGCTGAAAGCAAGCTACTCACTTTCCAATTGATGATCACCGAGTACTTCTTTTTTTTTGTGGTAGGGAGGTGAAGGCATCTACGCCCGCCGAGTCTGGCAGTGTGGGACTCCCATGGAGGATACCCTTGGACTACCCACTAAACACCTCCCCTGTCAATATGAGAACCTAGCCTGGAACCGTTTGACACATTACTTCGGGCCAGGTCTCGTTTTGTTACGCCGTCGGGCGCCTTCAAGCTGGGGAGTCCCTTTCCTAGCGGGAGGAGAGAGGGGAAGAGGAAATGCCAGAAGAGCGATCCCCCAGCACCTCCGGCTGCTGCGAGTCCCCTTTATATTTTAGGACTGCCCGATCATAATGTGCCACCTGGTTCCATTTGTCAACTGGTTCGAGCATCACCGCAACTATATTATCCGGGGTGAGCTCTCTCGTCTCCCTGTAGAATTCCCTTCGCAGCTTGGCCCATTTGGTACACGCAAAAAATGTGTGACAGGCATTGTCCTCCTCTCCTGGGCAAAACCGACAATCGGGAGACCGTGACTTACCGATCTTGTGCAGGGAAGACTGAAAACACCCGTGCCCACTCAAAAGCTGGGTCAGATAGAACTCAGTCTCACCATGCCTTCGATTTCGCCACGGTCTCACATCCGGGATGAGGCGCGCAGTCCACCTTCCCTTCGTGCGATTCCTCCAAGACTGCTGCCAATCGTAGAGCGAGCGTTGTCTCTCCTCGCGGACAACCATCTCCCTCGCATCCTCGTTTCGGCGCAGGTTAATCGCGCGGCGCTCTCTTGCAAGGAGGAGGAAAGGTTTCACGCCTGCAATCACTCTCACCGCCGAGTCGGATACTGTTGGATACGAAGATGCAATTCTCAGTGCTCTTCTTCTCTGTACCTGTGCCAATCGTTTTCGGTATACCTCCTTGCTAAGAGCGTCGCCCCATACCTCTGCTCCGTACAGTAGCACTGACCCTATAGCACTTATCAAGAGGCGTCTTCTTGATGGGCTGGGTCCCCCTACGTTGGCCATAAATCGACTCAGGGCCGATATTCCCGAAGAAGCCTTCTCAGCCGTTGCCCTGATTTGCTCAGAGAAACTCATCTTCGAGTCGATCAGTAGCCCCAGGTACTTCACCACTGGCTTCGATTCGATTTGTATATCTCCAATACTGATTATCCTTACTCTAGGGATTCTCTTTTTTGTCAAGATGACCACTTTGGTTTTCTCCAGTGCTAAACTGAGCCCGCGAGCAGTCATCCAGTCCCTCACTCGGCGCATTAGCATACCTAGCGTAAGTTGCGCTTGTTCAACGGTGCGTCCGGCGACCAGAGCCGCAATATCATCCGCATAGCCGACCAAGCGCGACTCATCTGCCATCTCAAGTCTCAGTAGCCCGTCGTAAGACACGTTCCACAGGTAAGGATAGATCCCTGGGCAACACCCGATGTAATTTCCATCCTTCGTTGGCCCTGTGTCGTGTCGTAGAGCAGGCTTCGGTCCTTTAGGTAGTTCCTCAAAAGCCGCATTAAATATTCTGGAACTTGAAAAGAGTTTTCCAGCGTGTCCAGAATATCCACCCATCTAGCGGAGTTGAAGGCATTCCTGACGTCGAGTGTCACCAACAGGACGATCCGTCGCTTGGTGCAACTATATGCCTCTGCCTTTTGGACCGCGTTCACCACCTCTGCAATCGCATCAATGGTAGAACGTCCTGCTCTAAAGCCGTACTGCCGAGGAGGTAGGTCCCCAGCAGCACGAATCGCGTCAGTGAGTCTTCCCTTGATGCGTTTCTCTAGTACTTTCCCAGCCGTGTCTAGCATGTATAACGGGCGGTATGCAGACGGCGATTCAGGATTTCCCTTCCCCTTGCTGACCAGCACGAGCCTCGCCACCTTCCATCGTACCGGGAAAACCCCGTCCCGTAGGCAAGCGTTGAATGTGCTGAGCAGCAAGTCAGGACAATGGTGATAGACGAGCTGCAAAACCTCAGCTGGAACACCATCTGGACCTGCAGGCTTCCTTGCTTTCAGGGAGAGGACTGCCTCCTCCAGTTCCAGCTGTGTGAAGAGTGGGCACTCGACTGCTGTTTCACCATGGACAACGTCAACACGGACGGGATGGGCGGGGAAGAGTCTCCGCACTATCGTGTCCATCTTTTCCGCGTCATGTATACAAGGCTTCCGTAGGGCACCAAGTTTCCACATGACCAGCTTGTAGCCAAGGCCCCACGGATCCCTATTTACATCGTCCAGGAGGTCTTGCCAACATCGGACCTTGCTCTTGTTAATAAGCCTGCGAAGATATTTCCTGCCGGACCTGTATGCTGCTAGTCTAGTGTCTGCCTCCTCCCGTGTTCGCGCCCGCTGGGCCTCTCGCCGAAGTTTGTGACACTCGCTTCTTTGTTCGGCGATCTCGTTTGACCACCAGTATACTGGAGGCTTACCGTGTCGGGGTCTCCGACGGGGCATGGAAGACTCGCAAGCAGCTATGATGGTACTCATAGTTGAGTTCACCAAGTCCTTGGCAGTAGGCCCTCCGCTCCCTGGCGAAGCTCCCAGCAACGGTGCGCCTGTGGTAAGCGCGTCAGCGAACCTCTCAACGTCCATCCTCCCAGTCCTCCATCCGAGGATTGAAGTTTGAGCATATGCACGCAGAGTGGCACTGTGGTGAATCTCAACCGCTATATACTGGTGATCACTAGCCGAGTAGTCCTCTTGTACTCGCCAGTTGTGTACTCTAGGTACCAGGGACTCTGAATCCAGTGTCACATCGGGTATGGTTCCTACGCAACCCCAGCGGCGGAAAGTAGGGGTGTTACCAGTATTTAGGACAAAAAGCGCTGTTCTGGCCGACATGTCCAAGATTTGCTTTCCCCTTGGGTCGGATTGTGGCATACCCCATTCAATGGCTCTAGCGTTGAAGTCTCCCCCGACCAGCATGTGGCCCTCTGTGTTCGAGACAGCGTCCTCCAGGGCATCGAGTTTGGTTCGAAAAGATCGCATTGCCTCGTTAGGCGTCAGATAAGCACTGAAATATGTTATCCCTGAACACCGCACCCACACAAAACCATCCCCGCGTCCATGGCCCTGCACCTGAAGGCGGGCGCTGTCTCGAACCCAGATGGCCGAGGTACTAGATTTGTCAGGGTACCACGCTTGCGAGTCCTTGTTATGATGTTGCTCGCTCAGCAACAGGAGGTCAGCTTTCTTATCCCTCGCAAACTGCTCAAGTAGGTCCTGGGCGTTTGTGCTTCGGTGCAAATTGACCTGCAGGATACGGATCATTTGAGTATCGATTTGGCTTTAGTTAGGGCCTCCTTGAAAACCCAGCATCTCCCTGTCCCCGGCTTATGTTTGAGGTCGCACTCCTTCCTTTTGTGCCCCGTTTCACCACATTTGTAGCACAGAGATCTCCTTTCGGGTCCCCTACAGCCATACGCGGTGTGGCCGTATTCGAAGCATCTGAAGCAGCGGATAGGGATCACTCTTCTCCGTATCCTGCAGATCACCCAACCTATCTTAATTTTGCCCTTCGCTAGGATTTGCTGGGCGCCTTTATCAGCTAGTTCGACAATAGCCATGCGTTGCCCCCTTGTGTTTTCACGTGTCAATCTTGCCTTGACTTCACTTAAGCTGGGGAACTCCCTCCTGATGGCATCCTCTACTTCAGCTTTGTCCGTGACGCAGTCGAGGTCCCTGATTTCCAGGTTGGCCATTGGTTCGAGCGAGGCAACCGTTGCCGCATCTCCAAGAACCTTTTGAACCGCGTCACAGAATGCATCTTTGTTTGTGGCCTTTGGCCCGAATTCCACCAGCAGGCCACCGGTCCGGGTTGGTCGAACTGCTTCGATGGCAGTTTTGGTGTCGTCTGGCTTGACCGCTCCTTTAATTTCACGGAGGACATCTGCGTAGGTTCGGCCCTTAGTGGGTTTAATAAGCAGTGCCTCTCGCAAGGGTTTGCGCCGCGGTTTGCTTTTTGTTTTCTGCGGTATGTCGGGCGGTTCTTTGTTCTTTTCGTGGTTGAGCTCTTTGTCTGTTTTTTCTAGGAGTAGCTTTTTGGCCGCTTTTTTCGCTGCCTTGTTTCACACCACATGAAACTCCTCGCCTGGAGTGTCAACTTCGTTTATGGTTTCGTCCTTCCTCCTTTTCTCACGGTCGCCTTCAATTGGGCTACCGGCCATTCTTTTGCTGCTGCTAGGACCCACTGATTCCTCGAGGGAAAGCGTGTCTTTTTGGTGCTTTTCGGTTGCAAGCCACCTCCGCCTGTAGTGCGTTATGCGGCCAAAAAGCTCCTCCAGTTCAAGAATGCCATTCTTGACACTCTTGCCTATGTTTTTCTGCACTTCGCAGGCAGCCCTCAGTTGTTTGACGATAGTCCCCGCTTTCCGAGTAAGCCGCTCCTCTTCGGCGCGGTCAAGGGCGATTGTGTTATTTGGCGCCACCTCTTGGGAGAGGCCCCCGTTTCCTAACCCTTTTGCTTCTATCGCTTGGGTCGCGTTTGAAGTGGCGTCGGCCAACGGCAAAACTTCTCCCTCCCCCAGTCTTACACTGGCCTCTGTTGGTGTCGCAGCTTGATCCGGATTGTGTACGTCTTGCACTGGACGCTCCGGGGTGCGCATAGTCCTTCTACTGCGCCCAAAGGCCGCAATGATGCCAGGTTGCACAACGCACTCTGCCTTCTTTCGTTCGTTAGTCCGTCTGTGGTCTGTCTCCGACGATTTAACCTGTGATGTTGACTTTGACAGTGTTTCTGGGGTTTGCTGCCTCCCCCCGCAATCGGTGACTTGTTTTATCGGTGTTCTTGCCAACAGCGGTTTTTGCCTGAAAGGGTTCTCCGTGCTAGCGTCCTGTTTGCTTGTAGTTATATCTGTTACAGAACTCTTCTATAACATTGCAGTCGCTGGATGACGACGGCCGGGAGCCTGCTCGCTCACTACCCTCTGCCGCCAGTACTGGGGATCCGACCCCCTGCACTGAAATTTACTTCTTAAAGCTTCATTTAAATATTCAGGTATTTATTTTCACCATTACTTAAAATACAATGAACATGCACATGCAATGAAAAAAACCGCTGGAGCATCTGCAGCATTGGCGCCTCTTTCCTCAAGTAAATTTGTTAATTAGCATACCAAAATTTTAAAAGTATAAAACTTTAATTCGACCAATAATTACCTATTGTTTCCCAGCTTGGCTTTCTGTCTCATCTACCGTTGCGAAAGAATTGCAAATTGTTCTTAGGAAATGCATTTCTTTGTCTGTACGACCAAAGAAACAATGTATATAGTAACAATTTCTTTACGACGAGACCAGCCAACTGAAAGCAAATTTGGCCTAATTTACATATATTAACTGTAGACTTGATTTGGGAATAGCACTTGATGTGTATTATTGGTTCACATTTGCATCTGAAGAAGATAGTTCCTACCGAAACAGTAGTTATATTTAATTATCTATAAACGATTTTTGGAATTTTTAAAACTCCGTTTGTTGAATTAGTTTGAATAATTGTACATGTTATTGAGCTACAAACAGTGGCGCCTTTGATTCTTGATTATGTTCTCAAATCCTCTGCTAGGTGTTTTGTATTTTTCTTCTTCTTTGTAGCACTACAGCCCCCCTCGGACCTTCGCTTAGAGATAGTTAGAGTATCTTATTTTCATGACCGTATTGATTTTTTTCGGAAGTTGGTTTGGTCAGTACCATGCTACCGTGTGCTTACTCAGCTATGATATGATCTGATTAAATCAGTACATATCACCACTGAGTGAACACTCGTAGTCTGTCCGAAAAATGCCCTGAACTGAATCACTTTTGTATTTTTATATTTCGTTAAAATAGAATATCTTGAAAAAATATAATAATTGAATGAACTCCCAAAAAATATCTGCCTAAATTACGCATTAAGAAGAAAAATGCTCTTTTGCGATGAAAACAGAAATTGTTCAAATTTAATTTTCGCTGAAAAACATTGTTTAATTTGGTACACTTAAAAGTTTAGTTAAGGGTACCAAATTAAAAATATTTTTCAGCGGAATTGCCTTGCTTTGTTTACCACCTCCGATGAATTATTGGGAGCCTTCAAGGTCGTAATATGCATCATATCATGTTTCTTATCATATGCTAAACAAATATTTGATATTCAACACTTGATAACATTATTTAAATCAGTCTTGTTATTCTGAGAAATTAACGTTGATTCTATCAAAATAAGCTATAACATTAAATCCAAATGACCTTCGAAATTCCATTTTCATATCCTATCATTCCTGAGGCAAGAATACAAGATACGATTTATTGTGTCTCGAAAAATTCAAACGAAACCAAATATCTCGCAGGTTGTGAAAACTCAAATATCAAAATACATTAGAAATTCATCATCCTTTAGATACTAAGCATATAAATATAATTATTATTCACTTACCACCACATGAATTCCACTCGTGGGAAAAATTTTCATCGCTGGATTCTCTTTCGGTGTATAACGATAGAACTCGCGTCGTCCTTTATACCATTTCACCGAATATAAACTATCACCTTCCATATCATAACTACACCTGAGCGTGGCTGTGCCGGTTTTCCGGACCGCGTGTGGCACTGAAACTTTTACATCCCTTAATGCTTGCACCATCACTGAAAAACATCCAAGAGAAAAGCGGAAGGTTAAAAATGAAATATGAGATGAGTGAGAAGATCGAAGGAAGGAGAAGATGAACAAGTATTCGATAAACATTTTGTTTTTTATTTTTCTAAGCTGAAAAAATATCAAAGATACAAAATTATGATACCTACATGAGAATACGGTTCCTCTCCGTAGCCAAAGAAAGTTATGAAACATTCTTAGATATTTCAAAATTTGCTTCTACGTCAGTCTCCAAAAAGACTAAAGTGTTTTTTTTCTCAAGATGAAGAGGGAAATCATGGATGGAACTTGAGGAGCAAGAGACGCTTATGTTTGGAATAAATAAAATATTAGTTTTGAAAGCTTATCGGTGGCACGACTATATGGTAGATAGCATAGAGGTAAAAAAGTTGTAAAACATATTTTTCCCGTGGGAGCTAGGTGTGATGGTAATGTAAAATATTTTCCCAAGCCATAAACATTTGTTGCAAGAAATGTGTGAGGTACGAGAGAGAGTTTTGATGTACATCCTTAAGGCTAGGAGA
Source organism: Odontomyia ornata (assembly GCA_963969285.1). Classification (NCBI taxonomy): domain Eukaryota; kingdom Metazoa; phylum Arthropoda; class Insecta; order Diptera; family Stratiomyidae; genus Odontomyia; species Odontomyia ornata. The sequence continues at coordinate 271,652,975 of OZ017740.1, forward strand.
CACTCGACTACAAATCTCAATCATGAAGCATTCGCGGGGTAAGGAGCTTGTTCCGAAAATCGTATAATCTATAAATACGACTCCACAACTTGCAGATTATTGAACACTTTTAAACTGATCCACGCGTTTTCAATTCGCAAAAGAAAATTCACTTGCAGCTACTTACTGATTCTTTGTAGCCTACTCTAGTGGTAGCAGATTCGAGGGGGAAAATGTTTTGATTTTCGGCTGCAAGGGAAAATGGTTATGAAAGTGGAGCAGAGAATTTTCTTTGTCTTCAGAATAATTTTTGATTGTCTCTAACTTTTAAGGTGGCATAGGGCAAAAAGTTATGAATAAACTTTTGGCGAAAATGGAGTTGAAGGAATGGTGATCTGGAAGGGAAAAGGTTAAATTTGGTGATTGAGTGGAATGAAAAGTTTCTAAATTGTTTTAAGATGTTGAAAGAAGTAGAAGAGTAGTTTACGACTGTAGGTGGCTAAGAAGTATACAGATGTTTTGTAATCAATATTTTAAGTTGGCTGATCTTAAGATTTGCTCTAGATTTGAAAGTTAAGATGGTAAATATTTGAATTAAATGAACAAAAGCTGTCTAATACCATTCAAATAGAAACTTATTTACTTTGTTTCCTGCAAAATATGATATTTTGTAGCTATAAACTGCCGGATTGAATATCATTTTTAAAGCTCATCATGCGTCTCAATTTTAAAACATGGTAGGCGTATTTGGTTTCTTTGATAAATGATTTTATAGAGCGTAAAATAGAAATCGGTTTAAATATCATGATTATGAATTATATCAGCTTTGATGTCTTAAAAGGGGAGGAATAAGGAATTAAACTTTACTTTAGATTGCTTCAAAAACATAAACTTGTCAAAGTAAACATAAGGTCAAACCCTTAATTTGATTTGCATATTCGAAACACGCATCAATTGCGTCGTTTGGTTTTAAAACAGAAATTGATTTGTGCTTCTAATGTGTAAGTTAACTTTTCTGCCAGGGCTTGAAGGAAAAAAATACAATTTTTTTAAGGGCTGAGCCCGATGTACTTTATTTGAATGTTTAATTACAACTGACTCGATTTTGAATGAATTTAGCCAAGTGCAATTTAGAAATTTATGTTGTAGACGCGTGGTCAGTGCTTTTTAATACTCGGTCAGGTGATAACTGTTTTTTTTTGTGATAGGGAGGTGAGTGCTATTCATGCACAGAGTGTGGAACTCCCATGCGCGACTGGACTACCCACTTAACACCTCCCCTGTCAACCTGAGAACCCAGCCTGGCACCGTTTGACACATTACTTCGGGCCAGGTCTCGTTTTGTTACGCCGCGAAGCGCCTTCAAGCTCGGGAGCCCCTTTCCTAGCGGGAGGGGAGAGAGGAAGAGGAAATGCCAGTAGAGCGATCCCCCAGCCCCCCCCCCCCAGCTGCTGTGAGTCCCTTTTATATTTAAGGACTGCCCGAGCATAATGTGCCACCTGGTTCCATTTGCCAACCGATTCGAGCATCACCGCAACTATATTATCCGGGGTGAGCTCTCCCGTCTCCCTGTAGAGTTCCCTTTGCAGCCTGACCCATTTGGTACACGCAAAAAATGTGTGACAGGCATTGTCCTCCTCTCCTGGGCAACACCGACAATCGGGAGACCGTGACTTACCGATCTTATGCAGGTAAGACTGAAAATACCCATGCCCGCTCAAAAGCTGGGTCAGATAGAAGTCAGTCTCACCATGCGTTCAATTTAGCCATGGTCTGACATCCGGGATGAGGCGCGCAGTCCACCTCCCCTTCGTGCAATCCACCCAAGACTGCTGCCAATCGTTGAGCGAGCGCTGTCTCTCCTTGCGGACAACCATCTCCCTCGCACCCTCGATTCGGCGCAGGTAAATAGCGCGGCGCTCCCTAGCAAGGAAGGCGACAGGTCTCACGCCTGCAATAGCTCTCACCGTCGAGTCAGAAACTGTCGGATACGAAGATGCAATTCTCAGTGCTCCTCTTCTCTGTACGTGTGCCAAGCATTTTCAGTATACCTCCTTGCTGAGAGCGTCGCCCCATACCTCTGCTCCGTACAGTAGCATTGACCCTACAGCATTCATCAAGAGGCGTCTTCTTGATGGGTTGGGTCCCCTACGTTTGCCATAAGCCGACTCAGGGCCGATATTCCCGAAGAAGCCTTCTCAGCCGTTGTCCTGATTTGCTCAAAGCAACTCATCTTCGAGTCGATCAGTAGCCCCAGGTACTTCACCGCTGGCTTCGATTTGTATGTCTCCAATACTGATCATCCTTACTCTAGGGATCCTCTCTTTTGTCAAGATGACCAATTCGGTTTTCTCCAGTGCTAAACACAGCCCGCGAGCAGTCATTCAGTCCCTCACTCGGCGCATTAGCATACCTAGCCTAAGTTGTGCTTGTTCAACGATCCGTCCAGCGACCAGAGCCGCAACATCATCCGCATAGCCGACCAAGCGCACCTCATCTGGCATCTCAAGTCTCAGTAGCCCGTCGTAAGACACGTTCGACATGTCCGGACCAAGGATAGATCCCTGGGTAACACCCGATGTAATTTCCATCCTTCGTTGGCACTGTGTCGTCTCGTGGAGCAGGCTTCGGTGCTTTAGGTAGTTCCTCAAAAGCCGCATTAGATATTCTGGAATTTGAAAAGAGCTTTCCGGCGTTTCCAAAATATCCACCCATCTAGCAGAGTTGAAGGCATTCCTGACGTCAAGTGTCACCAACAGGACCATCCGTTGCTTGGTGTGACTGTACGCCTCTGCCCTTTGGACCGCGTTCACCACCTCTGCAATCGCATCAATGGTAGAACGTCCTGCTCTAAAGCCGTACTGCCAAAGAGATAGGTCTCCAGCAGCGCGAATCGCGTCAGTGAGTCTTCCCTTGATGAGTTTCTCTAGCACTTTCCCAGCCGTGTCTAGCATGCATAACGGGCGGTATGCAGACGGCGATTCAGGATTTCCCTTTCCCTCAGGTGATAACTTGCCCATCGTTAAGTGCGAACGTTCTCGGTCGCTAAAAGAATTGGATTTCGTTGAATCGAACATTTTTTGTTGCAGGTCATGAATCGGGTCCGGGAGATGTTGATGGAGTTTGAACTGGTGGAGCTGGCGACTCTGGAATATCTTTTGTTGTTAATTGCGGTAGGTTAGGAACTTGCTTCAGCGTTATGGTTGTAGTAACTGGCTTGGTCTTAAATTAATTAAATATGCTGTCCAAGTAAGCGAGTGGACGTTTTTATTAATTGGTCCATCTAATTTTCACTATTCTGTCCATTGAATAACTAAACTGTTAAGTTTAAAGTGAAATTTCTTTATGCCGCTGACCCCTGATATTATCTGTTTGTTGAATTAGTTAATATAATATAATAAGATAAGTGTTATTTGTTATAAATATCTTTTACATTCCTGACCATTCTTGAAATTCGTTTGTGCATTTGTGACGTAATTATACAAGTACATTGAACTAACTGAAGTAATTGCATTCCAGTGAGTGTATGCATTTGGATTATCGAACCAAATTGTGAATTGTGCAATTTTTCATTAGCTGTGCGATTATTTTCTTTTGCTTGTACTGACATAGCTAATGTGAATATATGTTCGTGCGTATAAATAAATTACTGACCTTCCCCATTAAATATTAAAGTGAGACACACAAACAAACCATCAACATGAGTGTTAAGTGCAACGTATTAAATTGCATCGCGTTCGACAATACCTTCAAATATGTGATCTGTAAGGGCTTTTGCAACCGCAAACTGCACGGATCGGCGCCAGTATGGATGCACCGAGGGACTGGTATCATCCTTATCCAGGGGAACATTTCATTTGCTCTGATTGTCAAAGTTTTCAGTTTAAAATGAAATACATATATGACCAAATTATTGATCACATCGATAATCTTATGGAAGAGAAGGATCAATAAATCACGTGGCAACAATCGAAATCCCGAGCGAATGATGAGAGTTTTGTTGAAATGGCTAGTAGCTTCGATGAACTAGCCACTAACCTATCAAAGAGCGATAAGAAAATATTTAAAGCTCTTGAGATGTTCGATTATCTGTTGATCTCTACAAAGAAGCAAATCGCAACCATCCAACCATCGTGCAAGGAAAAGACTGCCGTAAAGAAGATTGCCGTAACGAAGAATGCCGTAAAGAAGATTACCATAGAGAAATGTTTTGATATGTTAAAAAACATCACCAACAAACTATCCGAGCAGAAAGAGTCATTGCAACAATCGGAAATGTTAACAAAACTGGCAAATATTGAGAAAAAGTGTGATTCACTAGAAAATAAATTACAGGAGCAGCATGAAGAACACCACATATTTTTAGTGGAGAGTGATACAAACGGTCTAAATTCGAGATGTCCAGAACCGAAAGTATCAATGCAAGCTCCAGAAGTCGTAAAACGCATCTTCAAGCTAGGCACGTTTTGGTCAGTGGATGAATGGAATGTAAGGCTCCAAAGTTGGAAGCAGCTAACGCCAAATTAGCTACTGAAGCAAATTATGAATCATTCTTCCTACAAAAAGCAAAAAGTTTTTGGAGAATAATCTCATGCTCAAAGGTTGCAGAGTTGATGACGTATCAAAGGAGAATAAGCGTAAGCGTTCGATCAAGGCTTTCATCCCACATAAGTATGCCTGGCTTTTCTCCAATCATCAATCGGAAAACGGTACATTCGAGACCAGGAATGATCTTCAAAAAGTGGAAATCACATAAGCCTGTCCACACAAGGATCAACCAAGCAAATCTATGAATAGTATAATAATAGCTCTCACTAATGATAAAAACACCAATACGAATATGACTTATAAAATTTTAAACTGTAAATCCTTCAGATGGAGTCTAGTGGAAACAGTACTGTTTGTTATAGTAACCAACCGAGGGGTAGGTTGGTTCTTCACATAAGCATTCTATTTCCACTCCTAAATTAAAGTACAATAGCTTGATTGTATTTTATCCCAATTTTTTAAGTGATGGTCTTCAAATTTCATCCACACAAGAATCAATTCAAATACCTAGCACATCGAATAACTCGTTTGCCTCCAGCTGCAAAAGCGACAATTAACTCTAGTAACGATCTAGAAAGTAGGTATCTCTTATCAACACTGCGAGAGCATAAAATATATGAGTTTGCTCGATTCTACCTGACCTACATGCATAAAGCGCCAGATACAACATGCATTGATGGTAAAACGAAGACCAACCTTAAACTATTGATACAAAGAGAAGGTCTTCCTATAGAATTAGATGCTCTTTGGTAATTATATTTTAAATATCACGAGGTATCAATCCAGGACAAGCACAAAAAGATCTTGAGACCTACGCTTCACATGTAAGCTCAAATCATATATCTTCACTTCAAAGGACACGAGCGTCAAAAATTGTTTCGTAAGCAATAAAAATACTTCCTCCAAATGCATCAAAATGTTCTACCATAACTGTGGTGGTATGAGAAGTAAACTCAGCAAACTTTTTCGTGCCGCTGAATCATGCCCTTTTACTGTCCTTGCTCTAACGGAAACTTGGTTGAATAACTCCTTTCGAAATGAAGAGCTTCTCGATAGTAGTTGGACTATATATCGGAATGATCGAGACTATCAAAGTACCGGGTCAAAGTCAAAGTCAAAAGCGCTTTATTTAGTACTAATCGTTATAAATTTTAAAAGAATATAAAGCAAATTCCAAACAATAACAATAAAAAACTTAATGGCCCAAATGGCTCTCTAAATTTATACGTTATCATTAATTACATTTTCACAAAAACTATAGCAAATTAAAATCAATGAAGATTATTACATATTTTTAAAATTCAATTGGAAAAAGGAGAAAAAACCAACCAACACTATCCTTAAATCATTTATAATCTTAACACAACAGTGAAATTTGATCCTACACCTAATATGTTGTAACTTAATTCTAATAAAATGAAATCAAAAACTTTGTCTTATACTAAAAAATTCTATAACAATGTTCCTAACCTAAGCGTTTAACCTTATCTCTAACCTAATATAATTAACATAACATATACCTAACCTATACCTAATTCTTAACACAAATAAACAACAATACTAGATGTAGCAATGATGAGCTGAAACTCAAAAACTAAATAACGAAAAACACAAAAACTGGTAATAAACACAAATAATTTAGACATTGTCATTCAGCCACCAACGCCTGGACTGCGCCGTCTCAATTCGATCAGCTTCAACGAATCTAGCAAATGAGTATCTCCATTGGAATTTTTGGTCTCGTGAACTCAAACTCGGAGGATATTTTATCTTCCTATCGGTGGCCCGTCGATATATGTGATATATGACTGGGACGCCGTCGGAATCAAAAATGTATCGATTCATGTCCAAATACACGAATGCTTCTGGAGGAATGAAGCCAGTAGCGAGGCAAGTCACTATATACCCGGCTGTAGGGTGGAACGGCTGTGAAATCCAAGGGTTTTCACTCACAGTCACAGATCTTGCGATATGATTCCGAAGAAGTTTCAATATGAAGATATCGACCCTCGTCACTTGAGCAGTTTGATAAATTTTTTTATTCGATATATAGTGCTTCCAATCCGTCTCAGGCTTTCTGTACAAACCAGTACATGCACGAAGATATTTTCTTTTGAAAACTCTTAATTTTTCCATAGTATTAGTACTCTGGTTGTGTCAGATCCGACATTCATATGTCAAAACTGGTCTAACCAGATAATTGTGACCTTTTGATCAATGTTTTTGGAATGAAAGAGTTTTCGTAGGGCCATGACTACTTTTAGTGCCTTACTGAGCATGTTCAGTATAGTACAGATACTGATCGAGATGAACACCGATGTACCGAACACAGGATTTATGTGGAACTCGTTCTAAACAGCGTTGTCCGAAACAACATTGTTTCACACTTCTGTGCATTGATTTTCATTCGGAAATTGTCAGTGTACAGCTGCACATCATTGAACATTTTTTGGAGATTGCTCTAAACTATTGTAGCTTTTCGGTCTCCCGTAAAGATGATCAGATCATCAGCAAACGCTACCAATGATCACGTTGGCGAGACGTTAAAATCAACGCCGTCCAATACCCTGCGAATGAAGATTGAGAAGAGCAGAGGTGCAGTAACTGTTCCCTGCTGTAGACCATTCAAGACCTTGAACTCACGCATTGTTGTCAGATTTCCATCAGTTACAACAAGCGATTTCCCGTATAACATATTACACATCATGGCGACAAGGTATCTGGGGAAGTTGTCGCTGTAGACCATTCAAGACCTTGAACTCACGCATTGTTGTCAGATTTCCATCAGTTACAACAAGCGATTTCCCGTATAACATATTACACATCATGGCGACAAGGTATGTGGGGAAGTTGTCCGGAAGGAGTTTAAAAACTAGTCCATCTAGCCACACCGTATCGAAGGCTTTCTCCATATCAATGAGACATGCTCCAACACATTGTCTATCATTTAGTTTCCAACAGATGTCTGAGGTTACTTTGTCTGAGGTCGTACTTTCTGGCACGAAAACCAAATTTGCAATTCGGCATCAACTCATATTCCTCAATGTGTCCGTTTAATGCTCTGTTGAGTATCACTTCAAACGCCTTGCTGATGTTAGGCAGCAAGCTGATTGGGCGATAGCTTTTAGGGCTGGAAGATTCTTTTCCTTTCTTCAAGATCGGAAATATCTTAGCCTTTTTCCACTCATTTGGGTAATATGAATTGCTCAACATGTTGTTGAACAATATGCAATAATTTCTAATAGCAACCTCAGGCAAATGACGAAGTACTACATTTGGAATACCATCAGTCTAGGTCCTGTGAGCTAATATCCCTCAATTTTTCCGCCCATTGATTGCTGACCTCACTCCTGAAGTATGACTGGATTAAGTTCCGGACATTCTTCAGGTGTAATTTCAACAAAGCCAACGAGGGATGGTTGTAGTCCAAAAATCGTCAATAAATATTGTTGACGCGTGTGAGAAGAATGCTTTTCAATCTATTCAACCTTGCAATGGTTGATGTTTCATATTCTTTCATATTGCTTCGATATTTAATCTTGGGAACTACTTTCTCAATCGTTTCCAACGTCAGCTTCTCTAACTTCGACAAATAGAGATCTATTTCATCGTTAGTTAGATTCCTGTCATCAGAAACCATTGAGCAACAGTTGCCACCATCAGAAGGGGGACATTGCTTCTGGTACTCCCGATTAAACTTCTTTTGAAACTTTCCCCAGTGTGTTTTTTTGGAATTCAACCGATGATTTTCATGTTGAGCTGGAATGAGGAAGATATCATCCCTTTGATGATTGATTTCCATTACGATTGCGTTATGGTCGCTATCATAAGGAAGCACCTGCAGTTTCCGTTGAGGACTATTCAAGTTGAATTCGAGTCTCGCGTCAGCAATGCAGAGTTCCAAATATGAATTTGTCCTAGGGTATGTTGGGAACTCCATCCCATATAGATTGCACCTGTATTCAATTTGGTTCTCTGTTATCCACGATTTCAGGAATACGTCTCTTGGATTATTGCTGGCGTTCAGTCATGATGTATGCTTGGCGTTCAGGCTACCAGCAACAATAGAATAATTATGAACCCTGTTCAATTCGAGTATTTCAAACAAGGAATTGAGTTCCTCCTTGAGCTTGAGAACAGTTCCAGTTTCTATATTAAATTGAACAAGACTTAAAAACACTTTGATTACTTTACACATAGGCAACTAAAAAACACAGCCGTATATCCAGTTGGCTATTTAAAATAACATTTTTGAAATAATACATATATTTAATTAGTATGTAAAAACTGGGATACTTAATTAAATGTGAAAGTTAATTAATCTCTGTTTTATTTTCCTTTCATGTTCATGATCGCATGTTGTGTCCTCTTTGAATTATACGTGACTAGCAACGCTTTTGTATTTGCTCCTGTTTGTGGACATTCCTCGCAGAATCAATAAACTCGATAAGTAAGAAAATTTTCAGATTTCAATAGAGGAAAGCATTAGAAACGCGAACAGGACCAAGGTTTCATATTGAGACATTTCATACCTGAAATATTGGTGGTGAAAGTAGCGAAAGGATTACACTAAACTAAAAAATCAACTGGAGAAATACACCATGGTTACAAAAATGTTCCACTCTCTTTAATCCTAAAATGAAACTTATCAGGCCAAATTTAAAAGGCCAAAATAAAAGAATTGATTATAAAAAGTGAAAAGAAGGTACATACTTCATAACCTAGAAAAAGAATGAGGTAAATTTTATGGGTTTAATTTCTCCATTTCTAAAGAACAAGTAGCATTCATTATCGATCATAATCAAAAGGGCGAACACTAATTTTATAAAATTTGTTTCATTTTATGATAGGTATTTTATGCCAATGTCCTTTTTATACTATTTTTTGAGGATACAATACTAAAGAATAGCAAATTCTATTAGACAGCTTAATGAGCTGCTTATAGGTTTAATTAACACTCAAAGTAAGCATCTTCGTATCCAACAGTCTCCGACTCGGCGGTGAGAGTGACTGCAGGCGTGATACCTGTCGCCCTCCTTGCTAGAGAGCGCCGCGCTATTTACCTGCGCCGAAACGAGGATGCGAGGGAGATGGTTGTCCGCGAGGAGAGACAACGCTCGCTCTACGATTGGCAGCAGTCTTGGAGCAATTGCACGAAGGGAAGGTGGACTGCGCGCCTCATCCCGGATGTGAGACCGTGGCTAAATCGAAGGCATGGTGAGACTGACTTCTATCTGACCCAGTTTTTGAGCGGGCACGGGTGTTTTCAGTCTTACCTGCACAAGATCGGCAAGTCACGGTCTCCCGATTGTTGGGTTTGCCCAGGAGAGGAGGACAATGCCTGTCACACATTTTTTGCGTGTACCAAATGGGCCAGGCTGCAAAGGGAACTCTACAGGGAGACGGGAGAGCTTACCCCGGATAATATACTTGCGGTGATGCTCGAATCGGTTGACAAATGGAACCAGGTCGCACATTATGCTCGGGCAGTCCTAAAAGATAAAATGGACTCGCAGCAGCCGGAGGTGCTGGGGCTGGGGGATTGCTCTTCTGGCATTTCCTCTTCCCCTCTCCCCTCCCGCTAGGAAAGGGACTCCCCAGCTTGAAGGCGCCCCACGGCGTAACAAAACGAGGCCTGGCCCGAAGTAATGTGTCAAACGGTTCCAGGCTAGGTTCTCAGATTGACAGGGGAGGTGTTTAGTGCGTAGTCCAAGGGTATCCTCTATGGGAGTCCCACACTGCCAGACTCGGCGGGCGTAAATGCCTTCACCTCCCTACCAAAAAAAAAAAGTAAGCATGCGGAAGCTGCAATGGGGTAGCCACATGATGGACGAACAATGGATACCCAAAAAATTATTCGTTGTGAGAACTGAAGACCGGAGACCACTGGGGAAACCGAGGAAACGCTTACCTGATTCGGTCGATGAAGACAGTTCATCGCTGCTCAGATTTTAAAACTGGAGGACGCGGTCAATAGACCAAGACAGTTGGAGGCACTATTTGCGGGAAGTGAAGGCCCAAGAGGGGCTCTAATGCTACGAAGAAGAAGATTACTGAAATCAAACCTAAATGAATGAATAATTTTTGATTCACTAATCTTACATTTATCTTATTTAAATGCTTTCCAGTCTAAGACATAAGGAACCCACAATCATCACCTCTTCACCTTCCGATATAAAACATTGAAAACTGGGTAAAATTGTTCCGAACTTTTCACACCAATAAATAATCGTTTTAAGTTGTTATGGTATCCTTAACTGAACTCTAAGTAGGTAAGAGAAAATCTTTTTTGAAACTCTCTTAAGTACCAAATGAATTGAATTTTTTGATTATCCTATAGGATTTCTGTTCATTTTTTCTTTATATTTTGGTGTGATTCTTTTGTCCCACATACTCCGAGAGTTTTGCTCAACGATACAGATTTCCTTTTTTTAGAAATCCCAATAAAAAGATTGTACGAGTACTAAGGGAATGAGAGGCTACAGCATACTTGTAAATAAGAAAAAAGAAAAAGATATTGACAGGTTTCAAAGAATGAATAGGCATGATGATTTTTTTCTTTTTCCCAAGGAAAAATTCTATTGAAAGATTTGTTAGGAGACAGAAAAAGTTGTTCAGGTAGCGAGCCGCCCTGTTCCGGTTTATTGAACAGTGAGGACGTAAATATTTCTGTGTTTAAAGGAAGTTTCTTGAATTCTTGAAAGAATGCATGTGTTCCTAAAGTATATTAAGAACCATATAACATCCTTGCAAGAGAATGAAATTTATTAAAGTAAAAGAAGGCTTTCATATCATGAAATATCTGCAATATTTTAAAGCTTAATTGAAAGTCAAATGGGGAAGCATTTTATTCTGACATGTTAAAGGTACTCATATATTGTAAAATGGGCTGAATTTTAATACCAGTTTGAATACGCCGACAATCAAAAATTTATAAGCAATTTCGTTTTCAACAGAAATAAAATCATTTGAGGGTATTCAATTTAATCTGCTTGCCGTGCCTTTTATTTCGATTTCTGTTAACCATCGAAGCTAGCCCATTTACACATCTCTTACATGCGTTAACTTCCAAACAACCACCCATCAGGCTTTTACTACAGGCTTGATTCTGACAGGAGATTTGCTACAGGTATAACATCCATCCTAAATTCAAAGTCTATGTGAAGAAAACTCCCATGTTATCCCTAATTCAAGCTGAATGAAAATTTCCACCGTCGCGTCGGTTGCACTTACGATACACGACTCATATGTAAAAATGAATGTGTTGATATTGTGGGCTTAGTCCTTAAAGATCGCGATTGAATATTTAAACTTCTGGCACTACATTGAACGTAAATGATTTGTAAAGATTGATCCTTTTCATTGTATTTCGAACTTTTTACTGACGTATGAGTACAATTGTATAGTATTAACTCACTTTAAAAGCTTTCTGTGCCAAATCAAATATATTTAAGTAATTTTTTATTGGTGGCAGACCTGCGCTGAAGTCAAAAGTATCCACTACCTATTAAATAACCCTCATCTTTATTATTCATAAACTGCGTACTCCCTAAAAACTGTGTTTTTCATATTTAGATCCTAGGCTACAGCACCGGTACTTTTCTCAGTTTTCAGAATAATCGGCAAATATAATTTTGATTCAACAAGGATACTACATGCTCTATGGAGTACTCAATCACAATCGCTGCAGACAGTTAAGCTAATAAGAGAAAATGCAAAAAGTACAGATTTTCCGCACGCATCGCTTTGTCTGATCATGCACACACTACCATACAAAAAGGTCAGTAAAGTTTCCTAACAAAAAGGGCATTTTGTATCTGAAACTCAAGCAATGCGCTTTGTTTTCTCAGCTCAGTTGTTGGCTTTGTATCTGTGTTTCCTTCAATTCACCATTTAATATCCTCACCCATGGGGATGCTCTGGCTAGGGCCTGCGGCGCCAAAAAACGTCCGGAGATGGGCGTGAGCGCCAGTCTTTTGAGATTAGCAGAAAGAGCTGTCAAGTGACAACCCAGCTTGCTAGAGTATAATTCCACACCAACTTACTAAAAGGTGGTCCAACCAAAACGCACGATGTTAATTGTAAATAAAAGAAAAAGTTTTCACAGAATAGAGTTAATATTTTTTATTGTAATAGAAAGATCCATGACAATTAAGTGTAAAACAAAATATCGTCCAAATGCTCGCCGCGGCTACAATGCCATATTTCTATCCGATGGTGCATATTTTCAATGACTCTGAGACATAATTGAGATTCAATGTCGTTAATGTGCTGAATTATCTCATCCTTTAGCTTTTGAACTGTTCTAGGCTTATTGATGTACACTTTTTCTTTTGAATATCTCCAGAGAAAGAAGTCCAACGGTGTCAAATCACATGATCGTGGCGGCCACTTAATATAACCCCAACGTAAGATAACACGGCCATTGAATTTCTCGCGCAAAAGAGCCATTGTTTTGTTGGCTGTGTGGTAAGTGTTACCATCCTACTGGAACCACATGTTGTCTAGGTCCATAACCCCAACTTCTGATCACAACAAGTCCGTTGTTATCCCGCAATAGCGAACACTATTCACGGTAACTGTTTGGGCGTTCTCATTTTCGAAGAAGTATGGCCCGATGACGCCGCCAGCCTATAAACCGTACCAAACAGTCACTCTTTGTAGATACATCGGCTTTTCAACAATCATTCGTGGATTCTCATTTGCCCAATGCGGCAACCCTGCTTGTTAACGAATCCACTGAGGTGAAAGTGTTCCTCGTCGCTGAAGATGATTTTCTTTGTAAAGTCACTATTCCCTTCTGTCTGTTCAACCAACCATTAAGCGTATTGCCGACGCTTGAAATGGTCAGTAGGCTTCTGCTCTTGAGTCAATTGAACCTTGACAGCATGTAAATACAAACCTTTTCTTAAAATTCGCATCAGTGATGTTCGTGAGATGTTCAATTGTTGGGCACGACGATGAGTTGAGGTTGACGGCTCTTCTGCCACCCCATCGCGAACAATAGCAATATTTTCCGCAGAACGAGCTAAGCGAGCATGCACAGATGATTTTACATTACCTATAGACCCGGTTGGCTGAAATTAGCACACATTTAGCCGAGTATGCTGAACAAAAAAAAAATCATGAAGTGCACAATATGCATTCTGATTTGAACGCCCATTTTTGTAAAAGGCTTCAACAACCTTAACGTGCTGCTCAATTGTGTACCTCTCCATAGTTTAATTTGTCAAACACTGAAACAAAGGGATGTCAAATTAAGTTGGCCGATAAACTTGACGTTAAGGTTCGCCTCACAATTAACATCGTGCATTATGGTTGGACCACAAAATATATATTGAATGGCATATAGTTCGAGAAGCGCCAAGCATTAAATATGAACCTTGGCTCCGGTGGTGATCAAACGTGGTTATAGCTTTCAACGGAGTTTACTCCTTTCTTGCCCGTTTGTGGGAAACCTCAATGCCGGTTAAATATATTGATGAAATGGGAATAGGTTCTCTCGACGAAGTGCGGAGCCCATCATTACGGAATCAACGTAATAACCATGCCACCGGATTGAAGGTTGGGCAACGGGATAACTCTCCATCACTGGAAAACCTTAAAATGTTTCAAAACCTGCAGATAAGCCTCGGAATGGATTGAAATCACGGCAATGACCTCGCAAACGAAAAAGTCTATGGAATTGGATCCTGGAATGTCAGATCACTCAATTACCCTGGCGCTGTTAAGGACCTTTTACAACAGGCCAGTCAATATCAGTTAAAAATACTGCCAATCCAAGGAACGAATTAGACTGCAATCGAAATTCAAGACATGAGATCGCACACAATATTCAAAAGTGGAAAGCCTACTGGAAAATGAAAATTTGGAGTGGCCTTCATTATAGATAGAGCGTTCAAACCGCACGTTATTGAATTTAAGGCAATCAATGAACGGTTGCAAGCGATCCGTATAAAAGCGGAATTCTTCAAAATCTGGCTAATTAATGTCCACGCCCTGACCCAAGAAAAGGACGAAGAAACAAAAGAAACGTTCTACAATCACCTGGAAAGACTAGTCGACTCATCGCCTATAAACGACACAAAAATAATTCTGTGTGATTTCAACGCTGATGTTGGCAATGAGCTTTCTCATAGGGGAACGGCTGGAGGATATAGCCTCCACGATGAAATAAATGAGAACGGTCAGTGCCTGGTTGACTTTGCATGTAGCGGAAATCTAGTCATACGTTCGACTTGATTTCCACATTGACGCATTCATAAAATGATTTGGGTTTCACTGGATGGCAACACACAAAACCAGATCGATCATGTTCTGATCCAACAAAGCTGGACCTCGAGCATACTTGACCTCCGTGCATACCGAGAGACCAATTGTAATTCAGATCATTACTTGATCAAACTAACCTATCGATGTTATATGCCAAAGGCATATTCGGCGAAGACCAGCCCGCTGCAAAAATTTGACATCGGAAGGCTCCAAACGGCGTCTGTGGCTGAAAATTTCACGGAGACTCTCGACAACCAGCTTGTTCCCATCTTATTGAACGCATCGGTAAAGACGAGTAACGAGCTCTGGATGGAAGTGAAAGCGGCTATTAGGACCGTGGCAGAACAGACGATCGGACATCAAGCCCGGCGGAAAAGGAATGATTGGTTCGATGATGAGTGCCAGAATGCGTTAGGCGAAAAAAATCAGACATACAATTAATACGTAGGTAGAAAAACCAGGACGAATAGAGAACATTACGAAAATCTCAGAAGAGTAGCGAATAAGATTATTAAGATTAGGAAAAGAATCGCAGAACAACACAAGACAAGCATACAAAGTAATGAAAAGCCTGAAACGTGGCTATCAGCCCAAAACCACGCTCTGTCGTGATGACATCGGCAATATCGTCACTGATGAAACCAAAATCAAAGACGGATGGGCGTCATATTTTAAGAACCCACCAACTCTGATTGAAGTTTGTTCCATCATCAAAGCCCGAAAGAATAATAAAGCGCTGGGCGTCGATGAGATTCTAGTGGAACCCATCAAATATAGTGGCAGTAATTTTCATAAAGCTATTCACAAAGTCATCCAGCACAATTAGCATCTAGAACATATGACGAAAGAGTGGAGGCAATCAATTATATTCCCTAACCACAAAAAAGGTGAAAACTATAGTGCGAAAATTATAGAGGCATATCACTACTTTGATCAGCGTTACAAAATATTTTCTAAAATCTTAGAAAATAAAATCGGATCATACGCCAACAGTACTCTTGGGAAGTATCAAGTTGGTTTTAGAGCAGGTAGATCGACAATAGACCAATTGTTCACAGTCAAGCAGGTACTTGGAAAGTGCTGGGAGTACACCGAATTTTCGTCGACTTTAAGCGAGCATACGACAGTATTGATCGTAATGCACTGTACCAAACAATGCTTTGCTTTGGCATCCCAGCCAAATTAGTCCGTCTTATCAAAATGACAATGACGTTGATGACCTCCGAAATTCGCATCAATAACCAACTCACCGATGCCTTTGACACAAATATCGGACTAAGGCAGGGAGATGGGCTGGCCCCATTGCTATTCAATTTGGCTCTGGAGAACATAATAAGGAAGCTATCTGTGGATACGCGAGGTACATTACTATACACGTCGAGCCAAGCAGTAGCCTATACGGATGACATCAACATTTTATCACGATCATTAACTACCGCCAAAGAGCTCTTCCGGAATTTCGAAAGCGAAGCAAAACTAGTAGGGCTACAAATCAAGGAAAATAAAACAATACTCATGATGCAGTCAATGAAAAATACCTCAAACGCACAAAATATCATACTTGGCGAATACAGCATTGAAAATGTTAGCGATTACTTGTATTTAGGCGCCAAAATAACGAAAACGGGTAATGAAAGAGACGAATTACGCCGAAGAATACACTTCGCAAATGAAATATTTTATTCAGTTTTGACAATATTGAAGATCATCAACATACACAGGAAAACGAAGCTCCAGTTATACAAACCTGTGGTAAGACCTGTGTTATGCTGTGGGTGTGAAACATGGACCCTAACCCAAGCATCCGCAAATATATTGAACGCCAATCAGCAACGGGTCCTGAGGCGAATAATTGGAGTGAACCTAGATGAGGACCAAAGGCGAATCCGATACCACCATGAGCGGTATGAAATTTTTAACGAGCCTGGGGTCTCAACGATTGTAAAACTGCGTAGGCTGCAATGGGCTGGCCGCAAGAATCGTATGGACGAACAACGGATACCTTAAAAAGTATTCGTTGGGAGAACTGAAGGCCGGAGACCAGTGGGGAAACCGAGGAAACGCTGGTCTGACTCGGTCGACGAAGACAGTTCATCATTGCTCGGATTTCAAAATTTGAGAACGCGGTCAATGGACCGAGACAGTTGGAGGCGCTATTTGCAGGAAGCGAAGGTCTGAGAGGAGCTGTGGTGCTAAGAAGACGAAGAAGAAGCTGTTAGTGAAGATATCTTTAAAAACTCTATGGCTACAGAACTTGCCCAAAACGATACGTGCAATTCTACCTCTATCATCGGAACCAGTAGTTGGTTTAGCGAAAATTGACGACAAAATTTGGGAGTCGACTGAGGTCCATCATGTTGATGCAACTGCAAACCGTACAATCTCTGACGAAAATACTGAATAATTTCAAAGGCAAATTGAGAAACTAGAAGCAGAAGTGCAGAAACTGCGTAACGCAAGACAGCGTAATCAACCATCGTCCAGATTTGCTGGTATCATTATAACTTTGGGCAGAATTCAACCAAATGTGTGCCGCCTTGCCAATTCAGGAGTTCGGAAAACTAAAGCACCAAGTTTGTTCCGAGGCGAACGAACTTGGCACATCCACACCACGCCTTTTTATATACGATACCCTTGCTGAACGTAGATTTCTTATAGATAGGGGTGCAGATGTATTCAACACTAGAATCAAAACAGTACGACTTCAGTAATGCCAATTATAAACGACTGTATGCTGCTTATGGAACAGTGATAAATACCTAAGGCCCTAGAAAACTTACCGTTTCACTCAACTTACGCCGCACTTTTGATTAGAATTTTAAAGTCGCTGATGTTACCACACCGCTAATAGAGGCAAATTTTTTGAAGTATCGTGGCTTTGGAGTAGACTTACAAAAACGAGCACTAGTAGATACATCAACTTAACTTAACAGCATAGGCATCGTCATCAAATCTTCAACAACTCAAGTTATGCTTATTAATTCTAACGATCCATTCATAAAAATATTACGAGGCTATAAGCAAATGTTGCATGAACATGTGGTACCGATGGAAAAAATTAAAACAATGGTCAAACATTGCATTATTGCCAAAGGTCCACCAGTCGCATCAAGAGCAACAAGATTGTTTCCCGACAAACTTGCCGCGGCTAAAACAGAGTTTAATGACTTGCTATCGAGGAGAATATGCTGTCCATCAAAGAGCAGTTAGTCAACACCTCTTCATATGGTCAAAAAACCTGACGGTACTTGGCGACCATGTGGCGATTATCGCCAACTCAATTCTATTACAGTACCAGAAAAGTACCCGTTACTACATATACAAGATTTTGTATGCATTTTACATGACAAAAATATTTTCAGCAGGATTGATTTAAAAGAGGCTTTTAATCAGATTCCGGTTGAACCATGCGATATACCAAAAACTGCTATCATTACGCTCTATTTGAGTTCGATTCATGACATTTGGTCTCAGAAATGCAGCACAGACATTTCAACGGCTAATCGATGAAGTGCTTCGTGGACTTGATTTTGTCATAGGTGATATTTTCATCGCAAATCAGAATATTAACCAATATCAAGAGCATTTTAGAATCGTTTTGGATCAACTTTCACAGCATGGACTAAGAATAAATCCGGACAAGTGCAAATTCGTACAAAATGAACTGGAGTTCTTGGGTCACTTAGCCACACCCCAAGGTATTAAACCATTACCTGGTAAAGTAGAAGCCATAATCTATTTCGAAGAGTCTCTTGTTGAAAAACAACTCCGGAGATTTATAGCGATTATAAATTTCTATAGGCGTTTCATTCTGAACGCCGCAACTACTCAAGACAAAATGCAACGTTCAAAATGACAATTCTGCTATCGCTTGGACTGAAGATGCATCTTATGTATTCGAAGAATACAAGAAAACGCTAGCCAATGCAACACTGCTAGTTCATTCATCCAAATCAGCACCCATTGCGTTAGAAACTGATGCATCAGACTCATCAATCGGAGCCGTTCTGCACTAAATTGAAGAAGAAGGATGTAAAACTTTCGCCTTTTTTTTGAGGAAATTAAATAATGCCCACAAAAAATGCAGCACATTCGATCGATTGAAACTCGCTTTTACAATACAGGATCAGGACGACCGAACACTGAAAGGCAGTAAATCAGTACACCGCAACGATGACGACCAGCCAAACCAGCGCAACAATCATTCCCAATCACCATACCAAACACGATACAAAAGAACTGTGAAGTTTCGAGATCACCAAGCCTAACCATTTCGTATCACAAGTATCATACTGAACAGGGAGTGGTGTAGCGACTACAAATTAATTTCATTTCTTACATTTTGATTCATTTTATACATTTTTATTTCTACATGCCAATATTTGCCAGAAAGGTTATTTGTACGGTTTAGTAAATTGTACAGTTTATTCCCCTGCACTAAAAGCAATATTTTGTTTCACACATAATTGTCATAGATCTTTCTATTATAATAAAAAATGTTAACATAATTCTCTGAAAACTTTTTGTTTAATTTACTATTAATATCGTGCGTTTGTGTTGGACCACCCTTTACTTGCTTTGGTGCATACAGAAAGTGCTGTTCTCGTCTCGTTCAAACTGATTCCTCACGTTGAACTTGCAGTTTTCCGAGATTCTTGATCGTGAATTCCCGGTTCATCAGCGATTCAAACTCATCCAATAGCTGGTCGATGGTCGTGGCTGCGACGTAATCGTTTACGTGATTCGAAATATAAATCACCTTAATTCCATCTTTCTTTGCTTTCTTCCAATACAACAAAAGATAATTTTTACTCTTTGTATCCGTTTGTCTTCATAATTTGGTCAAATTTGGAGCTCCGTTCTCTTGCTCCCTGCTTGAGCCCGTATAAATTCTTTCTCAATCTGCATACCTTATTTGGTCCTCTTTCTTCGTAGCCTTTGGATTATCTCGTATAAACATCGTGACAAATCGCCATTCAAATATGCTGTCTGGATATTATAATGACGAACTGGCATTTTTCTAGCTGCAGCCACTATCAACAAAATTTTCAAAGTTACCGGATTGGCATCAGGTGCAAACACCTCATCGTAGTCCCGTCTGAGCTTTTGCAAGAATCCCCGTGCAACTAATCTAGCCTGGAATTTCACTGGATTTCCAGTCTGGTAAGTGTTTGTCTTTGTCTATTTATTCCCAATAGCATTAGATCCGGGTGGTAAATTAGTAATTTCCCAGGTGCCTTCTTCTTCAGTTGATTTCTTCATCCATGGCTGCTTTCCATTTGGC
Organism: Odontomyia ornata; assembly: GCA_963969285.1. Lineage (NCBI taxonomy): Eukaryota > Metazoa > Arthropoda > Insecta > Diptera > Stratiomyidae > Odontomyia > Odontomyia ornata. The sequence continues at coordinate 271,673,058 of OZ017740.1, forward strand.
TGCTCTGGAACTATTCAAAGCCTTATCGTAAGTAAATGGATCAATAGTACTTACATTTTCGTTTACGACCTTGTTTACGACCCTATTGCCATACCAATCTGGCTTTACTCCAAAATTAGTTCTCATTGAGCGTCTAGGTTGATGATAATTAACCTGCTCTTCGATCTCGTTCTTTTGGTCTTCGATATCTTCATCGCCGTAGTCATTTTCGTTGTCAATCGCCACCAACTCGTCTTCGTGCAGCTCATTTATTTGTTCCTCCAGCTGATGCTTGGAATCAGGTAAAATTTCTGGAATTCCACCAGCTTCATTCGTAAAAACAACGTCTCGACTGATTTTCATTCGATAAGTATAGGGATCTAGCAGCCTGTATCCCTTCGTTTCACTTTCATAGTCAACAAAAGTCAGCTTCTCTGATGTATGATCCAGCTTTTTCCTTCATCTTTCGGAATATGAGCATACACTTCAGCTCTGAATCAATGAAAATACCATGCCACAGCTCATATGGACTGGCTGATCAATGCTGCTATGCGGCAAACAGTTCAAAATATGATTTGCTGTATTAATGGCCTCTCCCCCATATTATTTGTGTAAGGAAGAACTGTCTAATAGATACCTGGTCATCTTAATTTATGAACGATTTTAGCGTTCATTCTGTTGAGGTGTTTTCGGAACTACAAGTTGGGAACGCATTCCATTTGCTTTAATAAATTTCTGCGTTCTCCCATCTATATACTCACCGCCGCAATCTGATCTAATAACCCTTGGTATCTTCCCGTGTTGCGTTTGCGTCAACTGAACGAATTCAATCAATTTCTCAGTCACATCTGATTTCAGCTTTAGCAAACAAATATATGTAAATTTGCTGTAATCGCCAATCAGGGTTAGGACGTATTCATTTCCTCGTGTTATAGGTAACTGGAGCTTGTCACAAACGCCCGTATGTATTAAATCGAGCCTCTTCTTTGTCACTGCAGTTGAATTCTGCAGGAATGGTTTTCAAGTCAATTTATTTTTCAAACAAATATCGCAAACATTGGTGCGCTGGCATTTCTTAATGATAATTCTAATAGCCAAACACTGCATTCTTCGTATGTCACCCAAATGTCTGTAGCCGAGGATTTTATGCCACTCATGAATACACTTTGATTTGCAAGAATCAGCGACAGTGAATGCATTGTTTTCCAATTCCATTTTATAAACATCACCACCACCCTTTCCTGTGAATAGCATCCATCCATCCAGCTCAGCTTCGCGCACATTTGTATTGAAAGAAATTTGGTAACTTTTCTTCACCTTTTTGCTCACCAAAATAAGATTACATTGAAAATCCGGAACGAGAAATACGTCGCTTAACTGTATTTGGCGAACGCCGCTGCTGCTGATATCGTTTGGCCGAACTTTAATTTTTCCTACGCCTTTAACAAACAAACGGCAGCGGTCTGCTTCAGTGACCGTACACTTGTCCAAATATCTTGTCAGAAAAATGTTCGATATTTTCGCAGTAATGCGTCGACGCACCGCTGTCGATTATGATTTCTGAATGTGTCAACTGTACCGTATTTAAACAAACCAAATTTACGTTTTTTTTCATCTCAGATTTCTCTGTATTTGATTTTTCTGAATATTTTTTGACTGCGTTTGTCTGTTGGCGTTGTCATTTTTCCTTAGCTAAGCCGAATATTTATAACAATCTTTCTTCAAATGCCCTGGCTTCTTACAAAAGAAACAGAAAATTCTCTCATATCAATACTTTGAATGCTGCTTCTCCGCTACTTGACTTTTCACTGGCTATTTAATTACGTCGCCTGTATTCATAAAGTAATTTCCGTTTGACGAGATCACGAATAAGATCACCTTCAGGCCTTGTTTCAAGCGCTGTTATGAGAGTACCGTAACCCTCCAGCAAACTGCTAAAATAAAATGGCACAGCAAACTCATCTGCAAGGTTGGCATCCATCGTGGTTAATTCGTCCATAATTTGTACTATTTTGGTCAAATGCGTCTCCATATCACTCCCTTCTGACTGTGTAAGCCGGCACAATCGGCGAAACAAACTTACCTTATACGATAACATAGACTTTTCATGATACGATTTCAATGCCGTCCACATTTCCTTAGCCGTTTTCTTGCGTTTGAAATGGATTAGCTGATTATCCTCCACTAGTAATTCAATATATGCTTTGGCCCTTTCATCCATCATCGTCCATGAGTCAGTCATAGGAGTGGGCGCGTCTTTTGATATTTCCGACCACAATTGCCCTTTCATCAGCAGCATTTCAGTCCTGAATTTCCACGTCTGATAATTACTGTTGGTCAGCTTTGGAACGTTTACTTTCGAAACGTCCGCCATGTTCGGAGTTGCGAGTTGTGTAGAAATTAATTCAAAACTTTATGTTCCGTAAAACGATTGGATTTTTACCAAATTATTGTACGTTATTACTTTAGTAGCTAACCATTGGTCTGGGCACATAACCTGTTGGTATATATTCTCTATAGAATAAAAACTGTGGAATAAAGAGTAACCTGCGATTAAATAAAATACGACTAGACACAAGCGCTTTTGATATAAAGATGAAAAGGAATGAATGGGAATTAATAAGAGTAACATGTAAATATGGAAGTACTGAAAATATATAATAAGTAATCGTTATACTAACATAGATTCATTTATATGTATCATCGTCATTCAACACAAGCACTGGAGCATACACAGCTCTCCAACGTCAAATCATATTCTGCTCAGATTAGGGAACCCCGAAATAAACAAATGGTACAGTTTCAATCAGCCTTATCGATCTATATTATGAAGGACAGTTTAAGAGCTGTATCGACCAGATAAAGCCTTATATTTATTTTATTTTTAAATATCTCCATTCCCTACCACTTTTCCATCACTCTTTCATCGTCGCACAACGCTCGTGCGATCTGCCCTTCACACGTCGTCAATTCCTATGTGCTTCAAACGCCGTTAATTCTTATGTGATGCTAAAACATCGGTATAAGGGGCACATCAAATGCTGTGAAGTACTCCTTTCCTGCCTTTCTAGTCCGATTTGTGAAATATTCTCAGAGATAAAGAAAGAAATATTATAATACGACGCGGTAAAAAAAACTCTGAGTTTATAAAAACTAGCTGTCTTTAAATATCTTGACGTTAGGGTCTAAAATTCCCTAAGATACTGCATTTTCAATCCTTCGGACTTATCATTAATCTGAATTTATTAAATGTTCGTTAAGTCTTCTCTTAAAAACCAATAATGAGTTTACGTTTTTCACTGTTTCTGGAAGATTGTTATATATAGGCAGAGCATCATTCCTTGCATCGTTTTTTAGTCGATCAGTTCTAGCGTAAGGTATTACAAAATTGTTGGGATTTCTTGAATTATATGGATTTATTTGTGATACTTTTATAAATGGGCTTCGTTCCGATTCACTGGAAATTAGACATTTGAAGATAAACTTCGCTTTCTCCATAGTAGTGATTTGGCTGAAGGTGAGTGCATTGGTCCGTTGATACACTAGTCTTGTTGGAGTGAGAATTGCAAGGTTTAGAATATTTTTATAGGCTTTAGCTAGTATCCTGGATATAATATTAAGGTTTTGGTTTGACGATTGACTCCAAATGACCACCGCATAATGTAGCTTTGTTAGTACAAATGCATTTAAGACAAGTTTCTTTATATGCATTGGAAAACCTCCATATCTTCTCAACACTCCCATCATTGGTGCTAGTTGTCTCCTCAAATTATGTATGTGTGACACCCATGTCAAACGATGATCTATGGTAAGACCGAGATATTTAATTTCAAACACTCTTTGCAAGTTTTCGCCGTTAATACTTAGGTCAACTTATATATCTTCCTTATTCTTCTGTTCAAAAATCATGTATTTTGTCTTTGTAGTATTCAATGCTAGCTTGTTTTCGATAAGCCATGAACGATATTTATCTAGAACCTCGTTGACAATATTCTCCATGGCAACTTTATCATGTCCTGAATAAAGAAGTACAGTATCATCAGCATATAATGTGTGGTGAGCTTTCAGTCTAGATATATTCAAATTATTGGTGTATAGCAAAAACCAGGTTGGTCCAAGTATGGATCCTTGAAGAACCCCCGATTTCATTGGTGCTAGATAGCTCAAGACATTATTAACTGATGTTCTTTGGAATCTTCCTTCTAAATAACTTTTTAAAAGCTGTTTCGGTTTTCCTTGTACACCACACAATTCAAGTTTTTGAAGCAACAGGTCAGGTTCAACCGTATCAAAAGCTTTCTTCAGGTCCACAAAAATTGCAATAACATAATCTCCTTTATCAAGGCTTTCATTGATGTAACGTCAGACAGGAAGTAACGCATCGAAAGTTCTATTGTTCTTTTGAAAGCAAAACTGCTTCAGATTTATGATGGAATTGTCCATTAAGAAAAATTTTCAACGATTATTTATAGATTTTTCGAATATTTTACTAAAGGCTGTCAAAAGTGCAACAGGGCGGCAATTATTCGGGCCCAGATGATCTCCTCCTTTAAATATTGGAATTATTTTTGCCAGTTTCTCTTCGTCTGGGAGTGTTCCATTTCTAAAACGCCCGTTTATAAAATTTGCCAGTGGTTCAGCTATCTCTTCTTTGACTAGAATAATTTCGTGTGTGGCGATTTTGTCAATACCTGGTGCTGCATTTTTTTTCAAATTTTCGATTGTATTTAATACTTCTCTTTTAGTCGTTCGATGAATGTGAAAGATGGACTTAGGTGGGCTATTTATGATATTGAAATAGCTAGTTGACTTTTCACCAAGCTCCCTGGTAGTTTTTCCCCAATTGTTGAAAAAAGTGATTTACCGAGTTTGCTTTTCCACATGGGCGTGGTGCATTGTTAGAGCCAATGCCAAAAAATTCAGCATTTGATGTCATGATCCAGGGTGACGAATTATCTTTTACTACATTTAAAAGGGGTACCGGTTAATTCGAGCAGTTTTTCCAAAAGCTATAACTCTTTCCCATTTTTCTGGTAATTCACAAATGCCCTCTTTGAAAAATTCGGCCGGCTTCTCCGCAATCCACGAATCGATTCAATTTTTGACTTCTTCATAATTGGAGGAGCGCTGGTCAGCCAGGTCATGTTGCATTGATCGGAAGAGATAGTAATCGGGTAGCGCAAGGTCTAGAATACACGGTGGGTAGGGTAGGACATCCCATTAGAGCGTTTCAAGGTAGGTTTCGACGACCTGTGCAACATGTGGCCGAGCATTGTCATGTTGCAAAATTGCCTTGCCGTGCCATTGTTCATATTCCGGCTGTTTTTCGCGCAGTGCTCAGCTCAAACGCATCAATTGTCATCGGGAAACGTACCTTGTGATTGTTTCATTCAGTAGCAACAGCTCATAATAGATCACACCCAGCTGGTCCCACCAAATACACAGCATAACCTCCAGGCCATGAATATTCTGGACGGCCGTCGATGATGATGCATGGCCGAGGTATCCATACGTTGCCCGACGTTTTGGATTATCGTAATGGGCCTACTTTTCATCGCCAGTGACCATTCAATCCAAAAAACTTTTTCTTTTGTGCCGTTGAACAGTTTTTCACACGTGAAAAATCAGCGTTCGAGGTCTCTTGGCTTCAATTCATACGGCACCCAACGGCCTACCTTCCGGATCATTCTCATTGCTTTTAGACGATAGAAAATGGTTTGTTGAGCAACGCCAAGTGACTTTGCATGTTCTTCTTGTGTTTGCGATTGATCTTGGTTGAGCAATGTCTCCAATTAGTGATCTTCAAACTTTTTTGGCTATCCGCGCCGTTCATCGCCCTCCATGTCAAAATTGCCACTTTTAACCACTTTTGGCACGTACGCTCAGCTAGAAAATGCACACCATACACTTCCACCAAAATACGATGACTTTAGGCAGCCTTTTTCTTCATATTGAAGTAATGAAGAAGTATTCCTCGCAAAAACACTTGATTCGGCACAAAATTCGACATTTTCAGAGTAAAAAAAGTATTGTTGTTTAGGCTTCAGCTAAATGACACATACTGATTCTAAAACTATATGACAGTAGCTTTCCAATACATATTTGGAAAGGTGAATCACTCGAATAAAAATCAAGTTACGCCATCTGTTAGAAAACCGCACGAATTAACAGGTACCCCTATTAGTTGCGGTGATGCTCGAATCAGTTGACAAATGGAACCAGGTGGCACATTATGCTCGGACAGTCCTAAATTATAAAAGAGACTCACAGCAGCTGGGGGCGTTGGGGCTGGGGGATCCGGTACCCCTATTATTTTTTTCCATATTTCGTATGAGTTGCCCGCCGCTGTTTCCAATCTTCTGGAGTAATATGAAAATTTAGCTTCTTTTATGAGACGTTTTGATTCTTTTAGGGCTTGGTTATACAGATGTTAAAGTGCTTGATCTTCATCGTTGTTTTTGTATTTTTTATAAGCGTTCCTTTTGTTAATACTAGCCTCAACAACTTTCTTTGTTATCCATGTATATTGTCGACATCTAATCTTTTTCACAATGGTAGAATCATGCTTGGAGTCTTTAATCATATTTTTGAGCTCCAAAAGGTTTTCGGTTTGTTAGCAACTGTTGAAATTGGATTTGAAATGATCCTTGTCTAAATATCTGAATATTTTGTGTAGGTTTTTGCTTATTGAGACTTTGAGCATGGACGACAATTTCTAGGACACGATGATCTAACTCCGGCCAGTCTGCAAGTGTGAATTTAATGTCTTCAGCAATTTTTTATCATTTGTTGCTATGTGATCTAGGCAGCTACTTGAAGTCGGGCGGGTAATTTTGTCGTTATTGACAATTACCGCTCCGTTGGTTTCCAGGGTATCCTTGTACATTCTCGATTCTGGAGATTCTGCCAACAGGTCTACGTTTGTGTCAGCAACTGTGATTAGATTTTTTTTTTCAGTAGAGTATATTGCATCTATTACTGTGCAGAAGTTCTGCGCAGAGGAGGAAGAAATCGAGTACCCTTAAACCGAGCAGTCAAGACATGCAAAAAATAGTGAGGTGATGTAGCTATATGCGTGACGACATCTTTAGAGCCAGAAATAAACAAGGTGTATGCTCTAACCTACTCCAAACCAGAACCTGAACTTACGGATACTCTAATATAAAATAGTGCAATTCTGGATAGTGGTTACCGACTCTTACAGCACTCGCATACTAAATTTACAGTTCGCTCTAGCTTTCTGGTCTTTTCGTCATTTTACAAAAGTAAGGAATGCAACAATGAATAATCTCGTCATAAAAGTGGTTCACTTTGAAGTTTTGCATTTTCTTATCTTTAATCATTTGGCTTTATTTATAATATTATGCAGCAGTATTTTTGGTTAGATATCGAAGTACAAGAAAAAAATAACTTTTCAAGCTGCTAAAATTGATTCTAAATTACACTTCAAAAGTTCATATGGTTGGAGATTGTTAAATTATAAGCTCAGTTTTGAAGTTTCTTCATCAAAGAAAATCAATATGATTATTCAATTTATTTTTGAAAACAGTATTAATATTCCCGAGAATCACTTGGGTTATACTCTGTGTTTGGATCCCAAGCTACTTACTCTGCATCCTTAACTACTTCAACTATCTCAAAAAGAATCAACGTAACAACTCGTGGCATCCTCTAAAGACTTTTCACCACTATATCCTTCCATTACATACCCTAAACTATCAAACCATGAAATAAAATATGTACTAAATTTCAACATACAACCAGCATATTCTGCTTCTTCCTCTTTGCAATACATATTCCCAAATCAGATATACAAAAATATTTTTGATATATCATCCTTGAGCATGGTGTGCATGTCATCAGTAACAATATTTCCCACAAGTGAACGATTTCATTAACACCATATCGCGTCTGCTGTCGTCATCTTCATCCCCATCATCACCAGCAGCAAGTATCAATTGTTGACATGACCAAGAAAAAAAAACCATATCGCAAAGAAAGAGTCCGTAAGTATGTAAGACGGACTATCTTCTTCCCGATAAGGATACTTATCGTATAGCTGAAAATTGGATTAGACATTATGCCCAATCCAATTTTCTGGTTAAATTCATTTCGTCCGTTGGCGGAATAAGCTGGAAAAATCAGAAGAAGTACATATAGCATGGATATAGGAGTTTAGGATGTTTGGAAGGAGGTAACAGCGGAAATGATATGAGAAAGGTTTTGCTCATTGATGCGACAGTTACAGATTTGTAGATTTAGGTTGAATTCCGATAATTCTATTTTTTATTGAGCTTCACTCCTTTACCAGAACTATTATCATCCATGAATGAAGGATCCACTTAAGTATAATGAAGATTTGCAGAAAAGCTTACACAGAATTTTCAAGTAGTTTAAGTGGAGCTTCTTTGATTGTTTTTTATTTGAGTAAATTTATTTGAAAGAAAAAATAGGTGAGATTTCGTAGTTTTCCTTTTGCAAAATCTTTGACCAAAATAGTTGGGAATATTTAACCTCATTAGCACTTTTACCTAACAAGTTGATCAAAGAAGAAGTCAGCAACTGACAAACTCACTTTTAGGATATGGAAAATTTACAAAAGTTATTAATGTCCTTGACGACAAAAGCATTTTTGAGTACCTATTCTCTACAAAAAGAGATAATTCATCAAAGTGAGGCAATATCAAATATACTCTTTAAGTTTTTTGCAATGCAAATTGTGCACTGACGCACACTGTGTAGCATATAAAGGACGTTGTACCAACAGCGCATTATGTATCCTTGCACATGAGTTGTCTGCAAGCTCTTTAGCTTTCAAACGTGCATATATGCAATCGAGTGACTTTCAAGTTACACTGACAATAAGTCAATACGATTGTGCATATTGTTTCTGTAAAAAGTTCTTATTATGCTCTCATCTGCGGTAATTTATATGCACAGGGATTACTGAGAATATTACGTTCCAGACAATTTTAATCAGTTTCTAGTATATTCATTCGTCGTTTTTCATAGAAAATATTTCCACAAGCAACGGATGCTTTCTCATGCAACTGCGATATACAAGTATGATAGAGAAAACATGTAGAAATTTTAAAGGTAAAGCTTTTTGAATTATTTAAGTAAAATTCTCTGTTTGTGTCTATTATGGTTGGTTGGTTAACTTCAATGGCTGGCTCCAATTTGAAGTTACAATTAGCAAACAAAAGTGTCGTTTTTATAACAGCTTCAAAACCAAACTAATGTTCCCAAGCAATAGCATAATAGCTCTCCAATTTTGTTTTTTAGCTGCTCTGGAAAATTTTCAAAAAGGTTCTGACTCGAGCAAGGGACTCACTATTCCAAAACATTAGCCATGGTTCATTAAAGCCCTTATTTTCATGGAGTGGTGAAGGCCGTTTGTAGCCCAAGTGTGTGGCTCCTAGAAGCGCAAGGCTTCTGGACCACCCACGAAATACTTTTCTTATTAACTTGGTCTTGTTTTCATATGTCTCAAGATAATGTCATGAAGCAAGAATTACTTTTCAATAAAGTAGATGAATAAGAGATCGAGCAGTCGCCTAAGCGGACTGATCGAAAACCAGCATACCACTTATCCGAAACTTTAAATGCAGATTTGAAAAATTTAACTAGTTCCATTTATAGTTATAAATCATAAAATATAATCCCTATACTAAATTTAGAATTTTCTTTATGATTATATCTTTTATGATATTTGTCTTCTTCTATTATTTAATTTTTTCTATATTATTATTTTTCATTAATTTAATAATTCAAATCTACAATTGAAATTCGGACAAGGCAACACCTTTTCCTGCTGCATATGCACGTATTGCATTGGCGAAGGCAAGCTGTGCAGCCAAATGAACAGTTGTTCATCAAGTCCCCGTGCGACGGACCGGACGGGATGATTGTTAACCAAAGAAGAAATCGGATTTGATCGCCACCGAGAGGACGTCGGAAAGATTGGACGGCTGGATTGTCGACTTCTTGACAGCTTAGCTACGTGTGCCATAAAAATTTCCTTGCGCGAGGGGGTTTCGAGGAAAATGGAGAAGAACATTTGATTCTTTGCGAGTGCAAAATGAACTACGTTCTGCTACGTTACGAATAGAAATGAATTAAACATTGCGGAAAATAGGTATTTACTTTTGTTGATGAGGATATATATATCTTTTGTGCAATTAGCGAAAAGAGGGATGAAACACAAGTGCTCATCAACATATATGGTGGAAGTGTTCTTCCTTGGGTGTGCAAACGTTTCTTCCTCCCTTAAATCACCTGTTAAAAAAATATTCTTTAGCCCCCAGAAATAATTAGGTCCCCAAAGAAGAACAAGATAATTTTAGTAGAAGTTGCCACCGTCGCAATATTTTGTTTACGTTGCTTTAAGTAGGAAAAGTTGAGGGCGTGAAAATGCTGGATGGGATTGAGAAAGTTGATGTTATAATATCTGAATAAATGGGATACTGTTTGTTTTAAGAATCAAAATTGGATACGGTGTGTTTGCAAGAGACAAGTGGGTAAAAGGTAATGGGATGATTTTTCCAGATAGTGGAACTTTGTTCGTAATTTAAATCGAAAATGTCATTTAAATAATTAGTTCGAGTTCTACGAAAATAAAATGCTGTTGCGCTGTTATTCGTTCTTCGGTCTGACATCGAGTTTACATTTAGCGCGGGCCCGATGAAGTTTCTGCTGTTTTCTTTTCTTTTCTCTTTCACCTGAACCAGCAACTTTCGCAGATTACGCTTAAGACGGAACAAACTAGGAGGCAACAAGAATGGACGATACTGGCAAATTCATTCACATCATCCGCAGGTACCCGGTCAGGATGTAGGTTGGTAGCAGGTACCCGGTGAGGATGTAGGGTGCGTACCCTTTTGGTGGTGTTTTTTGCATATCATGACAGGAATACTCTTGGAGGCTAGCATTCTTTGGGGAGTTCCGCCCCCTCGTACCCGAGGAAATTCCCGCAGGGGGAATGCTGGTCGAAAGAGCACTCTTCGGGGCTAGCATTCTTTGAGGAGCTCCGACCCGACGGACCCGAGGATATGGGGGGCGCCATGAGGTCCCCTCCTGGGATGACAGGTAGCGACCCTGATTGGATCTGGACTACGCTTTGGACAACGAACTGGAATTGATGCTTTGGGCTGGCGGATATGATGGTTTGGACTTAGTTGCTTTGCACAGTAGCGGCGAGGTGAAACTTGTGTGTGAACAGCTCCAATTCAACAATCACACCGTCTCCGTCCTGGGAAACCCTTGGCAGGCCTCAGAGTACGTTCGAAGTTGGCATCATTGGGTTGGTGGTGTAGGTTCGGTTGAGACGGACTCCCGATTAGCACTGGTCTGGCTCTGAGCACTTGTCCCCGTAACGGCTTGTGCCAACCCTCGCATGGCCTCCCTGCTCTGCAAAGATAACCATGGGATCAAAAAGGCGACTAAACACACAAAACAACAAAACTGGAGCAACCAAAAACACTTGAAAAAGATAAAAAAAAGAAATAAACATAATAACAATGACGACGCAACCAGCGGTTGTAGCCACGATGTTAACAGTATATTGAGAGCGGTACTAACGATGACAAAAACGACGAATAATACAATGACAGGGAAGGCAGACGAAAAACGGGGAATAGCAGACAGTCTGGTCTAGACTGAGATTCCTGCGGCGTTCGGGCGCAGCAAAATAATTACGCGAACGCCAGAACGTCCTCCAAAGGAAAACTGGGAAACTCTGCAGGATGCTTCAGCTGTTCAAGCGGTGGAAGAATATATAAAGAACATCGAGAATTCGATGGTCAGTACTGCGATCGTTACCGAAGCGACCGATGCAAGGGTCGCAAATCCCGACATAATAAAGAATCACCCTGAAGCCAACGAGAAGATTACAGCAGGAAAAGAAACGATTGACCGGACAAATAAAGCGACGTTGTGTGATTGCATCGCCAATGTTAAAAATGTGGCGGAAGTTCTGCATTCGGAAACGGAAAGCGATAACCTCCCCGAAGGATGGCCGCAAAGTATAATTGCCGCCCAGCGGCAAGAAGAAGAAAAGCTATTCCGAAAAGCAAGAGATGTTCTGAAAAGAATACAATCTGCTTGCGACTCCCCAAAAATCAGCAAAGCAGTGAAGATTGGGCTCCTTGAACTAGATGAGCTCCTAGACCGCATCGGACATTATCGGAGGAGCTGGTTAAAGACCGAAGACGAGCAGGAGGCTAAAGAGGCGCTTAGGGCGGAATCTAAAGGTGACACGCAGATAGCTTCACCTTTAAAAATTAATAAAAGGATGGAATCGAAGAAGATCGGGATAAAAGAAGGAAGGAAGAGGCACTTGATGGGCGTGGAGCAAAAGATCACGGGTTCCAGACAGTGCTTACAAAAGGAGCAAAGAAAGCCGCAAACTCCTCCAAAAAGGGCCAGAAAGTAAAGTTCGCACGGACGCCCAACAAGAAAAAGACTTAATGCAAAACAGGAGCGATAGAAGCCCCGACGAAGACCCCGGCAGCAGGCACTGCTCGTAAACCCCCAAGATGGCCGATCCTACGCGGAGGTGCTGCTTGACATCAGGGAAAACCTAAGGCCCGAAGACACCAACACTGCAAATAAAGCAGTACGCCCAATGTGCATGGGCCACATATTGGTCCAATTGGGAGCAGAAGCCGACAATAAAGAAGCATTCTGCGACGCAGTAAAGAAAGTCCTCGGCAAAAGGGCAACTATAGCCTCGCCTGAGAGCCGATGGCAAAAAGGAGTTCCCTAGCGTGGGAAGGATCAAAGCGAGACTGACATCAGAGAAAACAATAGGGGACAACGCATGGCCATAATTTACTTGACCGAAAAGGAGGCCGAACAATTCCTGAATAAGGGCAAAGTACAAAAAGGGTGGGTTGTCTGTAGGAAACGGCGAAGAGCAACGCCTCTTTAATGTTTCAAATACCTTGGCTATGGTCACACCACACAAGTATGCGGAGGACCCGATAGGAGTTCTCTATGCTGCAAATGTGGTGAAATGGGACATAAAAGAAAAGAGTGTATGAAGGAGGCACACTGTATTCTTTGCAAGGATGCTTATCCAAGACCTGATTATGGACACGTCTTAGGATCAGGGTAATGCCGGGTGTTCCAGAAAGCCCTAGTCAAGGCAAAATCAGAACTTCGATGACCCGCATCCTGCAGCTAAGCCTACACTCCAGTTCAACCGGCACAAATCTGCTTGAACAGTTTTTTTTGTGGTAGGGAGGTGAATGCCATTTATGCACAGAGTGTGGGACTCCCATGCTCGCAGAAAGGACTGGACTACCCACTAAACCCCTCCCCTGTCAACCTGAAAACCCAGCCTGGAACCGTTTGACACATTACTTCGGGCCAGGACTCGTTTTGTTACGCCGTGAGGCGCCTTCAAGCTGGGGGATCCCTTTCCTAGTAGGAGGGGAGAGAAGAAGAGGAAGTGCCAGAAAAGCAGTCCTCCAGCCCCAGCATCCCCAGCTGCTGTGAGTCCCTTGAGCAGTTTGCGAGGGATATAAAAGCTGATTTTATGCTGCTGAGTGAGCAACACCATAGTAAAAGTCCTGCATTATGGTATCCTGACGAAACTGGTACTGCCGCCATCTGGGTTCAGAACAGTGATTTCCACGTGGAGAGTTGTGAACGGGGGGATGGTTTCGTGTGGGTTCGGTGCTCAGGGACACCTTCTTCAGTTTGTAGTTAACGCCGAACGAATCGATACCATCTTTCCAAGCCAAGGTTAATGCTCTGGAGGGCGCTGTCTCGAACGCCGAGGGCAACGTGCTCGTTGGGGGGGATTTCAGCGCGAAAGCAATCGAATGGGTCATATCACAAACAGATCCGCGGGGAAAATGAATCCTAGATATGGCGGCCGGAAACACGCCGACTTTCCGCCGTATTGGCTGTGAGGGAACCATACCGGACGTGACATTCGCCTCAGAGTCCTTAGTATGGAAGAAACTGGAGGACTACTCAGCCAGTGATTATCAGTGCATTCTGGTTGAGGTAAGCAATGTTATCTCTTGACGCCCGGGCTCTCCGCTTTCTACAACTGGATGGAACATCGGAAGGATGGACATCGAGAGGTTTGTAGAGGTGCTCACTGCAGGCGAGCCGCTGCAGGGAGCTTCGGAAGGGACCAAAGAATTGGCAACTCAAGACCTGGTGAACTCAACTATGAGCATCATTATGACTGCTTGCAAAACTTCTATGCCTAGTGTACTGATGCTGTCCATGCTGAAATAGTAGCCGAGTGTCCAATCTTCACACAACCGAAACTGGAGCAAGCAGTCCTTTCACTGAAAGTGAGGAAGGCTCTAGGTCCAGGTGGTGTTGCAGCTTTTCGATCACCATTGTCCTAACTTGCTGCTCAGCACATTCAACGCTTGCCTTAGGGGCGGATTTTTTTTCCAGTACGATGGATGGTGGCGAGGCTCGTGCTGATCAGCAAGGGGAAAAGAAACCCTGAATCGCCGTCCGCATATTGCCCGTTATGCATGCTAGACACGGCTGGGAAAGTGCTAGAAAAACTCATCAACACGCTTTCGTGTTGCTGGGGACCTATCTCCTCGGCAGTACGGCTTTAGAGCAGGACGTTCTGCTATTGATGTGATTGTAGAGGCAATGAGCGCGGTCTAAGAGGCAGAGGCACATAGTCCTTCCAAGTGACGGATCGTCCTGTTGGTGACAATCGACGTCAGGAACGCCTTCAACACCGCTAGATGGGTGGATATTTTGGATACGCTGGCAAATTCTTTTCAAGTTCCAGAATATCTCATGCGGCTTTTGAGGGACTACCTAAAGGACCGAAGCCTGCTCTACGACGCGACACAGGGCCAATGAAGGATGGCTGTTACATCGAGTGTTGCCCAGGGATCTATCTTTGGTCCGGACCTGAGGAACGTGTCTTATCTATGACCTTTTGCCATTTTTTGGGTAGAGCCATTATTCCATCTTGTAGAACTTCTGTGGTTTACCGGCATAAAACTTGGCCAAGCTATTTTCACAGTCGCTTTTGCAGATGCCGAAACAAATGTTAGTCTGATGGTGGAAGGTCTTGACTATATCTTGGATGCATCAAAACTTCCCAGCCAAGCTCTGTCAGTTTTTGCCAAGTCATCAAAAATGTGTGTGGTCTGGCATTGTCATAATGGAAGACAACGCCCTTTCTATTGATCAATTCTGGTCGGTTTTTTTGAATTGCTTGTTGCAATCTGGTTAATTGCTGATAGTATGGAGCCAAATTGAATGTTTGGCCAGGTTCAAGTACCTCATGATAAAGAACTCCCTTTCAAGCCCACCATATACACAGCATAACCTTATTTGGTATCAATCCTGGCTTTGAAGTCGTTTGTGATGATTCACCTTTTTTTTACCAGATATTTTGAACAACATCCTCGTATCCTACCGAATTTTCATCGCCCGTAATGATTTGTTCCAAAAATGGCTGGATTTCGTTTCGTTTTATTAGCATTTCACAAATGGAAATTCGGTCGATCAAATTTTTTTGTGTTGATTCATGCGGCACCCTAGCGTCGAGCTTCTTTGTGTGTCCAGCCTTACGCAAATGGTTTAAAAAAGTTTGGTAATGGATATTCAGTTCCTTAGCAATGTCATGGCTGCTTGTGTGTTGGTCTTCTTCAATTTTTTGTAAGATTTCATCGACTTTTTCAGTGATTGGTCGACGTGACTGAGGTGCATTTTTGACAAAATTTCCAGAACATAAGCGAGCGAACCATCTCTTGGGTGTGGCTTGTGATAAGGTATCTTGACCATTGACACCACCAATTGCGATGCATTCTCATCTTGATCGTAATGGTATTGTAAAAGAAAACGATTTTTTTCAGAGATTTCACTCATTTTTAAATGAATACCACTTTTGATACGAATGATAAAATTCAAAACTGTATGAAAATTATAAACTGGAATGTCACCTTTCAAACGCATGTAAGTTTGACTCAATTTGTTTAGTATTGCACAATAATGCACTCAACACCATCCAGTGACAAAAAAGGCTCAATGCTTCTTAGACTATCTAATATTTAATTGCTTCGGTGGGACTATCTCTCCAGAATACCAACTGATCGTTTATATCTTCTTCTTCGGCTTAAATATGCTGATACATTTTTTTGTCTGCGGAAAAAACATATCGGTGAATCCTGAAGCAATTGAGTATGGGAAATAATTTGTTTTGAACCAAAGGACCCACAAGAAGCAAATTGGTAAGAGGGATGTTGCTTGACGGTTTACACGAGCCGTCGAAAACGGTACGTAATACACAATAGTGGGGCAGAAAGTAATGTACCTTTGGAATCCTGACTCGAGTGATTTGTTCCATGACCTTTAGTGCAATCAACTTGCCCATGAAGCCTTGATATTGATGTTTAAGCTTGGGATGACGTTCCAAACGGCGCTCTTGGCTTAACAATCGTCTTATTGCGACTTGTTTCGACTCACCAAGAGAATCAGGTGAGTCAGAAAATGAAAGTTTGACTTCAATTTGTCCCTCTGTGCCTTTTCAAATATCCTTCAGGAAATGCTCTTCATATTTTCTCCCTTCTTCTAACATAGCACACGTTTTAGTTTCAACTTCTTCCAATTCTCAAAGATGTTTCAATTGTTTTTCAATGAAGCTGGTGGAAATATTGCAAAAAATTGAGAGCGAGTGATTCCAATTTCCCTAAAACGATCCAACCAAGAATAGAATTCTGTAGCTTTGAGAGATCAGCGGAAAGTTTAACCTTCTCTGATGACATCAGGTTGGCGCAAATCTTGGTACCTATTAAAATATCGATTCTTTTAAAAGTATTAAAGTCAGGATCGGCTAGATTGTATATTTGCTGGGATGGGCCATGAATTCGTTGTGCAAATCTCTTTCGGTTGGTACAAAGTTATTTCTGGCAGTATTATAAATTGAAGTGCAGTAGAGAACTCGCTGACTTGGAATTGAATAGTAAGATTGTGGAGTTTTGAAGTTCCTATTCCACAGATATTAATAAGTTTATCAACTCTTCGAAGTCCAAGTTGCTTAAAAAGGCGCTCAGAGATAAAGTTTAGCTGTAATTCCAAGTTTAGAATTGCTCGCAACTAACGAATTGCCCGTACTTGTCCTTAATTTAAATTGATGCAGTGCTAAAGAACACATAGTGTTGCACTTTCTGTCAGCTTGAGGCTGAATGACACATGCTGATTTCTTTTGCTGTGGTGGGTGTCACTGGCTCAGTTTCAAAGTGAATCAATGTATGATGTCACTTGTTACATTTCATATATGAGCTAAAGCTGCAATCTATACGTGTATACCGTTTCTGAAGACAGTTGATGCAACAATGTAGCTTTTTGACCGTGCTGAACCTGTCTTTTATGATAATCTGCAAAAATTTCTGGCATTGCCGTAGATTCTTGCATTCCTTTTTTCAGAGTTGGCACTGTTGTTTCCCCTTTGCGGTTAAAAGAGCGGAGGGCCTTTTGTCACCTTTAGGTTTCATCCCCCCCTCCACCTAGAATCCCCTAGCTCCTCCATCAATCTTGCCTCGATGAAGGTTGGCGACGTAGAAAGTGGTCGAACTTTTTGAGGATCGGAAAGCCACTGCTCGAATATCGCATGGGTTTCTTTGTCCACTTTCTGAGGACACATGTGGACAATTAATGGATCCCAACTGCTTGTATCAATTCCAAGATTTTCATTACCCAGCACTGTCTCATTGACTGTGTCGTGAAGTCGTTTGAGAAAGGTACCAGATTCCTGACCAGCCACAGGAACATTCAACATGCTGTTGAGAAGGGCAGCTACTATCATCCACACATTGTCATAGCGTGTCCTAAGAATTTGCCACGCTTTGGCATGATGCTGCTCAGAAGGTTGAAGATGTTCGATTGATCGACCAGCTTCTCGAGCAATATTGGCTTTCAAATAGAACAATTTCTGCATACTTGGAAGATTCTGACTGTCCACTAGTTGTGTAAAGAGCGCTGAAACCAAGACCACTTGATATAATCACCATTGAAGGTTGGTATAACAACCTTTGGCAACCTTATTGCTGCTGACCCTTGCTTCGCCTACGCACCTGATGGCTGTATGTTCAGCATGTCCAGCTCCATAAGCTTAATGACCATTGCATTGTAGTTGTCTTCCAGCGAGCTGAACAGGGGAGTATCATAGTTTCAGCAACCAATGCTTGATGATTGCTTGCTGTTGATTTCTAATAACCACGCATAATCGAGAAGATCCTCCAAATCCTTTGAAACTGTAACCATTACTCTTTTAAGTGATGATATTAAAGACTACTGAAAAGTGAGCTTTTTGCGGACTTATTGTTCATCTCCTCTGGGGGCGAAGATATGGGTGGATCATGGCCAACAGCAGAGCTGTTGACTACCTTTGCTTCCTTTTGTTTTATTTTAGCGGTTCAGCCTCCTTCGGGCTTTTGCTTAGCGATGATTAGAGTATCTCATCATCTTGATCAATTGTATCAGCGCTCGAGAAAGTAATATGTATGGTCCATACCACGCTTTGGCTATATTGTCGTCAGCTGCGATACGTTCTGATTTGAAATCAGTACATATCATAACCAAACGGGAATTGGAACCGGAGAACTTTGGTTTACGCAGCAAGCACTCTAACTACTACACCACGTGGACTTTGAAGTTAATTTAAGATGAAAAAACTTGATTAAAAAATTTTTATGAGAACTTCCGTTTAATTAAACAAATTATTTGGAAAAAAGTATGGATATCAATTTAAAGCTCAATACCCTGGAAAATTTTCCGATATTAAGTGAAGCTTTTCCTTCTATTTAATTATATGCTATTCTAATCTCACAACTAACGTTTCTATGAACATATTATGGGTGTCACATCATCTCTTTGAGCTCCTATTAGCAACTCATTTCGCTTGATATATTCCCACTAACTACAATACAACAATATCATCAACATAATCTTTATCATTATAATCATCAAAGCTTCCGTCAGAACTATGCTCTGTTGCATGAAAATGGATTAATGCTTGACCTTTTCTGTGTGGCTCTTTTGACTTAAATATTACATTCTAATTAAAAATGTCCTTTGGCTTTTGAATACAGTTTGTTAAGCTCAGTAACTCTTTCATATAAATGAGTTTGGTAATCAAATCGCGAAATTTCATCTATTGGACTCGATGTGATTTTTTGTTCGTTATCTAGGAACGTACATTTTACAGGAATCAAAAAATTATTATTCCCAAGTGGTTTGAATGCAGAGCATATATACAGAGTATTGTTGAGATGAGAGGAAATATTCGAAGCTACTATCGCTTCCAGCTATTGAAATCAGAATTGAGTTCTGATAAAATAGCGATTGAATGTTGTTAGTCGCGTTCTTTATGCGGTCAATTGTGCAATAGATTTATCTTGATCAACTAAATGTATTGCTGGGTAAATTTATAACACAAAGCAAGTAATCTATATCAATCTTTATTTCAAAATGTTTTCAGCGGCCGTCTTAACAGTCCAAAATATATTTTAAATATTGTAATCTTAAAACAACACAATGGGTTAACATTTTTTGAATTCCTTCAAACAAATAAATGGTTCTTACGCACAACCCCCAGCGCAAACGATTTCATGGTGGTAGGCCAAACCCAACGTACGAGTAAAATAGAAAGCCATTTGGCAGCAATTTGCATATGTAATAGTTGGCCTATTTAGTCAGCCAATTGCGGCAAAAGCAAATGCTTACATCGCGTAATATATACTACATTACGTATAAAAAAAGTATAAAATGCACTCCATGCATGCTTAAAATTCACCTTATACTGTCTACTATACTCCTCTACTTTTCAGGACGAGTTTATCAACCACATGGTTTGCACTTTCCACTGATAGCAAAGGCTTGAGAAGTAAACTTACTCCTATTAATTCATTTTGGAAGGCAATAAAAATTAAACGAGTGTAAGAACTGAAACAGTTTTTACTTCACAAGGAGCGTTATTGTATTCTCCGTGGAGCATCTGGATTTCACTTCAGAATCCGTCTCGAAACCGTACAAAAACTCAAGTTAACGTGGACACCTTCACAATTGTTCATATACTGCCATATAAACTAGCGAGAAAAGTCGGCCTACATGTGGTCGTGTGTGTGGTAGTAAGCGCTGCTACCATATCGCTTCCTATCTTACATCGATTTTGCGGTAGGCACTGCCGATGCAGTCGAGAAAAAATACCTCAAGTACATAATATATCACACTTAGTGAATATAGAATCCAAAATATGAGCTTATTGTGTAGATATTTAGGCGCCAAAAGAATGAGAACCGCTCATGAAAGAGATGAAATACGCTGAAGAATACAGCTCGCAAATAAAATATTTCATTCAGTTTTGACGATCTTGAAGACCAGCTGCAAGCACAGGAAAAAAAGCACGAAGTATACAAATCTGTGATAAGACCTGTGTTATGCTTTGGGTGTGAAACATGGACACTAACCTATGTAAGTATTCACAAATATATTGCATAAATAAAGCAAGACAGACATCAATGGCGTATTTGATACAACCATCAGGTATATGAAATTTTTGACGAGCCGGAGGTCTCACCGACTGTAAGACTGCGGAACTTGAAATGGGCTCGCCACATGAATCGTATGGATGAACAACGGATGCCCAAAAAGGTGGTCGTTGGGAGAACTGATGGCCGGGGACCAGTGGGGAGACCGAGGACTAGTGGTCTGACTCGGCCGACGAAGACAGCTCTTCACCGCTTGAATTTCGAAATTGGAGGACGACGTCAACAGACCGAGACAGTTGGAGGCAATATTTGCAGGACGCGAAGGCCCAAGAGGGGCTGTACTACTAAGAAGAAGAAGAATACTGGCCTCAAAGGTGAATCGGGAAGTCCCACGGTGGAGGAAGGAAGTATTCCATCAACCACGTTCTGAAGATTAGCGACAACTAGGTGCCTTTTGCTGACAAAGACGGCGCACTCAGCAGTACGCAGTGATACCTTGTTGGGAAGTTTTTTCCGATCGCTTCAATTTTGGGCTTTGTTAACAGGCCAAAACAAAACCTCTCACAACACTAACTCCTCTTTTGTAAATGAATTTCCAACGAATTTTATTCTTTTTTAGAGTTTCGTAAAATAATATTACAATATCCTACTAAAAACGCGTCCTGTTTGTCCGCCCGTCCAACCGTGTGTCAGAGCAATTTTTTTCGCAAACTACTTAATCTTGAAACATCAAATTTGTACCTAGGTGTAAAGTGGTCCCCCCTTTAAAGCTCAACTACAAAAGAATTTTATAACATATTTAAGTGGGGTCTCCCCATATAGGGGAGTGGCCCCCGGAAAATAATTTTAATCAGAGATACCCGATATGGGTATCAAATGTAAGGTCTGGATGAGAATTTTTCAAAACTGGTCTTAAACTGGCATTGCTTGCTCCAAAGGCGCACAGGAATGGGAAATACACGAAAAATTGGTGTCCCTTCCCTCGTGATTGGACACTTGTGATCTGAAAAAGTTCTGAAGATAGGTGTTCATGCGTACAATAACAACAAATACCTTAGAAGTTGAAATTCGCTCAGCTTTGTTAATAATAGTATAACTACCAAATACAATTTTATTGGAGAAAATGTGCTCCAATAAAATCGTATGGATACCCTTAAACTCAATGAAATACTATATTTAAGTAGTCTTCCAATAGGTCCTAATACTATGCAAGTTTCATGAAAATCTAGTCGTATTCACGGAAGTTATAGCCGTTTGAAATTTCTCCAATTAAGACAACAATAACACACGGGTTTGGTATTTGATGGACTTTCCATCGAATCAGGCACTGTAGTTTTGATTTGATCTTCTTGAACTTTTTATAATAGATCAATAACATAAATATTTTTGGGAATGCATGATTTGAGTGATTTTTGCTAGTTTGAAATAAAATGGCAACCGCTGAAAATAGAGGAAGACATCTCTTTGACATGTTCTTTCACTTTGTTCGTCGCTGGTGACTACAATTCAGGGAAGTTGGGAACAAAACCCTTCTGGCATGAGCGTTGGTCTGTGTACTGAACGTGTTCTCTCTATATTCAGGTTTACACTCTAACGTTCGCACGAGTTTTATCATAACAATTTATTTGCATTCTAGCTTTCTAAAAACCTACTTACTTGCTTCCAGCTGGTTACGGAAGTCGATGCTGGTGGCTTCATATCAGAAATGCACAATGTGCGCCATTAATGGCCATGACAGTGATAACGATAGGGACTAGTCGTAACGTGTGCGATTGATTTTCTACGTTGGTGGTGACAAAGAGGACCCCCAATTGGATATTGAATTTATGGCTGGTGGCTCATTGTCGGCATTACTAGTGCAGTTGATGAACGTTGCACTTGACGACGGCGGTTCCACGTCAGTGAAGCCCTAATGTGATGTTGGTTAGCTTCGCTATTGGAACTGAGTCCTCACATAAATCTTGCGTAGTCCAAGGTTGTTGACGATGGTAAGCTATGATGTTGGAAGTGAATTCTCAACTCAATCCAAATACTCTAATTTACCGACCGGGGTTTGAAAGATCGAGAGAGAGCACACACCACCATATGAAATTGATCATAGCAAAGGGCAGACCTCCATATTATTGAAAATTACCACTCCATAATGTTCCACTTACCTATCAAAGATTCGAAAGCAACGAAGGAAAACCTAAAATTTTATTAGTCATCGAGATCGAGCAATTAATCAAAGCTAACGAGAAAGCTGAGAATGTTGAGAGAGAAAACGAAGAACTCAGACTTCGGATCTAATCCCTAGAAGAACAAGTTGGAAAGTTAACGCTCAATAAAGCAAAATAAACCAGCAAGAAAGAAAAACAAGTAAAGTCAAAAGTGACCGAAGACAAGAAATCGTAGAAACCTCAGCAAGAACCTCATCAAGAAGATGTCCTCAGCGCAGGCGGAGAAAATGTCAGCACGAACTATTGTGCAGCGCTAGCTGGACTAGCCGATTCCATGAGAATTGAAGAGAATGAAGGTATTAAAAATTCTGAACATTGTTTTACTAAACCTGATAATGGGTTTATCGAATATTTGAAAATTAAAAATAGGGTGAAAAAACGAAAAGTTTTGTCTGCTGGGCAGTCTGTCAAAGTTAATCAAAAGAAAGAAAAAGTCCTACTAATCAATGTATTTGGGTAAATTAAATGATTTTGAGATCAAGAGATTCAATGCAGATAAACTGTTGATTAGAAATAAGTCATTGGTTGATTTTCAGACAGCCAAATGAGCGTTGAATTCTAGAAATATTCTTCATTTGACATACTCCGAAAAGCGATAAAAACCAGACCTTTTCATTGAAGGGTTGGACTGCAGAGAGGACACAGTCGATCTCCTCCAGGTGCTACAGGAAGTTGTACCAGAAATAGAATTTATTATGGTTGAAGTCTTTGTAGCCAGGAGTTCAATTATCGAGCGTAAAAACTTGCCTTATTTCTAAATCCAGATTATAGTAAAAGCAGTTTAAGTGCCCTACAAAAAAAAAGGTACTTGAACTTTCGAGTGGTGAAGTGGAAACGGCTCCAGAAGAGCGAGCTCAACCAGTGCTACAGGTGCCAAAGATTCGGTCATTTGACTGCCAATTACACCATGAAATATACATGTGCAAAGATGTCCATGCTCCCAGCGAGTGTAAATTGGCTCAGCCGGAGCCAAAATCAAAATTATATCGTATGAGCCACGGTATCTCTGGTCATCCAGCATCATTTTTAAGTTGTCATTCAGTCACATTCCCATTAAAAGGATTCATCTCATCTTGATCAACGTCACCTCCATTGTGACTCTACATTGGCGTGACGGTCTCTTGGAGTTCCTTGTCCAGCAAAAGTCTGATGCTTCTCACTGAGACCCACCTCAATCCATGGCACTCCATGACATTCAAGGATTTTGAATTCGTACGAAACGATAGGGTAACAGGAGATGGGGGAGATGGTACTGGAATATTGACGAGAAGACCCTATTGTTTTCACAATATTGAAAAAGTCGTATTCAAAAGTGTTGAATCTCTTGCAGTGTCTGTTATCAAAATCTCACTTCCAGGTGGGGATAACCTCTTCGTTATCCCTGCTTATGTAACTGGTTGAAATGTTCTTAAGCTCAAGGAGGAGCTCAATTCTGTGTTTGAAATACTCGAATCGAACAGGCTGAATAACTATTATATCCTTGCTGGTGACCTAAATGCCAAACATACATTATGACTGAATGCCAACAATAATCCCTGACCTATATTCCTGACATCGTGGATAACAGAGAACCAAATTGAATACACGTGCAATCTATATAGGTCGGAGCTCCAAACATACCCTAGGGTAAATTCATATTTGGACCTCTGCATCGCTGACGCAAGACTTGAATTCAACTTTTCTCAACGGAAACTGCAGGTGCTTCCTTACGACAGCGACGATAACGCAATCGTAATGGAAATCACTCATCAACGGGATGATCTCTTCCTCATTCTAGTTCAACATGAAAATCATTGGTTGAATTTAAAAAAAACAGACTGAGGAAAGTTTCAAAAGAAGTTTAATTGGTAGCACCAGGAGCAATGTCCTCCTTCTGATGATGGCAACTCTTGCTGAATGGTTTTCTAATGACAGGAATCTAACTAACGATGAAATAGATCTCTATTTGTCTATGTTAAAGAAGCTGATGTTGGAAACAATTGAGAAAGTAGTTCCCAAAATTAAACATCGAAAAAATATGGAAAGGTATGAAACACCAACCATTGCAAAGTTGAAGAAATTGAAAAGCTTCCTTCTCACGCGTCAACAATATTTGTTTTAGTGCAAGTGACAGTGAAGATGTACCAAAATAGAAAGAGGTGGCAGGAAGGAAGGAAGATATAAGCGAAAAGAGAAAGAAAAGGAGCTATGCAACACTAATCGGATAGTCTTTAGGGTGATTGGGTTTGCTTTCTCTGGTTAAAAGACTAACTATTTTCTTCAATTATTCAATATTTCAAACATAAACATTAAATAGTTGGATAGGTTTTTTAACGTGATTGATTTTTGTTTGGATGTATTGTGGATATGACTGATGTATCCAGGATGTACAAAGATTAGCAGATTGCTCTGTTGCAAGTTTGTTTATTTTAACTTAAAGCTTCGCAAACTGTTTAAGCACAGCTTAGTGAAGTCCTATAGTAGTTGAGATAGTCCCAACAAGAACTTGCTAAAGTGACTACAGAACTGGCAGAACAACGCTGGGTTAGTAAATGGCTAATGGGAACGATTGAGGGATTTGGCGCTGGCTAAAACAAAAAAGAAAAGCAAAAATATGAAGAGGGAAATTGAGTCTTCATCTTCTTTATCAGAGAGCTGTCCGCTCTCTACTTCCTCTTCAGAAGGAGAAGCAATGGAAAAGCACGCAACAGAAGAAGAATATGCGGAAAAGATTCCATGCAGGAGGATTCTGCTGAGGAGGATGAGTAATTTCCTGCTCTGCCACCACCGGGTCTCTTAATGGCTCAACCAGAGCTCTACCAAAGAAAACCACTCCTACAGTACCCATTCCATCCCATGTAATTCCCCGGACACCATAAGACTGACAAAATACTCCACAGACACAAAAATTTTAAACCACGCGTACTTCCTTCCTGAAGAAAGGAATCTCAATGTGGTTATCAGAGATCTATATGGACTATCGATTGGGGATATCAAGGAAGATCTCGAGAACCAGAGATGTCATCCCAACAAAATCCACTATATTAAACTAAGGGATATTCCATGCAGACTATATATATAGTATAAGGGCAGTATGTCACCTCGTATGTAGTGCTCAAGTACAATGACCTCGCACAGGACAAGTTTTGTGCCAAAACCGTCAGGAGTTTGAACATTCCTCTAAAAACGCACGCCGAAACGCAAAACCGAAATGTGTTCACTATGGTGGAGAGCATCCGGCCAATTATGGTGAATGTCCTCGAAACCCAGTGAATGTCAGAAAGTTGTTCACGCAAGTTGCAGCCGCAAATAACAATCAAAACAAACCCACTACAAGAACTACACAACAGCAAACTTAAATACACAGAAACAAAGGAACATTCCTTTAAACACAAATAATAACGTGAACAGATTCTTTGCGACCCTGCAGACATAATTTTAAGCCATGATGCAAGACATGATGGCGAAAATTATACAGGTCATGTTTGCATCACAAAATAACATTAATAGTACATACACAAATAAACAACAATGCGATTTATGGATCACTTACCCGTTCTCACATGGAATGGGAACTCATTACTTCATAAGCCTAGTGAGCTCAATGTTTTTGTGCTTGGTTATAAATTCTACATCATCCAAGAAATCTTTTTGAAGCCTGGAAATTGCCTGCGCCTTCCTAACTATTTTCTGGACAGAAATGACAGAACAACAGGTAGAGAAGGTTGAACGGCCATTTTTTTTTGTGAGAAGGAATGTGAACCATAATCTCATATTGGCATCTATTTTACAAACTCCAGAAGCCACTGCAATTCAAGTGCAGGCGGATTCTTTTGAATTTGTGGAAGTCTCGGTATACAGACTCCTACATGCGTCAATGCTCATTGAAGATATCAAGAAACTTCTGGTCTTTCAGGGTCATTTACTCCTTGCTGGAGATTTCAATGCCTATCGCCGAAGCTGGGAAGCTATGAGAAGCAACCGTGCTAAGACTGAGTTAAATCGTCTCATCACAGATAATTCAATAAGCCTGCATATCTCCAACGAGCTACCGAAATGGTTATATCGATATTGTTATTTCACATACCTTCTACCACGATGTGTGCATCGAAGTCCTCGACGAACTTTCATCAAATCACAAACCTGTGCTATATATACAATATATACATATATAAACAATGTATACAATATATATATATATATATATATATATACTTACCCTTTAATAGTGATCATCTTGTTTTAAGCTTTATTTTGAAGAGCCTTCCTCAAAACGTTCCATTAAACGCACATTTAGTAAGGGTTATCGTCCTGCATATAGGACACCTTTCATCACTTCTAACTCAAACTCGTCTGAGATTGTACCCTCACGGTTTTGTATAGGCAGACAAAAAGTCCTGATATCAGTGAATAAGTACCCGTGAAATGATTACAAAACCTTCAATCTTCAATTTTTCAAATAATGTTAAATAATTTAAAATAAAATACTGTACGTTGTTACCCTCGCCTCGAGGGCGCTCTGATTGAGGTTTCTGCGGGCCCCGGTTTTGCTCGTCAGAGACGGGCGTGGGCACCACTTGCTTCAGCACTAAACCCCCACGTTAACCGCCAAGCGAGCGGACGGTTTATCTGAGAGATAATGCGCGCCTAAACTGAAAATCCCTCACCCATAAATTGAACCTGCGCCAGGAATCAACCGCTAACGGAATCTCAACGACACAACCTATCCTCGAATGCGATTTCCACTAAGCTGGGAGGCGGCAAAAAACTATGAGGCGATATCACTCTTCCACGTTATCCGCGAGCCAAGTTAACAATCATCAAGATTAAAACTTTCACTAAATTCAATATTTAATTCGAAGAAATCTGAAACCTTTAACAATTCACTATAAAAAATCATGCTTAAACTTAAAGGAAAATGTTTCTCTATTCTATTGAATCACTTACTATTAAACTTACATACGTAGGGGGGCCCCCGGTATTTCCGCCGTCAATCCACGTTTCTGCGCCGCTACCTCCAGTAATTTTGCCACTTTTTGCAGCTAGCGTTCTGAATACTTCTTGTGGCTCCGATTCCACCCACTGGATTACCGCCGCCAACCTTGATATCGCCATTGTGGCCACTGGAACTTCAAACGATCTTCCTTGGACTTCAATCAATCTTCCTTGCCGCCAACCTGAATACCGCCGTTGTTGAGACTTCAATCAATCTTCCTGGTGCTTCCGTCGCCTCCAAAGGTCGTTCCGCTAAAGAGAGTGATTCCATCGTTCACAGGTCCCTCGTCAATTCATCTCCAGCGGGAACCCGTTACGTTTTTTTCGCAGGAAATGAAATTTGTTATAGCTGTGCGCAATCTACCAGCGGCACTCAAACTGTTTTGATATTGGGCAATTGCAATATAAATTTCCCTTCAACGAGCACATTTGTGAATGTTTAATAATTTAAATATCGAAGAGTTATTTTTAAACAAAAACGAAAAGCTGGTGGCATATTCCATAATATGTGGTTATATTCGTAAGTTTGATATACTTGATGAGGATATTTTCGATTGATAAGTGTTGAATGGGGTTGATCGGTGAGTTGAACGAACGTATTTATTCCTTGAGGTCGTATTGATCCTAGCATCATTGCTAGTTGCAGTTGCTGTAGTTATTGTCACCGTAATCTGTCCCACACTGCCAGACTCGGCGGGCATAAATGCCTTCACCTCCCTACCACAAAAAAAAATTCTGTGCTGGTACGTCGAAATTGGTCAATTTTGCATCTCCGTGTGCAGGGCGTTCGCTCGACTTATGTCCATATGACTTTTGATTGTAACTACTCCAACCCCTGGTGCACTTCACGGCACAATACATAGGTGATTTGTCTTTCTGATGACGGACCCTATACTTGTTTATATCCTGCAAATGCCACTACCACAATATCCCATCAGATCCAAAATTTCATGGCATCGCAAAGCAACCGTATGACAGTTTCTGTGTCCTGATGTTCAAGGGCGCTATTAATTGAAGCTACAAAGTCGGAGGAATCGCAATCGATGGCCATTTGTTTTTGTTGTGCTGGCGTTGCGCGAGGGGAAGCTTTTCTTTTACCTTGTCTGGTGTGAAAGTGGATTTATCTGGCAGACTTACGCACTAGTTACATACATGGTTGCTTTATTTTACACTGTGTTTTTTTTTTCTTTTTTCAAAATTCAAACATTTATCTGAATTTTCCTTTCACAATAATTCCTAACCTTAAACCTTGGCTCGCGGTGGCTAATGTATCTCAGTGCTCAACATAAATTCTTAATTTTTTACGGTCTTGCGTGGGTAGTATACGAGAGCTTTCCCTCCAGGTGGTCGGATGGAAAACAAGGGTCACTCGTAACAACGTTTTGCAGAAACTGTCAAAATTCTGTGAATTTTTGTATTTGGGCATTTTAAATGAGAATGCTAAACAAATTTAAAGCAAACTACTTAAACGTCGTAATTTTCTAGTTACAGCTTTCCCAATCCATAGTGGTACTGATAAAATTTTGCATTTATATACAATATTTGGAAAAAACTGCTAACACATTAATTGATAGGTACTTACGAAAATTAGTCTAATAAAGAGAACATTGATTCCGACATGGGATCTTACCTGAAAAAAAGAAGAAAAAATAAATTTTACCCAAGTTTCCATCGCATTGCTTATATTCATTTATTAGATAATTTTCAGTACAATAGTTGTTAATTTTCTTCTACCTTAAGCAATGGTATATGTTGAAAATATTATCGGCTCAGTAGATGTTTTATTCATTAAGAGGTCACTGTTTAGCATGCAGGAATATGCTCCTACTAGAAAAGTTTTATATTCAGACTTTGAAATGTAGTCTTCTGATTACAAAATTCAGGAATGTACTCAGTTAATCAATCATTCTCAGGCATGGGCGATAAATATTTTGGTTGGGGGCAATCGGCAAGAGTTCATACGAGATCCATCCGAAAAGTAATTGACCTACGTTCATATCTTTACACTGGTATTTTTTTGGATATTGTTAAAATATTTTACAGTACCCTACTAAAATTGCGTCCTGTCTGTCCGTCTGTCCGTCCCTCTGTCCTTCCGTCTGTCCGTCTGTGTGTCACACCACTTTTTCTCGAAAACTACATAACCTAGAAACATAAGATTTTGTAAGTTGGTTTGAAGTGACGCCCTCTTCAAAGTTTCACCACGAAAAGAAATTTATAAGGTCTTTAAGGGGGGTCTCCCCATATAGGGGAGTTGCCCCCAAAAAAAAAGTTTTCATTGCATGTAGGCAATGTGGATATCAAATAAAAGGTTTTAATGGGAACTTTTCAAAACAGGTCTTAAAATGACAAATTTTGCTTTGGGGGTTGCAGGGGACTGGGAAATGTACGAAATTTTGTGCCTCGCCCTCAGCTAAGTTACGGCCAATTGAATATTTAACAATTACAAGAGCATTAACACGTGATATTAGGAAGATATACGCTTGCAACGGACCTAGATACCACAAATATCTAGGAATTTTGATAAAAATTTTAGAAATGGTTTGTAATATTGATGTGTTATCATGACTAAACAAGCGATGGGGTCAAATCACTTGAAACAAAATGGTGGCGAGTTTAAAATCATAATAACCATAATAATTTTACGAACTCAATGTATGAAATCTGTATATTAGTCAAGTTTTGATATGCAGAATATATTGTTTGATTCACTAATTGTTTTAACAAAACCCTTCTGGCACGAGAACTCTCCTGCTACTTCAACTTGTTTTTTTTTGTAATTAAGCTCATAGCAGTCTTCTGTGGTGGATCAGCCACCCACACGCAGCGAATATCCTGCAACACCTGAACAACGGACCGATAGCAGACATCCAGCCCCCGACTGCCACGCACGCATTGCCCATCTGGGTTGTATGAATGCTCAGCCGAGCATCAGATAACAATCGTCAGCAAATAGATGCTCGAACGACGAAACTCAAGCGCGTGCTCGGGAAAATGCACAGCAGGCAGTCTGGCTGGTGGATGAGCGTGGACGTCTCAAGTATCAACAATGCATATTCGTCGGCAGGGGATGGTGACTACCGTGGGTATGGCCAGGCGTCCCTCGTCAGCAGTTTATGCACATTTAAGCGGCCGGCGCGTGAATTCTCTGCGAGTTCTAGTTCGGTTTCTAACGTGCGACAACGAGTCGACAGTTCAAAATTATATTCTCAATATTTTAGTTATGTGTAGAAATAATTAAAATAAATATCTTTATAGGATAATACAACCGCCGAGGTTTTAAGCCATCCCATACTTCAATGTAGTCTTCATTTGATTAAATAAAAGGCTGTCATCGGTACTCCTGCATACTCCAGATTTCAGAATCCCTTTAGCGCATCAATAATATTACTTCAAATCATTTCGATATTGCCACTCTTAAGAATAACTAAAATTCGTACTTGGGAGTAGCCAAAAGAGAACATTTCCGCAAACCAAGGGATCCCGTTGGTAGCAGTGACTTCCATGGAGTTTATAAGGTATTACGTAATCGAGCAGTCTGCTTAGGTAAATTGCTCGAGTGACTTTCACGAAAAGAAGCAATTTCATAATAAAAAGTGCGGAACAATTTGATTATTTTTTTTTTTTTCGTAGCGCTACAGCCTTTTTCGGGCCTTCGCTTAGAGATAGTTAGAGTATCTCATTGTCATGATCGAATGTATTGGCAAGGTGATCTGATTATTATCTCGCTTTGGCCATGTGTCCGTCCAAACAGCTGCGAAACGTTCTGATTTTAAACCAGCGCGTATCATAACTGAACAGATTTACCCGAAGTAATGGCCTACCAGAAGTAATGGCCTCTTGAAAGCTCAGATATCCAAAAAAAATTTCAATGGTTTTTAAGGGGTGTCCACCCATATAAAAAAGGACGCTTGATAATTTTTAAAGTTTTGTAACAAAAATTTTTTATAATACCCTGTTAATATCGGTAACAATCCATCCATCTGTCTGTCAGTGCGTCACAGCATGTTTCTTCAGGAACTATAGAAGTAACAGTCATCAAATTTGTGAACAGCTCAGAAGTTTCTGGTTAATGAAAGTTCCGTTATCAGAAAAATTTCGGATGCTTTTAAAGAAGGTCTCCAAATGCCAGAGAAGTTGAAAAGCGCTAAGATTTGTTGAAAAGAGTATGATTTATCAATTTTATTCTTTCTTATATAAACTTGTCAGGGTGCATTTTACCCAATGAAATTTCACATCCCTATGGTCACTATTAAGGCTAATCAACCATGAAAATTTCAAAAGGATCGGATTGTAGTTGACGAAGTTATTGTGGTTTAAATTTTCGGTGTTGGGCAATATGTGCTTCCAGTCGACCCAGACACTACGGGTTATTTCGGGTTTGCATCGAACATTTCCGAACGATTTGTATCCTACATATCTTTGAGAGTCCGTTTAACGTGTGATATTAATAGTTGTAAAATAAAATGTTGGTTGTTTTAAATGAGAATATTGAGAAATTTAAGTTATTTTTCCCCAATTTGAAAGCACAGGCTGTTAACTCTTGGCAAAAACACACATTTTATAGGTGAAAAACCCATGGTGGTAGGTTCTCATGAGTCGCTTTTGAAACTAAGATAAAGGGAACGTGGGCATCATAATTTAAGCACCTCCTTAAGCCTCCGCACAGCTCCAGAGCATCAGAGTCTATAGATGTTTGCGGAGAGCTTCCATTGGCCCCACCAACTCTGGATGAAGTTTGTTCCATCATCAAAGTCCATAAGAATAATAAAGCGCCGGGCATCAATGAA
This sequence comes from Odontomyia ornata, assembly GCA_963969285.1. Lineage (NCBI taxonomy): Eukaryota > Metazoa > Arthropoda > Insecta > Diptera > Stratiomyidae > Odontomyia > Odontomyia ornata. Next base: position 271,705,509 of record OZ017740.1, read on the forward strand.
ATTCCAGTGGAGCTCATCAAATATGGTGGCAACATAAATCTTAGAAAATAAAATTGCATCATACGCCAACAGTATTATTGGGGAATACTAAGGTGGTTTTAGAGCAGATAGATCGACAATAAACCAATTGTTCACTGTCAAGTAGGCACTTGAAAAATGCTGGGAGTTCAACATAGACGTGCAACAAATCTTCGTTGACTTTAAGCAAGCATACTACAGTATCGATCGTAACGTACTGTGCCAAATAATGCTTTGCTTTGGCATCCCAGCCAAATTAATCCCTCTTACCAAAATGACAATGACGTCAACGACCTCCCAAGCCCGCATCGATAACCAACTCACCAACGCCTTTGACACAAATATTGGACTAAAGCAAGGAGATGGCCTGGCCCCATTACTATTCAATTTGGATCTGGAGTACGTCATAAGGAAGTTACCTATCGATACACGAGGTACATTACTCTGCAAGTTGAGCCAAGTAGTAGTCTATGCAGGCATCAACATTTTGTCATGGTCGTCAACAACTGCCAAAAAACTCTTCTTGAAACTCGACAGCGAAGCAAAACTAGTAGGGCTACAAATCAATGAAAATAAAACAAAGCTTATGACGCAGTCGAGGAAAAATACCTAAAATATCATACTTGGCGAATACAATATAGAAAATGTGGGCGAATTAGTGTATTTAACGCCATAATAATGAAAACAGGTAATGAAAAAGACGAAGTACACCGAAGGATATAGCTCGCAAATAAAATATTTTATTCAAGTATGACGATCTTGAAGACCAGCTGCATACACAGGAGAACAAAGCTCCAAGTAAACAAATCTGTGATAAGATCTGTGTTATGCTATGGGTGTAAAACATGGACTCTAACCTAACAATCCGCAAATACTCGTATATTGAATGCTCTTGAGGGACGGGTCCTGAGGCGAATAATTGGAGCGAAGTAAGACGGGGACCAATGACGAATTCGATACAACCATGAACTGTATGAAATTTTTGACGAGCCGGAGGTCCGAACGATTGCAAGCCGGAAGCCGCAATGGGCTGGATACATGAATCGTATGGACGAACAACGGATACCCAAAAAGCTATTCGCTGGGGAAACGCTGGTCTGGATCAGTCGAAGAAGACAGTTTGTCGCTGCTGTTGCGCTAAGAAGTGGAAGAACAAGATAAAGAAAAAGGTTTTCATTAGTACAAAAATAACAAATATCTTAGAAGTTGGAATTAACTTAATTTACTTAATAATAATAGAATTCGTAAATATTGGATATTCTAAAAAGTATTAAGCTTTTTTTTGTCATTTTTCGATTGAATATTTCTTTTATTTAAAATGGATTTTATTTAAGTACATATTGTCCATTATTATCTATGACCTTTTGCCATTTTTTGGGTAGAGTCATTATTTGATCTGTGTATAACTTCTGTGTTTTATCGGCAAAAAACTTAGCCAAGTGATTTTTACAGTCCCTTTTTGAAGTGAATTTCTTTTCATTAACGAAGTTTTGCAGAGACCGAAAAAATGGTAGTCTGATGGTTCAAGGTGTGGACTATACGATGGATGCGCCAAAACTACCGAGCCAAGCTCTGTCGATTTTTGCCGGGTCATCAAAAATGTGTGTGGTCTGGCATTGTCATGATGGAAGACAACGCCCTTTCTTTTGATCAATTCTGGCCGGTTTTTTTGGATTGCTTGTTGCAACCTGATTAATTGCTGACAGTACAGAACCAAATTGAGTGTTTGGCCAGGTTCTTGCACATGATGATAAACAATTCGCTTCCTATTCCACCATAAATTCGTATGGTGTTGCTCGGGACCTGTCTCCTCGGCAGTACAGCTTTAGAGCAGGACGTTCTACCATTGATGCGATTGTTGAAGTGGTGAACACAGTTCAAAAGGCAGAGGCTTATAGTCGCACTGAGTGACGAATCGTCCTGTTGGTGACGCTTGACGTCAAGAACGCTTTCAAATCCGCTAGATGGGTTGATATTTTGGATGCGCTGGAAACCCTTTTCAAGTTCCTGGATGCGCTGGAAACCCTTTTCAAGTTCCAGAATATCTCATGCGGCTTTTAAGAAACTACTTACAGGACCAAAGCCTACTCTACGAAACAACGCAGGGCCAACGAAGGATGGAAATTACATCGGGTGTTGTCCAGGGATGTATCCTTGGTCCGGACCTGTGGAACGTGCTATACGATGGGCTACTGAGACTCGAGATGCCAGATGAGTCGCGCTTGGTCGGCTATGCGGATGATTTGTGGCTCTGGTCTGGTATGCTAATGCGCCGAGTGACGGACTAGATGGCTGCTCGCGGGTTCAATTTAGCACTGGAAAAAACCGAAGTGATCATCTTGACAAAACTGAGAATCCCTAGAGTAAAGATGATCAGTATTGGAGGTAGGCGAATCGAATCAAAGCCATCGGTGAAGTACCTGGGGCTACTGATCGACTCGAAGATGAGTTTCTCTGAGCAAATCAGGGCAACGGCCGAGAAGGCTGCTTCGGGAATACCGGCTTTGAGTCAACTTATGGCCAGCGTAGGGGGACCCAGCCCATCAATAAGACGCCTCTTGATGAGTGCTGTAGGCTCAGTGCTACTGTACGGAGTAGAAGTATGGGTCAACGCTCTCAGTAAGGAGGTATACCGAAAACGTTTGGAACAGGTACAGAATGGAGGAGCACTGAGGATTGCACCTTCATATCTGAAAGTCTCTAACTTGGCGGTGAGAGTTAATGAAGGCGTGATATCTGTCGCTCTCCTTGTTAGAGAGCGCCACCCTATTTACCTGCGCCGAAACGAGGATGCGAGGGAGATGGTTGTCCGCGAAGACAGACAGCGCTCGCTCAACGATTGGCAGCAGTCCTGGGTCAATTGCGCGAAGGGAAGGTGGACTGCGCACCTCATCTCGAATTTGACACCGTAGCTAAATCGAAGGCATGGTGAGACTTGACTTCTATCTGACCCAGTTTTTAAGCGAGCATGGTCGTTTTCAGTCTTACCTGCACAAGGTTAGTAAGTCAAGGTCCTCCGATTGTCGGTTTTACCCAGGAGAGGAAGACAATACCTGCCACACATTTTTTGCGGGTACCAAATGGGTCAGGCTGCGAAGGGAACTCTACAGGGAGACGGGAGAGCTCACCCCGGATAATATAGTTGCAATGATGCTCGAATTGGTGGACAAATGGAACCTGGTGGCACATCATGGTCGGGCAGTCCTAAAATATAAAAGGGACTTACATCAGCCGGGGGCGTTGGGGCTGGGGGATCACTTGTCTGGCACTTACTCTTCCCCTCTCCCCTCCTGTTAGGAAATGTATCCCCCAGTTTGAAGGCACCTGACGGCGTAACAAAACGAGACCTGGCCTAGAGTAATGTGTCAAACGGTTCCAGGCTGCGTTCTCAGGTTGACAGGGGAGGTGTTTAGTGGGTAGTCCAGTCGTGTTTTTTTGAGGATGGGAGTCCCACACTCTGTGCATAAATGGCATTTGCCTCTCAAACACAAAAAAGAACCCCACCATACACACAGCATAACCTTATTTGGTTGCAATCCTGGCTTTGAAATCGTTTGTGATGATTTACCTCTTTTTGACCATGTCCTTTTTTGAACGACATTCTCGTTTCTTACCCATTTTTCATCACCCGTAATGATTTGCTTCAGAAATTGCTCGATTTCGTTGCGTCTTATTAGCATTCCGCAAATGGGAACTCGGTCGATCAAATTTTTTTTGGGTTAATTCATGCGTCACCCAAACGTCAAGTTTCTTTGTGTATCCAGCCTTCCGCAAGTGTTTCAAAACTGTTTGCTGATGGATATTCAGTTCCTTAGCAATGTTATGGGTGCTTATGTATCGGTCTTATTCAATTTTTTGTAAGATTCCATCGATTTCTACAGTGATTGCTCGACTTAATGGGGGGGCATCTTTGACATCAAAATTTCCAGAACGAAAGCGAGGGAATCATCTATTGGCTAAGCCTTTTGATAAAGTTTCTTGACCGTAGACACCAAAAAAATTTTCACGATCGTAGTGACATTGTAAAATATAACGATTTTTTTCAGAATTTTCACTCATTTTTAAATGAATACAATTTTTGACATGAATGACGAAACACAAAACTGATTAGTATTGCCCGATATATGACAACAAAAATCATCTAGTGAGGTAAAAGACTCAATACTTTTTAGAATATCGGACACCCATATGTCCGTAAATTTAAAACTAGGTAGTCAGAGGAAAGGTCCTGACCGTCATGAAGTTTCAATAAAGTAATTGCATTCACGAAAATAATTGCCATTTGAAAGTTCCCCGAATACAATAAAAGCAATGTACGGTCTTTCGACCATTCGGGCTTCCATTGACCAAGAAACTATACTGAATAAAGAATAAGAGAAAAGTCTTTAAGATTAGATAAGCAACGCCCTTAAGATTACATTTAGTCAATCGTGGTTAGGGGTATTGGAAAAAAATGGCACTAGGTTAAAATGGTGTAACAAATGTTTTTCTCTTAAAACAAGTGTGTACTTGTATGTATTTGAAGTAGATGTCGTTAACGTTTTTCTTGAGTTTATTCATTATTGGTATCAGCACATCATAGGTTAAGTGCAAAATCTTTCTGACATGAGCGTAATTTTGTCAAGCCAACTTGTTTTAAATTATATCAATAATACTTCTACATGATGGTGGTCCATTGAAATGGGACAGTAAAGATTTTTTTTTTTTGATTCGAGTATATTACGTCAATGAAGTTTATCTTGAGAGACTTCAATATGGGAATTAGTTTCATTGACTCAATACCAAATCCTTCTGACAGGATCATAATACTGCCCTTCAAATTTATTCCTTGAAAAGGTCCAATAGACAGAGGCAAATAGCCAAACCAAGCGACGGATCGTCCTGTTGGTGACACTCGATGTTAGAAACGACCTCAACTCCGCTAGATTGGTGGATATTCTGGATAAAATGGAAAACCCTTTCCAAGCTCCAGAATATCTGATGTGGTTTGTGAGGGACTACCTGAAGGAAGGAAGCCTGCTTTACGACACCACACGGTGCCAGCTAAGCATGGAAGTACATCGGGTATTGCCAGGAACCTATCTCTGGTCCAGACTGTGGAACGTCTCTTATTGCGGGCTACTGAGACTTTGACTAGCTATGTGGATAGTGTTGCAATTCTTGTCGTTGGGCGTACCGGTGAACAAGCGCAACTTAGGCTAGGTATGCTAATGCGCTGAATGAGAAACTGTATGACTGCTCGTGGCTTCAATCTAGCACTGGAGAAAACCAAAGTGGTCATCTTGACAAAAAAAAGAGTCCCTAGAGTAAGGATGAACAGCATTTGAGACATAATAATCAAATCAAAACCAGCGGTGAAATATCTGAGGCTACTGATTGACTCCAAAAATTAGTTTCTCTGAGTAAATCAGGGTGACGGCTGAGAAGGTTGCTTTGGGAATATGGGCTCTGAGTCGATTTATGGCCAACGTAGGGGGACACAATCCATCAAGAAGACGCTTTTTGATAAGTAGCTGAACTGCTACGGAGCAGAAATATGGGGTGACGCTGTTAGTAAGGAGGTATAACGAAAACTTTTTGCACAGGTACAGAGAAGAGGAGCACTGAAGGTTGCATCATCATATTAGACAGTCTCTGATTCGGTGGTGAGAGTTATTGCAGACGTCATACTTGTTGCTTCCTTTGCTGGAGAGCGTCTCGCTATTTACCTGCATCGAAGCGAGGACGAGAGGAAGATGGTCGCCTAGGAAGAGAGACAGCGCTCACTCAATGATTGACTGTAGTTTTGGGCATATTGAATGTAGAAAAGGTGGACTACGCGCCTCATCTTGGATGTGAGACCGTGGCTAAATTGAAGGCATGGTGAGAATGACTTCTATCTGATCCAGCTTTTGAGCGGGCATGGGTGTTTTTAGTCTTAGCACCACAAGATTGGTAAGTCATGCTCCCCTGATTGTCGGTTTTGTCCAGAAGAGGAAGACGATGTCTGCCACACCTCTAGAGGGAGACGGAAAAGATCACTTCGGGTAGTATAGCCGCGGTGATGCTTGGATTGGTTGACAAATGGAACCCTGTGTTGTATTATGTTCGGGCAATCATAAAAAATTAAAGGAACTCACAGCAGCCGGGGAATTGAGACTGGGGGATCGCTTGTTTGGTAGTTCCTCTCTTCTCCCGCTAAAGGAGGGATCCCCCAATTTGTAGGCATCTCACAGCGTTAAAAAGCGAGACCTGGCCCGAAGTAATGTATCAAACAGTTTCAGGCTGGGTTCTTTGGTCGACAGGAGAGTTGTTTAGTGGGTAGTCCAGCCGATTGCGAGCCTTGGAGTCCCACACTCCATGCGTAAATGGCATTCATCTCCCTACTACAAAAAACTTGTTCTCAGAAAATACAACCGTATTGTGAAATTACATTTTTGAGAAAATTTCATGAATAATTCAAGTGTTGAATGTTGTCTGAAGCACCGATTTTCAAACATAAAGAGTGTCGCACTTTTCCTATCAACTCACTTTCAAACAATCACGTCCACATGTGTTAAACGGAAAAGACCATTAAACTCAAACCGTACAACCAGGATACGCATCTACACAATTGTAGGTAATAAAATCACAGAATGGCCTTTTAAAAACATTTCACCCAGCATACTCGTATAAGCCACCCATCCCATACATTCAACGCTCTCTCATCCTTCCACACAGCTACTCATACTCATCTTTGGCAGTATAATCGTGGGTTAGAGCGCCTCATTGTCGGAACAGTTTCACTTTTTTACGACACTTGGTTAAACTTTTTTAACATCTTAGTTATGTGTTTCACGTTTCGGAAATGTAAAACTTTTCTCAAAGCGAGAACTCTGCAAACGTGTGGCCTAAGGTAAGACGACAAACCATCAGGTAAGCCAAACATGCTGTAAACGTGTCGTTGCTGTGAATAACAATAATGTAATACAATAAATTTCTATGGTCACACACTGTAACTAAAGCCTTTCAGTGGTAGGGGAAGTTTATGGAGAAAGACTCCAGAATTTCTGTTTTTATGATTTCACTTAACCGAAGTTCTTTTGGTAATTACTTTGTTCTGGCAGCTTCGGGTTTAGATTTAGCTAATTTTTTAAGTACATCTCAAGATTCAAAAAGTAGAACCAACACACAGGTTGAATTTAAAGTCATTATTATTGAAGAAACTGAACAAAATCAACGAGTTTCCCTAACATGTCCTGCTTTCGGCGCTGAGCTACCATACTCGTATATTGTACATTTTGCAAGCCATTCTTTTCTCTAACCGTCAAACTTACCGTTTCTTTTGGAATGTATGTCTTATTTATTACTTAAGCAAAGTTTTATAGGATACTGTAGTTTATTGCTGATACACCATTTAACCATCAGCGTAAGAATCAAAACTTTTCTATGCTAAGCATCTGTGAACCTAATACAATCGTGTCACAAAGATGAACCTCTCTCTCCGTCTGCCTGCCTTCTCTTTAGAGTTGAATTGAAGGAAAACTGAACAATAGTCGCATTCCTTCAAGATTCAAACGGTTGTTTTTACCAGCAATGCACATAAAAATGTTTTAACTGAACGTTGTAAAAGAGTTTTATTTCACAGTACACTCTTCTGACCCTTTTCCTCTCTCCTTTCCATAGTTTTCTCCACAGTGTCGAGATTTGTGATTCAACAGCATTTTGCGGATTCATTAAGCCGCACATTTACCGCATGCCAACGTCAGGAGTGAAGAAATAGGAAAGGAATAGGAAAGAGATTGAGGGTGAGAAATTGAGAGAAAAATAGGGAGAGAGAGGTGGCGATTCGAAGACAAATTTCTTGCATTACAATGTGCTGTTGGAATTTCTGTTGGTGACATTACTGTCTATTGTTTACGAAACATTAAAAAGTCGATTTCGTGTAAGACAAAAACAATGACAAAATTATCAACGGCAATATCCCGACCAGGATCGAAATTCTTCAGGATAAATTGAATGATATTACTAATAAATTGAGCACTTTGGGCTTAACGTGCCAAAGGGTATTCACCCAGAGAGATGGTGATGACGGTAGGAATTTTGTAATTTGAAAATAATTGTCATTGTTTTGTGAAACGATGATGCAATGATAATTAACGTCTTAAGGATATTATTTGCGGAAGTTTCTAGAGTTTAACTTGAAAGTTGATGTAGAGCGGAGTGTCATTGAATTCATACAAGGTTTGTTGAAAATTCGAATCTTTTGTTGAAAGTGTTGATACTTTATCTTGATTTATTTGAATTATTAATTTATTACAGTTGATCATTAATTGCAGAGGAATTGAGAAATATGGATTTGAAAAACAAATAACAAAAAATAAGAGAGAATAAAATTGGTGCTCATCATTGTTTGAGGACAAAAACAACATTTAAAAGACGATTGTGATAGGCCATAGATGAATTAAATTTGATTTAAAAACCGTTTAATCCTACCTCCGTCATAAGTACATAAGATGCATCTTCAACTCCAAAATAGTGTATACACGAGGGTGGTTTGCTAAGCACTAAGCCTCATCGTCCGATGGCGTCACTTTCGCAAGAGAGATTCACTATTGTGTAGTAAAGGGTGTTTTTTTAAGAGGTATAGAAATTTAAGTTGGCAACACTTGTGTATATTGTGACAGCTCACATGCGTTTCATAGTTAGTTTGGGTTGCCATTTTTTCACAAATATAGGATTTCCCATTAGGGATACAACAATTTTGTATCTTTATATGAACGCACTCTTATTTTTTTTAAATGAAATGTTTGCTAAAGTCAATACGTTTATCATGATAAAGTTCACGGACCAGCAACGTTTGGAAACTATTAAAAATCACTACCAAAAGAGTCTGAGTCGGTGATCACAACTTCAAGAGCGCTTACTCCAATTTTCGGCCGTAATAATCGTCCAACCCAACAAGCTGTGCGCGGTATGATGGATAAGTTCGAGTCCGAATTTCCGCTTTTGAAAACTTTGTGCCAAAAAGACGTCGTACCACTTGAAGTGAAGGGAATATCGTATCCGTAAGTGCATCGATTCAAAATGAGAAAAATCTGTAAATTCCACGTAGTTCTCAAGAATTGGGCATCGCTCAAACGACACTGTGGTTTATTTTCTGAAAATTTCTTGGCCTACATAGTAATAAATTGACACAATAACTAAAGCCACTTGATCATGAACAATGCCGAAACTTCTTCAATTGGACTCTGGCAAAGCTTGGAGAAAATGAAGAATTTCATCGAAAAATCATCTTCAGCGATTCAGCTCATTCCTGGCCCAATGGCTTTGTTGATAACCAAAATATGCACGATTGGCCAGCAACAAACACATATACGCTTCTTGAGATACCATTGCATCCGCAAAAAAATACTGTTTGGTGCGGTTTTCATGCCAGAGGTGTGATTTAACCGTATTTTTTCTTACATGAAAACGACCGTCATGTTATCGTCAATGGAAAGAGCTATTGGGTTAAGTTGGAAGATATTTGTGGCCAGAATTGGATGAACTTGATATCAACGATATGTGGTTTCAAGTAAACGGTGTCACTAGCAACTCAGTGCAACTCACAATCGATTTATTGAAAGGCAATTTTGGTGAACGTGTTATCCCGAGAAATGGTCGTGTCAATTGGCCGCTGCGCTCATGCCATCTAATGTCATTGGGTTTGTTTTCATGGAGCTATAACAAGTCATTGGTCTATGCCAAAAAGTCAACAATTTGAGACGAGCTCAAAGATAAGATCTAATGCGGAATTTTCAACATTCCGGTCGAAATGGAGTGGTGACGACTTGGGTCCAAAGAATCCACCGCTGTAAACGGGCTCGCGGTGGTCATATGACAAAAATCGAATTTCGTTCATAAAATGTAATGCTTGCACTACATCCACAATATATTTAAACTGAATACCTCAAATATTTCTGTGTTTTATTAATAGATAAAATTTTGATATCCTTAATGGAACACCCTTTAGGTTTTATGGGCCGGTGGTATATTGTAGATTTCCAATACATTTCGTTAGTGTCACTTGACACCTTATTTGAATGGTGGAATACGGAGTGTGTTTTTTTTATGAAGTATAGAACTTTAAGCTGGCAATACTTTTTAATTGCTACGAATGGTGTGACAGGTTTATGGTTAATTTGGTTTACAATTTTACCGTGAATAGGATGCAATGGAAGACAATATCCACCGCGTTTTTGGTGAGATACGGCCTCAATTATTGCTTAAATAGTCGGTAATTGGAACGTATAGTACTAAATAATGCTTTGCTTTAGCGTCCTAGCCAAATTGGTCCGTATTACAAAAATGACAATGATGTTGACTATCTCCCAAATCCGCATCAATAACCAACACACCGACGCCTTTGACATAAATATCGGACTATAATAGGGAGTCGAGCTGGCTCCAGTGCTGCTCCATTCGACTCTGGAGTACGTCATAAGGAAGCTACCTGTTGATACACGAGGTTCATTACTATACAAGCCAAGCCAAGTAGTAGCCTACGCAGACTAATCAAAATTTTGTCATGGTCATTTAAGACGGCCAAAACTAGTAGGACTAAAAATAAATGAAAATAAAACACATACACAAAACATCACACTTGACAAATACAGTATCGAAAACGTGAGCAAATTTGTGTATTTAGGCGCCAAAAATCGAGAATCAGTAATAACCCGGTAATGAAAGCGACGAAATACGCCGAAGTTTATAGCTCGCAAATAAAATATTTTATTTAGTTTCACGATCTTGAAAACCAGGTGCAAACACAGGAAAACAAAGCTCGAAGTATTGAAATATGTGATAAGATCTGTGTTATGCTATGGATGAGAAACATGTACCCTAAGCCAAACATCCAAAAATATATTAACCTCCTTTGGGTGACGGGCCCTGAGGCCAATAATCAGAGCGAAGCTAGATGGGGACCAATAGCGAATCCGATACAACCATGAGCCATATGAAATTTTTGAGGAGCCTGAGGTCTCAACTATTGTCAGACTGTGGAAGCTGCAATGGACTGGACACGCAAATCATATGGACGAATTCGTTGAGAGGACTAAGGGCCGGAGACCAGTGGTGAAATCGAAAAAACACTGGTTTGGCTCGGTTGACGAAGACGCTGCCAATGGACCTAGACAGTTGGAGGCGCTATTTGCAGGAAACGAAGTTCCGAGAAGGGTTGTAGTGCTACAAAGAGGAAGAAGTTGAAAATTGGACCTCTTGTTTGGACTTTCCACACCCCATTTGTGGCGCTCATATGTCCGAAATCATACTCAAATAAAAATTTCAGATATTTATAGTATGTTTTCAATAAAATAAATTTCGTGACAATCAAAATAATTTACTCGTATTTTATTTCACTCTAATGTTCTATACCTCTAAAAAATACACTTCATAGTCTTGAAGACGACTACTGTAAAAATTTCAGCCAAATATGACCACATATAGAAGTGGGCATGTCTGCAGATTTTACATAAATGGACAAAGACAATATTGTTTCTAGAAAGGAAATCGTGCAGAAAAATCAAAGAACACTTAGATGCTATGTTCAGTGACTCTGCTCCTGTGAGGCTGGCTGTAAAAAATTGGTTTAGCTAGTTTCAATGAGGTCGCACGTCAGTTGTTAATGAGCCAAACCCAGGTGTCCCAAAAACGGCTACCAAGGAGGACAACGTGGCCAAAATCCTGGAGCCCGTATTAGCAGACCACCGATTGAAGGTGCGCAAGATAATTGAGACAGTAAACATTATAAAAAACCGCGTGTTTCATATCCTGCATGGAGTTTTGGGGATGAGAAAGCTGTCGGCGTGATGGGTGCCGCGTTTGCTCACTTCGGGTAACAAACGCAACAGTAAGATCACTTTAGAGCAGTATTTGACGCTGTTTCAGCGCCATTCAAAGGAGTTTTGCGTCGTATTGTGACCGTCGATGAAACATAGCAAGAGTGGACTTCACCCGGCGAACATGCTCCAATGAAGACGAAAATTTGACCACCGTTGTTGGGATTCACTAGGTGTTGTTTGCATCGACCGCCTGTAGAAGGAAAAAACAGTCACAAGGCTCTACTATGCCAAATTATTGGGCTGATTCGATGCCGTATTACAGAAAAAAGGTCTCGATTGGGGAAGAAAAAAGTGCTCTTCCATCATGATTATGCACTGGCTCACACCACGGCTGTCGCCATCATCCACCGTATTCTCCAAATTTGGCCCCGTGTTACATCTTTTTCTTTTCTAACTCACCGGGCAGAAAACTTTTTTTTTGGACCCGTTAAAGAAGTTGGAGCATCACTAGGTTAAGTGTATAAAGCTAAGAGGAAATCATGTTGAGAAAAACATTGGGATTTTTTCCAAAATTTTCATTTTTTCTTTTGCAGGCTAAGTACTTATCGGACTACCGACACAGAAATATATATATATATATATATATATATATATATATATATATATATATATATATATATATATATATATATATATATATATATATACTCGTATATATATATGTTGTTACATGTACAAATAATTCTGCGAGCTACTGTCGCAATTGTTTTCACAACCGTTAAGAACATCAACAAACGAATGTACTCGAAAGCCCGCCAAGCATGATCAACATCTGAAAGTGCCGTCACTGCCTATTCATTAAGCTGTTCGAATATTCCAGGCAATTCGCCAATGTACGAGAAATGGATTGAATGACTAGAGCACCTATATTAAGGCGAGCTGAATGAATGGGGGGATTGACTACAACCGTGACAGTAAACTGCGATAGTGTGGAATGCAAATTCAGAGCGATATTGATTGTGAAGTGATAGACAGTAGAAATAAAAATTGTTAGACAAGTGAGTGTAAAATTTGGTGAAATAGTAAAAAATTAATAATTATTCATTTTTAGTAAATAAACTCTTTTAATTTAATTTAAAAGACAGTGCGTTTTCACAAGAAGACGTGACAGTGGTGTCAAGAAGTGAGAAAGAAAACTTTGAAAGTGAAAAATATTTAAACATTTTTAAAGTACACAATAGTGAAATGTAACGCGGAAACTGGTGGAAAAAAAAAAAACAATAGCCGAAATAATAAAAATACCACGAAGCTAACATTAATGGATCTACCATGGCGGGTGAGCCCTCAGATGCGGAAAAAGGCGCAAAGGGATGAAGCCGAAACACCAAAACTAAAAAACCAGAAAATGCGCTGATGCAAATGATGATGCTCATGCAGCAAGAGCAGCGACAACAGTCATCCAATTCAACTGCGAAGCTCAATAAACAGTCGTCCAATTTAACTGCAAAGCTAAATGAACAATCAGCGCAGCTGAATGAACAGACATCCAGTTTAGCTGCGAAGCTAAATGAACAATCAGCGCAGCTAAATGAGCAGACATCCAGTTTAGCTGCGAAGCTAAATGAACAATCAGGGAAGCCCAGCTGCCGATCTTTTGCAGACGATCCCCGTTGAGTTGCAGTCAAACCCGGCTGCTATAATGAATGCGCTCGACGTGCGTTATAGAGACGATCATCTGAAGCAGATTTATCGATCACAGCTACGGCATCGGATGCAAAAGTCTGGCGACACCTTACAGCAGCTAGCCCAACACATTGAGCGACTGGCACTTTTGGCTTACCCAGCCTACGACCCAGAACATCGAGATGATGCGGCGACAGAAGCATTCATCAGCGCATTAAAGGACCAGGAACTGCAACAAGCCGTGCGTTTAGCTCAAAAGCAAACGGTTAGGGATGCATTGGCTTATAGTCTAAACTTTGAGGTAGCGAAAAATGTGACTTGTTCAACTATCCGGGTTCGCAAGGTAGTGGCAGATAAGTGCTGGTGTGAGCGCGTGGAAATTGAGCGAGACACGCAGGTAAATGGCGCGCTTAGATGCTGGAATTGCGGAGGGAAGGGGCACTTGCAGAGATTGCAAGAAGCGAAGAAAAACTGAGCTATTGTCCAGGGTGGAGGAGATCCAGACTGAGTCAGGAGCCCAGAATGGAAGCCATTCTAACTGACGGGGTCAACTTCGTGGAGCGAAGGTTGGCTAAGAGGAGCGACGTCCCCAGTACCACAATCACAGTGTCAAGACTACATCGTGGAGAAGCGGACTTATGCCTTCCGGGTCAAGTTGACGGAGAACATTGCACCATAACAATCGACACTGGTGCGACCCGATTGATCATCCGACCAGCCCATGTAACGCAACAACTACTTCAAAAGGGCAGGATTTTCTCACTATGGACAGCTACGGGAGGAAATGCACCTGTCCATGGAGAGGTCAACCTCCAGAAACAGTTGGGAGACCTTGGTCGCGAACATTATGGAGAACTGCATTCTCGGAATGGATTTTCTGCGACCACATGGAATCACGTTGGATTTGGGCAAACGGGTATTGAAATGGCGGAATGTCGAAGTATTGATAGAGGATCCCAGCGTCCCAATTCCCAAGATGAATGAGGTAGTATGTACCGACACTGATGTACCGAATTCTTCCGAAAGCATTGTATGGGCCAAGCTTGATGGTGATTCTGGAGACCACCAATCTTATCTGATAGAGCCAACGAAAACGTCCGCATTGCGCAGTTTGATTGTAGGACGAAGCCTTGTAAGATCTATGAAGAACGGATCCGTGCCAGTTAGAGTCCTTAACACCGCAGACTCAACCACGAGCATAAAAGTGGGAGAAGTCATCGGCAGCTGTCAGCCTGTTTCCACCATCACCGCTTTGGAAACCACTCACGACCATCATTGGAAAAAGAGGCAAGACGCAGGCAAAGCCCAGGAATCGACGTCTGCAATATTGAAGCAGGTCAAACTGCCAGTGCAGCTATTCAAGCGAACCTCCGATGTGGTCACCAAGTACAGTGACATCTTCTCAATAAGCCCGGATATCCAAGGTCGAACGAGTATGGTAACTCACGTCATTGGTACACAGGGAGCCAAGCCAATTCGACAAGCACCAAGACGCCTTCCTAAAGCGAAACATGGAGAAGTGAGCGCGCTGCTCTTGGACATGGAAAAACAAGGTGTTATCGAGCCTTCTGTCAGTTTACGGGCTGCGCCAGTAGTTCTAGTAAGCACTCGTTTCTGTGTTGACTGCAGGGAGCTCAACGACGCCACTAAGAAAGATAGATACCCGCTTCCACGCATCGATGACATCATGGACGCTTTAGCCGACGCAAAATGGTTTTCTACACTCGATCTCAAGAGTGGCTACTGGCAGGTAGAAATCGACAAGAAGGACCGAGAGAAGACCGCATTTTCAGCCGGGACCGAATCGTGGCAATTTGTGGTGATGCCGTTTAGGCTTTGCAATGCTCCAGCCACTTTCGAACGCCTGATGGAATAAGTGCGACGAGGCCTAACCTGGAAAACCTGCTTGGTGTACCTAGATGACATCATCGTCATCGGTAGAACGTTCGAAGAGCATGTGTGGAACTTAGAAGAGGTTTTCTCCCGATTACGACTGGCGAGTTTGAAACATAGTCCCGACAAGTGTACCCTTTTCGCAGCTGAAGTAAAATACCTGGGACACGTTGTATCAGCAGAAGGGGTCAAAACAGACCCTGAAAAAATTGAAGCCGTGAAAAGCTGGCCAACAACAAACAACAAGCGCCAACTACGAAGTTTTCTGGGTCTGGCAATCCACTATCGGATATTCATTAAAGACTTTGCCAAAATAGCTAAGTGTCTCCATCAGCTAACCGAGAGAAATCGTCCGTATGGCTGGAATGAACAATGCCAGACAGCCTTTGAGACCTTGAAGGAGAAGCTGTGTGATCACCCTTGCTGGCATATCCAAAACCCGGAAAAATGTTTGTAGTTGAGACCTATGCGATTAACGGTGGTATTGGAGCTGTACTCTCCCAGCAGATCAATGGCAAAGGAAGAGTCCTCTCGTATTACAGTCGAGTTCTCTCGAAAAGTGAGAGGAACTACTGCGTAACCAGGAAGGAGCTATTGGCTATAATAGAGGCCACCAAGCAGTTCCACAAGTACCTATATTCTTCGAACAGATCATGCATCGCTGAGATGGCTGCTCAACTTCAAAAACCTCGAGGGACAAGTTGCGAGATGGATCGAAAGATTGCAGTCATATGACTACGAAATTGTTCATCGGAAGGGCGGAGTTCATGGAAATGCTGACGCCCTATCTCGTCGTCCATGTCCAACTAACTGCAAGCATTGCCGACAGATTGAGGAAAAGGAACCACCCGTTGATTTGTGATTGATAACGGCCGAATTTGATGAAAATTGGTCATCGGAGCAGATTCAAAATGCCCAGTTAACCGATGAAGACATCGGACCATTGCTCGTATGGAAGGAGACAACTGGGCGATCTGAGTGGAAAGACGTTGTAGAAACGGCGGTTGGCAGCTCCTATAGGATGCAAACTATACTTCCCAAAAGCCGAATCCACGATGTGGTTAAGGAGATGCATGAAGGATCCTCGGGAGGCCACCTTGGTATTAACAAGACCTTAGCGAAATTGCGTTAGTGACATCCACCCGGAATGTAGCGAGTTGAAATCGCATGTACAGCTTTTTCATCAATAAAATTTCTGTCTAAACAGCTAGACTAGATTGTCCATAGGAAGGTGGTAGTTCCGATGGACCTTCTTCCTTCCACCTCAGTCACATTCCCTACATCCACACCACACACCTTTTTACCTCCACCCCTTACCAACCCGCTGTGAGACTGTGATAAGGTATGTCCCACCCCCATCAACTTCGACATGAAAAGACAAACAAGCAACCAACCCTCAGTCTCCGCAGGCCTGAGTGGACCTAGGATTGTAGCTCCCAGGAACCATCCACAAAAGCAGAGAGTGTGAAGAATCCGTGGAGGTTAAGCTGCTGCCAAAAGTGGGATGTCATTGGGTTGAGCAAAACTAGTGCTCAAAAATGAGAACCTATTATCACTCGCTTCGGGCGACATCATACACCGTCAAGGAACACAACCAGGCAGAACTACCGGTACAGGATTCTTGGTTAACGAGAAATGGAAAGGCAAGAAAAGTGAGTGTCATCAGTATGTCAGATCGGGTGACCAGCTTGACTCTCAGGGTGCCATAAAGGTACACAATGCAAATAATACACGTTTATGTGCCAACATCTAGTCACTTGGATGACAAAATTAAGGACATCTCCAACGAGATAGTTCAAGTATGCGACAACAATAACAGCCATTTTGAACTCCTCATCGGAGATTTCAACGCTATAGTAGGAAGGTGCGAAGAACAAGATATATTGATAGGGTAATTTAGGCTGGCCCAGAGAAACGTGAAAAGGGAGAGACTGGTCAAATCTTCCCACCAGTACAACCGCTAGATGGGTAAATATTTTGAATACAATAGAAAACCCTTTTCAAGTTCCAGAATATCTAATGCGGCTTTTGAGGGACTACCCAAGGGACCGAAGCCTGCTCTGCGACACGACACAGGGCCAACGAAGGATGGCTGTTACATCGGGTGTTGCCCAGGAATTTTCCCTTGGTTTGGACCTGTGGAACATGTCTTACGACGGGCTACTTAGACTGAAGATGCCAGGTCAGTCGCGTTTGATCGGCTATGCGGATGATGTTGTGGCTCTGGTCGTTGGACAAACCGTTGAACAAGCGCAACTTACGCTAGATATGTTAATGTGACGAGTGAGGCTCAGTTTAGCACTGGAAAAAACCGAAGTGGTCATCTTGACAAAAAAGGGCATCCCTAGAGTAAGAATGATCAGCATTGGAGATATACTAATTGAATCGAAACCAGCAGTGAAGTACCTGGGGCTACTGATCGACTCAAAGATGAACTTCTCTGAGCAAATCAGGGCAACGGCTGCGAAGGCTGCTTCAGGAGTATCGGCTTTGAGTCTACTTATGGTCAACGTAGGGGGACCCAGCCCATCAAGAAGACGCCCCTGGATGAGTGCTGTAGGGTCAGTGCTACTGTACGAAGCAGAGGTATAGAGCGATGCTCTCAGCAAGGAGGTATACCAAAAACGCCTGGCACAGGTACAGAGAAGAGAAGCACTGGCGATTGCATCTTCGTAGCTGACAGTCTCTGATTCGGTGGTGAAATTCATTGCAGGCGTGATACCTGTTGGCCTCCTTGCTAGAGAGCACCACTTTATTAATCTACACCGAAACAAAAATGCGAGGGAGATGGTTGTCCGCGATGAGAGACAGCGCTCACTCAACGATTGGCAGCAGTTTTGTGTGAATTGCACTGAGGGAAGATGGACTGCGCGCCTCATCCCGGATGTGATACCGTAGCTAAATCGAAGGCACGGTGAGACTGACTTCTATCTGACCCAGCTTTTGAGCGAGCATGGGTGTTTTCAGTCTTACCTGCATAAGATTGGTAAGTCATGGTCCCTCGATTGTCGCAATCGCCCAGGAGAGGAGGACAATATCTGCCACTTATTTTTTGCGAGCATAAGATGGAGCAGGCTATGACGAGAACTCTACGGGGAGACGGGGGAGCTCATCGCGGATAATGTAGTCGTGGTGATGCTCGAACCGGTTGACAAATGGAACTAGGCGGCACACTATGCTCGGGCAGTCCTAAAATATAAAAGGGACTGACAGCAGCTGGGAGTGTTGGGATTGTGAGATCACTTGTTTGGTACTTCCTGTTCCCCTTTCCTCTCCCACTAGAAGAGAATCCCCCGTCTTGAAGGCGCCTCACGGCGTAACGAAAGGAGACCTGGTCCGTGGTAATGTGCCAAACGCTTCCAGACTATGTTCTCAGGTTGGCAATGAAGGTGCTTAATGTGTATTCCGGTCGCCTTCTTGTGAACATGTGAGTATCACACTCTGTGTGTAAATGGTATTCACCTCCCAAACTCAAAAAAGGAGGTTCTTGAAATATTCCTTAATCTTGGTTTAATCAACAATGATGTTGCCGATGTCATCACGACAAGCGTGGGCTAATAACCACGTTTTAGGCTTCTTACTACTTTGTATGCTTGTTTTGTTTTGTTGCTTACTAAACTTACATCTACGCTTCTCATTTTGTCGTCATAGTATTTTCTTTTCTTAATTCTATTTATGTTATTCGCTACTCTTCCGAGATTTTCATAATGTTCTCTCTTCGTCCTAGTTTTCTACCCACGGAATCTTTGTATGCCTGATTCTTTTTGTCTAACGCATTCTGGCACTCATCATCAAACCAATCATCTCTCTTGCGCTTTGCTTGATGTCCGATCGTCTGTTCTGCCACGGTCTTAATAACCGCTTGCATTTCCATCCAGAGCTCATTGTTTGTCTTAAGGGTCTCCATGAAATATTTGGTCACAGATGCCGTATGCTTTTGACATACGATATTGATAGGTTAATTTGATCAAGTAATGATCTGTGTTACAACTGGCTCCTCGGTATGGCGTCAAGTATGCTCGAAGCCCAGCGTTGTTGGATCGGAACATGATCGATCTGATTTTGTGTATTGCCATTCGGTGATATCCAGGTAATTTTATGAAAACGTCAATGTGGGAAGCAAGGTGAACGTATGACTAGATTTCTGCTACATGCAAAGGCAATCAGGCGCTGGCCATTGTCATTTGTTTCATTGGAGGCTATATCTTCCAGTCGTTCCCCGATGAGATATCTCATTGCCAACCTTAGCGTTGAAATCACCCAGAATTATTTTTGTGTTGTTTGTAGGCAATGAGTCGATTAGTCTTTCCAGGTCATTGTAGAATGTTTCCTTCGTTTGTTTGTCCTTTTCTTTGGTCGATGCGTGAAGATTGATCAGCCTGATATTGAAGAATTCCGCTTCTATTCCGATTGCACACAACCTTATTGCCTTAAAATCAATAACGTGCGATTTGAACTCCGTATCTACAATAAAGGCCGCTCCGGATTCCCGTTTTTCAGTAGGCTTCCTACTTTTGAATATTGTGTGCGATCTCATGTCTTGAATATCATTACCTGTACAGTTCATTTCCTGAATTGCCAGTATTTTTAATTTATATTGACTGGCCTGTTGTAAAAGGTCCTTAACGGCGCCAGGGTAATTGACCTGACATTCCAGGATCCAACGCCATAGTCCTTTTTCCGATTGCGGGGTTGTTGTCGTGAATCCAATCCATTCCGAGGCCCATTTGCATGTTTCGGAACATTTAAAGGTTTTCCAGGGACGCGGAGTTAGCCCGTCGCCTAACCTCCATTCGGGCAGCATGGTCATTACTTCGATTTCACTATCAGGCACAGAAGATTTGCCTTTACCCACTTACGTCCCCACAAAGGAGGTGTAAGTAGACGTCTCTTATATAAACCCAATGTGCGACTCCGATAGCATTTACTACCATTTAATTGGGTAGTTTGGGATGAGGAATCATGGAAGCTGTGGGTTGGGGAAACAAGGGGGTTCCCTCCTCCTTTCTCGATTTTTAAGGAGGGTGTCTCCATATACATGAGTGACCCCGAAAAACGTTTTCTACCCAGAAGTAGCTAACATTGGTATCAAATGAAAAGTCTGGGCAAGAACTTTCAGGATCAAGCATCAAAAGAGTGGTAACGGTGTTAAGGGGTACGGGGGGAGTCAAAATGTCTGAAAAATTTCTGTCTCTCTCATGATTGGATATTTTTGAACTAAGATATCAGGAAAAATCATGGATATTAGCCTTTGTGTGCACAAGAGCAAAAGACAAATGCCTCCAAAGTTAAAAGCTGGTAGACTAGGGTATGGTTGGTGAAGTTTAAATTTTTGTCTTTAAAATTTAATTTAAATGAGTAGAAAATATCCATGTCTTAATATTGTTATATTTTTGACCATAATAACGATAATAAATAGCATTAAATTATTTGGGTCAACAACATTTAAGGTTAAACTGACAATATATCTGTACTTCTTTCAAAAATTTTATCCATTATTCCTTATGGACAAATAGAGTTCTTCATATTAAGTTACTTGAAGTCTACAGGAAAAGTAGGTAGTCTTAAACCCGAGAGTACTCTTGATGCAGAAGCAATTGTCAGTGTGAAACTGGCTAAATTTTTGATGAGGAAATGCTGCTTTCCAGTGCTAGATCAACTACTAATACCACAAATTTTGACCTAGGTTGAGAATATTGCCAGGAATTTATAAAATAAAAGGCCAACTTTTGTTCTTCTGTTACCTGAAAGCTCAAATCGCAAGACAAATTGTACTCCATTTTGAACAACTTATTTAAATATTTAGGTAATTGAGACTAATTTCAACTGAAATCAAGAGAATCATCAATAAACTTCCATCAACTTGAACGAACAATTCGTTAATTTCCATCAAAGAAAAATTCAAGCAGCAGCAACAGGACCATCAAACAATTTCCATCTTGACAACCATGTCCCTACATCGAAAAATAATCACATAGTGTAATCCTTTCCCATTGCATCCGTCACCATTGAAAAGGTATTTTGACTGTCCCGGTGATTTCTCAAACTGTCATTTGGCTATGCAAAAGCACTGCTTCTTTGCATAGCGAAAGGTTAACAATAAGTGTCACTCCATTTTATCCTCGCATTTTGTTTGTATTCGGGTTTCTTCAACTGATTCTCCACTTCTGCTCGTGTCTTGTTGACATCGCAGCCCCACCGTTATCACACCAGAAGAATCTGCCAAGGATGTCCAATTTTCTTCAATGTAAAACATGTACTTGTATATACACATTCACAAATAGCGTGGTTATTGTGATTACAGGAGCTCCAAGATTTTTTTCCCTTAACAGTAAGCGCGCTGCCGTTGCTTGGTGTAATGTATTATCTCAAGTTGGCGACTGTGCGAGAGAGGATAACGACGTAGAAGTAACATCGTTCGTCCATTAAGAACGACCGCATGAAAAATGACGATGGGTTTGTATATTCATGTGAGTATGCGAAGAAGGTAATGTTTTCACTTGAGTGACTTTTAGCTCCAATTTTCCGTTTTATTTTCTTATCCCGTTGTCCTGGACATTTTTTTCTCGACTCGTATCGTTTGTTGCTTTCACACGTCTACCTTGCTCGTACCGAAATACCTTATTTCCGGTCATTCCGGAAAACTTGTCCTTCCTTATTGATGGCGAGCCTTAGATCCTCAGGCTATTGATATGTCTATTTTGACCAGGATTTAGTGTGAGATGGGCAGCATTGATATATTGTCCTTACGACGTTTGGCGTAGAATTATTCTTAAGAACACTTTATTCAAGTTCTGGCCGAAGTATCCACTCATTATGATTCGCCTGCTGAGATTTGTTCGTTTCTTGGTAATCTTGGCAATAAGCGTTTCACCTCCACCTTCTGCCAACTCAGTTTGGCTGTCTAATTTATATTGTTGGTCCTGGTTGTTTGTGGCACTTTCAGACAAGGGATAAATAACTTTTTTTTGATTTGGTTAGTGATTTATTAGACTGTTTCGGGCTTCCGTATTTGGCTCTCACTTCCGACCTTGCAGCTACAAGCAGAAAAAAGTTTTGCATTTCAAATATTCTAGCTCCCAGCTGTAGAAGAAAAAAAGTCATTTTTCTCTGAACCGTAGGGTTATTTCAGCCCCGTGAGTGGATGATTGTGATTTAAGGACTTCTTGATTGAGCAATATTGATAAATGCTTTGAAAATAGATATCCTCCTGGTGAGATGTAGCGGAAAAAGATTTTAATAGCCTGGAGCGAGGATTCGATTTCCGAAGAAATGAATGGTTACGCGAAAGTTTATTTATTCAAAAGTTACCATGCAGCTGCTTACAGATGGACAGATAGCTGAAATTCAGCCCAACAAAAATTTATTTAGTAATATTGTATAGGCGGGACAATTTCTTTCAGAAAGGAATTTATAAGATATTAATGTGTCAGAGGTTAAATTGATAAAGGGACATTTTAAATAAAAAAAGTTTGATTGCAAATTTTCAAACCCATTTTATTCATTAATTTGAAACAATATGACATATGCGGAAAAAAATAGTGTTATTACATTAAGGCCTTAGAGGCTGCTTTTAAAATCAGTTTTATAGGGTAGTCATTCCAATTAATTTTTTTGTCGTTGAAATCATTGTTTAAAAATATTTTGGACAACTCAATCAGAAATTTTGTGGATTTTGCATGGATGTTTCAGGGGTTCCGTCTTAACATGAATAGACAATTCAATCCCTAGGCTTGTCAAATTGATCTTTTTCAACGCTAGAATGAAGGGGATAACAGCCTAATCAATGTTATGGCAATATTTGGAGTCGCGAGTAATTCGCAAAAACTTTCTAGAAATTGTAGGTAGCTTCTACGACTTAGTTGCAACATAATCTAAAGCTATAGAAAGCCAATTAATAAAAACGAAGAAATAACATCAAAAATTCAACTGCACCAAAAATCTTATGTTTTAAACACAGGATTGCTTGAAGCATTGGGAAGTTTTTCGTAAGAAGTCTCAAATGAAGCTCTCTAATCTTAAAGTCGCTAGTAATGAGATAAATCTTCTAGATAGGGCTTGCATCAAAATTTTATTTATTGATTAATTCGCCAAACAAGGCACTATTTAAAAAACATAAAATAACATATATGCACAAAATCAATTTAATGCATATCAGCAAAATATTGCCTATTTTGTCAAGAAATTGAAGATTTTTAACATTTTGGACAGAACTTGGAAGTGGTTGAGGAGCAATGATCGCTAAATTTATTGAATATATTGCAGCATAATTAGTATGGTGTGTACTGAAAGTTAACATGGGAGTGTGTCTAGTGGCTAACAGTTTTACGCGAGTATATCATGTCTAACAGAAAAGAAACTTCAATATTACACCTTAAGACGTCGGAAAGTAGGCATGCAGACAAAGCGACTCTCCTGGAGGTGAGAGATGCCAGGTTGAATGTATTAAGTCGATCCTCATAAGATGGAAGGTTATCAAAAGAATGAGGGTCATAGAGGGATCTTAAGAAAACGAGTAGAAACTGTTTTTGCACAGACTCAAGTCTACGGGTATAGGTGAAGTGTATAGGGTCCCAGATTATGCAACCGTATTAGAGAATAGAATGGACTTGTGAGGTATACAGTGATCTTGTTGCCCAAATATTCTTAAATTCTTCCGCTCTCTATTTAATAAAACCTATCGTTTTATTGGCTTTACACAGAAATTCATCATAATGAAAGTTGAACCTGAGTTTCGTGTCTAAAGCCAAGGTCTTCAAAAGATAGACAAGATTGTGCGGTCACTCCCGTCCGTGTTGAACCTGTTCATGCTGAAGCATAAGTTCAGTGTCCAATCTTCATACAGCTGGTCCTCTCCCTGAAAGCAAGGAAGGCACCAGGTCCAGATGGTGTTCTACCTTAGGAATTTGAATTTGTCTATCACCATTGATCTGACTTGTTGCTCAGCACATTCGACGCTTGTCTACGGAACGGAGTTTTCTCGGTACGAGGGAAGGTGGCAAGGCTCGTGCTGATCAGCAAGAGGGAAAGGAGATCCCGGATCGCTGTCTGTATACCGCCCGTTATGCCTGTGGACTGTGCGCCTCATACTGGATGTAGATCAATCTTACTCAGTTTTGAGCAGGCATGTGTGTTTCCAGTCATACCTGCACAAATTTGGCAAGTCACGGTCGCTCGATAGTCGGTTTTGCCCAGGGGAGGAAGACAACGTCTGCGACACATTTTTGGCCTGCACAAAACGGAGCAGGCTGTGAATGGACCTCTACAGGGAGACGGGAGATCTTACTGTAGAAAATATACTCGTGGTGATGCTTGAATTGGTCGAGAAATGGAACCAGGTGTCACATTATACTTGGTCAGTCCTAAAAGATAAAACGGACTCACAGCAGCCGAGATCGTTTTTCTAGCAATTCCTCTTCCTCTTTCCCCTCGCGCTAGAAGAGGAACCACCCTGCTTGAAATCGCCATATCGCATAACAAAACGAGACCTGGCCCGAAGTAATGAGTCAAACGGTTCCAGACTGGGTTCTTGGGTTGACAGGGGAGATATTTACTGGGTTGTCCAGTCGTCTTCTTTCGAGTATGGGAGTCCTACACTCTGTGTGTAAATGGCATTCACCTCCCAGCCACAAAAAAAGCAGTATTTCGATATTTACCTGGGGTAGCTACTAGAAATTATGGTGCACTGTGCAACAATATGTTGAATGATTAATTTTTTCCAAATTACAGAAAAAAGGCCAAATTATTCCTGATCTTAAAGAAAAGAAAGGAATCTTTATACCGTAAAAGCTATAACCCAATCAGCTTGCTACCTTACATTAACAAGGTATTCGAAGTGATACGAAACCAAGCTTTAAACGCCGACATAAAAAAAACATGTGTTGATGCCAAATTGCCAGTTTGGTTTCAGCGTCAGGCATTTGAACGTCCATACGATAACGAAAGTAACGAAAGTAAACAATAGAGACTTGTTTGAGAGCATGTCTCATTGACATGGAGAAAGCTTTCGACATGTTATGGTTAGATTTTTAAACTCCTGCAAGACAAGTTTCCCAGGCAACTTGTCGCCATGATGTGCAATATAGCCCAGTCATATTAGGGCTTTCACCTCGGAATGAAAGATAATAAGCTGCAAATTGGTATGAACCTTTGTTTTGTCATTCTAAATGTTGTCTCAAAAGTCACAATCGTTATCGTGTCCGCGTCTCAAGATATTCAAGGTCAAAGGTCACAAAAATCGGTTTTTCGCGAATATCTGGCTTCCTATCGGTTAAATGAGATTTGCATTTATTATAAAAGCTGTAGGCTATAAAATTCCCTACAACTTTTGTTTAAACTTTTTTTTCATACGACCAACCGTTTTGAAGGTAGAGCGCGAAGAGTGCACATCGTACAGTCATATACGGCCTAATGCAAGGTCAAGCGTGAGTTATGGTTATCAGTACGTTATAAAGTCAATTATTTACTTGGAAATTATAATTATTAAACAATGCCTAATATTTATGTACTAACTATTAATTATTTATATTTAATTAAAGTAAGTAACTTGATTATTTATATATAATTATTCATATTTAACTATTTAAGTATAAAATATTATTAATTCTGGATTATATATTTTAGTTTTATTTTAAGTTAAAATGATAGTAAGAGTATATATTTTACACATATTTTTATTTATTATTAAATACGGCATAATATACATTTATCAAAATGTGAGTTCAAATATCAAAAGTATCTTTGTTGATTTTAATTGTAATGAAATTGGAAATGGAAGCTAATTATCTTCTTCTTGTTCGTCGTCTTCTTCTTCTTGTCGCTCAAAAATGTTCGATTCATTGTCATCATCCTCATTATCTGTCATGTTCATCTCCAAACCTTCCAGAATATCGGGATCATATGTATTTTCTTCATCGGGATTACTTGGATACAGTGAAGCGTTGAGGCAAGCTTGTCCGTTGCACTGGCCGCAAGCTAAAGAACATTGTAGCCCTGATTTTCTGCATCCACAGCGGGAACCACAACCATTTTTGCAATTGCAAAATATTACGTTTAGTAGTTCGGCTGGTGCTGGAGGTAATAACGTTCGTATGGGCTCCAGGATTTCATTTTCAAGCATCCAGCCCCATTCTTTAGGTTCTAAGTCCTTCCCTAACCACGTTTGAATCTGGTAGTAGACACGTTTTATGTGTTGATGAGCTGCTACACTTGTTGGTGGAAGTGTTGACAGTTGTACAGGTTTATTTAGTTTTGTAAATTTGATGAATTGCGTGTAGCGGAAATGATCAATGTTGTCCTCAGATTTTGGAGCATTATATAATGCCAACAAGATGCGCACTCCATTTTCTAATAATGTTTGTTTTGGGCAGTTTTCTTGTTGAAATACTTCCACCAGTTTATCTAAATCAGGAATTTTTTCCAATGCTCTAGTAACAGTTTTTTTTCCTTTTTTAAATAGCGCAGAAGTCGTGTCACAGCCACTGAATGCGTGTAAAAATAAAATGTGCTTTTTAGTACGAGGATATTGGTCAAAACTTTTAGTAGAATATATTTGTGTTTTGACATTGCCTTTGCCAACTTTTTTCAAAAAAATTTCCTGATGATGTGACTGAGTACGTCCAATTAAAATAACGCTCTACCTTCAAAACGGTTGGTCGTATGAAAAAAAAGTTTAAACAAAAGTTGTAGGGAATTTTATAGCCTACAACTTTTATAATAAATGCAAATCTCATTTAACCGATAGGAAGCCAGATATTCGCGAAAAACCGATTTTTGTGACCTTTGACCTTGAATATCTTAAGACGCGGACACGATAACGATTGTGACTTTTGAGACAACATTTAGAATGACAAAAAAAAGGTTCATACAAATTTGCAGCTTATTATCTTTCATTCCTAGGTTGACCCCTTCTTTTTACCTAATATGACTGGGCTAATACGTTGCATCGGAAATGGTTTCTTGTGGCTGCTGAAAATCTGACAAACAGACGCAATTTGAAGACCTTGAAGAGAAAAGCAACTACACCATTGCTCTTCTCCATATTCATTCGCAAGTTATTGAATGCTTTCAATTTCAGCGTGTCGCCAATGTTATCATCAATGTAATGTAATCAATGTAATCAATATTCACAAATTATTTAATGATGTGCAGCTCCACACGGACCATTGGTAGATGTTATTCGATGTGCAGAAATGTGAAACGATTTTCTTTGGACAAAGAAGTGGTTTGCTAATTGTTACAGTAAACGTGGGCAGTGACAAAGCCTTACATTATTTTTGATTCAGAAGCTTAAGTATTAATTGTTATAATATTTACGCGTACATTATTATGTCACCCCGAGCAAAGGCAATAACTGTACGCAGATATAACTCCTGATTTCCCCAAACCACAGCCTCTATCCTAAGCCCCACAGTTAAATGGTAGTGTATGTTCTCGTAGTCACACATTGTGTTTGCTGGATTCCCTAATAATGGGACATTAAATGACGAGAAATGTTAATAACTGCAAATACGTCTAGAGCGCGGCTATTAAATCCTACTTACACTTCCTTTGTGTGGACGTAAGAGGACGATGGCGAGTTTTCCGCGCCTAAACATGGAGTCGAAAAAATACCATGCCGTCGGAATGTAGATTGGGTGACGGGCTAGCCCCCCATCGCTGGAAAACCCTACACTGTTTCAAAACCTGCTGTAACATCCCAATGAAATGGCAGTAAATCCTCTCGGGTCGCACATAAGGTTTACTGGTTCCTGAATAATGGGACATTAGATGCCAAGAAATGCTAATATCTATAATTAAATCTACAGCTCTGCTAATAATTCCTACTTACACCTTCCTTGTGGGGTCGTACGAGGGTGGAGGCAAATCTTTCACGCGTGATAACAAAATCGAAGAAATAACCATATCGCCGGAATGGAGGTTAGACGACAGGCTTACTTCTCGTCCCAGAAAAACCATAAAATGTTTCGAAACCTGCAGAAGGGCCTCGGAATGGATGCGCTCACAGCCATGACCCCACAAACGGAAAAAGGACTCTGGCATTAGATCCTGGAATGTCAGATCACTCTTTAAGCAGGCACTGTTAAGGACCTTTTACAGTAGGCCAGTCAATATAAATTAAAAATACTAGCAATCCAGGAAATGAACTGGACTGGAAATGATATTCAAGACATGAGATCGCACACAATATTTAAAAGAGGGAAGCCTTCGAGAAAACGAGAATTTGGAGCAAAATTCTTCAAAATCAGGCTGATAAAAGTTCACGCCCTGAACGAAGAAGAGTATGACGAAATGAAGAAACGTTTTAAAATCACGCGGAAAGACTGGTTGACTCATTGCCTACAAACGACCCAAAAATAATTCTGGGTGATTTCAACGCTAAGGTTGGCAATGAGATATCTTATCGGGTAACGACTGGAGAATACAGCCTCCACTTTGAAACAAATGACAATGGCTAGTGCCTGATTCACTTTGCATGTAGCAGAAATCTCACATCGACAAATTCATAAAATGACCCGGGTATGACCGGATGGCAACACACTAAACTAGATCGATCATATTCTGATCAAACAACGTTGGGCCTCGAGCACACTTGACATCCGTACATACCGAGGAGTCAATTGTAACTCAGATCATTATTTGATCAAATTAATCTATCGATGTCGTTTGTCAAAGGCATATTCAGCGAAGACCGGCCCGCTACAAAGATTTGACATCAAAAGGCTCCAAACGGGGTCTGTTGCCAAAGATTTCACGGAGACTCTCAATAATCAGCTTGCTCCAATCCTATCAGAAGCATCGCTAAAGACGAGCAAAGAGCTCTGCATAGAAGTGAAAGCAGCTATTAAGACCGTGGCAGAACAGACGATCGGATATTGAGCCCGGCGCAAGAGAAATGATTGGTTCGATGATGAGTACCAAAATGCGTTAGACAACAGGAATCAGTCGTACAAAGATAACGTAGGCAGAAAAGCCAGGACGAAGAGAAAACACTATGAAAATCTCAGAAGAGTAGCAAATAAGATAATTAGGATTAAGAAAAGAAGATACTATGACGACCAATTGAGAAGTATAGATGTAAACTTAGCCAGCAGCAACAAAAGACAAGCACACAAAGTAGCGAGAGGCCTGAAACGTGATTATCAGCCCGAAACCATGCTCTGTCGTGATGACATCGGAAATATAATCGTTGATGAAACCAACATTGAAGAAAGATGGGCATCATATTTCAAGAACCTCTTTAATCCTACAATCAGCTCCAGAACATCGGAGCTTAAAAATATTTACAGGGAGCTTTAATTTGCCCTACCAACTGTGGATGAAGTTTGTTCCATCATCAAAGCCCATTAGAATAACAAAGCGCTGACCATCGATGAAATTCTAGCGGAGCTTATCATATATGGTGGCAGCAGTGTTAATAAGGCTGTTCAAAGGTCACCCAGCACATTGGTAATAAGAGCATATACCGATAGAATGGAGCCTGTCAATTAGATTCCCTATCCACAACAAAGGTGACAAGTTACAGTGCGAAAATTATAGAGGCATATCACTACTTTGCACGGCATGCCAAATATTTTCAAAGATCTAGGAAAATAAAATCAGATCAAACGCCAACAGCATTATTGGGGAGTATCAAGGTGGTTCTAGAGCAGGTAGATCAACAATCGACTAATTGTTCACTGTCGAGCAGGTACTTGATAAATGCTGGGAGCTCAACATTGACGTACACCAAATTTTCGACTTAAAGCAAGAACAAGGCAGCATTGATTGTGACGAATGAGTCCATTTTACTGAAATGACACTGACGTCAAGGATCTCCCAAGTACGCATCAATAACAAACTCATCGATGCTTTTGACACAAATATCGAAACACAGCAAGGAGATGGGCTGGCCCCATTGCCATTCAATTTGGCTCTGCAGTACGTCAAAGCAAACCTACCTGTCGATACACGAGGTGCATTACTATGCAAGTCGAGCCAATTACATCAACAGTCTATCACAGTCATTAACAACTGCCAAAGAACTCTTCCTGAAACTTGACAGCGAAGCAGAACTAGTCGGGCCATAAATCAATGAAAATAAAACAAAACTCATGATGCAGTCGAGGAAAAAAATGTCAAATGTCAAAATATCATAGTTGGCGAATAGAATAGCAAAAATGTGAGCGAATTTGTATATTTAAGCGCTAAGATAATGAGAACCGGTAATAAAAGAGATGAAATACGCCGAAGAATACAGCTCGCAAATAAAATATTTTATTCAGTTCTGACGATCTTGAAGACCAGCTGCATACACAGGAGAACAAACCTTAGTAAATAAATCTGTAATAAGACCTGTGTTATGTGATAGGTGTAAAACATGGATCCTATCCTAAGTATCCGCAAATATTTTGAACACCTTTGAGTGACGGGTTCAGAGGCAAATAATAGGAGCAAACCTAGACGAAGACCAATGGCGAATTTGATATAACCACGAACTGTATGAAATTTTTGACGAGCTGGAGGTCTCAACGACGGTAAGGCTGCGGCAGCTGCAATTAGCTGGCCACTTGAATCGCATGGATGGACAACGGATCCCCAAAAAGGTATTCCTGGGAAGAACTGAAGGGAGGAGACCAGGTGGTCGACGAAGATCATTCATTGCTGATTTCAAAATTAAAGGTTGCAGTCAACGACCCAAAACAGTTGGAGGTGCTATTTGTAGAAAGTGAAGGCCCAAGAGGGGCTGTAGTGCTACGAAGAAGAAGAAAAAGAAAAAAACTATTCCTGAAACTTGACAGCATAGCAAAACTACTAGGGCGACAAATTAATTAAAATAAAACAAAGCTCATGATACAGTCAAGGAGGAATACCTCAAATACACAAAATATCATACTTGGCGAATAAAATCTCGAAAACGTTGGCAAATATGTGTCCTTAGGCACCAAAATAATTGGTGATGCTGATAAAAGATACGAAAAACGTCAAAAAATACAGCTCGCAAAAAAAATAATTTGCTTAGGACATTTGTTTTTGGACTACATTATCTTAAACAATCCATTTTTCATTATTACCCGTTTTCGTGATGGTGAAAAATGGATTGTTTACGGTAATGCTGTCCAAAATCTTCAAGACCAGCTGCATGCACAGGAAAACAAAGCTCCACATATTCAAATCTGTGATAAAAGCTGCGCTATACTATGGGTGTGAAACATGGACCCACATAATGACCACCTTTTAGCGATGGGTCCCGAGGCAGATAATTGGAGCGAAATAAGTTGGGAACCAATGGCGCATTCGACACAACCATGTATGCAATTTTTGACGAGTCGGAGGTCTCAATGATTGTAAGACTATGGAAGATGCATTGAACAAACTATGTAAATCGTATGGACGAACAACGGATACCCAAAAAGGTATTCATTAGGAGAACTGAAGAGTGGATACCAGGGGGGAAACTGAAGAAAGGCTAGTCTGACTCGGTCGAGGAAGACAGTTGGAAGACAGGTGCTCGGGTTTCAAAATAAGAGGACGTGGATAATAGACTGAAACAGTTGGAGACACTTTTTGCAGGAAGTGAAAGCGAAAAGGAGCTGTAGTGCTGCGAAGGAAAAGAAGAAATCAAAAGTCGTGACGCAGTCGAAGAAAAATGCTTCAAAATCACAAAGTATCACACTTGGCGAATATAATTGGGTGAATTTGTATTGTGTATTCAGGTGCCGAAATACCAAAAGCCAGTAATAAAAGAGATGAAATACGCCGAAAAATACAGCTTGCAAAAAAATATTTTAATAAGTTCCGATGATCTTGAAGACCAGCTGGATACACAGGAGATCAAAAATAGAAGCGTGCAAATCTGTGCTATGCTATGGGTATGAAACATTACCCCTGACTTCAGCATCCACAAACATATTGAACGTCTCCCAAAGACAGATCCTGAGGCAAATAATTGAGATGAAGCTTGATGGGTAGCAATGGAGAACTTGGTACAACTATAAACTGTATGAAATTTTTGACAAGTCAGAGGTCTCAATGATTGTAAGACTGTGAAATCTGCTATAGACTGACCACGTGAATTGTACGAACGAACAATGGATGCCCAAAAAGGTATTCGTTGGGAGAACTGAAGGGCGGGGACCACTAGGGAAACTGAGGTAACGCTGATCCAACTATGTCTACGAAGGCAGTTCATTGCTGCGACCGAGACAGTTGGAGGCGCCTATTGGAGGAAGCCAAGGTATGAGAGGGGCTGTAGTGCTACGATGAAAAAGAAATCAGAAGCTGATAGTATTTCGATT
The DNA here is from genome assembly GCA_963969285.1 of Odontomyia ornata. Classification (NCBI taxonomy): domain Eukaryota; kingdom Metazoa; phylum Arthropoda; class Insecta; order Diptera; family Stratiomyidae; genus Odontomyia; species Odontomyia ornata. The sequence goes on from OZ017740.1 coordinate 271,738,162, forward strand.
TTGGGTCAGTTATGGATCCAAACGAACTGAAAACCTCATCAATTAAATATTTAAAAAAATGGTGGGAAATTATTGGAATATAACAATGACTTATAATTGAATCGTGTTGTGTTTACAACAGTTACAGACGTTTGAAATTTCTCTTTTCACAATAAAAATAATGCAATGTTTTTCTACCATTCGGGCTTCCCGTCGAACCAAACACTACAGTTTTGATTGGAGCTTCTCCAAGTTTTCCGATAAAATGTCTCAAAGATTTCATTCAGTTGACAGAAGTTATTTTTTAAAAGCGATTATCTATGTTCACATTGTAGATGCGACAAAAGTTTTCTTGAGTTATATATTGTGTGTATATATATATATATATATATATATAAATATATATATATATATATATATATATATATATATATATATATAAATATATATATATACATATATATATGTATATATATACATATATATATATATATATATATATATATATATATATATATATATATATATATATATATATAAATATTGTTACATGTACAAATAATTCTGCGAGCTACTGTCGCAATTGTTTTCATAACAATGAAGAACACGAATTCACTCGAAACCACGAGAACCCAACAAGCATGATCAACATCTGCAAGTGACGTCACTCCATTCATGAATTTGCTCGAATCTACCAGGTACCTCTCGGTAGAACATTCGCAAATAAACGAGAAATGGGTGAATAGGTAGAGACCCTATATAAAGGCGAGCTGAATGAATGGGGAGATGATTTTCATTCGACCGTGATAAGAACTGCGATAGTGTGTGGAAAGCGAATAGAAAAGTGTGTTTCGTAATAGTGAAGTAATTTAGAAGACAATTGCGATAATAAATTTATGGACAAGTGTTAGATTTTTTTTAATAGTGACAATTAAAATTAGTGAAAGTGTTAACTGATTATTGTGCATTTTATTTAATTAAATAAACTCTTTTAACTTAAATTAAAAGACATTGCGTTTTCACTTTCCCGGAACATTAAAATTATTATTGGCCGCGAACCGAAAAACACGCGACAATGGTGTCAAGAAGTGCGAAAGAAAAATTTTGAAAGTGAAAATTTGAACATTTTTATAGTGCACAATAGTAAAATTTAAAGAAACATTAAAAATGCCACGAAGCTTAAACTTAAAAATTAATGAATTGACCATATCGGAGCTCAAGGAGGAGTTGGAACAGCGGAATCTGGCCACACAAGGTACAAAGGCCATACTGATTGCACGCTTGCGTGACGCGATCGAGTCGGAAGGCGTGAATCTGGATTCGGGTGAGCTCTCAGATGCGGAAAAAGGCGCAGAAGGTGGAGAAGTAGAAACACCAAAATCAAAGGAGCCAGAAAATGCGCTGATGCAAATGTTAATGCTGATGTCATCCAGTCTGACTGCGAAGCTAGATGAACAGTCATCCAGTTTAACTGCGAAGCCAAGTGAACAGTCATCCAATTTAACTACGAAGCTTGATGAACAATCAGCAAAGTTAAATGAACAATCATCGAAGTTAAATGAACAATCAGTGAAGCTGGACCAACAAGCGATCGAAATCAAGGCAGACATCACACAGAAGCTGGAGAAACAGTCAACCGAAATAAAAGCGGTGCTCGGTCATCTGAACAAAGAAATTGAAGGCGTCGAGGAAAAGGTTGACCAGGTCGAGGAAAAGGTTTACCAGGTCGAGGAAAAGGTCAGCCAGGTCGAGGGAAAGGTCAGCCAGGTCGAAGAGAGAATAAACCATGAGATGGAAAAAGTGAAAAAAGAATTGGAAGCAGCGAAGGCAGTAGTAACCACTTCACCAGCCCCGCTTATTACCGTAGCGCAAAGCATATCCAGAAATGTGCAAGCACCAATATTCGATGGGCAAACGGTCTGGAGTATTTACAAAATCCAGTTTGAAGCAGCCGCTAGGACAAATCACTGGAATGAGCAGGAACGAGCAACTGCGTTAATTCTTGCTCTAAGAGGCCCAGCTGCCGAGCTTTTGCAGACTATCCCCGTTGAGCTGCATTCAAACCCGGCTGCTATAATGAATGCGCTGGACATGCGTTATCGAGATGATCATCTGAAGCAGATTTACCGGGCACAGCTACGGCATCGGATGCAGAAGTCTGGCGAAACCTTGCAGCAGGTAGCACAAGACATTGAGCGACTGGCACTTTTGGCTTACCCAGCGTACGACCCAGAACATCGAGATGACGTAGCAGCAGTAGCATTCATCAGCGCCTTAAAGGACAAGGAATTGCAACAAGCCGTGCGGTTAGCTCAAAAGCAAACAGTCAAGGATGCATTGGCTTATAGTTTAAATTTTGAGGCAGCCAAAAATGTGACCCGTACCACTGCCCGAGTTCGCGAGGTAGTGGCAGATAATTGCAGGTGTGAGCGCGTGGAGATTGAGCGAGAGCTGCAGGTGAATGATGCGCCTAGATGCTGGAATTGCGGGGAAAAAGGGCACCTGCAAAGAGACTGCAAGAAGGGAAGAAGACCGAGCTATTGTCCAGGGTGGTGGAGATCCAGACCGTGTCAGGAGCCTAGAATGGAGGCCCATCAAACTGCAAGGGCCAACTTCGGGGGGCGAACGTTGGCTAGGAGTATCGACATCCCCAGCACCGTGCCAAGGCAACATCGTGGAGAAGCAGACAGATGCCTTCCTGGTCAAGTTGATGAAGAACATTGCAACCTCACAAACGACACTAGCACAACCCGATCGACGATCCGACCAGACCTAGTGAGGTCCCAACTGCTTCACAAGGGCAGAGTTCATGGAAATGCTGACGCCCTATCTCGTCACCCATGTCCAGCTAACTGCAAGCATTGCCGGCGGATTGAGGAAAAGGAGCCGCCCGTTGATCTGCGAGTGATAACGGCCGAATTCGATGAAGGTTGGTCATCGGAGGAGATTCGAAATGCCCAGTTAGCCGTTGAAGACATCGGACCATTGCTCGTATGGAAGGAGACAACTGGGCGACCGGAGTGGAAGAACGTTTCGATGCATGGCGCAACCCTGAAAAGCTATTGGGCACAATGGAACTCCCTACAGGTGGAGGGTGGCGTATTCAAGCGGAAATGGGAAACGGCGGATGGCAGCTCCTATAGGATGCAAACTATACTACCCAAAAGCCGAATCCACGATGTGGTAAAAGAAATGCATGAAGGATCCTCGGGAGGCCATCTTGGTGTTAACAAAACCTTAGCGAAATTGCGGGAAAGATTCGACTGGCTCCACGCTCGAGAAGACGTAGAGGACTGGTGCCGCAGATGCACAATTTGCGCTTCCGTCAAAGGCCCAAAACGACGACTGAGAGGACAAATGCAAACCTATAACGTGGGGGTACCGTTTGAAAGGATTGCTGTTGACATCGCAGGTCCCTTTCCTGAATCCGAATGAGGAAATCGATATATGCTGGTTATAGCCGATTATTTCAGCAAGTGGCCCGAGGTCTACCCCATTCCCAACCAGGAAGCAACTACTGTAGCCGAACAGCTAGTGTTAAATTGGGTCAGTAGGTACGGCGTGCCTTGCGAACTACATTCGGATCAAGGCCGAAACTTTGAGTCACTAGTTTTTGGCGAAATGTGCGAGCTGCTCGGAATACGGAAAACGAGGACAACACCGCTGCATCCCCAATCCGATGGAATGGTCGAACGTTTCAACGGCACGCTCAATAAACACCTTGCCAAGATGGTTGACGAGAACCAAAGGGACTGGGACCGACATATCCCACTATTTTTGATGGCGTACAGAGCTGCCGAAGATGCATCGACGGGCCAAGCTCCAGCCAAAGTCATTTTTGGAAAGACTATTCGTCTGCCAGCTGATATAAAGTTTGGAACACCCCCCGAGAAACCCCAAACCATCTCGGAGTACGCAAGTGAGCTAAGACAACGGTTGAACCAGATACATCGGACAGTGCGAAAACACCTCGAATCGGCTACTGACCGCATGAAGACCAGGTATGATCTAAAGGCTAATTCTACTGGCTTCCAGCAAGATGACTTGGTGTGGCTATATAACCCGCAACGGCGAAAGGGTAGGTCTCCAAAGTTGCAACATAACTGGGAGGGACCATACTGAGTCACAAAGCGAATCAACGACGTCGTATATCGCATACAGGAACACCGTAGACCGAGAGCCAAAATAAAAATCGTGCATCTAGACCGTCTTGCTCCATATTACATCCAGGGAGAATAGACTACAACTGGCGACACATCTTTTCGGGTCGAAAAAGAACTGAGGTGGGGGCAGTGTTACATGTACAAATAATTCTGCGAGCTACTGTCGCAATTGTTTTCATAACAATGAAGAACACGAATTCACTCGAAACCACGAGAACCCAACAAGCATGATCAACATCTGCAAGTGACGTCACTCCATTCATGAATTTGCTCGAATCTACCAGGTACCTCTCGGTAGAACATTCGCAAATAAACGAGAAATGGGTGAATAGGTAGAGACCCTATATAAAGGCGAGCTGAATGAATGGGGAGATGATTTTCATTCGACCGTGATAAGAACTGCGATAGTGTGTGGAAAGCGAATAGAAAAGTGTGTTTCGTAATAGTGAAGTAATTTAGAAGACAATTGCGATAATAAATTTATGGACAAGTGTTAGATTTTTTTAAATAGTGACAATTAAAATTAGTGAAAGTGTTAACTGATTATTGTGCATTATTTAATTAAATAAACTCTTTTAACTTAAATTAAAAGACATTGCGTTTTCACTTTCCCGGAACATTAAAATTATTATTGGCCGCGAACCGAAAAACACGCGACAATATATATATATATATATATATATATATATATATATATATATATATATATATATATATATATATATATATATTCTACAGCATTTTTTGCGCCTTCGCTTAGAGATAGAGTATTTCATTATCTTGATTGAATGTATTGGTGCCTGGGGAGGTGATATGGTCAGTACCACTCTTTGGCCATATGTTCACCCGCTCAGCTGCTATATGTTCTAATTTAAAACCAGTTGATATCATAACATAACGGGCTTACAGTTCACTCGAAGAATCACTCGAAGCAAATCTCGTTGTCGCCAACGAGACTCGAACCAGAGACTGCCGGCATATGGGATGTGTGCTTTAACCACTACACAACGAGGACTTATTCGTTATTGGTGTCTGAATATTGTAAGTTGAGAACAACACTCCTTTGACATGGGTGTAGTTCTGTCTACCAGATATGTTTAAATATAATTGAATTGAAAATTGCAGTGGACATTTTTTTTTATCAACAGCTAAATGCGAATCAAACACTCATTAGATAAATGAGCATAAAATATTTGGTAACTTGTATGTACATTCTGTTGACCGGCACTCAATGAGGCTTATTATTTTCCATTAAGTTATTTTTATATCAAACCCCACAAGCTTCCATCACTCTAAAAGTAATATATTTAAGCAGGTGTTTAAAGTCACATAACGACCTACTTTATAGACTCTTAAAGATACACTTTTATGCCTTCATGCTACGAAAACATTCTCTACTTAAAAAATCATGCACCTGCCATTTCATTCATGGCTTTTGAAATTGAATTTCTGGTCGCTTCCCTATTCTCTCAATTTCATTCCCTACCAGCATTATAATCATCATCGTCATCAAAACAGAAAAAAAAATATTTTCCAAGTAATTGCTTCATTAGTCTCTCCCCTAAACGTTAGCAATTTTTTCCATCAAAAAGAACGCATTACAATCACATGATCTTCAAGAAAAAAAAATTGTAGCTGTTCCCATTTGTTAAACTTGTAATAATTTTCTTATTAGCTTTTGCTTCATTAAATTTTTGGTCCTTTTGGATGTTCCAAAAAGATGAGTACCTTCACGAGAGAATTCAGGAGATTAAGCTTTAATATTTACGAGTACAAGGGTATTTAGCTTTATTCTTGATGCTGGTGGGTTAGAGATGAGCAGAATGAATGGTTGAACAAATGAATGTCTAAGACATTAGTCTTAGCCTTGGTCACAGCTTGTCTTTAGATACAATCTGCCGTAGGGATAGTCTAAAAGTTATATTCATGCCGGCATGTCCTTTCCATTTCTGTGGGTCTGTTATGTGGGAGATTTTTCTTATAAATTTTCAACCAAGTGAATATGAAAACAGATGGGAAAAATTAATCTTTGGGCGTTGTAGTGATTTGTGTTTAATTGAACGGTATCAAGATAATACTTAAAATGCAAATAAACTTTTCCACAAGTTGGTCTTTTTAATGTACTTGGAATTATATTCAACGTTTGAAGAAATAGATTTTTCTTGAACTTTTGTTTAAATTCCTTCTAAGTAATTCTGGATGAATTTCACCATAAAAATAAATAGAACAGAAAAAAATCGTCCCACACATGTCTTCTAAATTTTTAAATGATTCGGTCAAGCATTAATTTGACCAATTAAATATAATTTGAACGTCGCAATTGAAGAAATACACCTTCTCTTTCTTTGAAAAAAAAGGACACTTATTACCTGCTAGAAATCAAATTCGAAAAGCGCATAAAAATTATTAATTCATAGACATAAGACTCAGTAGTAACTTGATATACATGAAATATTTGAAAAATTGCATCCTACACAAAATTCAACAAGAAATTTTAAAAACTCCCGAAGCCATATCCGTTTCAATTAAATTTTGCCATGCACAATTAATTATGACATACTTTACTTTACGATCCCTGGAATGGTGTAGGCAACTTTTTTCAATATACTTAATGAAACACATCACCAAGAAAAGATATTCCCCAGCCATGCAAAAATTCTTGTAGAGTGAATAGATTTAACCGTGCATGTACAGAAATAATCTACTCTGACAAAAAAAGCGTAGGAAAGGACAATTTTCATCTGTTTTAAAATTCAGTTCGCACAATTTTCATGTAAGACGGAATACACAAAGCTCAACAAACTGTTTGGGATAAATGAACTAGACAACGATGGAAAGCTGTGGAACATTGAAAATCGTCGAATAAATCCACAGACGGATGGATGGTTACTTTGTCCCGTAATTTATTGTTAGTTAGCCTAACGTTTTGAAAATTTTTTTTTCCTTCTATTTTCTTTTGCAACCATTTTCATTGTTCTTGTCTGTCTGGTATCCAATTTTAGGACGAAGCCTTGAAGTCCAGCATCTTGGTGTTCTTGCCTTTATTGTTTTGTGAAGCTTATTTAAAGGGACTTTGATTGTTTTCTTTTACTGATGTTATTTTTCAGATAATCTTAGGAAGGTTGCGGTTTTGCGATGGAGTCCTTGTCAGTCCAAGCAGTACGCTTAGAGGGACCATAATTGTGTCTGGGTCGCGTCCTTTCCCAGAAAAGATTACAAAAGTGAGAAAAATGGAAAGATAATTGCATTGACTGGTTGGCTCTTTATTTTGAAAAAACAATATGTTTTATGGGACATGATGTGAATTTTGGGTATTTTTTTGTTCAACAACAAAAATCCTCGTTGGCACCACCAGCCAGAAAGGAAAATTTCTCGTTGGCAACCTTAGTTTAAGAAGTAAATCAAAATTTTATTGGTCGCCTGTTCAAAAGTCAAACACTGTTTAAGAAAAAGTTTCTGTTGTAGAAACACTTTCAAAAGTTTTCCTGAAAATATATTGTAGTTGCTATTAAAATATCGAGTATCGCTTACTTTCTAAGTTTTCAGGGCCCACCATTATGAATCTGAGCATTTGATAATTTTAAAAAATCTCCCTCTCAAAGCTTAACTAACCACTTTTGGCTGCTAAAAATAAAGATTTCTACCATACTGCCAAGTTCCATTACGATCGGCTAAAAGGTTTAGTCATAACGACAGTAACAAATACTTGCACGTTTTTCGACATTTAAGTGGCCGCCATTTTGTTTCAGATGAAACACTTTTCTATTTTTTATTGTGAGCTTTATCACATAGTTCAATAAGACTCTGTACCAAATCTCATCGAGATCGGAGCCATATTTTAGTCAGAACAGAAACCACGGATTTCCGTCGTTAATGGGTGCCATTTTGTTTTCGCTCAGCCAATTTGGGTGATTAACAATCGAATATTAACGAAACACATCTTTGCTGAGAATTTGGTACAAATAACGACAAAATTACTACCTCCACCGTGTTTACAGTTTTCTTTATATCTCAGATTTTATGAAAATATATATGTATACATACATATATATATATATATATATATATATATATATATATATATATATATATATATATATATATATATATATATATATATATATATATATATATATATATATATATTGTTACATGTCCACACAATTCTGCCAACTACTATCGCAATCGTTGTCGCAACTGTTAATAGCATTGTTTAGTTCCTGACACCCCTGAGCGCCCATCATGGCCTGATCTGACAATATCAACGCTTCAATCAACTTACATAGTTATTTAAGGTTAATTAGCACTGTCATAATTAGCCCATTAGTAATTAATTTTAATTCATTTCACCAAATTCAAATCGCCACAAAGTGAAAATACTTTAAGCTTCGAATACCACATTTTCATTTCATCAATCGAGTAACCCATTTTTCATTCATATTTAGGTCTTTGTAAAAATTTTTTTACAAAGACCTACTAGTTTCGCGACCTGTCTGTCCATCTGCCCGTCCGTCTGTCAGTCTGTCCGTGCGTCACAGCTAATTTCCTCAGAAACTATAAAAGCTAGAATGCTCAAACTTTGTGAAAAGCTCAGAAGTAATGGTCTCTCAAAAGTTAAGGCCTTAACAAAAATTTAAAATTTTTTTAAGGGGTCCCCCCTAATAAAGAATTGGCCCTTAAAAATTTTTTTTATCTAAGGTAGTCGAGTTGGGTATCAAATGAAAGATCTTGATTAGATCTTTTAGAATCTGAAATTAACAACTCATTTAATGCATTAGGGGGTCCAGGGCAAGGCAAAATGTACCCAAAATTTGTGTACACCGCCCCCCCCCCCCCCTCGCGATTGGACACCTTTCAGCCGAAAAATCTGAAAATGATCATGAACGTGGGCCTTTATGAGTACAAGGGCAACAAATACCTCAGAAATCGAAATTCACTCAACTTTGTTAAAAATAGTATGATTTGCAGATTTTACGTTTTTGCCCATAAAATCAAGACGGTACCTTTAAACGTCTTGAAATTTTGCAAATATATAGAATGACATAAGATATATATGTTCAATTTGATTGAGATCGAATCATAATCAAGTGAGTTATAGCCATTTCAATTATACGGAATGACAACAACAATAACACGTGTTTATGGTTGATATAGGGTTTTCCAATAAGAGGTGTCATTTTGATATTAAAAGAAAAATGCCATTTTTTAACATAAATGATCGGATGTTTATTTCATTATAAAGAAGAAGATATACCGTTAATAGCAAAAACTAATATCAGGCAAATAATCACTACGACACGCTTACAGGACCATATCCTCTTCATAAAATTTTCCATAACCAAATCGCAAAGTGGCTGCCCTATGTCCTCGATAGCCTCACGAGTTTCATCTTTGAGATCTTGAATCGACGCTGGACTATTAGCGTAGGCCTTCTATATCACGTGGCTCCAAAGGAAGAAGTCGCAAGGTGTCAAATCACAAGATCTATTAAAAATATCACCTCTTATTGGAAAAACCCTATATAGTATATTTAAAATTAACTTAGGCACTTTTATTTTCCCTCAATTTTCATGAAAATTTAAAGAATATTGTGTAACTCGAACATGTTCAATCGGCCGAGCATTCAGAAAAATCATTTAAGCTAGATCGCATTGGCGGCTGCACTGTGCTTATGAAAGAAACTGTGCATCTTTTGTATAAATTTGAACGATTTCATATCCAAGTATTGGATGAATAATTCAAGTTATCGATTCACGCCATTAGAAAACTTGTTTCTGACCCTAGGATGTTTACAAAGACGTTCTGGTAGGAGCACTCTCCTGCTAACTCAACTTGTTCAATTTGTCAAACTTTGAAACAAACGTTTATTCATTGTTCAATTGTTGGTTGGCTTTCATCATAGCTGCTGAACGTTTATTAAAAGATTTTTAACGAATTTTTGAGCTTTTTGCTGAATTTATTAAATAAAAATAATAAAATCAAAGCTCGGCACAAAATATTGAAAAGAAACAACCGAGAAAAGTAAACAAATGACGTCAAAAGCATGTACTCGAAAGCACAAGCATGGACCAAGTAGATACATGATCAATATCTGAAAGTACACAAGTGACGTCACTGCGTGCATTCAGAATTTCTCGAATATCCCAGATAGTTCTCGCCAAACATTCGCCAATATACGAGAAATGGATTGATTGACTAGAGACCCCATATAAAGCTGAGCTGTATGTATGGGGGATATAGTAAAACTGCAATAAGAATAGAAGGCGATATTGGTTGATAGTGTAGCAGAATTTCTCGTGATATATTTGAAGACATTTGAAACATAAATTCATAGTAAAAATGTCAGAAGTGAGTTAAACTGCAATTTGTAAAGCAATGAAATTAGTTATTGAGCATTCTTAACAAATAAGCTCTTTTAACTTAATTTAAAAGACAGTGTGTTTCCACTTTCCCGGGACATTAAACTTATCGACCGCGAACCATAACATGCGACAGTGGTGTCAAAAGTGAGAAATATAATTTTGAAAGTGAAAACTTTTAAACATTTTTAAAGTGCACAATAGTGAAATTATACGTAAAAACAGGTGGGGAAAAGGCCAAAATAATGAAAATGCCACGAAACTAACATTTAAAAATTAATGAATTGACTATGTTCGAGCTTAAGGAAGAGCCGGAACAGTAAAATCTGGCTACGCAAGGTGCAAAGGCCACACTGATTACACGTTTGTGTGCCGCAATTAAATCAGAAGGCGCGTATCTGGATTCGGGTAAGCCCTCAGATTTGAAAAAAAAATACACAGAAGATGGAGAAGCAAAACACAAAAATCAAAGGAACCACAAAATGCGCCGATGGAAATGTTGATGCTCATGCAGCAGAAGCAGCGACAACAGCCATCCAGTTTAAATGCAAAGCTAAATCAACAATCAGCGAAGTTAAATGAGCAAAAGCGGAACCAACAAGCATTCGAAATCAAGGTAGACATCACACAGAAGCTGGAGGAGCAATCACAAAAGCAAAACGAACAGGCAATCTAAACCAAGGCAGATTTGCAAAAACAGTCAACCGAAATAAAAGCGGAGCTCAGTAGTCTGAACAACCAAATTGTATGCGTCGAAAAAAAGGTTTACCAGATCGAGGAGTATACCTTATACTAGGTCGAGGAGGAAATCAACCATGAGATGGAAAAACTGAAAAAGGGGTTGGAGGCAGTGAAGGCAGTCGTAACCACCTCACCAGCTCCGCTTATGACCGCAGTGCGAAGCACATCCAGAAATATGAAAGTGCTAATATTCGAGGTGAGTATCTGCAAAAGCCAGTTTGAGGTCGCCACTTGGACAAATCACTGGAATGAGCAGGAACAAGTAACGGCTTTAATTTTTGCTCTGGAAGCCCCAGCTGCCGAGCTTTTGCAGACTATCCCCGTTGAGTTGCACGAGTCGATCATCTGAAGCAGATTTATCGGTCACAGCTACGGAATTGGATGCAAAACTCTGGCGAAACCCTACAGCTAGCGCAAGCCATTGAGCAACTGGCACTTTCGGCTTGCCCAACTTACGGCGTGGAACATCGAGATGACGCAGCAACAGAAGCATTCATCAGCGCGTTAAAGGACTAGAAATTGTAAAAGCCGTGCATTTAGCTCAAAAGTAAACGGCTAAGAACGCATTTGCGTGTAGTCTGAGCTTTGAGGTTGCAAAAACTGTGACTCGTACCACTGTCCTGGTTCACGAGGCAGCGGTAGACGACTGCAGGTGTGCGCGCGGTAACTGAGCGAAAGCCACAGGCAAATTGTGCACCTAGATGCTGAGATTGCAGTGAGAATGGGCACCTGCAAAGAAGCTGCAAGAAGTGAAGAAAACCAAGCTTTTGTTCAGGGCGGGCAGTTAGGAAGAGATCCAGACTAACTCAGGAGCCAAGAATGGAGGCCCTTCAAACTAAGGGATAAAGAAACAAGTAAGAGCCACCTTCATGAAGCAGAGGTTGGCGATGAGGATCGACGTCCCCAGCACCACCATCACTGTGTCAAAACTAATCGTGGAGAAGCGGGCTTATGCCTTCCGGGTTAAGTTGACAGAGTACATTGCACCATTACAATCCACACTGGTCCAACCCGATAGATTATCCGACCTGACCTAGTGAGGCAGTGCTGATTAGAGTCCTTAACACCGCAAGCTCAACCACGAGCATCAAAGCGGGAGTAGTCATCGGCAGTTGCCAGCTTGCTCCCACAATCACCTCTTTGGAAGCTACTCATGACCATAGTTGAAGTAAGAGGCAAGACACAGGTAAAGCCCAGAAAGTCTGCAGTTTGCAATATTGAAGCAGACCAAATTGCAAGTTGCAGCTATTCAAGCAAGCCTCTGATCTGGTTACCAAATACAGTGACATCTTCTCAACAAGCCCAGATATCCAAGACTGAACGAGTATGGTAACTCATGTCATAGATATGCAGGGAGCCAAGCAGATTCGACAAGCACGAAGACGTCTTTCTATAGCTAAACAAGGAAAAGTGAGCGCACTAACCTCAGACATGGAAAAACAAGGTGTTATTGGGTCCTCTGTCAGTCCATGAGCCACGTCAGTAGTTCTAGTAAAGAGAAAGGATGGTAGCACTCGTTTTTTTGTCGACTATAGGCAGTTTAATGACGTCACTAAGAATTATAGTTACCCGCTTCCACGCATCGACGGCATCATGGACACTTCAGCCGACGCAAAATGGTTTTCTACATTCGATCTCAAGAGTGGCTACTGGCAGGTAGAAATCGACAGGAAGAAACAAGAGAAGACCGCGTTTTCGGTTGGGACCGGATTGTGGCGATTTCTGGTGATGAAATTTGAGCTTTGCAATGCTCTAGCTACCTTCGAACGCCGGATGGAATACGTGCCACGAATCTTGATTTGGAAGACCTGCTTGTTAAAGCTAGATGATATCATTGTTATCGGTAGAACGTTCAAAGAGCATGTGCGGAACTTTGAAAAGCTGTTCTTCCGATCGCGACTGGCGAATCTGATACTTACTTCCGACAACTGTACCCGTTTTGAAACTAAACTAAAATACCTGAGATATGAGCCCCAGCCTTATATAAAATTCGGAACATCCCCTGAGAAACCTCAAACAATCTCGAATTACGCAAGTGAGCTAAGGTAACGGTTGAATCAGATACATCAAACAGTGCAAAAGCACCTTAAATCGACCACTGACTGCATAAAAACCAGGTTTGATCTAACGGTAAATTCTACTGGCTTTAAACAAAATGACTTAGTGTGGCTATACAACCCACAACGGTAGAGGAGAAGGTCTCCGAAGTTGCAGTATAAGTGGGAGGAACCATGCCGAATTACAAAGCGAATCAACGACGTCGTATATCGCAAACAGGAACACTGTGAGCCAAGAGCCAAAATGAAAATCGTACACCTGGAAGGTCTTGTCCCATATTACATCCAGGGAAATTTACCTACAACTGGCGACACATATTTTCGGGGCGAAAAGATTTGAGGTGGGGGCAGTGTTATATGTCCACACAATTCTGCATACTACTGTTGCAATTGCTTCTGGAACTGTTAATAATATCATGATCAACATTGATTGAAAAGAAGCAATCAAGAAAAGTAAACAAAAGCTTGTATTCGAAACCATAAAAATGGACCAAGTAGATCCATGTTCAATATCTGAAAAAAACAAGTGACGTCACTGCGTGTATTCAGAAGTTCTTGCATATCCCAGGTAGTTCTCCTCAGATAGTCGCTAATATACGAGAAATGGATTGAATAACTAGAGACCCTATTCAAAGCCGAGCTGAATGAGGAGGAGTATAGTAAAACTGTAATAAAAATAGAGCACAAAATGACGGCGATATTGATTGATAGTGCAGTAAAAGTTTTTTGTTACATATTTGAAGATAGTTTAAACATAAACAATAAATAAACTCTTTTCACTTAATTCAAAAGATAGTGCGTTTTCACTTAATTCAAAAGACAGTGCGTTTTCACTTTCCCGACATATCAACCTTATCGGCCGCGAAACGTAACACGCGACAATATATATATATATATATATATATATATATATATATATATATATATATATATATATATATATATATATATATATATATATATATATATTGTTGCAACCGCGGAAGTCGTGTCGTGGGGCTTCCGGGACGCCCTCTGCTCGTGCTGAACCACTCTAAATAAAAACACTAACACGGAAGGATAAGGACGGGAAAGGAGGAGGTCATTTCAAGAAATAAAAAATGTGGTTCTTAGCATTATTTAATTTACACAAAAAAAGAAAGAATTCTACAAGTAAAATTCACAAATTTTAACTCCCCTTTAAAATGTATGCAAGTAAAACCCGTTGAATAAAATGTGATAAAAAGAAAAACAAAAATATTAATTTGATATAAACTAACAGTATATAAACAAAAAAAAGAAATTTCAAATAATTACTCACACTTTCCTTGTTGAACTCCGAGCGCTCGGCGAAGAACAAAAGAAAGGAATTCGGGGCACCTGAAACTCAAGCTTCAATTTAAAAATTAATGTTAACAAAGTCCAAAAATGAAGACACAGAACGGCCACTTTTTACAAAACGCTGATTACACTCTCTTCGCTAAACCATTATCCTTTCAATTGCATTCAATAGAATACTTTCGAATTCAACAAATTGAAGTTTTTTTTCACCACTTCATAAATCAAACAAAGTGTTTCACGGAAACTTTCTTCTTCCTTTTTTTGTTTTTCTTCTCGTTTTTTTTACAAATCAAATTAGGACACTTTTCCTCTTCCCTTTTAACTGCCATATACAACAATTAAAATTCTAATCCACAATATAAGTTTTTTGATGTTATTTCCCACATAATTTTGGATTTGAGTTTTTATTTTCTCTTATATCCATACTTAACTTCACTCGCATATGCCACAGGCAAAATTTTACTAATTTTTCTTTTCAATTCCCACGTTCGTTATTAAACTCAACTCAAAACCCCACTTTTTTTCACAAAATTAAAATTAGTCTTTTCTTAGACACTACCAAAGCACTTTCTCCTCTTCTTCTTTTCAAACTCAACAAACCGAATCTTTTTTCTTCGAATTAACAATTCTGTACCACCAAACATAATCCCTTTTATCCCCAAGTCAAATACTCACTGCCCTAAATTCAAGAACTCAATCTCACGTTTCACCTCCAGCAAATCCGATCCCGCAATCCTTTCATTTTTCATCACCGCTGCTGCATCTGGGTAACGTAATCGAAGTTCATTACACCTTGATTCCGCTACCCACACATCTTTTTCATACCGACAAACGCAACAATTTCCATTTTGCATATATGGCAATTTGCATAATCAATGAAGCGTTTGATTAGATGCAAAGTGTCACATACATACGGAAACTATTGATTTTGCCGATACTCCAAAAAGAGTGCGTCATGGGTTCTCGACCGGGGGACCCATGACGCTACCAACGGGGCCACCTTCTGTTGATTTCCCATTCATCAAATTAGCAACTTAAACTCTTTCTTGATGGGTATGAAATTGAAATAGGGAAATGTGAACAAATTTTTGTTAGTATGAATGATAAAATTTGTTAGTGGGAGCTATTGAATAAAATTAGTTAGTATGAAGGAAGGAATTCGGTTTTGTTAGGGAAAATGTATAGAATGACGTCTTCCATGTATTTGGAGTAACGGAGTATGCCGTCTCCGACAACGGAGTCCAGTTCACATCTATAAGATTTTGTGAGCTGAATCGTAACTTTGGAGTGCCCTAAAAATGTGGAACAGGGATTTATATCGTTTGCTATTGGGTTAAATGATAAACCACAATTCTTTAATGCAAATCAAGGTGGCGGTGGAGGTGGACCAAATCAAGGTGGCAGTAGAGGTGGACCAAACCAACGTGTTGGTGGTGGAAGAACCAGTGGTAAACATGATCTCCAAAAAAATAAACACATTTGCAAACATCTTAAATCTATCACATAATACTTCATATTCGTAATCATAACAAATTTCTACATAGAAACTTATCAAGGTTGTGCTCCACATCTAATTAGTTGCCCGTGTGCCCTTCGACAATTTCTTATGGCAGAGAATAGCCAACCGAATATCGACTCTTGCCTCAAACCGCGGGGATAAAACATAAAAGTACTACTTTTCTGATAATCTCATTGCTGAGTAAACTCAAGCCACTCAAAATCCTCGTAAACTCCAGCAATCTCTCATAACTGTATCGAACATAAACAATAACATCACGACTATAAGATGTCAAATGTTCGTCACTGTGACAATTCCGAAACAAATCTAAGGCTCCGAATTTTGTAAACACCAGTTGAAGTGTGATGAAAATTGCAATAGAATTGGCCGATCACACGAACCGGGTTACGATTTCTGCAAGAAAAGGAGAACTATAAGGTTCACTGTTGAATTAGCGGTGCTCCGTTGGGAACGACGTAATAAAAAGGCGAGGAAGAAAGAAAAAGTCCTCTCCGAACGTGAAAAAGTGACTAAGACAAAAAAGTGTTTGTTTATCAAAAAAAAGGTGCGGAGTTTCAAAAGAAATTGCAAAAAAAAGGAGAAAAAAGTAAAAACAGTATTAAAAGAATAACAAACATCAATTGGCCAATGACGTTGAGTGCGAACCGGGAAGGGTGCGTGGAATCAGTGCAGGGTATTTTTCGCCGTGCCATTGACGACGGGAGTTCTACAAGGAAGCTGCCGTATTAATTACGTTAGGTGACAAAGGTTAGTCAAAATTTTTAGAATTTTTGCTGATAAATTTTTATTTCTTATTTTTATAGAAAATTGCTTCTTTTGTTTGTAATTTCACGATTTTAAAGTAAATCTCTTTCGAATAAAGGAAACTTGTAGTGTTTTCAATCAATTTATTTGGAACATATTATTTTGTTTTCCAGAAAGTGTAACGGGTTGGCTCGGGGAAATATCGTACGGGGTTTACGTTTAGTGAGATTGAATCTTCGGTGGTGTTTGAGTGGCGAAGCGTTGGTTAGAGAAGATAGAGTCCACTCTGAGTAGTGAGTGTCTTGCCCGTTTTAGTTAGAGGAGTCTTCGTGGAGCAAGTTTCGGCAAACCGCTTTACTCGCTGGGCGGTCAAGTGTGGGGCCTAGGCCAAAGCGGTGAGTTGGCGCCCACGCTCGTCTGTGGCGAGCAAAGTTGGAGCCGCAGGGCCCCTGCTGCTGAAGTATCGCAGAGGTCAGGAGCAACTATGTTCGGAAGGAAACTGGGAGTCTACCATTCAAAAGACTTACGGTATTGAAACACGCTATCTCCAAGAGGATTTCTTTTTGTATGTCCTCCAATTGCCATTGCTTACAATCACATGGACCTGCAAACCACCAGCAGCGATACCCTACCCCAGAACTTACCTTTGTAATAATCGCTGATCCCGCGGAGCGATACCCCGTAGAGATCTGTCATCCCTATTCACTATCATCCCACCCAGCTGCATTGGGTACTAACTGAAAAACTACGTATTAATCACGTGGTTGAGTGTGATATTGACCATAACCCTCCGAGTCCCGTTACGGTCGTGGAAGGAGATACCCTAACAATGAATCTCAATGCTTAAGTTCTGATTTGGACTGTTATGTGATGCATTATTATTACAGTAGAACTCAAATTATCCGAGCCCCAATTATCTGAATCCCCAATTATCCGAATAGATTTTCGGCAAAATAATAAATATATAAAAATACAGAGCAAGCGTGGGTGAGGTCGACGAATAGTGTACAGGCAATGCCTACGTGTCGTTACTATAGCAACGACGCACTCACTATCCACCGTTTCTTGCGCATGCGTTCCCTGTATTTGCACCAGTCTGCCTTGTCTGCTTTGCTGTTCCTATCCTGGTTGGTTAGGATCGCCCGCGCCTGCACACCAGAGTATCTATCCGTATCCGAACATTCGACCTCTGCACTATTCTTTCAGTCCAGTTCGTTTTCGTTCATGTTGATATTGCGTTTAGCGTCTTAGTTCATGTTGACATTGCGTTTAGTGTCTACTGTCGCATTAAGTGTCCGAAATGAGTACAAAACGTAAACGTGTTGTGCTTTCACTGAATGATAAAGTGGAAATTGTCAATCAGTTAGATAAAGGTGTGCCTAGAAAACAACTGACAGAAAGATTTGGCATCGGAACCGCTACAACATTGGATATTAAAACTAACAGCGCTAAAATTGCAAGTTTTGTAAGTGCATTAGATAGTGAGGATGGATGTTCATTTAGTGAAGTAATGAAAAAAGCTTAAAAATGAACAGCTTGAAAATGCTGTTTTCGCGTGGTTTATTCAACAACGTTCAATTGAACAACCAATTTCAAGTCCAATTTTATGTGAAAGAGCACTGATATTTAGTGAAAAAATGGACATGGTTAATTTTAAAGCAAGCCAAGGTTGGTTCCGCAATTTTAAATCTAGGCATGGCACTCCGGAGCTAGATGTAGTGGGAGAAAAACTGTCTGCCGATGGTGAAGCTGCCAATAGCTTTCTGGAAACTTTTAATTAGGAAACTAAAGACTACGATCCGGATCTTGTTTACAATGCTAATGAAACTAGCTTAAATTGGAAAGCTTTTCCTAGGAAAACATTGACATCTAAAAGAGAGGAAAGTGCTTCAGGACCTAAGGTCAGTAAGGAACGCGTCACCATTCTCGTTTGTACTAACTCTACAGGCAAACATCGGCTACCTTTGCTAATGATTGGCAAAGCAAAGAAACCAAGAGCTTTTAAAAATGTTAACAACTTGCCAGTGACTTACATAAACCAAAAAAAGTGCATGGATGGATTCGAGTATATTTCTCAAATGGTATAACAAAACCTTCATTCCTGATGTAAAAAAAAAAAATTAAAAAAGAAACCAGGAAAATGGGAAAGGTTCTACTCATCTTTGACAATGCGTCAACTTATCCACTAGTTGAGCTTCTTGAGAGTGAAAATGGCGAGTTAAATGCCTATTCCTCCCGGCAAATCTCACAAATCGACTGCAGCCCATAGATCAGGGCGTGATTGAGGGCACTAAATGACACTTCTGACGTCAGTTGCTCTAAAAATTATTATTGGCTGAAAAAAACAACGAAAAAATAGTTTTGCATTCATATACAAAAATTAATTTGAAAGACTGTTGCTACATGATTGCCGATTCCTGGAATATGGTGAAAAGTATTTCACTTAAACGAGCTTGGAATAGAATAAACGGCCCATAAACAAAGGAACAACTGGAAGCCGAAAACCAAAGTAAAGAACAACAACAGCTGCCATTGATGAGCAGGAACACGGTCTGTCCATGGTAGAATTTGTTAACATTGCCAAGAAAATTGCGGCCTGTTCAGAACGCGATGTTGATGATGTGGAGGAGTGGCTTCAATGTGATAAAGACGATCAAGGATTTCAGATTATAAAAGATGATGTGATTGCAGAGAGTGTCATGAACGAACAACAAGTTGTTACCAACGACAACGATGAAACCGGGGAAGAAACCAAGAATGAAAATGTTCCCATCCACGGAGAAGCGTATATTTGTTTTGAAAACGCCTTTAAGTGGATGGAGCGGCAACCGGAATGTATCACAGTACAATTTTTAGCCGTCAAGCGCCTGCGGAACCTCACCACTCGGAAACCCTCTAGTGCGTCAAGGCAACGTACTCTCCCGGAAATTTTCAAAAAAAAAATCCTGTGGCCACAGTATGTTTTCAACAAAACTACATATTATAGTACGTATTTACGTATGTAACACTTATCATGTAACATTTTATGTACTGTAGCGTTCATAATATATTCTAAACATTGCTTGCAGGGTAATAACACTAGAGTTATTTACTCCCAAGTCCGCATCAATAATCAACTCACCGATGCCTTTGACACAAATATCGAACTAAAGCAGGGAGATGGGCTGGCCCCATTGCCATTCAATTTGGAGTACTTCATACGGAAGCTATCTGCTGATATGCGATGCACATTACTATACAAGTCGAGCCAGGTAATGGCCTATGCGGACGACATCAACATTCTGTCACGGTCACTAACAACTGCCAAAGAACTCTTCCTGAAACTCGACCGAGACCGAGACAGTTGGAGGCGCTGTTTGCAGGAAGCGAAGGCCCAAAAAGGGCTGTAGTGCTAAGAAGAAGAAGAATTAACTATAACGTACCGAAAACAAGCTCTTTTTCTTTAAAATATATCCTTTTTCGTAAAAAATCCAAGTATCCGAATTTTTGGTTATTCGAATGGAGTCCGGTCCCAATAGATTCGGATAGTTGGAGTTCTACTGTATTAAGAATCTTGATGACAGCCATACGATATCTTTTACCTTCTACTAAAAGACGACTTACTTTCATCATATTCCTTGGGCATCTTTAAGCTTTAATTGAAAAATTACTTAATTTAGATGACAGAAGTGAGATCCTTTAGCTCCATATGCTGTCTGAGTGGCTACTTAATTTTAAAATCCAGTTCGAGTTTTATGGATCATTAAAGAAAATATTTTTTATCTGAAAATTAGATCCGTAAAGTGTCGTGAGGCCTGTTAAGTTCTTTTTAGTTGTTATAAAAAAATATTTGGACGTTCTTTACAGAAATTAAGATCTTAGAAAAATTAAGAAGAAACTCTAAATTCCAATAAGAGCTGCAATTAATAATTTAGTTTACCATTAAAACGTATTTGAAACTGAATTCTGTGCTACCAAACTATTGTAAAACGAACACCCACCAAAGGAGAAAAAAAATCACTAAAAAACCTCATGTTTGCCTAACTTCGTTTATCCGTTGAGAGGGAAAGACGATATGACTTGTGCTAGGAAAATTGAACCAAAATGAAAATGCTTTCTATGTTCAATTCTATCCAACAGTGTACAGTAGTTTTCGATAGTGTACAGGCAAAAGGATATTGAATGTCATTCTCGTAATTAGAAAGAACTCTTGTTGTGCTTTTCGTCACATCATTCTCAACCAACACATTTCTGTTGTTTCCCGTTGTGTCGTGCACACGATATGGAAGGATAACAAACAGGACAGGATATACCTCGTTGAACATTGATTTCAGAGGTGAGAAGGGAGTATAAAAGCGAAATATATTGTGTTCGTTCTTTGTCAAATAAATCTAAAATTTCAATAGAAAATTTCGTTGCAGGAACTTTGAAATCCTCAAACCAAGAACCTGAGGACCGTGTTCAGCAGAAGTTTAAACTTAGCTGCACTTCTCTTGAAAGCAGTACATACGAGTATGTGTAATGTGCATGATTTCAGTGCACCACTTTGCGGTTTGAGCTGCATCATACAGGCAGGATTGATAAGAAGGGGGAACAGGATCGTACAAATGGATGGATGCCTATGGGATGGAAATTCTTCAGCGAACAGGAGACTAATTATGGAAAATTAGTGGATTATGTGGGAAGAGATTCAAGCAGGAAGGATGCTAGCTAAATGCGAAACAAAGCTGCGGGCTTTAGACTGATAGAGGGATAGTTACTGCGATGCACTTTGTCATATAAAGTTTCCAGTGCACAGAGATTGTGGTGTGTGCAGTGGCGGAAGGGCTACACATGAATGATTGTATCTTTTGTGGTTATGCACTGCTAATTACAAATAACGCATCGACGACATGCAGTTTTAGATGAGGTTGATGTTAAAGGATGCAATAAAATAGGAAGCCATTTGCCAGTGCATACATGCATACTGCAGAGTAACTAATTAGTAGAATGTGTCAATTTTTTTTCTCTTTGAACATCCTCGCTAATTACGCCTACTCTAATGTGGTTTTGTCAACTAAATGCAAACTTTTATTTGAAAACACTAACGTTGCAAAAACAACTCAACAACAAAAATCATTACATTAAGCTCTGAATTTTGCCATAAAATGTATTAATGGCTGGGCATCAACAACCCTGCCCATTGTTTAACCATTTCCTGAGTATTTGTCTACTCGGCAATTTCCTTTAAACCGATTGCCGTTACCCCGGATCAATCAATCAATCTTTCAAGTAATAAATCACATACATATCTTCGTATTAAATACAGGAGAGTGGGTGGAAGATAATATAGACAATATACAGTCGACGCACGGGATTATACACATCTCTACACATGTACATCAATTTACGGTCAATCTGTGTCATTCCTCAAAAAAGGATCCATCTAGAAATAAATAGACAGATAGGTGCTCTGCTGATAGTTTGAATATCCTTGTGTATTGTGCTGATTTTGGTTCGAACGGGAAGTTGCGAATGAAGAATGAGGGATACAAGTGGAAAATTCATCGAAACGATAAACCACTCCAAAGTGTTATCACTGTCAATTCAAGCGTGAACTGAACGAATGATTCATTCATTCATTCATGCGCCCCCGGTCCAAAACACCCTTCCCTAGCTTTAAATAACAGCAAGAAAATTCAATGACGCTCATCTGAAAACAGGAGACCATCGAAGAGGGTGGCCATAGGCAGTAGGGTGGGTTTGATTCGGGGATGCGACTAGTGTAATCCGTGATTGTTATGTTCGACATCGATATCGACATCAATATCAACACGACACTGATCCAAATATTCGCAGTGCCTTGAATGAGCGAGTGGATGAATATTGAGAGAGAACATGGCATAATGCCGTTATTCACCCTCCAATTTTAAATCCTTCTCAGCTTTCAAATGCAGACTGTACGGCAGAAAAGCGGGAATAAAGCACAAGCGGCATTTTACGATTATGGCCTTAGTAGTCATCGATGTCGTTGGTCGTGTGTCCATTTAATTGTTGCTTTGATATTGATGCTTGTCGGTGATGTATGTCCTTGTTGTTGTAGTTGTTGTTATGTCCTGTTTGAATCGACGGATGTCTGACTTGAAGAGTTATCGATTACAATTATTGATGACATAGCCAATTGATGTAGATGTGAATGAATGAATTTGATGTGATAGTTGTTTGATGCTGCCAAGAAAGTTGAGTGAGATACAAAGATTTCAATTTCTTTTTCCGGCTGAGGATAAAATGGTATATTCGCAGAGGTCAAAATGCTTTGTTTGATTTGAATCACTCGATAGAAAGGTGAAAGACACCCAGATCATGCTTGTTTGTTTCAAGGAACGTTTCTCAGTTAATTTTGAATGAAAATAACACTATCTATTTGGTTGTTCGATAATTAATGTCGTTTTTTTCATGTTTTTTAAAGTAAATTTATTTATATTAACAACAAACATTAATCAATGATATTTTGGCCATTTTGTTGGATGAGCTGTTGCTATCTTTCGATAAGTTCTAAATTCCACGTTCGAAGAAGCTTTGGTTTTCAGAAGTGAAGAACTCTTCCAACTCATTTTTAACAGCCTGATCAGAATTGAAAGTTTTACTATCCAAATGGTTTTGAAGCGAACGAAACGAACGATAGTCTGATAGTGTTCAATCAAGGCTATATGGTGGATGTGGCATCACTTCTCAATTGAGCTCCATAAATTCTTGACAATTTATCAAAGAGGTGCGGGGTCTGGCGTTATTATGATGGAACATCACACCTTTGCGATTGGCCAGTTCAGCGCATTTTGTCTTGATTTCTTCATTCAATTTCGATAGGTGACGATAGTAGACATTTGAATCAATAGTTTAGTGTTTTAGAAGCAGTTCAAAGTAGACTATACCTTTGTAATCCAACCACACAGAAAGGATCTTCTTTTGGTGAATATTGGCTTTGGATGTCGATTCTGGGGGCTAAATTTGCTTGGTACATTTGCTTTTGGACTACATTATCGTAAACAATTCATTTTTTAACCACCCGTTACGGTTCGTTCTAAAACCAACCAAAACGACCCATTTCGTTTTGGTTACGATTCAGCAAAGAGTCGCATATGCTGATGCGTTTCGTTAGGTGGATTTGCTTTAATTTGCGTGGAACAAGTAAATGGTCGAGCTTTTTTGCTATCTCCCGAGTTGTCATATGCCGGTTAGTTTCGATTAACGCCTTGATTTTATCGTCATCAGTAGTGGTTGAACGACCAGTATGTAGTGCATCTTGCACATCAAAATTTCCAGAACAAAGCAAGCGAACCAACGCTGACACCGGCGTTCAGTAAGGCAGTCCTCAGCAAAAACTTCACACAATTTATTCGAGCTTAGACCGCATTTTTCCCCTTGTGGAAGTAAAATGATAAAATATGCCGATAATAATTGCATTGATTGTCCATTTTCGAGTTTATTGTTAACCAATTTGTTGTTTACTAATGACGCTCAGTTTTTGACTGAATATAACATAGTCTAAAGTCTAATCTTTAAACTAGTATATAAAAACATAAGCCACGCATTCACTACTAAAGGGTGGTCCACCCATAATGCACGATATTTATTTTGAGTCACACCGTAACGTCAAGTTTTTCGCCCAACTTAACTTGTCATTCCTTTGTTTCAGTGTTTGACAAATTCAACGATGGAGAAGTACACAATTGAGCAGCGCATTAAGGTTGTTGAAGCCATTTACAAAAATGGGCGTTCAAATCAAAATGCATTTCGTGTACTTTGTGCTTGTTTTGGTCAGCATAATCGACCAAATGTGTCCACATTGGGAGAATTATGCGCACATTTCAGCAAACCGGGTCCGTATGTGTGAAATCACCTGTGCATCCTCGCCCAGTTTGTTCTGCGGAAAATTGATATCTTTGTGATAGTGTGGCAGAAGAGCTGTCAGCCTCGACCCGTTGTCGTGCCCAACAATTGAACATCTCACGAATATCACTGATGCGAATTTTGAATGAAGGTTTGAATTCACACGCTTACAAGGTTCAATGGACTCAAGAATTCAAGTGTCTGCAATACGCCACCACGACATCTGATTCGACACCATTGGACTTCTTTTTCTGGGGACATTTAGAAGAAAAAGTGTACATCAATAAGCCAAAGACAATTCAAGAGCCAAAGGATGAGATAATTCAGCACATTAACGACATTGACTCTCAATTATGTCTCAGAGTTATTGAAAATATGGACCATCGAATAGAGGTATGCCACCGTAGCCGTGGCGAGCATTTGGGCAATATTTTGTTTCACACATAATTTTCATGCATTCTTCTATTATAATAAAAAATATTAACATAATTTTTAGAAAGATTTTTGTTTTATTTACAATTCAAATCGTGCGTTTTGCTTGAACTACACCTTATATGAACCTTAAACGGCAGTACACGGCATAGACTATCGAACAACCCTTCACATATGCAATGTTTTGTAATCAAATTATGATCTGCAGGCTATTTTATAAAATTTGTCACACTAGATAAATTTGCTGCCGCTTGGTCTGCTCTCCTCTGAGCTTAATATTTGGGTAATTACAGTAATACAGGGTTATCCATTTCGTGGTAGGAAAGCATAACCCTGCCATTTGACATCTGTCAGAATTAAATGTCATCCAAAGCGTGTTTTTTTAGTTGAAGGTCTGCCGTTTAGAAATATCGATCGTTTAACAGTCGAAGAACGGGTTAAAATTATTAAATTTTATTATAAAGATGGTGATTCTGCTGTATCAACATGTAGGGCTTTACGAGCCAATTACGGTCGACATAATCGACCTACACAGCCAACAATTTCGAACACAGTGAGAAAATTTGAAGAGACTGGATCGGTTATTGATATTGCAAGGCCTGTGCATCATCGCAACATTCTTTCTGCTGAAAATATCGCTGTCGTTGCTCAAAGTGTGGAAGAAGATCCAAATTTGTCGATTCCTCGACGTGCTCAACATTTGGGCTTGTCTTACGGCTCATTGTGGTGGATTTTGCATTTGGATTTGTATCTCCATCCATACAAAATCCAACTCACTCATGAACTTAAGCCTCAAGACCATACACACCGCAGAATGTATGGGAATTGGGTGATTGAACAACAAGCCATTGATAACGATTTTTCGAACAGTGCTTTTCCTTAGTGATGAGGCTCATTTTTCGCTCAGTGGTTACGTACATAAACAGAATTGCCGCATATGGGGCTCTCAAAATCCTCAGGCGATCGCAAGAAGGCCTTTGCATCCGGAAAAAGTGACCGTTTGGTGTGCATTATGGTCTGGTGGTGTTATTGGCCCGTATTTTTTTTGAAAACGATCAAGAAGAGCCATGACAGTCAATTCTGACCGCTATGGACGGATGTTAACCGATTATTTTTGGAGAGAAATTGAAGATTATGATCTGGAGAGCATGTGGTTCCAACAGGACGGAGCCACAAGCCACATAACACAGGCTAATCGAGCACTTTTGCAAGAGAAATTTCCAGGACGCGTAATTTCGAGATTGAGTGATGTCAATTGGCCCGCAAGATCCTGCAACTTAACACCTTTGGATTTCTTTTTATGGGGCTATGCAAAAGATCGTGTTTATGCAAACAATTCTCAAAATCTTGAGCAATTGAAAACCAATATTCGTGAAGTTATGGCCGAGATATTGTCGAAAATGTGCCAAAAAGTCATTGAAAATTACCTGAAAAGGATTGAGGCCTGTAAGAGGTCCCGTGGAAGACATTTGAATGATGTTGTATTTCACGTATAATGGCAAGGTTCAATCTTTATATTGAAAAAAAAAATTCGTTTCCATCAGAATATTTTATGTGTTTTCTTTAGCTTTACTTTCCCAAGCGTAAAGTGGATAACCCTATATATTGTTACGTGTTATGGTTCACGGCCGATTATTTTAATGTTCCACGAATTCGAAAACGCAATGTCTTTTAAATTAAGTTAAAAAAGTCTATTAACTAAGCACAAAAATTGATTTCACTATTTTACAATTTTACTTTTCACTTGTCTATCAATTTTTATTTCAACAGTGTATTACAAAAATCACTTCACAATCAATCAATATCGCCTTTAGTTCACGCTCCACTCTATCGCAGTTTTACTACCGCGGTTTTACTATCGCGGTTTTACTATCTCTCCCCATTCATTCAGCGCGGCTTTGTATAGGGTCTCTAGTCATTCAATCCATATCTCGTATATTGGCGCAGGTCCTGGCGATAACTACCTGGAATATTCGAGCAATTCTGAAAACCCCGCAGTGACGTCACTTTCAGATATTGATCATGCTTGATGGGTTCTTGTGCTGTCGACTACATTCGTTTATTGATCATGATGTTCCTATTAGTTGCGAAAACAATTGCGACAGTAGCTCGCAGAATTATTTGCACATGTAACAATATTGTTACAAATCAATTGTAAAATTTTCTTGAAACTCGGTGCTTATCGGTAATTTTGTCTCATGGGAACACCAGAGGATACATAAGACTTAACAAACTCTCGCCGTGATGCTTCCAAAATTTTTACCAATTGTATCACCACGATCTGCGTAACAGACTTTGAAAACTATTATTACTTTGAAACTACTATTTTTTATTATCAGTGAATATTACTTCCCAAGAAAGGTGGTCGCAAAGTACAATTGTCGTTCAGCGATATGGAGAAAAAAAGGCTATTCCGAAAAGCAGGAGATGTTCTAAAAAGAATAAAATCTGCAGCCAACTTGCCAAAAATCAGCAAAGGATTAAAATTTGGACTCCTTGAGCTAGAGCAGCTCCTAGATTGCATAGAGCATTAACGGAGAAGCTGGTTTAAAGCGAAAGAGAACCAGAAGGTTAAACAAGAGCAGAAAGCTTAGGAAGTACAGGAGGCTAATCTTAAAGGGCACGCGTAGATAGCTCCATCATCAAACATCAATAAAAGACTGGCATCTAACCCATTCGTAGGAGATTAAGATAAAAAAAAGGAAGAAAAGGGCACTTGATGGGCGTGAAACTCCAGGCCAGGGATTCCAGACAGTGCTGACAAAAGGAGCGAAGAAGGTTACCTAGAAACTCCTTCTAAAAGTGCAAGAAAATAAAGTTTGCACGAACGCCCGACAAGACAAAAAGACCTGAGACGAAACAGGAGAAAGAGATGTCCTGACGAAGATCCCGGCAGCAGGCAGTGCTCGTAAACTCCAAAATGGCAAATTCTACGCAGGAAATGTAAGGCCCGAAGACACAATACACACACAAAATAAAGCAGTTCGACTAACACTTTTGGGCCACATTCTGGTTGAATTCGAAGCAGAGGCCGATAATAAAGAAGCATTCTGTGACGCAGTAAAGAAAATTTCGGCAAAAGCGCAACTACAGCCTCGCTCTAGTCAACGACAACGTTCAATATAAGAGAAATTGACTGCGTCACTGATCTGGCCAAGGTAGAAGAGGCCATCAAAAGGGAGTTTCCTAGCGTGGGCAGGATCAAAGCGAGGTTGACACCAGAAAACCATAGGAGACAACGCATGGCCATCGTTGTCTTGACCGAAAAGAATGCCGAACAATTTCTGAATAAGGGCAAAGTAAGAATAGGGTGGGTTGTCTGTAGGATACGGCGAAGATCAGCGCCTCTTCAACGCTTCAAATACCTTGGCTATGGTTACACCGCACAAGTATATAAAGGACCCAATAGGAGTTCTCCATGTTGTAAATGCGGTGAAATGGAACATAAAACTATTCTTTGCAAGGATGCTGATGCGAAACCGGATGTCGGGCATGTCTTGGGATCAGGAAAATGCAGGGTTTTCCAGGAAGCCCTAGGCAAGGCAAAGTCGGAACTTTGATACCCGCATCCTGCAACTAAACCTGCGACACAGTTCAACCGCCAACAATCTTTATGAGTAGTTTGCGAGGGACGTGAAAGTCGACTTTACGCTGATGAGTGAGCAACACCATGATAAAAATTCTGCATCATGGTTTCCTGATGAAACTGGTACTGCCAGCAGCTGTGTTTGGAATATTGCTTAGCAAGTGAAGAGATGTGGGCCCGGGGGCGGGGGGATTCTCCGTGAACACTTTATTTAGCGTATAAATAACGCGAAACGAATCGACATTATCTTTCCAAGCCAAGCTTAATGCTTTGGTGAGCACTGTCTCGAACGCAGACGGCAATGTGCTCGTCGAGGTGGACTTTAATGCTAAAGCAATCGAATGGGGCTTGCCTCAAACAGATCCTCATGAAAACGAATCCTAGAAATGGTGGCCAAGATAGCGCTCGTCAAACTAAACACCAGAATTAACCGAATTTCCGTCATATTGGCCGTAAAAGAACTATACTGGCCGTGACATTCACCTCAGAGTCCTTGGTATGGAGGATACACAATTGGAGAGTATTGAAGGACTACTCAGCTGGTGATCATCAGTGCATTCTGCTTTAGATCAGTAACGTTGTCTTCTGCTTTCTGGGTACAACATCGAAAGAATGGACTTGGAGAGGTTCACCGAGGTGCTCAAGTCAGGTGCTCAAGTCAGGTGCTCGGCTGCGGGTAGACACACAGGGGACGGAAGAACTGGCAGCTCAAGACGTGGTGAACTCAACTATGAGCATCATCACGACTACTTGCATAACGCTTCTATTCCCCGTGGAAAGCCCCGGCACGGCAAGCCCCTAGTGTACTGGTGGTCACCGGAAATCACTTAAAAGTGAGCGAAAGGAGTGTTGACGATGTCCACGGTGAAACAGCGATCAACTGTCTACTCTTCACACAGCTGCAACTAGAAGAGGCAGTCCTTTCAATGAAAGCGAGGAAGTTTCCAGGTCCAGATGAGTTTCCAGCTGAGGTGTTGCGGCTTGGTTATCACCGTTGTCCTGACTTGCAGCTCACCACATTCAACGCTTGCCTATAGGACGAGGTCTTCCCAATACGATGGAAGGTGGCGAGGCTCGTGCTGATCAGCAAGAGGAAAGGAAATCTCCGATCACCGTCTGTATACCACCCGTTATGCATGCTGGACACTGCTGGAAAAGTGATAGAGAAAATCATCATGGAAAGACTCACTATCGCGATTCGTGATGCTATACTGAAGACCTATCTCCATGGCAGTACGGATTTAGAGCAAGACATTTCACCATTCATGTGATTGCAGTGGTGGTGAGTGTGGTCCAAAAGACAGAGGCATATAGCCGCACCAAGCGATAGATCGTCCTATTGGTGACACACGGTATCAGCAACGCCTTCAACTCCGCTTGATACATGGATATTCAGGATACGCTGAAAACCCCTTTTCAAGTTCCAGAATATGTAATGCGGCTTTTGAGGGACTATCTGAGGCACCGAATTCTGCTTTGCGACACAACACAGAGCTAACAAAGGATGTAGTTATATCAGGTGTTGCTCAGGGGTTAATCCTTGGTCCAGACCTGTTAAACGTATCTTACAACGGGCTACTGAGACTGAAGATGCCAGGTCAGTTGCGCTTGGTTGGCTATGCGGCTAATGTTGCGGCCTTCAACTCTGGTAGTTGGATGGATATTCGGGATACGCTCGAAACCCTTTTCAAGTTGCAGAATATCTAATGCGGCTTTTGAGGGACTATCTGAGGGATCGAAGCTGCTTTACAACGCAACACAGGGCTGAAAAAAGGATCGAAGTTACATCAAGAGTTGCTCAGGGATCTTTCTTTGGTTCTAGCCTATGGAACGTGTCTTACAATGGTCTACTGAGAGTGGAGATCCCAGACCAGTGGCACTTGACCGGCAATGTAGCTAATGCTACGGCTTTGGTCGCTGTACGCACCGTTGAACTATCCTTACTTAGGCTCTGTGTACTAATGTGCTGAGTGTGAGACTGAATAACTGCTCACGAGTTAAATTTAGCACTGAAAAAACAGAAGTAATGGTCTTGAAAAAAAAAGAATTTGTAGAATAAGGATGATCAGTATTGGAGACAAATCAATCGAAGCCTGCAGTGAAGTACCTGGAGCTACTGATCGGCTCAAAGATGAATTTCTCTGAGCAAATCAGGATATGGCTGCGAAGGCTGCTTCAAGAGTATCGGTTCTGAGTCGACTTATGGTCAATGAAGGGAAACCCAGCCCATCAAGAAGACGCCTCTTGATGAGTACTGTAGGGTAAGTGCTACTCTACGGAGTAGAATATGGAGCGACGCTCTCAGTAAGGAAAGATACCGAAAACACTTGGCACAGGTACAGAGAAGAGGAACACTGAGGATTGCATGTTCGTATCCGGGAGTATCTGATCCGGCGGTGAGAGTTATTGCATCCGTGATACCTGCTGCTCTGCTTTCTAGAGAGTGCCGTGCTATTTACCTGCATCCAAGCGAACACGCAAGGGAAGTGGTTGTCTACGAGGAGAAATAGCACTCGCTCAACGATTGGCAGTTGTCTTGGGTGAATTGCACGAAAGGAAGGGGGGACTGCGTGCCGCATTCCGAATGTGAGACCGCAACTAAATTAAAGGTGTGATGAGACCAATTTCTATCTGATCCAGTTTTTGAGCAGGCATGGGTGTTTTCAGTCTTACCTGCACAAGATTGGTGAGTCATGGTCATCCAATTGTCAGTTTTGCGCCGGAAAGAAATACTATGCCTGCCACACATGTTTTGCGTGCACGACATGGGACAGGCTGCAACGGGACGTCTACAGGGAGACCGGAGAGCTCATCCCGGATAGTACAGTCGTGGTGAGGCTTGAATCGCTTGACAAATGGAACCAGGTGGCAAATTATGCTCAGTAAGTCCTTATCCACAATTAGACCCGTTTCACGTCTAAATTTCTCTAGAAGAATTTTTTTCCTCTCTTTAACAATAATTTTATCAACGTCATATCTTAACTGCCACTTTTTTACAGTGAGTATATATGAGAGGTGCAATATGCCCTCAAACAGAAAAATTCTTGCGTGCAAAGTGGATAATCTGAATGGAAGTGCGTCTGCATCAACATCTTTTTTGATGGTAAAATCATTGAACTCTTTCAATGCCACTCCTCATTTTTTTACGCGATCTGTGTGGTGGTATTATATACTTTTGCGTCCACCATTGTAAGCATCATAGTATGTTTTACAGAATATGACTTTTCCTCCAATTTCTGTGTTTCGTAGGGCGTTAATGGCATTTTCCACATACTCAATTTATTCTTGGGTTATATCCACAGTTACTTTAACGAATCTAATTTTTATGGAACGACAATATTGTGGTGAGGATGGAGTTGGATTTTGCCATACTATTTTTGTACCACATACCAAACGAAGTGGTACAAGGCTACTTTGAAAAATTCTAGTATCTGTGGTGTGTACCTGTATTTGTTTGAATTGTACCTGCTGTGATTCATCACAGCCCCACTTGCAAAATAACTGTAATGAGTCACACGCATCTGGTCTAAGATCACATAAAACATCCCTCAAATACGTCAGTAATCTTGTTACGGTCTGGTTTAGTAAATTTTGAAGATTCACATACGTGCAAGTTTCGGTCACTTCATATGACTCCTTGGGTCGATAGCGGCCACGTTTTGCTCTTTGTAGGATACTGTAACTAGGACACAACTTTTTACTGGCACTTTTTATTATTTCATACTGTCATCGAGTGGTCAGCGTCGACAAATAAAGAAAGCGCCAATAAAGTTGTTGGCAGTTTTTCTTCGTCATCTTGTACTGTTTTGTAAGCTTTTTTCAAGTTAAGTTTTTAGCTCTCGCTGGGGACTTCATAATCTGCTTAAGTATACTTGAAGCATCTTTTTTTCCAGATGTTTATAATTTTGTTCGCGCAGCATGTATCAACACATCATTGTCCGCTGTAATACGTAAAGTTTCAGTTTTCCTTCTCTTGCTTCTTTCACTCACTTGATGGTCGACCTGAGCTTTAAGGCTACGCTCCCGGTATTTTGAAAGCATGTTTTAGCCATTCGTCATTATTATGAAGAAATCTAGCTTCCGTTTTATCAGCTTTATTCCACCTTTATTTAAATTCTGACTTAATATGCGAAAACTAGTGCTTCGTCGTCTTTAGTTCATCTTCGTAATAGTTTTCACTGGATGAAACCCAATTTTCCAAGAAATTTAATTTTTTTCAAAATAAGGCAAATTTTGCTCTTTCATCTTATCGAAAAGTGAATGACGGGTCACTACACTAACACCTGAGCAACCGAGTCACCCTGAAACCAAATGATTACCATTAAACACAGTGTAAATTCCAGATATATATTTTTTCATTGTCTTGGTCTGTCATTCCTGGCAAAGTAGAGAGCGATTATGAACAATTTCATATAAACTGTAACCTGTCGTTATCAATTAATATTATAACCGGAAAGAAACCAGAAACACAACAAAAACCTTTTCAAACTTAAAATTGTTTTAGAAATTTTAAGAATCTTAAATTATATTTTCAAACGTCAAATAACAATATCCTGTCAAAAAAAGAAAGCTTTAAATATTAAAAATATGCATTCTTACCTCCTTGATCCATATCCATACCAATGTTTTGAAAGAAGTTAGTAGTCACGCAAATATTTTACTTTTTATCAGATGCTATAACACTTACGAAATGCGAAAGATACGTGCAGTTGAAGCGCTGACTAACTTCCAGCAAATCAAGTGCACGGGTGCATTCGATAAGAAACCGGGACGGGTTGTCTATTATTCTCTAGTCATTCGAAAACTATAAGAATCAGCTTTTTTTATCTGCGACAACTTCTTATGATTTGATTTTTGACGGACCAGATCAACAAAGTACCCGTATTTGCGCTGTCAAACCTATATATATCTTCGTTTGCTGAGGCAGCGGACCATCACTACATTCCTATACGGACCTTTTGAACATCTGAAAATACTACACAAGGTGCTCCGTGATCCTATCTGCGTTGTTAAAGAAAATGAGCAGTAATCCAACAGAATCCAACGCTACACCTCGCAATGTGGCTTGCAGCCTCCTGACATTCTTATGATAACTTTCCCGAGTTGGTCATTCGGCGGTACTCACTTAAAAAAAAAGGCCATTTGGCTGGCTTTGCACCGAATTTGGGGAAATTCATCTTGACTTGCCTCGTAACGAAGGTGGAAATAGTGTCATAGCCACTGGCCACGTTACTTTGTGGTCATGTTTTCTTACTCAATGCCGCCATTTTGTTCAACTGACTTGACAGCCGTTTTATTTTTCAGCGTAAGTCAGTAAATAAAATGGTGTTCAAACTGTCATCAAACCTTCTAGGGACGGTGCCACACGTTTTGCTGTCCACATGTTTCCTGTCTGACAACTATACTTCTGGTCGGTCAGGTTCATCACATGTGCCTTCCGCTAAGCTAGATTCGTCATTTTCGATCGTTTTTGCCTTTGACCGCATCTTGTATTTACGCTAATCAATACTTACATCTTGTATTTACGCTAATTATTACTGATGTTATAGTTTAGAAATGAACGATTAACCACAAAATAAGTTAAAATAAGTTTGGGCTACCAGAGGCTGATATGCTGACCAGTAGGAACTATAGTTGAATTAAGGTTCGATTTTTTTTATTGACAAAGTATTTATTTTGCACTGTTATAATTAAGAAGTATCAGTAATATGACGAATTAGCTTACTCGCCGCTATAGTAGATCAAAAATTGTTTTTATCGTCATTTAGACATAGTCCAACAGTACAAACAGTACAACTATGCACTATTTTCTTCGTGCTACACACCGGATAACGCTTAGATGTTCCATATTTAGGCATATGGGCTGACTTGTTAGTTCCTTTCTCAATTGGCACTGTCTTTTTGTAATGATTTATGGCTTCCAGTGACTTCCATCCCTTTTTCTTGGGTGCATTTCGAGGGCCAATCAGTCCTGAAGCAACATGGATTCTAAATTGCTTCAAGCAAAGCATCACTCCGCTGTATCTTTTTTGAAATAAAACATATGCATTTACCACAGTAGTGTCACGAAAGTGCCAAACTATTCTGTGGTACCATTGTTTGCTTTTCTGATCAATGGTTTAACATTTTTTGAGCATGCCAGCCTTATCAACGGCACCCATATGATTATTGTAGTCGACAACTACTTTTGGGCAATTCACCGCTTCCAACGAACCATCTTTGTCTCTTCAATTAGTCGTAATAACGTCTTCAGGATCATGGTAATTTGATAAAAAAATACACCGGTTTTTTACCTTTCCATTTTAGCCACAACAGCCTGTCTTCCGTCAATCATTCTGGCAAGGCTCTTTTCATCTGTAAAGTTATTTGGTAGATATTTCTTTTCCTCTATAGAGTTCCTCAGCCATATATTTGATTCTGTTTCAAATCCCTCAGGAAAGGAACACCAGTAAAATAATTATCAAAGAATACCCTTTGATCTTTGTTTTTCCAATCTTCTGTCTGGCCCCTCACTACTCTTGCTCCGAAACCTTTTTCGGGTAGATCTCCTATTTTTCGAGTATATGTTTAGAATTCGCAAACGTAGCCTGCACAACCTGCATGAACCCATAACTTGTATCCACGCTTAGTGAGTTTTGCAGGCATATACTGTTTCACGCATGATCTGCCTTTATATTTGATCATACTTTCGTCAATTGCTTGACAGTCTCCCAGAGAATAGTACTCCTTGTATGTTTTAGAAAGGGTAGACAAAAGCAGTCCGACTTTATAGAGTTTATTATAATTTGGTTCCCCCTTTTTCGGCTGAAGAGTATTGTCCGCAAAATGTAAATTACTGAGCAACCAATAAAATCTGTCAAGAGAAATAACTCTGCTTAGGTGTCTCTGACCTACTCTTGTGAAGACCAACAGTCCTTCAAGCTAGGAGACTTTTTTATACCCATATGTAGATCCACTCCCAAAAATAGTTTGATTTCTTCAGATGTAGTTGGTTAGAAAGTTTCATTTCTTTGGTTGGTCTTTTTTTGCGTTTAAATTTGTATGGAATGCAATCAACTTCAATAAACCTTCTAAGAATGAGCACGAAAAAATATCTACAGGAAGTTCGATTACATCACCCATATTTACGCTCTCAGATAAATCAAATGTTGGAGGTTCCTGATAAAAATTACGTTTAGCTCAAGTTGCACCGGCAAATTCGGGTATAGATGTACCTGCTAACCTTTCAGCTACTCTTGTAAGAAGTTTGTCTTCATCACTTTCAATCTCAGCTTCTTCAGGTAAAATTTCTGCGACGAGGTTGTCCGGCTCAACAATAATATTTTCATCAAGATTTCCAAGTATCTGACCAATTGTATGGTCAAGTTTATCTTCGTCTCCCTGATAAATAGTCATCTGCCAAGGACTCGGCATCTTACGTATAACACGATTTAAGGCGTTGATGAATTTCCGGAACAGCATTCGACGCTCCGATCAGACTTTTGAGTCGAGCGCAAATCAGCTTAAAGAATTAAGCCGAGATTGCGGCTACAACGGCAACATGCTCGATTGACAATTTCGTGATCGCTTTGCAACGGGATTGCATCATAAACGACTCGAAATCGAATTAAAACAACGTTGGCCGGACCTTAAATAAAAAAACAGTGAAGGTTCAGATGTGGAAGTAACATTTGCAGAAGTGTTCACTGTGGCTCAAGTGCGAGAGGCAGCAGAAAAAGACTATGACACTAGTGGTTGTGAATCAGTTAAACGTGTTCAAGACTCGGCAAAACGTAAAATAGCTAGAAAACTTCAAAGTAACCGGTGTCGACAGTGCGGTAAGCCAAAAACGCGTAAACAGTGCCACGCAGAAGATAATATTTGTGAAGAGTGCGGTATCCGAGGACATTTTAGATCGTGCAACATCAAACGTAGTCAAGCTCAATTAAGTTACAAAAGTACACACACACATGCCGATACAAACGAAAGCGAGAACAATACAACTACTAAAAGCAACAAAAAGTATACAAGAAACTGAAACAGCTTCCAGAAGATATAAATTTTTAAAATGAGCGAGACACATAGCTCCGACGACGAAACGGAATTCGACTCAATATTCCACGTTAATAAGGGAAAAAGAATAAACATCATGATCAACAACATTAAATGCACTTGATTATAAGCAAAGCTTTGTAAAGGAGAATCGGATCACCACCACTATCAAAAGGCTCCACACTGAAAGCATACGGAAACTTCAAATTGAGACCTATGGGTAAAACGTTTGTGACCGTAAAACTGCAAAATACGACAGCTACTCTCCCGGTAGTTGTATTGAACAACGCAAAACCTTTGCTATTTAGTTTACCGTGAAGTGAAGCGTTCGGCATGTTATTTCTATCTGCGGTGTACTTGCTAAAGGAATCCAAGTATCAAAAGAAATGCAACAACGATAACCTTGATCGAGAATCATCCAGAATAATTCGGGAAAATAAAGTCCTTTTTGAACGCTCACTCGGTAAGATTAAAAATTGTACAATTCAAAATTCATTTAAAACCTAACGCGAAGCCTACACATGTACCGGCGCATCCAATCGAATTCGATTCTAGCAAAAATATTCTGTGGTCAATCGCGAAGCCTTAGCAATATTTGTTGCAGTAAGAAAATTTGACCAGTTTTTACGAGGTACTACGTTCACGCCAATCACAGACCATAAGCCGTTACAACATTTGTTTTTCAAAAATCAGAATCTGCCGAAATTGTTCAATAGCCGACTGACTCTACGTCGGACCGTATAACTACAACATAGAATATAGAAGAGGAGCTTACGACGTTATTGCAGATTGCTTATCATAAGTTTCGAATAATGACGAACGGGCAGGCAGAGAAGAGGAGTGGATTAACAAGATATCCGAGGAGTTACTAAGTAGCAAGTACGACGATATACAACTATCACAAAAGATTTTACAGAAAGCAACAAAAAAAAACGACCCGATGCTACGAAAAGTATTATGGCTAGTACGATCATATTGGAGTGGCAAAGGAGTATCGAACGAAACCGTACTACGACAAAAAAGACGAAATCGCTTCAACCGGCAACATTCTAACCTAGCAGGGCAGACTAATCATAACTAATAAACTCCGCCAACCCGCGCTAAGACGTCTACACATCGGAAATCCTGGTATAGTTGCTATGCGTGCAATAGCCCGTTTTTATGTCTGGTGGCCACTTATAAATGCCAACATCGACACATTTGTAAAACAACGCAGGCCATGCCAGGAACAAAGGCCGCAATGCACTGAACTTCCAGTGTTTCGTGGACTATACCGGAACGACCATGGCGACGAATCCATGTGGAATTTGCTGGACCATATAAGGATCAGCAGTGGCTTATTGTAGTTGATGCCTTTTCGAAATGGGTCGATATCCGACCTTTCAAACAAACAAGAGCCGAACATATATGTGATACGCTAGATGATATTTTTAGCACCTTTGGATTACCGCAAATCATTGTATCGGATAACGGTCCACAATTTATATCCGAAAAGTTTCAACATTTTTGTAAATCGCGATGCATAAACCACATCAGATCGTTACCATACCATCCCAAGATCTCCTGATTTTGCTAGGCCGACTCTAATATGTAGTACATATTCAAGTTTTTCTAAATTGATGTTGTATTTTAGGATTTCTCTATTCGGCAGAAACGACATTATCTTGAATGGCTTCAATTTTACTTTTAAGAATTTGTATTTTAAATAATTGGTCAAAATATATTTTTACCATAAATACGGTGCTTGAAAGATTGTTTATTCTGTCTGAAAAAGTTTGTCTGTCTCTTTTGACTATATTTTTAAGTTGCTTTAAGAATTCGTTAAAGCTATGATTTATATCAACTTGTTGATTGATTGTCTCGATAACATTATGAGTGTTCCGTTCTAGAATATCGAGATGTTCGTTAATGCCACGACGGTCTTGGTCATCCATTGTACCAAAAAGCCATT
This sequence comes from Odontomyia ornata, assembly GCA_963969285.1. Lineage (NCBI taxonomy): Eukaryota > Metazoa > Arthropoda > Insecta > Diptera > Stratiomyidae > Odontomyia > Odontomyia ornata. The sequence continues at coordinate 271,776,892 of OZ017740.1, forward strand.
TATGCGTAGTTCCAACCAAATTTATAAGTCATCGTTTGATCCTGTTCGTTTGCGGGGTAAGTGTCTTAACTTTGCTATACAGATGATCCAGTTCGTTAAGTATAAGTTCTCTATGGGTCCATTTAATTTGTCTACGTTGGTTTTGAAATCAATTATCGCATAAAGAATTTCGTTGGTGTTAATGATGTTAGCTTCAGATACTATTTGAACTTAATCAAGCTTAATTTGGGTGAATCCTGATTGTTTCTTAATGTGGTAAATATTTAAAAGACCATGAACTGGATTGATTACGGAAAGTAAGGATATAATCAATGCCATAATCTGAAAAGAAAAAAAAATATTTTCGAATGTAAGAGTGAGTTTCTGTCTCTCATCAGGGGTATCTCATGAAAACAATTTAGCCTTGAAAATCCCTAAAATCATTCGGGTTTGAAATATTTTGACGTCGTTTTGGGTAAAAGTTCATTCAATATTTCTAGAAAGGTGTTCTGCTACCATGCAACTAAATACTCCGCAGTCAATTCCGTTTTCTTGTCGTGGAGCGTTAGCTACATTTTCTTCCACAAAATTTATGCTAAGAACCTTCTTATGTTTGTCCGTGTTTTTCCAAATTGTTGAGAGCCTTGTCATTGGGTTTTCCCAAAGAATCATAGTATTTAATAGATTTGTTTCTGAAATCGATTGCCGCGATAGCCCAATGAGAATTATTTACATAAATAGCAATCAGCACCAAATCATATGAAAATATATCGACGGTGCGTGTCCACCTCCGAACTGCTGTGTAGCCAGATTTAGAAAGGATCGGAACAAAAAAGGTATTCATAGGATAGACCCTGGGCAATTCCATAGAATTTCGATCACTTCGCTCTACAATCAATTTCAGATAAAAATTTATGACAGTATCGTTGAGCCAATTGTTTTTATCTAAAGTCCTAATATCCTTTCGGGTAGTATTTTAATTAAACTTTGAAATAAGTATATCCTCCTCTGCACTATTATTTAATGAAGCCTGAATAATTTCTTCCTCAGACTCACTTTTTGCATCGAAATCACAAACTGAAGGGTCTGCCAATTTAGGTCTTCTTTTTATATTGATCGGATGTACATTTTACAGCTTTGCCTTTCTGAATTTACCGTTTTAGCCCGGCTGCTTTGTAGTTTTTTATGAAGCCTGTTGACCGAGTTCCGTCGTATTTTTCTCTACTTTCGCTTTCTTTTTGAAGGTGTTTTTCTTTGGCATTCTCTAAATTTTTCCTCAATTTTTTAGGTGATACTTTACGGAATTGCATATCAGCTGGAGTAGGTTTAATTGTTGAATGGAATCGATCATTGTAGTTCCCAATAACTTTTTGAAGGATTCGTCTCGGAAATAGCTTTGATTTATTGCTAATAAAGGTATGTACTATGTACTCTTTCAATGTCAACTAGTCCTGTATGGCTGTATGCCCTCGTCAAGTGCACGGTTATATCTTCTTCTTGCTAAAACTCTTTGATTCTTATTCCATCAAACTCATTGCCTGCGACAATTTTATTAGGCTTGCCCAATTTTGCGAAGTGATTTTCAAATTGCTCTACTATTGTAATATGATTTCTGTCTGTCAAATAGTACGCAGCAGTAAATTTGGAAAATTTGTGAATTATAGTCAGAAAGCTGTGTTTCATAATTGTGTAGATGTAAACATTTATAAGATTTCATCTATGTCAAAAGGTACTTCAGTATGTTTGAATTTGGATTTAATTGGGTTCCTATCATACTTTACTTGCTGACATGTATCATACTGACTTATTATGATTGTGATCAATTCCATCCATTTAGGGAAATTAGTTTTGTTCTTGAGTGCGTTGAAAGTTTCGTGTATACCTGAATGCATACTTTCTTTAACATGATAGAACGATATTTGCTTTACAGTTTTTACCTCCGTTTCGATGTCTTGACCGTGATAAGAGCATCGAATTAATGAATATAAGGACCTAATTTTCTCTTGCACAATATTATATTTTATATCTTCTAACTCGGTAAATATTAACAAATTTTCCCTTTTGACATATACCTCCTCAGAATATCCGTGAGATTTTCAAAGTCATACTCTGCAATGTATATCTTACGTTTTCCATGTATAATTTCGAATTCTTGAGTCTTATTGTTTGTTAGTACAATCTCCTCCTTGATTGGTATATAATCAAGTAATTCTTCCTGTGCAGAGTGTATTGTAGCCAATGTTTTAATATCATCTCCTTCGACATTACAGAGTATACCCAAATCAGAAAATGAATCAGTGTGATTATCTGTTACGGAAACTATCTTTTCATTCATATCATCAGCTTTGATTGGACTTAAGAAGTCAGCCACTTTGTTTTCTCGGCCTTTGAGATATTCAATTTCAAACTGGTACTCTTCGAGCTTAATAAGCCAACGTTGGTGACGTGGAGATAAATCTCTTCCTCTAGTCTTCGCTTGAAGGTACTTTATAGGTTGGTGGTCGGTCAAAATTTTGAATTTATTATCATACAAATATGGTCTAAAATAGCAGAATAGCTTTGCTCATGGGAGTCCAAGGTTCTTGATGTAAAACCAACAGGGTGACCATCTTGCGAAAAGACGGCTCCTATTGCCATCTTGTTCTGCTTCACAGTGTGTTGAAACAATCGATAAAATTCCTCTTATTGTATGTTCGGGCTTCTGCGCGGGTTCCTTTCATGCTAAGTGTGCACAGTATCCAGATCATATTGCTGATGCTATTGTTAGTTGTGGTTCGGGAGTTTTCTGGCTTTGTGTCAGATGCCGTGGACTTCCCCTTTCAACTTATGTCAACAAATTGAAGAAGACAAATGAGATTGTTAGCACGCTGAATGAAGACTTCCTTTGCATGCAGAAAAAGTTCAAAGATGCAAAAAAAGACATTGTCAAGTTTTTGCAGTCGTTGCATGTCTCCAAAGATTTATCGAACCTGATAGAGCGAGTGCCGTCCGTTATCACTAGGAGTAAGAAAAATTCTAAAGTATTGCAAAATCCACCTCCTTCGGCTGCTACAGTTGACACTCCTGTAGATAATCAACAGCAGAGTGAATGCATTTTAGTTGATGCTGTAATTGCTTCTCCTTCGCCTTCCGTTAATGATCATCGTGGACTGCAAAGTATGAACATTTCATCAGTCCCGAACTTGGTTGTTAGTCCCATTGCTTACGGTTCCGGAGTTGCTGGCTCATTAGTCGCAGATGGGTGTACCAATGGGAATCCTTTATTAAATCCTGCATCAGATACTGCCTCATCTTCCAAGCTGTCATCGCCTGTGATTACGCAACTAAAAGGTATAAATTCATGTGATGCTCCATCAAATATCTTTCCAGGTACTAGTAAGGAGTCTGATGGTCAGCACTTTAGGCTTGTGACTACATCGAATTATAAACCCAAAGAAAAGGGGTGTTTGGTCGTAATATCATCGCCTCTCAGTGTATTTATTTCTCGCTTGGATTATGACACTACTCCCGATGATATTGCTGATTATATCGAATCGAAGCTGGAGTCATCTTCATGCATCATCAGCTGCAAGAAGCTAACCAAGGAGAAATTAACTAACAAACTCCTTGCTTCTTTTAAGCTTATTGTGCCTGCGTCCATGAGTCAACTGAAGAGCCCGGAGTTTTGGCCTCCTGGATTGCTTGTTAAACCATTTGTTGCCAGAGATCGTCGTAATTTTTTAGAGCTGGAGCGCCCAGAGAAGCGCCTTCGCCGTTGATAAATGTGAACAGTCATTTCTCAATTTATTATCAAAATGTAAGAGGATTGAGAACCAAGCTTAAAGATCTTTCTGCTTCAATAATTACCGCTAATGATGATGTTTTTTGCCTAACGGAAACATGGTCGAATGAATCTGTTTCTAATATTCATATCTTTCTAATTCATAACATTTATAGACAAAATCGTTGTTCGCTTTCTTGTTGCAAGTCAGTTGATGGTGGAGTTCTTATTGGTGTAAAGAAATCATTTTTCAGTGTGCCTTGTGATGACTTTCTTCCATCTGTTTCTGTAGAATGTGTCATTGTTAGACTTTGTATAACGCATAACTCATTTCTGCTTATTGCATCTATTTATATACCGTGTCAATCTTCACTTGCTCTCTTTGAAACTTTTCTTGATGAGCTGTCTGTTGTAATGCTATCAAAATACCCTTTAGATTTACTTCTGCTTGCGGTGATTTTAATGCACCTCAGATTGACTGAGATCCTCTTAACTATGCACAAATCATTAGTTCCAATCGTCTTTCATTTATTTTTTCCTCCTTTATGTCCCATTGTTCCCTTTCCTAACTAAATCAAATTTTGAATAGTAACAACCGCATTCTCGACTTAATTTTTACGAATAGTACTGCATCTATTTCACTGTCATTTCCATCCGTGAACGTCTATGTGACTGCAGACAGTCATCATCCACCACTGCGCATGGAGTTCTGCTCCCCTTTGTTAAAACGAAGGCATTGTGTGCTCCCTTATAAATATAACTTTCGTAAGGCTAATTATGTTGCCATTGCTGAGGGTCTGTCTTCTATTGACTGGTGTTCATTTTTCCTTAATTTGGACGTTAACTCTGCTCTTGATGAATTCTACTCTTATTTGAATTGTCTTATCGCCAGAAATACTCCAGTCTACCAGATCAGAGTCTTCGCAACCACTTTGGTTCACTTGTAGAGTTCTTGTTGCGTCGAAATCTAAAGGTAGAACCCTTCGATTTTTTAAATTGACTGGCTCTAATGAAGCATATGCAGAATTTTCAAGACTCCGAGCTTTGGCTAAACTTGAGATTCAGGCTGCGACGAATAACTATTACTTTTCCATTGAAAAATCATTGAAAGCTAACATGCCAAAGCCTTTTTGGTCTTACGTTCGCTCTTTGAGGACATCGTCCACGGTTCCTGATGTGATGCATTATGAAGGTTCTAGTGCTGATACACCAGTTGATATCGTAGGGCTCTCTGCTCAATATTTCGCGTCTATTTTCTACAACGCCAATGTATCAAATTCGTTCCAGTCTGATTTTTCATATCCACAGTGCATGTCTTCCTTTTCTATTTGTCCTAGTCATGTTGAGTTTGTAATCTCTAATTTAGATGCACACTTGGGTCCGAGTCCTGATGGGGTTTCTAGTTTTTTTGTTAAATCACTAGCTCCTACCATTTCCCTTCCTCTTGCTATTCTCTTCAATATAAGCTTACAAGAGGCCTCATTTCCATTTGCATGGAAGTTTGCGTTTATTACACCGATACTGAAAGATGGTGATGCATCATCTGTGAAAAACTACCGCCCTTTTTCCATTATTTCGTGCTTCCCGAAAATCTTTGAAAAAATCATGTATGTTAGACCCCTTAATTGTTTTTTACCGTTTTGTTCTCAATCGCAGCACGGATTCCTTCCTCAGGGTTCGACGACTAGTAACATGTTGTAACTCTCTAACATTATCGCCAAATCATTTGATGCTCGCTCGCAAGTTGATGTTATCTACACCGACTTTAGTAAGGCATTTGATATGGTCCCGCATGATATTCTCTGTAATAAGCTGAAATGTTATGGTTTCCCTTATCCCATTGCATCCTTGGTTTTCTCTTTTCTATCAAATCGGTCTTGCTCTGTATCCCTCCGTAATGTGGTGTCATCACCATTTTATCCAACGTCAGGTGTACCTCAAGGCTCCATTTGATTTGAGTCTAACTCACTTCTTTATGCGAATGACTTAAAATTGTATAAGTGTATTAATACACAATCAGATTGTGGATCTTTGCAAGATGACCTCGTTGTCCTAAGGAACTGGTGTGAGTCAAATAAACTACCTTTAAATGTTTCCAAGTGTAAAGCTATGAGTTATTCTCTCAAGCCTCATTTCCTTTTCTTTACGTATACTATAAATAACCATCCTCTGCTATTGGTGTCTGAAATGAAAGATCTTGGAGTCGTTTTTGATTCCAAACTCAAGTTTGATAAACATGTATCGCATGTCACTTCTAAAGCAGCTAGGTTGTCTGGATTCATTCTCCGTCATATTAATATTTTTAGCGAAATATCCTCTGCCTTGCTATTATATACTTCTCTGGTCAGGAGTACTCTGTTCAGATTTGGTCTCCGCACCATGCTTACTCAGTTGCCGATCTTGAAAGTATTGAACGAAAATTCACAAGGTGCTTGCTTTACAAATTCAATCTGCCTTACGGAGGTTATAATGAACGTCTTGTCCTATTAAAACTTCCTTCCCTTGAAGCTCGGCGTACGTTTTTAGATGAGTGTTTGTTATTTAAACTTCACCACCGTCTAATTTATTCTCCACTGGCAAATGATATACGATGGAGGGAATCTGATAGACTAAATCGTCTTCCTTCTCGAGTTTGTATACCTTTTGCAAGAACGGAATTATACTATAATTCAACTATGTTGCGTCTGCTCCGGGTACACAATGAATTTAGGCTTGATTCTTTTCCTTCTAGCTTTCTTATTTTTAAGAACTCACTTAAATCTTTGCTTTTTGGATTTTCTTAATTATTTTTTTTGCTACTGTTTAATTTGTTTTAGAATTGTATTTGCACTAGTCTCTTTTGGTTGCTAATTAATGTATTCCTAACTTTTTAATATTTTATTTTTTGTACCAACTCTGTAATTGGGATTACTCCTGTTGATCTTGGCCTAAATAAATAAATAAATAAGTTAGAGTCATCTGTAGTGAATTGTAATTGCTTAGAAAAATCAGTAAAACGGAGTATAGAGTGTGAGTTTATAAGACTTTTAAGTTTTTCAAATGCATTGATGTAATTTGGGTCATGCGTATTGATTTTTTCGTTCTTCTTCAAATATTTAATAAATTTGCGATAAAAGCCAGTAATACCTAAGGAGCTTTTGATTTCTTTTTAGGTTTTTGGTAATTTTAAATTTTCAATAACTTGAATTTTATCAGCGGTTGGGTTCAAACCTTCCTGGATGATGACATGGCCCAAAAATGGTGTCTCTCTTTCCAGAAATCTACATTTATCAATTTAAATCTTCAACTGGTATTGTTGTTTTAAAAATGTGGGTAATTGCCTTAATGTGTTCTTCAAGGAAGGTACTTAAAAATAAGTACATCATCTAGGTATACCACACAGTTTTTATTTATATGATCCCTCAAGACGTCGTTCATTAGCCTCTTTAACGTTACGGAGGCGTTTTTTAAGGCCAAACGGCATCCTGACAAATTCATAAACGCCATGTGGGGTCACGAATGTTGTCTTTTTTCGATCCTCTTCTCGGATCAGAATCTGGTGGTAACCTTTGGCTAAATCAATTGTCGAGAAATATTGGGCTCTGCCCAATTTGTCAAAAATGGAATCTTTATTGGGTAACGGGAATTTATCATCCATCGTTACGTCATTCAATTTACGATAATCAATGATGATTCTGAATTTATTTTCGCCGGGTTTATCACATTTTTTAGGTATGACAACAAGTGGACTAGAATATTTGGAATTACTTTTCCGTATGATACCTTGTCCTTCCATTTCCACGATTTGCCTTCTTACTTCTTGCTTATGTTTAGGGGGTATCTGTAAAGCTTTGAATTGATCTGTCTATCGGTTGTGGTGATAATCTCATGTTGGACACTTGACGTACTTATGAGCTTATCACCTTCTTTAAAAAGTAAATGCTCAAATTTTTTAATGAGGTCTGTTATTCCTGACGTTCTTGGACATTAAGGTGTCCGAGATCAAGACGTTCAAAATATCCTTTTTCAATTGTTTCAAGAGCACATACTCGTACTTCTGTCGTGGAGATGGGATTATTAAAAAACGTGATTCTCTGGCTGTTGAGTGTTAGAATACTCAATACTAATAATAAAATCATATCTTCTATTAGCAAGATTTCTTGCCTTCCGACGAATTTTTGATTCTGGTGGAAGTTTGATTTCTAATGGGACGGGAGTATGAATCCTTTCCAGTTATGATCGTAAAATGTAAGGGTTTTATTTTAATTTTTGGTAATTTGGAAATATTTTCGTTTATTATGCTAAAGGAAGAACCTGTATCTACTAACGCTAAGTATTTTTCAAGAGCGATAGTTATATGAATCAGTGGTAGTTCGTCCGAGGCTAGTTTATAAAAAACTGGTTCCGTACTTCAAAACCACCAACATGGTTCCTTTCATCTTGAATAATTATGTTTTCATCTACTACATTCTCGGGCTCAAAGTTTTCTGATATCTTATTTTGGCACGAAACCGGAAGTGTCATTTGGGGTTTTCTGAAAATTATTTTTTGTTGTCGAGAACTATTGAAATTATTTTTAACCATAATTGTTTGTATTTTTGAACTGATTTTGACATGAAAACACATTTTATGGGGGATTAGTACTTAAGTTTTGATTCTGTCCTGTAGGTTAGTATTGTTTTGATTTTTGCATTGATTCTGATAGTGGCTTGTGGTCAGTTTGGGTCTGATAGTATGTACGTTGTAGCGTATTTGTCAAAGTTTATCCTTTCTCATGATTTGTTTGAAATTTCGTTCTATTATTAATGTAATGTTGGTTTATTATTGACAAAACTTTTGGTATTAGATGTAAATTTAACTTTTTTATATTCTTCCCGAATGCACGAATCTTAATAGCGTCTTTCATGCATCACATCTATGATATCTAAAATTTTATTCATTTTGATGATTTTTTCTAACAACACCCCTTGCGTCATTTCTTTGGCCGTGTTGGTGAGGAGAGAATCTACATTACTTAAATCAATATGTTGGTTTTCACTGAAGTACAAAATCAGTTCATCGTTTTTAAACTTAATTTTCTGTAATTTTATTGATAATTCACTTACAGTATTCACCTTCATTCCGGATATACGACGATAGATTTCTCCTGGTTCGATTTTTACGTGATAAAACTTTCTCGCGAAGATGACTCAACCATACCTTCTGACTCCGGCCGGGGGCGTTTTGGGTCCCGGGTCGCTCCGTCGGAGACGGACGTGGGCGCCACTCGTCTACCCGTAAAGTTGTCCCCCCAAGCCTTGAGACGAGCTTGGCTCGCGCTGGAGTCTTCACTTTTAAGGAAGAAACGAAATCACTAGCCTAGAGAAGGAGGACAACACACGTAACTACTCCCGCGACAATTCTGTACTCTAACTATCCTAAATCCTCTTATACGTGGAATTAAGCTACCCGTGAGCTGGAATTTGCACTAAACAAAAACCCATATATACCCCAGCATTTTCAGATTATTGAGGCGGAAAATGGGCGCCTTGAAATTTCTTCAATCACTCCCGAATCAAGTATCACCGAGAGAAGAAATAAAAGCGATTCACTATAAATTCAGAATTCATTATTATTTTACCAATTAGTTTTGGAACAAACGCAAGAATATTTTTTTTTATATCATTACCATGGTTAATAACTCTCCAGAGATTATGCCTTAATTCTAAACTATATTTACCTAAATTGACTGTCTCGACGACGGGGGCCCCCGGTAAATTTTCTGCCTCGTTCGTGTCCCGTTGCTCGCTAGCCACGTGTATCCTGATGAAAGTATATTACGATTTCTCGTGGCGTGTCCATGGCGGCCCGATATTTCTGTTTGTCGTCTTCACGGAAGAGTTCCTGGCGTTATCCTTCTGATGGGAGTCACGTTTTACCCTCCAGTTCCACAAAATACTCCAGTCACTGACTCGAGAATCCCTAGCTGGGATGACTTCCTTCGCTCGCTGGCGGAACCATCCCACACGGAGTCCAAGACGGAAAAAGAGCCCCTTCGCTCACGATTCGGTCCGTCCTCGACTTAGATGGGATTTCTTCACCCCGTTGAAATTCCCCGCGGTGAAGTTGGCCGCGACTTCTTAGACTCATAGCTTCTAGTACTATATTGCGTCTTGGAGCTCCAGATATCCGTGGCTCTAACCTTCTTGCTGCAAGTTTTTTTCCCTGTGTTTTTTCAAATTAGTTTTGCTTATTTTCGATGTTGGTGGCCGTGCCTGATTGAGACTTCAAGTGTCTTCCGGTTGTTTTATGTTTTTTTTTGGGTGTGGGAAGATGTAAACTTGCTACGTAAACGTCCATATGATCACAAATTACACATTTTGATTACCGGTGGCGGTCACAACCACGTCTACATTTCGAGTAACTTCAAGTTTCGCCGCACGAAAACTGTCCATGCTGGCCTGAAGAGTGCAGGTAGGACAATTTCAGAAATATACACGGTGCTAGATATTTCTTCAGAATTAACTGTGTTGCATCGCCTCCATCATCCAAAATCATATTTGGTAGCTCATTGTCAGCATTTGCACAATTATCGTTACACCACCGAAAATCTCCTTCGGTCTCACCACGCCATGCGAATATCAGATAATCTGCTTCAGCCGACGTCGCAGCAACTTCATCCTGTGTCGAGTATACATTACAAGCCGCCCATCGAATCGTTGCATCTAATTCAACCAAGGTCTCGATTAAAACTGCCGTATGTGCATTGATATGTGTACCGCGAACGATACGTGCATTTTTCAACGTTTGGTCTTCGGAGGCAGACTTTCGCAGAACCATTATCTATCTTGCTAACTTACATACTATGTTTACTCTTAGTATTAATAATGATTACAACATTTCTCTAGTTACAACGTTTCCGATAATACTTGGCTCGGGTGATTCGGGTAAACTTGTTGCAGAGGCAAGTGCTGAGGTCTGGTAGGAATTCGTCCGTGACACGATGTCTGGTTTATAACGTTGTTTTAAAGCTGTTTTTAAGCGCCTGACAATCGCCTGTATTTCGGACACTCAGAACTGCTGCTATTACTTCACTCTGAATCTTTTCGAGAAATATTCTCGTTGCTTCAATTTTTAGTTCTGCATCTTCGATGGTGTTTAGGAAAAATTCCATACTCGTTATAAATGAGTTTATGGATATATCCCCTTTCCCCGTAAACGTATGCATGTGTTGAAGCTCCTTATACATCCTATCTCTAGGATTCGGTTCACCTCGCAGAAACATCTGTTCGATTGCAGTTGCTAGTCCCCCAACTTGATACTGGGAATTCTGAGCCGTAACAAGTTGTTGTACTGCAGCCGTTAACTGCATCATTTCTTCTTCTCGATGTTTTAAAAGTTTTTGTCGTAGCTCGTGAGTTGTGCTTCCATTTCGTGATTTTTTATGTCCCTTTGCTGATTGAAAGCATGATTTCTTCGTTCCTTCCTATCAGTCATCCACCACAAAAGTCACTATTGTACTATTATTTATATATTTATATATATATATATATATATATATATATATATATATATATAATATATATATATATATATATATATATATATATATATATATATATATATATATATATATATATATATATCATCATCATCATCTGCAGCTTGTTCAACCATATATACCTATATGTATTATGGTGTAGCCTCCCTTACGTAACGATTCCTCATTTCTTTCCAGTCGTTCCTGTCCTGAGCTATCCTTGTCCAGGTGACACCCGCCAGTTTCCTGATGTCATGATTCCACCGTATTTTTTGCCGTCCTCGTGGTCTTTTCATCCCTCTTGTGCACCATTGTGTTATCTTTGCAGTCCATCTGTTGTCCGTTAGCCTTGCTATGTGCCCGGCCCATTGCCATTTAAGAGATCTAATTCTATGGGCTACATCTGTCACTTTGGTTCTTCCTCTTATCCAAGTCAATGTTTTACGGTCGCTTTTAGTGATGCCTAGCATGCACCTTTCCATTGCTCTTTGTGCCACTTGTAACTTCCGTGTGACTCCTGTTGTTAACGTTCATGTCTGGCAGCCTTATGTCATGACACGTAGGATACATTGATCAAATGCTTTCTTTTTCAAATGGAGTTTCATTCTGGATTTGAATATGACGGAGTCCTTCCCGAATGCGCTCCATGCTAACTTGATTCGCCTATTAATTTCAGGTGTTATATCTCCAGATTCGTGTACTAGCTGTCCTTGATAGATGTATTCCTCTACTGTTTCTAGCCTGGTGTTGTTCAGTGCTATTTCGACCTGACCTGTGAGATGTTCATTGGGCATAACCTTCGTTTTACTTAAGTTAATTCTTAGGCCGACTTTTTCGCTGGCTTCACTAAGCTCATTTAGTAGAAGTTGTAGTTCCTCTTGGCTCTGAGCAATTAACACTATATCGTCGGCAAATCTCAAGTGATTGATTTGTTCTCCGTCGATTTGTAGACCCTTATTTTCCCAATCTAACTCCCGAAATATGCTTTCCAGGGTGGCGTTGAATAGCCTTGGAGAGATTGTGTCCCCTTGCCTAACGCCTTTTTGTGTGGGGAATTCTGGCGTGTCATCGAATACTCTGACCTTTGCTTTGGCGTTCTTGTAGATGTTTGAGAGCGTTTCTACGTATGTTTTATCTATACCTTGATTGTATAGTGCTCTTATAATTGCCTCAGGGTATATCGAGTCAAAGGCTTTTTCGAAGTCTATGAACGCCAGTACTAGGGGTAGCTCGTATTCTTTAGCCCTGCTCATGATTTCTCTCAGGGAGTGAATATAGTCTATTGTACTGAATCCACTTCTAAGTCCAGCTTGTTCCCGTGGCTGTTCCGCGGGCTGCTTGTATTCGGTTGTTAATTATTTTGGTGAATACCTTATAGAAGACAGGTAGCAGGCTTATTGGCCTGTAATTCTTGATATCTTCTTTATCGCCCTTTTTGTGGATTAGTATAATGTTTGCGCTGTTCCAGTCTTCAGGTATGCGTCTGGCTCTGAGGCAATTGGTATATGTTTTGGCTAGTGTTACGTTCAACATAAAACAATTGTGTATTTGATTTCAATAATTTTTATTTATTACCTTTAAGTGTTTGTAATATATGAGGATCGCTTGATACGTCTTGTCTCGCTCGCAGATGTGACCCAAAAAGAGAGAATTTAATAGTACCAACTAAAGAACAGAAATAACTAACTTCAAGTTTATTTATAAAAGTTGCCTACTTCATTATTATTTTTAAAATTAACTGATTTATTTGATTTTAAATGTTTGTTCCAAACATATTCCAGAGAGGCCGGTAAAAAATAATTTTTAACATTTTTGAATTTTGGTCTTATATCATATTAGCTTAGCTGTTACATTCAAATATTATTTGAGGCTGATTACTTAAGCATGTACATTTAATTCAAAAACATATACAAGATATATTCAAATTAATATGGCAAAACGCATAATTTATTTATGGACCTTCGTGAGATACCTAATGCAGTTTTTACTTCCGCAACTCTTACTTTCTTATCTGGCCCGTAAAATAACTTAATGACTCTGGCCAATGGCCACTGTAAAGGAGCTGAATGCTCATCTTTTAATAGAACTAGGCTGCCTTCCTCAACGTTAGGATGACTACCGTACCATTTGGGACGGGCATTTAGCTGAGATATATATTGCTTGTGCCACACTTGCCAGAAATGCTGCTGTATCTGCGTGCATCGTCTCCAAAATTTAAGTCATTTCAATGGCACAGTTGTAGAGTCAGATTCTGGGATAGCAGTTATGGGCCTTCCAATTAGAAAATGACTTGGAGTAAGATAAGTTAGATCAGAAGGGTCTCTTCCGATTTGAGTCAGCGGTCTGGAATTAAGTATTCCTTCTGTGCATACAATAATTGTATTAAATTGTTCATAAGTGAACATGTTAGGACCTATTATCCTTTTAAAGTGAAATTTGGCACTTTTGACCGCTGCGTCCTCCGAATGTTGGCGAGTAGCTAGGTATGTAATTAAACTCAATACCTCTAGAAGTAGCGTAGTTTGTAACAGCTGCTTGGTGTTGGGTAGAGTTGTGTAATTTATAAAGTTCCTTTAGCGCATTATCTGCACCTTTGAACGTTTTTCCATTGTCGCAGTGTATGGTATTAGGAAAGCCACGCCGTGAAATAAACCTTTTAAATCTGCTATAAAGCATTCAGTTGTCATATCTGAGCACAGCTCCAATTGCACGCATTTTGTGACAAAGCAGACAAATACACCAACATATCCTTTAGTGATTACACTTCTACGAATGGTAGATTGCTTAATTTGAAAGGGACCACAGTAATCAATACCTACAACAGAAAAAACATTATTTTTGTTAACTCTGTCAAAGGGTAATGACCCCATCAGCTGAGAGGCAGCTTGGGCTTTAAATCTATAGCGTGTTACACATTTATGTATTATTTTTTTTAACTTCTCTACTACAATTAATGATCCAATACTTTAGTGACAAATTTGACATTAGTAATTTAAGACCAGCATGCATTAAGACTATATGCACATTTCTTATGATTAAATCAGTTATGTGGCACTTTTTTGGCAAAATTATAGGATGTTTTTGTGAATAACTTATGTTAGCATTTTGCAACCGTCCAGAGACTCTAAGTATATTATTTTTATCAAGAAATGGTGCTAGTGATTTTAAATTTGACTTTATGCAGGAATTTTTATCAATGCATTTTAATTCCTCCTTGAAATATGCTCTCTGCACCATAAAAAATATTTTATTTTGAGCATTATTTAAAGCTGTTGCTGACAATAGTTTACTGGTTTCTTTATTACCTTGATTTCTACAGTTGTGAATAAATTGTAACATCCAAGCTGTTACTCTAACAATCTTGTTCCAGGATGAAAATTTTGTAAGAAAGTCGGGTAATTTAGGTACATAGCTGGTGACACTCAATCCAACCTTCTGGTCCTCGGGTGTTAGCCCTGTTTCGCACAAAGCATGATTACAAAATAATGATGTATTAGGTACGTAGCTGACTGATGAGTGCTGAATGGGACCGTTCCACCACAACGAATTATTGAACAACTCATTAGGATTGCATCCCCTGGATAAACAGTCAGCTGGATTGGATGTTCCATCAATGTGAATCCATCTGCAATTTTTTGTTAATGAATTAATAATTTTGAGTCTATTATTTACATAAGAAGGTAGGTCTTTTTCTGATTTTAGCCAACACAATACTACTAGCGAATCTGAAAATAAATATTTAGCGTCCACTTTAATGTTAGAATAAGTATTAATCACGTTATTGTACAATTTAGCCAATAATAATGCTGCATTTAATTCTAGCTTTGGCATAGTAAGTTTGCTTTTTAATGGTGCTATTTTTGATTTACTGCATAGTAGGTTAACCGTTGAAGTGTTATTATTCACTACTTTTAGATAGATACAACATCCGTAACCAATGTTGGATGCATCACAATAACCCAATAACGCGATGTGTTGAGAGCCAAATATATTAAGACATCTTTTTATTGAAAATGTAGGCATAGATATTAATTGTTGATAAAAGCAAGTCCATTCTTTGATAAATGAATCTGGTACAGGGGAATCCCATTTTGTATTTTCTTTCCACAATTTTTGTAGAAAGTGTTTTTGTAGTAATTGGTCCTGCCAGGCCAAGGGGGTCAAAAAATGATCCAATAAAACTTAGAATCGATCGTTTAGTCCAGATTTGTGGCATACCTTTAGAACAACCCACTTTCAATGTATCCGATGTTATGTCATAGGTTACACCCAGTGCCTTTATGGACACATTTTCCCTACAGAGTTCATGGCTATCAAAAAAGAGTTTATCATTCGGTATACCATTTAGTAGCCGTTGGTCATTTGCAGCCCATTTATGCAGATGAAAGCCTCCTCTTTGCAGTAGCGAAATAAATTGATCTCTTACCTCTAAAGCAGACTCGATAGATTGACTTCCAAATAAGGCATCATCAACATACATGGAGTTGCGAATGACTTCAGAAGCCTGTGGGAACTCTGAATTATACCATTCTGCTAATTCTTCTAGACATCTCGCAGCTAAGTAGCTGGAGCTTTTGAGCCTATAGGTGACGGTTTGTAATTCCAAGATTATTGTTTTATTTTCTTTACTCCTCCATAATATGTTCTGAAATGGTCTATGCTCAGGCTGTATGAAAATTGCTCGGTACATATGCTGAATGTCAGTTAGCATAACATACTTGTATTGTCTAAATCGAATTAATATGTTAAAAAGATCTTTTTGAATTTCGGGACCATTTAAAAGAACATCATTTAAACTGTTATGAAGGGAATTTTCTTTAGTGTTACCATTAAATACTACTCTGACGGGATTTGTTTTTCTATCATATCTAATGACAGGTAAATGCTGCATGAAATATCTTTTATTGATTTCAGAATAACTCAAAGGAATAACTTTTGCATGCCCCAATCGAATGTACTCGTTAATGAAATGATTGTATTTTTCCTTCAGTTTAAAATTCTTGTTCAGCCTTGCCAATGTTGAATCTAATGTTTTCGCTGCTATGGGAAATGCATTGCCAAGATTAAGTTGATCTAAAGGTTCTTTGAAGGGAAGTGCAACTTGAAAGTTGCCGTTAATTAAGTGCACCGATTTTTTGAAGAAAGTCTCACAAGCATCTTGCTCTTCTATAACCCCCGTACTAGAATCAGGGACTTATTCAGCCTCCCAAAATTTGGTGAGAATTTGATCAACATCAGCTTCTATGTTATCTGCAAAATTGGTAGTATGAAAACATTGCACTGGGCTGTTTGATGCTTTCTTATTAATTTCGCCGGAAATAATTGTGCCAAACTAGTGCCTATTAAATAAAGATTACTGTTAGGCAAGTTGGTTTTGTTTGGTAACATTATTTTGAAAAAACAAAATACTTTTTGAAGACTAGCAAAAATATATTTCGGCACCAATTTTTGTGTTTCGTTCAACATAACACAATTGTGTATTTGATTTCAATAATTTTTATTTATTACCTTTAAGTGTTTGTAATATATGAGGATCGCTTGATACGTCTTGTCTCGTTCGCAGATGTGACCCAAAAAGAGAGAATTTAATAGTACCAACTAAAGAACAGAAATAACTAACTTCAAGTTTATTTATAAAAGTTTCCCAGATTTCTCTGCCAGCGTATTTCAACAATTCCACGGTTATGCCATCATTGCCTGCTGCTTTGCCTGTTTTCATCGAATTGATCGCATATTCCACTTCATTCGTGTTGACTTCAGGAATAGGTTCTTCTATAATCTCAGATGTTGTCATTATGTAGTTGGAAGTCACTTCTGGGGACTTGTATAGGTCGCTGTAGAAGTTCATTACGATTTCTACTATTCCTATCCTATCTGTCACCCTGATGTTTCCTTGTCTAAGTGCTAACAACTGTTTTTTACCAATTATAAGTGCTTGCTTTGCCTTCTTTATGCTGTTATTGTTTTGAATGGAATTTTCTACTAATAATATATATATATATGTATATATATATATATATATATATATATATATATATATATATATATATATATATATATATATATATATATATATATATATATATATAGAACAAGATGAGGAGCAGCCTCACAACCTCGTTTAAGCAACGTTTTAGGCTTAATTGTTGCTTTTGCTCAAACATTTTACACTCGATCGCGGTAAAAATTATTAGATTAGTTTATTTTTATGTATCTTTCATTTGCACACATGTCGTTGCCGATTAATTATCGGGGTGAAATTGCCTATTACGGACTTATTTTCTCACTTTTCCGATTTGGTTCGAAAGAAAACCGACTGACCAGAAACGTTGTGTTTTAAGGGGGATGCAAAAACAAAAAAAAAATAAAAAAAAATGTCGGACCAACTCCCGATGGAATAACACTCAAGAAACAACAAGTTGTTTTACCGAAAAGTTAATTTTATTTTACTGATAAGACTGTTACAATAATACACTAAACATGTCTTATCTATACAACGACCGGTTTAGAACTCTCCTCTGTTCTTCTAATTACAGAAAACTGCAAGAAGAGTTATGCTGGGTCTGAGTTTTCGTTTTCCTAAAAACTTGCAACGAATTTTCTCACGTTTCACAACGCGGATTCCTATTGCATTGAAGATTCATTTTTCATTGACTGTTCATTTTTTGTGGGAGCAGACATTGACTGATACATAACTAGCTATTCTCCGTTAAAAAGGTGCAATTTAAAGTCAAACTTACGAAACATCACGACGTTATTTTGTCATATGTAAAGCTTCGAACATCAAAATATAATAAATAACAAGAAAATCTTCAGGAAATCAAAACTTTTCTCCCTCCCTTACTTGATCAACATTAACATATATTTCATTTTTTGCCTCATGTTTTCAAAATTCCATAAAAGTGTTATGATTATCACCATTTCGTGAATCATTTGCATTAGTATCATCATATTCAAAAGAGAAAATGAGTCCCATGACTTTTCAGTATCTACTCTCGCACCGCTACTTGTACTGAAGTAACAAACATAAGGTAGACCTAAAGTACATCTGGTTTGCAAAGTAGCATCCTAAACGCATTTAACTGTATACTTAGGTAGAGTACGAGGGGTCAAAGTCTATATACATATTTTTTCCGACATTTATACGTACCTTCCCTCATTTGAATGGCAAAATGTAACGTAAGGACCTTCGTTGCTGTAAAAAATGAGATCAAAAGCATGGCCTTTTTTAAAAAATCTCGTTCCTTAGTATCTACTGTTGAAAGTATCTGCTTTACATTTGATGTGAAATAAGTGACTGTACTTATTTTTAAGGACCGTATTATGGAGAGTAAACATGAAAATGTAAAAGACTACTGGCAAAAGACAGAAAGTACACAAACAAGTTTTTCTAATGATATTTGTTGTGAGAATTCAAACTGTACGACGAATATGTTCCAATGCAAGCTGGCAATAAAATGTTGCATATCGACTTTTACTGAGTTGTTTGAGTTTCAATCCGACTACTGCTAAAAAATTAATACTATGTGCATTATCTTCGAATTCCAACTATGCTCGTATATCATGTCTTACAACTTTTCGCTTGCCTTTCTTAGGATTCGAAATGGAATCCATATTCATTCAATAATCGACTAAGTTTTACCCATTTCAGAAAAGAGAAGAAACCTTCTTTACGAAAACCACATCACATCGGCCTACGTTAAAATTTTCCTCGCCGGAAAAAAGCTACCTTAAAATTTTTCTCGCCAGAAAAAAAAAACAAATATACATTTTAATGTGAAGCTTATTCATAGAATTGTTTTATACCCATTTTTAAAAGCATCTTTTTCTCGGAATGTCCTTACACATATCTTAGAAAAGAATAGAAACTAGAATCGTTTTCCACGTCACATTGCGGCAAGGTCGGGAGGGTGCTGTGAGAGCGTAAAGAGCTTTGTATGCGTAACAAAAAGCAATCGTTTTAATATTATGACAACCTGCTGTGTTAGAGGCATTGCTACTCCGTAGGGAATTACACCTTGCCAAGTGTCTAGCTGAGCGGGAGAGCCAGTCTGTGTACTATGAATATAAAGGAAGAATATTTTCGACGTCCTTCACTATTTGGCTTGTTGAAATGATATAGAATGTGTGCGAAATGCGAGAACTTATCTTGATTTCAAATGTCCTGTGGTTTTGAAATAATGCCAGGGTGTTCAACCGTAAGACTTTTCATGAGACAATTTATTTTAAAAGGTGCCATAATAGATTTGAAGAACTTAAGAACATGTAAATCTACACATCATGAAATTGTCAAGAAGTGAAAGCATTTCGTAAACAGACTTAAGTAGATTTTCAAGAGCTTATTCATAACGTCATTGTTTTTGTATGCCAATCAATTCATTTGACTTCTTGAAGTAATATTGTTCTAGCAGTTAATCAAACAATGGTACAAAGAAGGAAGGGAACCATGATAATTCAGAAATGCCAAAGAAATCTTTTATTCCTGCCATTTTTCGTTGTTGGGAGTTGACGGCTATTTACGCCCTAGGTTTGGGACCCTTAGACGTGTGGACTACCCAATAAACATCACCCCTGTCAACCTGTCAATTGTTTTCACAAAGTTACTTTACCTTAAGAATTTTAAATAAGAATACTTTGAATTTCTTCTATGACATTCACATTATCTATATCTTTTCCTGAGAAGCAAATCAAAACACTCATTTACTAGTCGAATCTCTCCCACTGTAAAATTAAACAGAATTTCTTCATATCAAACAATAACTACCACAAAAGCTCCAAATATCATCTCATAAAAGCGAAAAATCCCTAAGTTTGCAAAGCCTCACTATTCAAACGATTTATCTCCTAATCACAATGTCCTGAATGCAAAGTGCAAGGACGATACTCTGTATCTTGCGTGAACTGATACAATTTTAATGGCATAGCAAAGCTCGTGCATAATTGACTGTTGGCATTTTTTAGAATCCCTCTATTTAGAAAAGCACGTAAGCAGTAGCGAATCCTTCCCTATGAAGAGCAAGAAAAATGACAATTGGAAAAGTTTTGTCGTTGGCCATACATAACCATACACATGCTCACGAAAGTAATGGTAGCAAAGTGAAATGTCCATAAATTACTGAGAAAGGCTTGGCTAGGCTTTGTCAGGACACGGATAGTGGTGACAAAGGCAACAGCGATGACTTTGTCAGCTCACCTTCAGATGTAGACAGGGAATAAAGAAAAGTCTTAGGTGCCCATAATAAATGGATAATTACTAACAAATCACTTAACTCACCCCATGGAGTAATTTGTTTAATCCAAACTGGCTTCGGAGAAATCGTCAAAATGTAATTGAGGTAGGGATTTGGGATGGTTTTTATACGATATCAACCACAACGATGAAAGCTTTGGTGGCATGTAGACGGGTGGGAAATTGCTTGGGAGTTCATTAGTCTAGCTCATTCAGGATAGTCAAATGGATTTTTATTAATTAGTGGTAGACTTAGGTGCTTTGATAATTGGTGTAAAAGGATAATTGAGGTAGTTTCTTTGTGTACAAGCTGATGAAATAAAACTTTAAATGAGGAGTGCTCGCTTGAGTTGCGCTTAAATTTTTAATTTCAGACCGAAAAGACAGATCAAGGTCAAATGCATCATGAAATTGTTTCTCGAAAACTCGAAAAGAATTTCATTTAGTTGATCCTTTGATGCTTAATTTTTACAGTGGACAGTGGAATCAGATTGGATACTGAGCTTCTTCAGAAAGAACCAGTGATACACTTATTCATTTCATCTTTTTCTTATCCTCTTTCATCATATTCCGAAAGGAGAAAGGATATGGATTGGTACCATAACCACACTCACAGCACAAATATTCAAATTAATTATTAATTTTTTTTTTCATTTTTATATATTTTTTAATTTTGGTAGTAATATTATTATTCACAATGATCAAGACACATAATCTAACTATTAGATTGTAGGATAGCACACACATATAACCAATTAGAGGATATGTGAGGTCAGTAACTAAAAACAAGAACAAAAAAGAAGAAGAAGAAGCTCTTTTCGTATTAATGTCAAAATTTTCCAACAATTTTACTCTTCTATCAAATCTTGCAACTTCCCAGTCAGCAACTAAAGGCTGCTGGTGGAAGGGAAGTTATTTAATGTTCAAAATCTTAAAGCTTTTTAAATAAAAAAAAAACAACATAAATCAAATTTAATCAGGATCGCAAAACATGACTTCTCAGATTCTCCAAACCTGAACAGTGTGTTCCCTAAGTAGCTTCTTAAATATTGGAAAGACTTTAACCTTTTTTAACTCAGTTGGGAATGAGTTATATACTTCCATTGCTAATCTAACAGGGTCGCTATGTTTTCTTTTAGTTCAAGCAAACGACAACTTAAGATAATCATTATATCTGGTATTATAAGAATGAATGTCACAGTGTTTGATTAGCTGGACACCCGATTTCATTTCAGAATTACGAATTCTGAAAATAAATTTAGCTTTTTCCATATATATCATCTGCCTGATACTAAATTTCTTCGTTAGTGGATAAAGGCTAACACTAGGGGTCAGTCTATCCAAGCCATGCATAGCCTTGACAATCTTATTCAGCATTCTATGAATTGAATCAATGTTCGATTCCGAAGTATGACACCAATTCATAATGCCATAAGTAATCAAAGGCAAAACATGAGCATTATAAATTAAGTTTTTGAGACCAATATCTAAGTAATTTTTACACCTAAACACCCTAATCCAAAAAACCAATTTCGATTTCAGACTACTAATCTGTTGAGTCCATGACAATCTATCATCTATGATAAGACCTAGGTATTTCCACGATGCTACCCGCTCAATACTTTCATTGAACATTTTAATGTCCAACACAATATCTGCTTTGTTTAGTTGTTTAAATAGCATAAAATTGGACTTTTTAATGTTTATAGTTAACTTATTCCCTAACAACCATGACCCGTACTCCTTTAAATCGTCATTTACTTTTCGTTCTAATGCACTAGGAAAGAAATCCGAATATAATAGCAATGTATCATCCGCATAGACAATATATTTTCCCTTTAAATTAGAAAAATAAATATTATAAATGTATAAAATAAATAAAGTCACTCATTTTCTGATTCAAGCAAACAGCAATTGTTCTGTCCTTCAGGAAGCTTTCAAACAATTTCAAAGGAGTGCCTCTTATATCTAGTTCACTTAAGCATTGAAGCAGAATCGGGTGATCAACAGTGTCGAAGGCCTTCGCTAGGTCAACAAATATTGCTGCAACATATTTAACCGACATCTAGTTCGTTGTTGATGAACTGTAAGGCATCTGTAATAGCAGATGTTGTGCTACCTTTCTCAATAAAGCCATATTGGTTTACATCAAATCCCAACGAATTTTCAATAAAGCGAATCAGACGTTTATTAATTATTTTTTCAAATACCTTACTCAAAGTACTAGTTAAACTAATAGGTCTATAGTTATTAGGGTCATTTACATTGCCTGATTTGAAAACTGGCACAACTATAGCATCCTTAAAGTCTGTAGGAAAGATCCCATTAGATATGAAATTATTAAAGTCGGATAACACATGTGGAGCTATTATATCACTGACGAGTTTTAGATGTTTTGCCGAAATACCATCACTATCAGCCGAAGAGTTCTTTAAAGAGTTAATGCTACTTGTAGGCTCAAGGAATATAGACTTAGAGTTATAAGGAATTTGCTTTCTATCAAAATTTAAAAGATTGAATCTTTGGTCAAGTTCTTCGGCTAATTTTTTTTTCCAACAGATCCGAAGTGGGGTCCAAGTGAATCAACAGAAATATCCAAAATTTGATTCTTAGTCCTGTCAGAGGAGAATAATTCTTTATTTAGAATCTGCCATATTTTTCTTGAATTTCCCTCAGCAGCATTTATCTGATTGTTTAATACATTTTTTATGCTCATCTAATCAAAGAGTTAACCCTATTCTTTTGTACCTTGTATTTCTGGTTCAATATAGGATCATCCTGGCAATTTTTAAGTCGATTAAATAAATCTTTCTTCCTCCTAATTTCCCTGAGAATATCACCAGTTAACCAATTATTACTCCTAGTTCGAATCATTCTGATGGAAGTAGCTGCTTCTTTTGCATTTTGCATTATTTTTATTATTTCAGAAATAGATAAATAATCATTATAGGCCGTACATTTGCTTCTAACCAATTCAATGAATTTAATTTTATCAAAACTATAAATTTTCTTCTTAACCATAGGGGATAACAATTTTTTAATTCCTTCCAAAGTAGTAAATAAAGTGCTATGGTCAAGTTCCGGCCAATCATTATATTTAATACTAATGGGGTTGCGTAGGAAGCATACCCGATGTGACACTCGCTTCGGAGTCCCTGGTACCTAGAGTACACAACTGGCGAGTACTAGAGGACTACCCGGCTAGTGATCACCAGTATATAGCGGTTGAGATTCACGACGGTGCCACTCTGCGTGCATATGCCCAAACTTCAATCCTCGGATGGAGGACTGGGAGGATGGACGTTGAGAGGTTCGCTGACGCGCTTACGGCAGGCGCACCGTTGCTGGGAGCTCCGCCAGGGAGTGGAGGGCCTACAGCCAAGGACTTGGTGAACTCAACTCTGAGTACCATCATAGCTGCTTGCGAGTCTTCCATGCCCCGTCGGAGACCCCGACACGGTAAGCCTCCAGTATACTGGTGGTCAAACGAGATCGCCGAACAAAGAAGCGAGTGTCACAAGCTTCGGTGAGAGGCCCAGCGGGCGCGAACGCAGGAGGAGGCAGACACTAGGCTAACAGCATACAGGTCCGGCAGGAAATATCTTCGCAGGCTTATTAACAAGAGCAAGGCCCGATGCTGGCAAGACCTCGTGGACGATGTAAATAGGGATCCGTGGGGCCTTGGCTACAAGCTGGTCATGGGGAAACTTGGTGCCCTATGCCTTGTATACATGACGCAGAAAAGATGGACGCGATAGTGCGGGGACTCTTCCCCGCCCATCCCGTCCGTGTTGACGCTGTCCATGGTGAAACAGCAGTCGAGTGCCCACTCTTCACACAGCTGGAACCGGAGGAGGTAGTCCTCTCCCTGAAAGCGAGGAAGGCTCCAGGTCCAGATGGTGTTCCAGCTGAGGTTTTGCAGCTCGTCTATCACCATTGTCCTGACTTGCTGCTCAGCATATGCAACGCTTGCCTACGGGACGGGGTTTTCCCGGTACGATGGAAGGTGGCGAGGCTCGTGCTGATCAGCAAGGGGAAGGGAAATCCCGAATCGCCGTCTGCATACTGCCCGTTATGCATGCTAGACACGGCTGGAAAAGTGCTGGAGAAACTCATCAAGGGAAGACTCACTGACGCGATTCGTGCTGCTGGGGACCTATCTCCTCGGCAGTACGGCTTTAGAGCAGGACGTTCTACCATTGATGCGATTGCAGAGGTGGTGAGCGCGGTCCAAAAGGCAGAGGCATATAGTCGCACCAAGCGACGAATCGTCCTGTTGGTGACACTCGACGTCAGGAATGCCTTCAACTCCGCTAGATGGGTGGATATTCTGGACACGCTGGAAAACTCTTTTCAAGTTCCAGAATATCTAATGCGGCTTTTGGGGAACTACCTAAAGGACCGAAGCCTGCTCTACGACACGACACAGGGCCAACGAAGGATGGAAATTACATCGGGTGTTGCCCAGGGATCTATCCTTGGTCCGGACCTGTGGAACGTGTCTTACGACGGGCTTCTGAGACTTGAGATGCCAGATGAGTCGCGCTTGGTCGGCTATGCGGATGATGTTGCGGCTCTGGTCGCCGGAAGCACCGTTGAACAAGCGCAACTTAGGCTAGGTATGCTAATGCGCCGAGTGAGGGACTGAATGACTGCTCGCGGGCTCAGTTTAGCACTGGAGAAAACCGAAGTGGTCATCTTGACAAAAAAGAGAATCCCTAGAGTAAGGATGATCAGTATTGGAGATATACAAATCGAATTGAAACCAGCGGTGAAGTACCTGGGGCTACTGATCGACTCGAAGATGAGTTTCTCTGAGCAAATCAGGGCAACGGCTGAGAAGGCTGCTTCGGGAATATCGGCCCTGAGTCGACTTATGGCCAACGTAGGGGGACCAAGCCCATCAAGAAGACGCCTCTTGATGAGTGCTGTAGGGTCAGTGCTACTGTACGGAGCAGACGTATGGGGCGACGCTCTCAGCAAGGAGGTATACCGAAAACGATTGGCACAGGTACAGAGAAGAGGAGCACTGAGAATTGCATCTTCGTATCCAACAGTCTCCGACTCGGCGGTGAGAGTGATTGCAGGCGTGATACCTGTCGCCCTCCTTGCTAGAGAGCGCCGCGCTATTTACCTGCGCCGAAACGAGGACGCAAGGGAGATGGTTGTCTGCGAGGAGAGACAACGCTCGCTCAACGATTGGCAGCAGTCTTGGGTGAATTGCACGAAGGGAAGGTGGACTGGGCGCCTCATCCCGGATGTGAGACCGTGGCTCAATCGAAGGCATGGTGAGACTGACTTCTATCTGACCCAGCTTTTGAGCGGGCACGGGTGTTTTCAGTCTTACCTGCACAAGATCGGTAAGTCACGGTCTCCCGATTGTCGGTTTTGCCCAGGAGAGGAGGACAATGCCTGTCACACATTTTTTGCGTGTGCCAAATGGGCCAGGCTGCGAAGGGAACTCTACAGGGAGACGGGAGAGCTCACCCCGGATAATATAGTTGCGGTGATGCTCGAATCGGTTGACAAATGGAACCAGGTGGCACATTATGCTCGGGCAGTCCTAAAAGATAAAAGGGACCCGCAGCAGCCGGAGGCACTGGGGCTGGGGGATCGCTCTTCTGGCATTTCCTCTTCCCCGCTGCCCTCCCGCTAGGAAAGGGACTCCCCAGCTTGAAGGCGCCCCACGGCGTAACAAAACGAGACCTGGCCCGAAGTAATGTGTCAAACGGTTCCAGGCTAGGTTCTAAGATTGACAGGAGAGGTGTTTAGTGGGTAGCCCAAGGGTATCCTCCATGGGAGTCCCACACTGCCAGACTCGGCGGGCGTAAATGCCTTCACCTCCCTACCACAAAAAAAAAAAAATACTAAAAGTTGCTAACTGCCTGCTTAATGTAGAGACAACATGATCAAGGAGAGAAGCACGATTATCAGTTATTCTAGTTGAAGGGTTATTCATGACTGTTGTTCCATTCATAAGTAGCATATCTAAATAGTTTATGCTGTAATTGCTATTTTTATCCAAAATATCTATATAAGAGTCAGCTACAACCACCAGGTTTCCATAATTCTGTGATACACTGTCCAAATATTCAATTAGCTCATAACTATTTTCATTGGGGGCCTTATAGAAAGTACAAATATTGATAACACCTCTATCGTTTTCAAGAGAAATAACTAAAGCGTTACAATAACTATCAACCAGAAGGACTTTATGCCTTATTCTTTCCTTGAAGTAAATCGCAGTCCCACCTCCTTTAGAGTAATCTCTGCAATTATATACGGCATTGTAACCATCAAGATTATACAGATTGACTTCGTTACTACAAATCCACGTTTTGTTTAAAATTATAACATCCAGATTCTCATGCGAACTTCAAAACACCTTAAGATCTATAAACTTATTCCTTAAACTTCGAATATTAGCATAAAATATACTTAAATTGGTGGCAATTCTCATATTTCAATCTAATCTTCCTCTGGAAAGTTTTAGCAGCCTTGAGGTGCTCAGAACAATCTTTATGAGAAGCTGGATGCAAAACATTCTAATTATTCACCAGCAGACAATTCGAGCATTTCGAAACCTGAGATTTACAATCTTTTGCGCTATGATGTTCCACACAATTGGCACAAACCTCTATTTGACTTTTACATCTCAGAGCAGCATGACCGAACTTCTGACACTTATAGCATCTTCTGACCGTCAGCTTTTCTCTGCAGTAGCGAGTGTTGAAGTCAATATTTATGTATGTATCTACCAGTCTCCTAAATAATCCTCCCGGAACTTCAAATATCAGCATTTAACAACTTTCAAAATACCACAGGTATATTCGGATTAAGGGCCTTAATCTCAGCCAGGAGCTCATCACTGTCAAAAGACCTTTCCAGCCCATGCACTATAAGCCTAGAGTTCAACTCCTTAGTACGCTCAACATAGTACGACTCACCTAGACATTCCTGCAAAGAACCGACAGGACCCTCTGAATTGATTGAGCTCTCAGTCTTGAGAATAATTCCCCCATCTGACAATACCTTCTTATATGTGGTAGGAATTTTAGCAGCTGCAGGTTCAAAAGACTTCTTAATTTGCTGCATTGTATGATCAGCAGATTGTTTAGATTTTGGATGGACTATTACTCCTCCGTTGAATTTGGGCGAACTTATTGCCGGAGGGTTAGTCAAAGCAGCTGAGTACGACACTGGCAGAGAAGGGCTCTTTTCTGAATTTGCAAATCAATAATTCTGTGGTTTAGTGTGGAATTGGAATTGACTAATTCGGCAATTTTTTAAATAATATCACTATTGCCTTCTTTCGCAAGTGGAACTTTGTATTTTATTGCCTTTGCCGCAGAGGCCTTATCACTGGGACAGACCCAGAACACCCACCTGGTAACATTTTTCACGGCGTCATCAGGCATCGGAATGCAGCTGGTATGAAACCACTTGCCACACACTCCATCACACTTCATCGCAGGATCGTTGTTCCGAACCGCTTTACCACATGAACCACACTTGCTGGACATTTCAAGTGTAAATAAATTTCAAGTGAAAATAAATATTATAAGGGAACGAAATCTCACACACCTGTTGAGGTTATGAAAATCAAAATTCAATAAAATCTTAAAATAGTATACTCAGTTTTCAATTCCTTCTATAGGATACTAATCCACTTTCACAGAAAATCCACTTTTCACAAGAATAATTATTAAAATTTCTTCAAAAATGCTTAAAAATTTGATTTTACTTTGGATGAAAACAAAGTAGCACTTTGACACTTGACTTCTTCTTCTTCTTATGTCGTAAAGCTTCCATACCCATACTCTTGGAGGCAAGCATTCTTTGGGGAGTGCCCCCTCCACGTATCCAAGGAAATGCCCACAGGGGGAATGCCCGTCGACAGAACTACACGTGAAGGCTAGCATTCTTTGGGAAGCACCATCCTCATGGACGCCAGGATAAGGGAGGTGCCTTGAGATTCGCTCTTAGGATGACAGGTAACGACCCTGACTAAATCTGAACTACGCTTTGGATAACGAACTAGAATTGATGCTTTGGGCTGGTGGATATGATAATTTGATTGGCTTGTTTGATTGGTTTGTGATTGGCTCCAAATCAATGATCATACCTTCTCCGTCCTGGTAAAACCTTGACAGACCTCACAGTACGTTCGAAGTTTGCACAATTGGGTTGGTGGTGTAGGTACGGTTGTGACGGACTTCCAACTAGTGCTGGTCTGGTTCTACGCACTTGCCCCCATAAAGGCTTGCGCCAACTTTCGCATGACCTTCCTGCTCAGTAAAGATAACCATGGGACAAAATAGGTAACTACACACACGAATGTAGGTAGCGGCTTCGAGGGAGGACCCAATAAAACTGGATCAACTAAAAACCCTGAAAAAGATAAAAAAAAAAATTCAAAAGAAGAAAGCAAAAATAACGATGACGTAACCAGTGGCTGCCATCAGAATATTTACAGTACATCGAGAGTGGTACTAACGATGACAAAAACGACGATGAATACAATGACAATGAAGACGGATGATAAACGGAGATTGACAGGCAGTCTTGTCCTGCCTGAGGTTTCTGCGGCGTTCAGAGAGATCATGGCAGGAAAAAAAAGAGGTGATCAGACAAACATAGCGCCATTGTGTTATTACATCGCCACTGTTGAAAATGTGGCAGAAGTACTAAACTTGGAAACGGAAACGGATAACCTCTCTCAAGAAAAATGGTCGCAAAGCACAATTTTTGCCCAGAAACATGAAGAAGAAAGGCTAATCCGAAAATCTGGAGATGTTTTTAAAAAAATAAAATCTGTATGCGAGTCGCCAGAAATCAACAAAGGGGTAAAGAATGGGCTCCTCGAACCAAAGGAGCTCTTAGACCATATAGGGAGTTACCGAAAAAGCTGGTTAAAAGCCGGAAAAGACCGAAGAAGAGTAGAATGCTAAAGAAATGCTGAGGGCTAAGTCGAAAGGGCACGTGCAGATAGCTCCTCCATTGAACATCAATAAAAGAATAGCGTCTAGCCCAATCGAAGGAGACCAGGATAAAAGAAGGAAGGAAGAGGCACTTGATGGACGTGGAGTGCCAGATTGGCAGCTCAGACAGTCCTGACAAAAAGAGTGAATAAATCCGCAAAGAATATCCTTCAATAATTATCAGAAAACAAAATTCAAGGGGACGCCCAACAAGAAAAAAGACCTGACAAGAGACAGTAGAGAAAGAAGCCCCGTAAAAGTTCCCGGCAGAAGGCACTGCTCGTGAACCCCCAAAAAGGCCGATTCTACGCAGAAGTGTTGTAGGATATCAGGGGAAATGTAAGGCTCGAAGACACAAACGCTGCCATTTAAACCGTATAATTAACTCGGTCAGGCCACATGCTAGGGGCAAAGGCTGACAATAAAGAAGCATTCTGTAACGTAGTAAAGAAAATCCTTGGCAAAGCACAACTATAGCCTCGCTTAAGCTGATGGCAATGAACGAAATAAGAGACAAGGACTGCGTCATGAACCTGGCCGAGGTAGAGGGGTATATCAAAAGGGAGTTCTCTAGTGTAGGTATGATCGTAGAGAGGCTGGCAAAAAACTATAGGAGACAACGCATGGCCATTTTTGACTTGAAATGTGGTAAAATGGGACACAGTACAAAAGAGTGTATAAAGGAGGCACACTGTATTCTTTGCAAGGATGCTGGTCCAAGACTAGATCTTGTGCACGTCTTCGGATCAGGAAAATGTCAGGTTTTCCAGGAAACTCCAGCCAAGGTAAAATCAGAACTTCGATGACTCTCATCCTGTAACTAAACCTACATCAATATTCAACCCCCTAAAACCTGTTTGAGCAGTTTGCAAGGGACATCAAAGCGGACTTTTTGCTGCTGAGCGAGCAGCACCCCTACAAAAGTTCTGCATTATGGTTTGCTGATAAAACTGGTACCGCAACCATCTGGATCTGGAACAGTGATATCCAGGCAGAGAGTTGTAGACGGGGGAATTGTTTCGTGTGGTTACAGTTCTCAGGGACCACCTTCTTTGGTGTGTACCTAAGGTCGAAAGAATTGATATCATTTTACCATGCAAAACTCAATGCTTTGGTGGGCACTGTCTTATACGCTGTCGGCAACGTGCTCGTTTAGGGGAGACTTTAACGCTAAAGCGATAGAATGGAGCATACGTCAAACAGATCCAAGGCAAAACGAATCCTAGAAAAGATGGCCAGGATGGCACTCGTCGTACTCAACGTCGAAAAAAAGCCAACTTTCTGCCTTATTTGCATTGAAGGAATCATACCGAACGTGACATTCGCCTCGGAGTCCTTAGTACGGAGGATACACAATTGGATAGTGTTAGAGGACTATTCAGCCAGTGATTATCAGTGCGTTCTGCTTAAAATCAGCGGTGTTGTCTCTCGACGTTCGTGGTCTCGACTCCCTATAATTAGGTGAAACATTGGAAGGTTGGACGTCAAGAAGATTTTCGAGATTTGCAGGGTATGGAAGAATTGGACGCTCAAGACGTGGTAAATTCAACTATGAGCATCATCACGACTGCTTGCAATGTTTCTGCATGCCGTCAAAAACCCCGGCACGGCAAGCCACCAGTGTAATGGTTGTCAACTAAAGCGAAGGTAGTGTCACAAGCTTCGGCGTGAGGCTGAATGAGCACGGAACCGTGATAAGGCATGCAATCTGATAGCAGCGTATAAGTCGGCCAGAGAATACGTTCTGAAATTGATTGACAACACCAATGCTCGCTGCTGGCAAGATCTAGCGAATAAAGTGAAAAGGGTTCAGTGGAGCCTTGGCTACAAGCTGGTTATGCGGAAGCTTGGTGCCCTGAGGATGCGTTGCGTTCACGAAGTGGAAAAGATGAATGATACAGTCTGGGCAGTTTTTCCCTTCTTTGGCGTCCGTGTTGACGCTGTCCACAGTAAAACAGCAATTGAGTGTCCACTCTCCATACAGCTGGAACTAAAAGAGGTAGTTCTTTCGATGAAAGCAAGGAAGGCTCCAGTTCCAGATGGTGTTCCAGCTGAAGTGTTGCAACAGGTCTATCAACATTGACCTGACTTGCTGCTCAGCATATTCAGCACTTGCTTACGGGACGGAGTTTCCCGGTATGAATGAAGGTGGTGAGACTCATGCTAATCAGCAAGTGTAAGATAAATCCTGGATCACCATCTGCATACCCTCCGTTATGCATGCTAGACGCGGCTGGGAAAGTACTGGAGAAACTCATCAAGTGAAGACTCACTCGCCGCTGGGTGCTTTTTTCTTCAGCAGTGTCACCTTAGAGCAGGACGTTCCATCATTAATGAGATTGCAGAAGTGGTGAGCGCAGTCCAAAGAACAGAAGCATACAGCCGCAATAGGTGACGGATGGTTTTTTTGGTGAGACTCGACGTTAGGAATGCTATCAACTCCGTTAAATCGGTGGATATTTTGGATACGCTGGAAACTCCTTTTCAAGGTTCAGAATATCTGATGCGGCTTCTGATACTCCCTGAAGGACTGAAGCCTGCTTCAAAACGCAAGACAGAAGCAACGAAAGATGGGAGTATATTGGGTGCTGCCCAGGTATCTATTTTTGGTCCAGACCTGTGGAACGTGTCACGATGAACTATTGAGACTGGAAATTATGATGATGTTGCGGCTCTGGTTTATGGACACACCGTTGACCGAGCGCAATTTAAGCTAGGTATGTTGATGCGCTGAGTGAGAGACTGGAAGACTGCCCGTGGGTTCTAATCGAAGCCAGCGATAAAGTACCTGCAGCTAATGAACGACTGAAAGATGAGTTTCTCTGAATGAATCAGGGCAACGGCTCAGAAGGCTGCTTTGAGAGTATCGGCGCTGAGTCGACTTATGACCATCTTAGGGGGATCCAACCCATCAAGAAAACGCCTCTTGATGAGTGCTGCAGAGTCAGTGCTACTGTGCGCAGCAAAAATATGGGGGGATACTGTCAGTACGGAGGTAGACCGAAAACGCTTGGGACGAGCGCAGAGAAGAGGGGCACTGAAAACTGCATCCTTATACCAGACAAGCTCTGATTCGGCGGTGAGAGGTATTGCAGGCATGATACCCGTTGCCCTCCTTGCTAGGGAGGGTCACACTATTTGCCTGCGTTGAAGAGGGCACGAGGGCCTGCGAACCGAGACAGCACTCACTCAACGATTGGCAGTAGTCTTGGTTGAACTGTACGAAGAGGAGGTGGACTTTCAAGGCTAAATTGAGGGAATTGGTGAGACTGGCTTCTATTTGACACAGTTTTTGAGCAGACAGGTTGTTTTAAGTCTTATCTGCACAAGAAAGGTAAGTCACGGCCCTCCGATTGTTGGTTTTGCCCAAGAGACGAAGACGATGCATGCCACTGATTTTTTTCCGTTCAATAAATGGGACAGATTGCCACGGGACCTCTACAGGGAGGCGCGAGAGCTCGCTCCAGATAGTATAGTCGCAGTGGTCCTTGAATCGGTTGACAAATGAAAGCATGTGGCACATTAGGTTTGGGCAGTCCTAAAAGATAACAAGGACTCACAGCAGCCAGGGACACTGGGGCAGGGGGATCGTTTGACTAGCCATTTTTTTTTCTCTTCTCATCTTCCTCTAGAAGAGGGATCTCCCAGCTTGAAGGTGCCTTACGGCGTAATAAAAAGAGACCTGGCCCAAAGTCTGGGTTCTCAGGTTGATAGGGGAGGTGTTCAGTAGGAAGTCCAGTAGCTTGTGAGCATGGGAGTCCCACACTCAAAAAAAAAAACATTGAATAAAGTGGCAAACTAGTTTACTCGATTCTTATGTCAATTACCTCACCAAAACTGAACGAACAAAATATAACTCATTAGTACAGAAAATACTTTTTTTTTAAATTCCTTCTACTTGGGGTTCTAAATAGCAGACTGACAAGGATTTATATTTAAAATGCAATCAAAACCACCTTTTAGGCAACCAAAGCTTCCCAATTCATAATTTAAAAAAGTTATAGTACATTTTCACCAAAATGAATGCCAGGGACAAGGCAATTCGTTCAAAAGGAATCATTGGAAGTACTTCAAAGGACGAATGACTGATTTTGTCTTGGAATCACTTCTTCTCCTTTGCAGGGCTACAACCCCTCTCAGGCTTTTGCTTCCTACAAAAAGCGATACCAACTGTCCCGATCCGTCAACCATGTCGTCCAACTGCCTTAGGAGTATCGGCTCTGAGTCTCTTGATGAGTGTTCTAGGATCAATGCTACTGTACGGAGTAGAAATATGGGGCGACGTTCTCAGTAGGGAGGTTCACTGAAAAGGCTTGGCACAGGTACAGAGAAGAGGAGCACTGAGGATTGCATCTTTGCATTCGACAGTCTCTGATATGGCGGTGAGAGTTATTTCAAGCGTGGTACCTATTGCCCTCCTTGCTAGAGAGCATCATGCTATTTGCCTGCGTCGGAACGAGGATGCGAGGGAGATGGTTGTCCACGAGGAGAGACAGTACCCACTTAATGATTGGCAGCAGTCTTGGGTGAATCGCACAAAAGAAATGTGGACTGCTCGCCTCATACCGGATGTGAGACCGTGGTTAAATCGAAGGT
Source organism: Odontomyia ornata (assembly GCA_963969285.1). NCBI lineage: Eukaryota > Metazoa > Arthropoda > Insecta > Diptera > Stratiomyidae > Odontomyia > Odontomyia ornata. The sequence continues at coordinate 271,810,935 of OZ017740.1, forward strand.
ATGGTGAGACTGACTTCTATCTGACCCAGTTTTTGAGCGGGCATGGATGTGTTCAGGCTTACCTGCACAAGATTGGTAAGTCACGGTTTGTCCAGGAGAGATACACAAAACTGCTTTTAAAAAATGGGACAGGCTGCAAAGGAACCTCTACAGGGAAATGGGAAGACGCGACCCGGATAATATAGTCGTGGTGATGCTCGAATCGGTTGATAAATGCAACCACGTGGCATATTAGGTTCGGGCAGTCTTAAAAGATAAAAGGGACTCCCAGCAACCGGGGGCGTTAGGGCTGGGGGATTGCTTCCCTTACACTTCCTCTACCCGTCTCCCCTCTTGGTAGAAGAGCGATCCCCCAGCTTGAAGGTGCCTCACGGCATAACCAATTGCCACCTGACAAGAAGTAATGTGTCAAACGGTCCCAGGCTAGGCTCTCGGGTTGCCAGGAAAGGTGTTTAGTGTGTAGTCCAGTCGCCTTCTTGTGAACATGGAAGACATACACTCTGTGCCTAAATGGTATTCACTTCCCAACCACAAATAAACTAAAAAATCTTGTCCAACTTCGAGAGGCAGGATCAAGTGTAGTGAAAAGCTTGGATTTTCTAAAGCTGGCTAATGTATTCGTAACATTGGGTATTGGATACGTATCTGATATGGTGACAGCGTTAAGGTTTTTGTAGTCAACCACCAAGCGATATTTCTTTCGCCTCACTTATTGGGTTTCCTAGGCACAATCCATATTGGGGAACTATAAGAGCTCTTTGATGGACGAATAATTCCATCTTGTAGCATCTTTTCAATTTGCTTTTCAACTTCGTCTCTGAGATTTACACAATACGGGTATGATTTGACATAGATAGGACCTGATGTTGATGTTCTTATTTCAGCTCTTACGCTTGTTTCCACAATTTCCGCGTTAGTTACTTGGCCAAAAATTTTAGAATGCTACCTTAGTATTGTGTCCAATTTAATCCTAGTCTGAAAATTTAGATGTTTATATATATATAATTTTCTTTATTAGAATGTATGCGGTACAGAGGCCTTATAATATAGTAGGTGTTCTGACAAAGTCATTTCACCATCGTTCGAACATTACTTAAAACTATGCGTATTATCGTATTTCTATGTGATTATTACTTGCTACTAACTTAACATAACTTAAATATCTACTTATAACTAGCTAAAATCTATGAGGCTATGTTACGGCCAAAAGATAGGTGGTAGCAACTGCTGATTTTCAATTCGCCTGGGCATGAATTAGCGGATTGGGCAAGTCATTTGCTTTCGCGATTAATTTGTCACGGCGCGATGCAGCGAGCTTATAAATTGGACTAACGCCAGCAAGGCTGTGTAGCTTTTCAGAAGAGAAGTAAAAAGGTTTATTAAGTACCATTTTCAGGTATCTATTTTGAGTGATCTGAAGCTTTGTTACTAGATATTTAGCACATTGGATCTAGGTAGGTGAGCCGTATAGGATGATCGGTTGGATTGCCATTTTGACGATGAGGACTTTGTTTCTGGTGTTGAGACGTGAATTACGATTTAGCACGGCCTTAAACGCTTTGGAGCTAATATGCTCAAAATGTCTTCTGAAGGTTAGTTTTTTGTCGAATATAAGTCCAAGATAATTAAGATCCTCACTCCAGGGAAAAGTTTGCTCTAAAAAATTTATTGGTCGCTTGGGTAGGTGAGCAGGCTTACGCTTCCTGGTGAAGTATATTGACTTCGTTTTTGCAACATTAATTTTAATTTTCCATCTATGGTAGTATTGATAAATAAGTTCTAACGCCGTTTCAAGACTGGAAATAATGGAAGTTGGATCTGCGCCTATGCTGTATATGCAAATGTCGTCTGCGAAATCTGCAACTTGGCAGTTTGGTAAAGAAGGGAAGCCAGACATATAGATGTTATATAGAGGTGGGCTTAGGCAGGAGCCTTGCGGAACACCGGCAGTTATACTTTTCACTGGGGAAATGCTTTCCCCTACTTTGACCTGGAACTTCCTATCAGTTAAAAATGCTTGTAAAAGGTTCAAAAAGTATGGGGGTGTGTTATATTTCTGAAGTTTATAGACCAGAGCATCATGCCAGACTGTATAAAAGGCTTTTTCAATGTCCAGTGTCACCAAACCTACAGACAATTTGTTGTACATCGCGGCTTTGACGTCCTTTGTAACACGGAAAAGCTGATGCTCTGTCGAATGTCTGTTTCTGAATCCGAATTCGAAATCAGGTAAGATATTATTGATAGCCATTAAATTATTTAATTTTTTCAGGACTATTCTTTCAAAGAGCTTACCTAATCCTGGTAGTAAGCTAATGGGCCTGTAGTTGTCCGGAGAGTGTGGATCTCTTCCAGGCTTCAGGATAGGTATGACTAGAGCTTGTTTCCAGATAGATGGAAAGAAGGAGAGCCTAAGGCAAGCGTTGAATAGGTGGCATAAGAAAACTATTCCTTTTTTGGGTAAATTTTTAAGTACTATATTCGGCAGGCTATCGATACCTGGAGCTTTGCCGTTCTTAATTTTTTTAAGCAAACCTTTTAACTCCCTAGTTTTTATTAATGCACCAGGAGGTAAAGATGTTTGTTTGGGTCATTTCTGCTAAATTGTTGCAGAACCTATTGGAGATATAATGGAACTGCTTAAATTTATCTGCAAGTGTATCCGCTTTTCCTTGATTAGAGTAAATATGCTCTTCGTTGTTATTTGTAATCAAATACGGTAACGCATGATACTTTCGCTTTAAAATTCTATTTAAAAACCAGACTTTCCGCGAGTTGTAGTCTAGATTTGTTAGCATGTTGTTCCATCGGAGATTCCGGAGCTCCTTAATTTTATTCTTAATTGCTAGAGTGAGGATATTAGCACCAATTTTGAGAGACCTAATGCGGGTTATTCAAATTTTTGACAAGCCTGGATTTTTACGCTTTCAAGGGTATTTTAATGTTGGGGAAAATTTTCAAAATATTTTTTTTTTCTATCTTTAACCGCATCTAACTGTTTGAAGGTATCATTATCTAGTATACCATCAAAGAATTTCAACCCTGGTAGAACATGAATCTAAAATTGTACTGTTTTCAACATTTTTGAAAAACGGTCCTGTAACTTTTTTGGTGATGGGTATTTCCCCTGCTAATGATTGTATATTAAATGGGATTTTAATCGATTTTGCATTGAAGGAAAACTTGGGAGCAATAAAGTTCTGATTTGCGCCAGTATCGATTAAAAACTTTAAAATCTGTCCATTGCGTAAGATACACTCTAATTATGGTACTCTGGAGAGGCGTCCATCATAAAATTCACCTCACTATCATCGTCTCCAAGATCGTTATAAATTTGGGACTGTTCAAAATAGTCCTCATTAGGTGATTCCCGTAAAACAGAATCATCACAAATTTCAGATGAATCAGTGTATGCTGATTGTTCCTGAGTTTCCAAGTTGAATAGTCGCTGAGATTTTTTGGATAAGCCGCGGAGTCATTTGAACGCTTAATAGCCTGATTCTAAAAAGGTCTATTCATCGGAGGTTAAGGATAATTAGGCATAGGAGGCGGTATATTCTGTAAATTTTGCTGTACTATATGTATATTCCTTGGAATGTTATAGATCTGATTCCTAAGAGGTGTACTTAGCTGTGGATAAGTAGCTAAATTTGGATTATTTTTATTTTGTTCCGGTTCTGAAGAAAATAATTGATTCACTGGAGCCAAAAATGAATTGTTTACATACTTTTGATGGATTTGATACTTCCTGTAGTTTAAATTTTGAAATTCGAAACATGAAGCGTATGCCTCTGGCAGAGTTCGGGGTTTTTGCACAATTAACATTTGAGATAAGTTTCCATTAAGACCGCGTACGAAAACATCGAGCGCACGATTTCGATAGTTTTCGGTTAAGCCAATCACAGTTTCCTGTGAATAGTCTCCCATTTTGATTTTATTAATCAAAAGCGATAGTTGATGGTTTACCTCGGCGTAAAACTCATCGACACTTTTAGACCTTTGCAACATGGAATGCAGTTGATGTTCCAGCGTCCATACATAACGTTTATCGGTATAATGCAGGGAAAGACGCTTTTTAATGCTCATTCAATTTTCATCAAAGATGTTGTATGAAATGAGAGCAGCATCTGCCGGGCCTCTTATTTTTTTTCTAATGTGACGAAAGATTACTCGGTAGATGCGATTGTGCCGAGCTATTTCGTAACCACTGAGAACAGTTTCAACACTATGAATCCAGTATACGTATTGCACCGGATTTCCATCGAATCCCTGCTGATCTCTGACACAATCAGGTAACCTCTTTATTTCTTTAAGCTCCTGTTCTGTTTCAGGTGTGGCAGGATCTGTCGGTGTGGAAATATTTGCGGGACATAATTTTACTTCTTGTTTAAGAGCTTTCAATCTATTCTCGTGTTTCTTACTATGTTCAATTTGTGCGTTTACCGCACCAGTTAATTGAACAAGGGTTTATCTAATTTCTTCCATTTTAAATCCAAAAATTCGGAAAAACACAAAACACTCTCGAGTTGAACTCGGTTTGTACTTCACTAAATACGCAAAATCTATATTTTCATGATTTTTCAAATGATGATTGAAAAATTGTTGTTTTTAATACAAAGATGAGACAAATCTGACAAGATTTATTTGATTAGAAAGCAAATCTTTAAAAAATTACTAGTTGTTAATGAGAAGAGGCAAACTTACATGAAGCGTATTCTTCCTTTTTGGTACCGACCGTTACTTCTTGGAGGCTGCCTACTGCGGTACGTCTACCTTTGCCCTTGCGATATGGTTCTTGATTGAAGAATGGCGTTTCGGCAAGATGATGGTAATCTTCCAAAAGGTGCTTAGCACGTAATCTTTGGAACGCGTCTTGCACACCATTTCCTTGGGACACTTTTCACACGTCGTTTCGCGCGGTATTTACTTCTTGCGCGGATTTCCGTAAAATTGCGGTTTAGCTTAATTGTTCACGTAATTTTTATATAACGGGTAGCGACAGATAGCTGTGTTCTCACGGGAACAGCTTTTTTTTAGCTTGGGCGCCAGTTAGCAAAGGTTATAATAAACATAAGCAACCCTCGAGTGCTTCCACGCAAAAAAATTAGCAGTATTCAATCGCAATCGAGGTTCGAACAGCAAAGTTATAGCCAATTGAAATTTTACAATGACAACAAGAGCAATATGTGATACTAGGAGATAGGCGTTTCAAAGCGGCCTGTACACTGCAGATATGCTCAAATTTTCAAGAAGATTTTTGAAGTGGCTCGAACTATTGATATTCCATTGCGAAAAATGGCGGCAAATTTGAATGCATGTTAATTATACAAAATATATTTTTTTAAGTCAGTTGAGAAATACTATATAAAAGTGAATTTGCTGCATGTAGAACATTGTTTGATTTACTAATTTATTCGCGCACCCTTCTGGCAGAAGCACTCTCTTGCTTCTTTGACTGGTGAAATCCTCAATGGACGTTCAAAAATAATGTCTAGTTCTTAGAGTGCACCATATTTAAATTTTGGCTTATACTTTATGTATCACCTCCACGAATTGTGACCTTTATTCTTTCTAATAGAGGCGAATTCTCTTAGAAAGCCTTTTTATTCTTAATTTATTTACAACAAACATGAACCCAATCCTCTCTTCCTCAAATTATTCTCGCCATTTCGACCACGCTATTTTCTCGCATTAATTCAATTCAATTTCTGCAAGACAAAAAATATTCTTCAAACATCTCAAGCATGTAACACACAAACAACACAGATCCTTGATTTGTACGCAACATCAAGCGCAAAAAAAAGTTAAGAGCAAAAAGAGATTGCCATCCATAAACGAATAATTTATAACTATTGAGGGGACAGACAGACATTTATTGGACTTGAAAAGGGACTTGAGAAAAGCAGATTTTATCGATTTGAAAATTTGTAAGAAGTATTACAGGATTGCAAAATATTGTCAATGTAACTTGAGCATAAAGAGTATTAGGAGAAATGGAAGATGGTTCATGTAGATAGAAATCATGTGTGGGCTGAGATATTTTCTCTCATGTGAATTGAATGCCTTCAAAAGGAATTTATAATGGAAGATATGGTCTCCTGATATGTACTCGTATGTTCTGGTTACGAATCTAGACTTAAAATCTATCTAGTTTTCAACTGTGGCAAGCAATAAAACATATGGTTACCATTCCCTTTAACTGATAAAATCTCAAGGATTCATGCCGCTTGGCAATATGAAGAGCTTAATTTTGTTGATAACGAATCTATTTTGGGCTGATTTGTCTATGAGGATTTGAGTGAATATAGAGCAGAGCTACGAGTAGAGTTTTTTAAAATTTTATTCTGTAACTTTATCATATATTTTCAAAAGAGTTTTTCTGTAAGCTTTTAACGGACTTGCAAAGTCAGTTAGGCTTTAGAATTTTTTTTTTGATAATACCACAAAATTTGGACCTGCCCTTCCGTTTGCAGATAATACATCACAGCATGTTTACTCAGGGAACTATAGAAGGTAGAGGCATCAAACTTTGTGAAAAACTAGGATTAAGAAGGACTTAAACGTAGTTTTTTGAGCACACACCAGTTTGGTTGCAGGCATCCTGGTAAATTGAGGCACCATTCCGTTGTTTGTGGGGTGCTGCCAAATTAATCTCATTTAATATGATTATTGCGAAACGAAATTTAGATTATTAATCTCATTGTTCAATTATTTCACCAATATATTCAAGTTATTGCTGTGGAACAGGAAACAACGCCATTTTTGCGATAGGGCGTTTATGTTTTTCCGTTGGAAAATGTCGACACAACGCGTACTAATCCATCTTGGCCAGCATGAAGTTCGACTATGTTAGCCAGTGGCCACTTGGAAGCCATCAATTTTTCGTCCTTGAAAATGCAAGTGTCTCCAATACGAGGGATTCGTTCTTGGCTGAGCCACTTTGGACCCGATTGTAAATGAGACAAATATTCAGTTTTTCACTTGCTCTAGAAGTCCTGTGATAAGTGTTGGCGAAATTGCCAGCGATTCTAGTAATTCACCTTTATATCCAACAGGTTATGTTCCAGTGGTATAAGCACTACTCCCCCGATGAGGAAATATGCGGGTGTGAGCACCTCAATATCGGTAGGATCATCAGACAATGAGTATAACAGCCGTGAATTTAGGTATGCTTCTACTCGGGTTAAAACCGTGATCATCTCTTCAAAAGTTAGGGATGCTTTTCCAACCACCCGTCATACTTGCTGTTTTATCGACTTTACTCATGCCTCTCAAAGGCCATCAAAATGTGGTGGAGCAGGAGAATTGAAATGCCAACCTATGTTGTCATTGGCAAAAGTTTCTCCAGCGCAATCATTTACTAATTTTAAAATGCGTCGTAATTGTACGGAAGCTGCAGTGCAATGTGTTGCACAGTCACTATAAATATGACTGCAGAGTTCTCGGCGTCCCATAAATTGACGGTACGCTTTTAAAATGGTTGTTGTCGGCAAATCGCTTACGAATTCGATGTGCAGAGCTTTCACTGCTAAACATATAAATATCGCTATAAAGCCCTTATGCAATTTACCATCTCATCCGCTTTTATCTCGATATTCAAAAGGTCCACTATAGCCGACACCCATTTGTGTGAAGGGTTTTGACATTGTTACTCTAGGTATAGGCAAACTTCCCATTAACTGTTCGCTAACTGCGGCTTTGCATGAACACATTTCACACACTTCTGTATTACTCTCTTGATTTTATTTTGAGCATTTAAAATCCAGAAACGCGTCCGGATGACGTTAAGCATCGATTGCGTTTGGTCATGTAAAGAGTTTTGATGAGTGTGATGTATCAAGAGTTCCAATAATCTGCTCCGTCCTGGTAAGATATTCTGATGCTTACTGTCATATGGTATGTCAACGTTTGTAATTTATCCACCAACTCTTAATATACTGTTGCCGTCTACGAAAAGGTTCAGGCTTTTTAGACTGCTATTGTCACTTATGGAATCTCCGTTTTGTAGTTTCGAAATTTCCTTGGCGAATTCTTTTTCTTGCTTGTACTTTATCCAGGAGTTGGAGGATTGCTGGAATTCACTTGTCGTCAGATATCCTTTATTGCTGATTCGTTTCGAAACAAGTGAAGAAAATTGGAAACAATAAGTTGTTACTCTTACTAAACGAGCCCATGTTGTTACTCTTATTAAACGAGCCCATGTTGAAAACTTATTTAGTAAAGTTTCGAGCTGTGCGTCACTTTAATTGATGACGTTGACCAATGTAGTATTTCCAGCTTGCGTGTACGTGTGTTCTAACAATCTTACTGTGTATTAACAATCTTGCAATCTTGGACTAGCTAGTCAGGACCGCACCACCATAGACGATTTCCGAAAATTTCGGTGGCGTCGAAACCACGAGAGGCTAAATGAGCGGGGTTTCACTGGGATGGAACGTGATGCCACTGAGTGCTGGCGACATGATTCTAAATCTCTGTGGTTTGATAGGCGACTAATACTGTCCAGCGGGTTGGATGAACCGTCAGCCAAACTCAAACGACTTCTGTGTCCGTCCATAGCCAGGTGTTGATGTTTGATAAATCTAGTGCGCTTTTAACTTTGATACTAATTTTACTAACAGTACTGCTTCGCATAATTCTAGTCGTGGTATTGAGATTGTTTGTAATGGAGCAACCTTTGATTTTGCTTCAATGAGATGCGTATGGTTTCGTCTTTATTTCGAGAAACAAGAAAACTTATTGTTGTACAAGTCTCCGATGATGCGTTACTAAATTCATGGAGTTCTATCTTTGATTTCGAGGTATAATTTAGGTAATTGTGATTTTCCGGTATATCTTTGCTATATTAGCGACAAAAGCAAAACAATGCCGTCTCCACTTCATCAACACTGCCTGCACTTCATCAACACTGCAAGTAGTTTTTCTAGACGCGTCGAATACCACTCGGTAGCTTGTTTTACTACTTTCCTTATGAACGGCGTGATGAGGTAAATAATGAGCAATGCAGTGAATTTTATTGCCTAGTTTCAGATGTTAAGTGGCATCATTCACTGCTATTGGCCTAGCGGAAAGTTGTTATATTTCTGCTCGGAGAATTTTTCCCACTCCATCAGCTCCCAGCAATATGTCAATGCGACCAGGACTGTTAGAAAACGGGTCAGTAAGTTGTAACTGCCTGAGTTGATCCCAATCAGAAGTTAAAACTGATCGAATGGGGATTAAGTTAGTCAGCTTATCCATTATCAATGCTTCAAAATTTAATACATTTTTCATTTCTGTACGAAAGTTGATCTTAAAAACTCCCCTTACATCGGTTACACTAAAACTTCTAATTCCAGATAAATTTATCTTTGTTCCTTTCCTTTCCAAGCCAGTTTCTTTCACAACAGATTCTGTAATCAACGAAGTCTGTGAACCTTGATCGAGCAGAGCTCGTAAACTGATCGCACCCAATGTGGCATCTAAGGAATGAAGGGATGTTGCTAAAAGAATTTCGCGCCTGCTCATTGTGTCAACCGCATTAACATTGACACATGGGGTAAGCGATTGTGGATCCGGCATATTTATGGATTACATGTTTTTACGATGCAGCAAAGTACGGTGAAATTTTTGGCATTTCAAGTATGTCAAATTGCCCAGGAAATTAATTAATATATGTCCTCTTTCCAGGAAAATCAAACATAATCCGTTCTGCTCTACAATTTCAAACTTCCTTGAATGGGGCAGCTGCTTAAATTGAGGGGGCAGTGGATTATATGATGTTGATCACAGCAATGAACACACAAACTTGACGATTGTGCTTGCACGGAGTGAATATTGCGTATATGTGATAGTTTGCGAAAATGTTTCGTTCGATGTCCATGTGTCCATGTTACCATGAAATGGATAGCGAAACTAAAGAACCCTTGATCATTCAAGTTAATCGCTGCCAATGAAAGTGTCATAAATACATATGGCACAAGGCGCTTAAAGGTGTCCATGGGCCTAAAGCGTGTGGTGTAATGAAGATTCATTGCTGCGGACATTGTATAACCTACTTTGCGAGCCAACTTTTTGTCGCACTGCAGCTTCCTTGTCGATATTGCAAATAAGTAGCTCAAGGAACTTTATACAGCTACTACCATGTCCTGTATCTCCAACGAAAAGCAGCTGAATGTGGATACGCGTACGAGCAACATGTGGAATTTCACCACATCTCATTAATAACCCAGAGCATACACTGAACACTATACTCACAATACTTATACACTATATTCTACAAATATTTTTAGGGTTTTGTAAACTAATATTACAAAACCCTACTAAAATGGCGACCTGTCTGTCTGTCCGTCCGTCAGTGTGTCACAGCAATTTTTCTCGCAAACTACTTAAGCTAGAAACATCAAATTTTACACGTAGGTGTAAAGTGGTGCTCGCTTGAAAGTTCAATTACAAAAACAATTTTATGAGGTATTAGAGGAGGTCTCCCCATATAGGGGAGTGGCCACCGAAAAAACAATTTCATCAAAGGTAATCAATATGGATATCATATGAAAGGTCTTAATGAGAACTTTTCAAAACAGGTCTTAAACTGAGATTTTTTCCTTCAGGGGTGCACACGAAAGGGACATACACGAAAAACTCTTCTGATATGAGCTTCTGTCTGTCTACCCAACTTGTTTTTATATCAGTTACCTTATTTTAAATTTTTCAAAAAAAATAATTATATTCATGCGAAAAATTGTTCTGATGTTGTCTTGAAGTCATTCAAAAAAGGATCAGTTAGATCTTTTTCTATTAATTAATTATTAAAACTGTTATGCCTCTTGTTGTTAAATAAATACGTTTTTGTTTATTGAATCCGGAGCAAGTTTAATTTAATCAACTAAGCTAAAAACAAGAAGAGTGACGCGTTTTTTTTTTGAAGATCAAAAAAGGTATTAAATGACCTTTATATAGGTAAATGTTAATGAGTATATATTCTGCCGAAAATAGATCCTACTACACTTTTTAAATAAATTTAAATTCTGGGAGAACAAAACAATTAAATCTAAAAAAACATTTCACCATGAATTTCTTAACGAACAGCCGGGGCTTACTAATCCTTTTGCCACTAAACTAGGCCTAGTCTATGGGACGAGGCATCATATTGTCATAGGGGGCCTACAGATACCTGATTGCCCCGCTGGCAAACTCCTGAAAAACTGAAAGCGTTCAGAAACAAAATTCAGTACGTCCTGATTAAAAGTCATTGCCAGATTTCCTTCAGGCCCTGGGCAGGCCCGCTTCGCCCGATGCCGAAATAAGGTAGCTCATGGCGCCACGTGGGGGACTATCGCAGGCGGAATGTAGTCACTTGACCCGATGCGGCATATCTTTGATTGGGAAAATGATTCATCAAGTAAAACCATCTTTTCACATGTTGATCTCCTGAGGGGTTTTCACCAAATACCAGTCACCGATGAAAACATTCAAAAGATAGCCGTAACAGCGCCTTTTGGATTGTATGAGATCACCGTCATGACTTTAGACTCAAAAATTCGGCCCAAAGCTTTTAAAAATTCATGAATAATGTATTAAAGGGGTCTTGACTTCTGAACCTGTTATCTAGATGATATCGTCATTGCATCACGGTTGCAGCAATAGCATTGGCTCGACATATGCAAGATTTTCAAAAGTTTGAATCATTACAGTGTGGATATTCATACTGAGAAGTACGTTTGCGGTATTCCCCGTGTAGAATATGTTAGCAACGGTAGAATTTCACTGCCAGCATCCCAAGTTGAGGTGATTATAAAGTGTTTCCTTCCAAAGACGGTGCAGCAGCTGAGGTATTTATGCAGTACACTTTATTTTTAATCACCGCTTCATACGGAATGCCGCTAACATGTGAGCACCGCTTAATGCTCTTTTCTAATGTACAAAAAAAGGGGGATAAAGCAGGGTTGCGATAGACTGCGGAGGTGGCGGAAGCATTTACCAACAGCAAATAAAATTTGGCCGAGATTACTCTCCTTGTACATTACTAATCAGCTTGGCGTTAATTAGTGATGCGTCCGATGTGGCCATGGGTGTGCAGTTGCAACAAAAGTAGCACGAGAGCTGGTTAGCGTTCGCCTTTGGAAAAGGAAGTTAAACTTAGCTGAATCCACTTACTGTGCCTACCGTGACCGTGAATTTTTGACAATAAGTTGTGGTAAACGGCATTTCCAGCACTTCCTGGAAAGCACAATTTTCCATATTTGAACGCATCATAAGCCACTAGTCTATACTTTCTAACAAAGAAAAAACTTTTAGAAAAGAAAACTGACTTCGAAATGCCCTAAAAAGGATGAAATAAATTTTTTCAACGTTTTTTTTTTATTTCATCCTTTTTAATGGCACATTTTTTTCCATTTCAAATCTTTTAAAACTCGGTTTCTTGAATATGTTCTACCATGTTTATTAAAATATAATTTCGACTTTAGATTTTTTTTTAGTGAGCTGAAATGAAATGATGAAATCTTCATGAAAATGATGTCCTATGGTTAAATGAAAACTCGACTATGCATTTTCGTATTCATCTTTAAAGTTATGATCAGTTATAGAAGGAAAAGTATCGTCTGTTTACGTCGCGATTCCCGTTGGTCTTTAGTATATAATGTATAATAATATATTTTTTTTCATGTTAGGGAGGTAACTGCCCATTTACGCACAGAGTGTGGGACTCCCATGTTCGCAAGAAGGCGACTGGACTACCCACTTAACACCTCCCCTGTCAACCTGAGAGCCTTGCCTGGAACCGTTTCACACATAACTTGAGGCCATTTCTCGTTTTGTTACGCCGTGAGGCGCCTTCAAGCTGGGGGATCCCTTTCCCAGCGAGAGAGGAGAGGGGAAGAGGAAGTGCCACACAAGCGGCCCCCCAGCCTCAACACCACCAGCTGCTGTGAGTCTCTTTTATATTTTAGGACTGCCCGAACATAATGTGCCACCTGGGTTCATTTGTCAACCGATTCGAGCATCACCGCAACTATATTATCCGGGGTGAGCTCCCCCGTCTCCCTGTAGAGGGCCCTTCGCAGCCTGTCCCATTTTGTGCATGCAAAAAATGTGTGGCCGGTATTGTCTTCCTCTGCTGGGCAACACGAACAATCGGAGGACTGTGACTTACCAATCTTGTGCAGGTAAGACTGAAAACACCAATGTCTGCTCAAAAGCTGGGTCAGATAGAAGTCAGCCTCCCCATGCCTTCGATTTAGCCAGGGCCTCAGATCTGAAATGAGGCGCGAAGTCCACCTTCCCTTCGTGCAATACATCCAAGACTGCTGCCAATCCTTGAGTGAGCGTTGTCTTTCTTCGCGGACAACCATCTCCCTCGCATCCTCGTTTTGACGCAGATAAGCAGCGCAAATTAATTTTCAAATGGCGATTAACTATATAATTTACAATCACTCAATTCTTATTATTTCTTCGGGGAGTTTGATAAATCTTGTGTGTAACGTTTGCATCTAAGGATGTTAGAAGGTTCTTTTAATGAGTTCGTTACCAGGCAAAGAATGAATGCAGAAGAAAAAAGCATCCTGAAATTTTCCCAAATGAATTTGCTCTAAATCATGTTGAATTTGATTAATGCTGCATTTAGAATTGATTCATTGGTTATTTCCGGTAGAAATGATTGACTAAAGTGTACAGTTTATATAGAAAATTAAAGATACTTATCATTCTTATCATCTATCACAAGAACTCGGTATCTCCATCAAATCCTTGAAGAGTGCATAATAATTGGCATTTTTCGTAAGGAGGATCATTAAGTCTTAATTTCTCGATATCAATGTATCATATTGAACTGTTAATATCTACAGAGTCCTTGTAAGGAATAATATTTTGTACCGTTGCATTTTAGTTCAATATTTTGCCCTTCATTTGAAACCTCTATAATCAAAATCTTTACACAAGTCGATCAGTTGTGCTGGAAAATCAAAGTGAAAGTTGGAAATTTTTTAGTTTTAACGGTAAAAGTTCTTTATCATTGATTGAATTTCTTGTCCTTTAAATGGAACCTAAAAGGAAGGAAGACATATCACTTGCTGAAAACAGGACTCTGCTGTCGATCTGCCGTTGAAAAGTTATGCGTGAACATACATAAAAAAGCACCAACAAAAATATATACGCGATGAATTGACCTTTGAAATTCGGTTAAAAAGCAAATCATGTCTATCCTCGACAACCATGCCAGTCGAGTTTTATATAATAATTTTCTACCGACATACTACATATTTGCGGTGCGCAGAACTTAGTTGCTGACATATTGTCGCGTATGGATGTAATTTCGATGCCCATTCCCTTTGACTTTGAATAGCTCGTAAATGAGCAGATCAATGATTCCAAACTGTAGGAAAAGCTGACTGACAATGGAACATAGTTTTTGTTGAGAGCGGTTACCAGGAATGGCAAGGCAAAGCTTTTCTGTGGTTTTTCTGGCAACAAAATTTGTCCATTTATTCTCTTGACGGTGTGAAGAAAAATTTCCGATACCTTTTACGACCCATCGCATCCCAGCGGGCACGCTACAAGCAAGATGATATGTCAAAAGTCCGTGTGGATGGATATTCAAAAGGAAATTGTGAAGTGCGCGCATGTGTGTTTCCTGGGAGCAGTTCAAAGTAGAACGTCATCAGCGAAACGAGGGTCAACTATTCCCAATGTGCTCAACAAGGTTTGAACATGTCTATCTAGGCACTATTGACTCCATAGTCTCTTTGCAGGGGCACAGGAATTATCTTCTGGTGATTGATTGGTGCACCAGATAGCTTGAAGCGATTCATATGGTCATCATCATCTAAGGTGCCGCAGCCCAAGCCGGGTTTTAGTCTCCAAGATCAATCTCCTCTAATCATTACGGTTATGCGATCTTGCCCACCATTTTGTTACTCCTGGCAACGATCTGCTGTCAGCTTCTATCATCTCTTCCCATCGAGTCTTTAGTCTTTCTCGGTGGATGTGTAATTTGTGCTCTACCCATTAATATTTTTTTGGGGAGCTGGTTTTCTTTTATTCCTCTACACGGCCCGTCAATTGCTCCTTGCGTAACTTTACGTAAGCAGGTACAGGTGGTTCGTCAAACAATTCATACAACTCATCATTGTAACTTAGTCCACACCTAATTCCTTCTTTCATATTTACATTTTTTGGAGCACGTTCCCTTCAAAAACGCCCACTGCCTTTTCAGATTTAGTTGTCAGGGTTCATATTTCACTTCCATATAACCGCACAAGTTTGAAAAGTGGTTTGTAAATCTGGAGCTGATTTTTCCTGTGCACAACTTTGGACTCTAGAATGGGAGCTGCGGAATAAAAGGCTTTATTTACAGCGTTTATGTGGCAACCAATCTTATCCTTTTCGGCACCTTTTTGATTCAGGTTGACTTCAAGGTAAAGTTATTCATACTTTAAAGGTCGATATCTCTCACGGCCAAGTTTCGTTGGAATGAAGCTTTTTTCGTCGTTGATGTCATGGATTTAGTTTTAGTTTCATTAATTTGTAGGCCAATTCAGTTTGCTTCAGATTTTAGGCTTGAACATGCTTCTTCGGCGTCACCATAATATTGACATTATCAGCATATACTACCAATAGTGTGGACTTAAACATTAGTATACTTAAGATTTCAGCTAATGACGTGTTCCAGCGCAATATTAAAGTGTATTGGGGCAAGTCAATCCCTTTGTTTTAAGCCTGATTCCATTATGAAGCTGTCTGTCAGTTCACCGTTTATCTTGCCCTAGGACTCTCTAGCATCGTGACTTTGAACATGTGGGCTAGTTTTGTTGGGATCTTAAAGGCAAAAATTATTTAATACAGTGTGTTTCTGTAAACACAGTCGTATGCTTACTTGAAGTCGGTGAGAGTTGGTGCACATTGATATTATATTCCCAGCACACTACTTTAGGGCGAATAGAATTTTGAAGGCCTCGAGTTTGTAGTTTTACGCCAGACCACTGTTAACCACTCCTCTGACCGTATTCTGCACATTAGTCGATGCACAAGGCTATTTGGGTGGGGATCCTTCTCTGGGTAGTTCTTCTGGAATCCATATATTCCAGGAGCCTTATTTTTTCAGAAGTCCCATACTGCTGCCTGTACTTCGTCCCTGGTTTCTCTTGTTCTGCTTCTGAAATGATGATAATTCCTATTGTCGACCAGACAGCCATATCAATGGTCAAGTCAATCCGCAATAATTAGGTAGCACGGTTCAGAACTCCACCCACAGTTACAAGAGGTAGCTCAAAACGAGTCTCAGTTTTTTGGTAGCTGTCCACTTTGATTGGCTGTGAACGAATCTGTACGTCACCTTACGACTCCAACTCGAAAGGATACTGATCTCATTGCATGCTTAAATGACTTTTGCACAAACCTATGCAATTTTATTAATTTTGACAGGTTTTGGTATGAGGCCAAGTTTCCTGTTGTGCCAACTGTATTTTTCAACAAGGGCATTGAGTTTCTCTGCAGCTTCCAAAAAATAGATCTTGTTGAAATTTACTTACCTTAGTGGTGAAGCTCAAGTAATCTATTGAGAAAAATTGTAAGTCTTACCTGAAAAGATGGGAAAATTAAGTTAGAAAGCGTGAAACAAATTGGGTTAGATTATTGAACATTGTATGGTAGATAACTTAGCAGAGTAATATGGGAACTTTTTTCTATCAAAAAAATTTTTTTTTTTGAAAAATTAATAAGTTGAAAATGTTTTTGTACTGTTTCGTAATCAAAATGATATTCAAATATTATGTTTCGATTTTGCGCATAGTAATTGACTAACAAATTTAGCTTTATGGTAATATTGCGACATTTTGTTTCCGCTTTTGGTTTCACTGCCTGGTTCACATTTTAGCTATATATCTTTTTTTTACTTTCATGAAGTATTGAGGTCCATAACCGCAGTATTGGCTTCAAGGTTTGATTGACGAGTAACACGTTGATTGTCTTATTGATGACATAATCACACCAAAGTTTTAGTGAACTTTGTTGAATTTTTATGAAATCTTCCTGGTTGGAAAAAGGAGCCTTTGATAGCTTTAAATGTAGGCCAATAAACAAAGTTTGATAAATATCAACTGGTTTGCTATATATAAGAAACGCATCTTCGATTACTAGCAATGCTACGAAAAAAAACTTTGCAGCAGTGTAATACAAATGAAGGTCGTAACTCTATAGCTTGAACCTTCTATGCTGAAAAACTTAATTCCCCGCAAAATTGATTGTGTTTCCCACAAATATGATTGCGTTTCTGATACGACTAGTTTAGAAAAGGCATGAGCATTATAAAGTTATTGTGCAAAGAAAAAATGAGCAGATGAAGCATTATAAATTTTAAGTGTTCTCCTTCTTCCCAAAATATTTCTGTTTAGAAACAAAACAAGTTGAATTAACAGGAGAGTGAATGCCAAAGTTCCAAACATATGTTGTGAACCTACTTTCTTCAAACCCAACAGGAGTGAAATAATTCATATCACAGTTCATTTAACGTTTGTGGAAAGAACTGAAATTCAGAGAGCTTAGAGAGGAATATTTCTCAGTTGCAAATAATTTCATAGCCTGACAAAGGGTTGTTGACATTGAAAGCCCTCATATACTACCTACCTATGAAAAGTGTCCGCTAAGCACTTTCCATTGCACCAAGGTTCCTATGACCAAAAATAAATCACTCACAAAACCAAATTTGCATACTTCGATATTCTTAAAATGTCCCTGTATCGTTGCATCGAGAAGAATTGAACTTTTGAATGTTTCAACATCTCTTTTCAAGATTTACGGCGTTTGAGGGAAAGCTTCAAAAAGCCTTAGATTCTATCTGAATTTACTGAAAAAGCTGTTCGAAATACTCAAGTCCATTGATTGTATTGGCTTTTCCATTAACATAACATAATAATAAACAAATAAATTTCAATAAATCGATTGTAAGGCGTGTTGTGTAGCTAGTGGCAACGTTTTGTTGAAGCTATATACCGTTAATATAAAGTTCACCCAATTCTAGCCACAAATAACCTTCCAACATAACACAATAGCGCTCTCCATTGACGGTAACATGACGGCTGTTTTCATTGTCCAAAAAATATGGCCCAATCACACCTCCGCCATGAAAACCGCACCAAACAGTAACTTTTTGCAGATCCAACGGTGTCCCAAGAAGCACATCTGAGTTTGTTGCTGACCAATAATGCATATGCCCGAAATAAGTTTCATTGCTGAAGATTATTTTCCGATGAAATTCTTCATTTTCGTCAAGCTTTGCCAGAGCCCAACTGAAGAAGTTTCGGCATTTGGGCGTTTCGAATGATCAAATGGCTTTAGTTTTTGACTCAATTTGATCTTGTCATCATGTAGGCCAAGATTTTTTCGGAAAATATGCCACAGTGTCGTTTGAGTGATGCCCAATTCTTGAGAACTACGTGAAATCGACTTTTTTGGCTCATTTTGAGTCAATATACTTACGGCTGCGATATTTCCTTCGCTTCGAGCGGTACGACGTCTTTTTGGCGCCGGAATGTCCAATAGTGAAAATTTGGACTAGGACTTATCCACTTTAGCACGCACAACTTGTCGGGTGGGACGATTATTGCGGCCGAAAATTGCATTAAGCACTCTTAAAGTTGTGACCACTGACTGAGAAATTCGGTATTAATTTTAAATAATTAAAAAATGTTGCTGGTTCGTGAACTTTACCATGATTAAAGTGTTGACTTTAACTAACGTTTCGATGTTGACAGTTTATTAAAAAACTTTTAGGATGCATTTATATAAAGATAGAAATTGCTATGCCCACAAATGGAAACCCATATATCAGCATTAACATTTAGTATTATTGAATCGACTTGGATCAAATATGATAACTTGCGATCTGAACCTTTAACTATTTTCATTCAAATTCATCGTTAAAAGCTCAAAAAGTTCAAGGGGAACTTATTCATTTTATTCCATTCTCAAGGCATTGGATTCACGACAATCTTCGCTAAATACATCGATATTTCCTGCAATTAATGTCACCATTTCAGATTTTTCAAATGTAGTCCTGCCGCTTTGATCGATAACGCTACCGAATATAAGCGTTCACCCGGCACATATTGAAAATCTGAAACAAAAACTTGATGAACTGTCAACAAGTCAAGCCGAGCTTTACCGTCATCAACCCAATCCAGCTCATACAATAACAGTGAGCTACATTGCCTTACTATCCTTCTTGTTCATTATAGGGTGGCTGGTTTACCAATACATGAGGACTTCAAGAGCGGCAAAATGCACCAGGAAACCAGTTCCAGCTCCACGACAATCAGTACTAGACCTGCAATATAACTTTGAAGTTTGCAACTTTAACAGGCAGCATTATGCTGGGGACATCAAATAACCATCGTCAGATATAAATTCATTTAAGTTAAGTAAAAATAATCTAAATTCAACGTTTCCATTTCACTACATACATTTCATTCGTATTTTAGTTCATTTTACCTGTTCACATGTAACACGATGATTTTCTTCAAATGCACTTCAGCCAGACCTAGCGTCAGCAAAATTTCATTGCATATGTGGGAAACATTTTTTGTGGTAATTCGACTATCTGTTGTGCATGGTAAAATTATCGTGTAGTAAAGAATGCTTAGTTGTTATTTTTTGATTAACTTTAGATTTTTGAATGATATGATGAATAAAGTTGAGTGTGAATCAGAACCCGTGGTATTAATAATTCGTAGCCTAATTTAAAAAGTGGTAGAGTGTCCTGCCAAATTTTTTGAGTTGGTTTTTGCAGACTCTTGAAGTAGGGTGTTCATGCTTTTGATAGTGCTCAGCTGAACAGACATACTTTGGAAAATCTTGGCCCTACGTACGGACGAAGCAAAAAAAATCATTAGACCGATTTAGTTGCATAATGAACTTACTTGCTTGCTGTTTTAGCCTGATATGCCTTTCCAGAAAATTTGATGCAAATCGAAGCAAAATTGTGACCTACAGCATGACTTCCAGTTTTCAGTTGGCCAAAGGGAAGGAACTGACTCACTGACTGAAATCGCTGTTTTTATGTATGTATATATAGTTAACCCTAGCCATACCTTCCAATCTATCGAAAAATGCTTCTAACACATATTTATTTGTATCCCAGCTGAATATAATTAGCAAACCTACCAATGAGTATCCTTTTTGAGACTAACACCTACGCAGAGAAGTCGCATTAGCTAATTCATTCGGGTCAACTAGGAAAGACCGCAAGGCCCAAAACAGCAATTTCGAACGTGATTCCAATGCTTTTTATATGAACACAAATAAGCAAATACCTTTTAATTATTTAAAATGTTTTCACATAACCCAAGGACCTACCATCAGTTGCCAATGACAATGTTGGAGCAAGAAGGATCAATACAGCCAATTAGTCTCCTCGAAAAGTTCATCTCACCTTGCCGTTCAACGGTTATATTTTCTGAAATAAACCAAAAGGCATGTGAAACGGTTCTGCTCCCTTTTTTAACCTCAGTTCCAGATTTCTACTTCAAAAGAGAGATTTTATGAATGTTCGGTTGAGTGGAAAATAAAAGCAAGAGTTTGAATTTGATAAGACGGAATTGATGTTTGGTGTGTATGCTATGAATAACTTGAGGCATTTCTGATGTGATGGATGATATTACAGCAATTTTAAAGACCGATTTAAGTACCTGTCAGTTGAGACTCGATTCGTTCAACATTTAACATCAACATCAAATAAGAATAAAAGGAAAATATGTTCATTTCTAATAAAATGTATCTTTTAAACAACTGAAAGCATGACCCGGCATAATGTCATTCCCCACTCTAGCCATCAAACTTCATTTGCAAACATGAAATTGACAAGATAACATCTTGTGCGGCTCTCCAATTCTTTTATATCCTTCAGGACATCAAAAATCACGTTGACTCTCACCTTCAATCCGTGTTTATTGAGTGGGGGCGGGAAACCGTTCCGTGAATGATGAACCACTTTCTATTCAATTCTCTAATAGATTCTCTTGAAAATCCCATCAAGGAAGCAGCAATTCTCTATTCACTGAATGAAAAACCACAACAAGATCTCTCAATTCACTTTTCCGCAACGATAGATTTTAACTTACAACATCCTCTTTCACAATCCAAATACACTTGAGCTACCTCCACACGTACTCGCATAATCGTATATTTTCCCCACACTTTCACCCCTGACATGCCACATTTGCGAAGTCCAAGAAAATATGTTGAATTCTCGTATAGATTTCTATCTTTACATCCTGACACGATTTTTTTCATACGTTCTCGCTACTACTACGCGTTTATTCTACGTGAGTGAAAGTTGAAGAGGCGAAAAAGATTGCCGCTCAATGAAATGATTAGGTTAATAAAACAAGATTGTCGATATGCAAATTTCCTTATTTTTCCTGAAACGTTCCAGTACGGTGTGGCGAATGAGGTTTGCTCGAGGTATTGGGGAGACGACGGTGGAGAGTGTGGCAGGATGTGTTGAATATGTTGCGTATACAAATGGTGAGTACAATAATAATAAAGTTAGACACGCCGGAAAATTTTAGGCAGACACCTGTGATAAAGTTGTTAGGACATTGTAGAGTGTGAGGCAGGATACGGTTTGCTGCGTATCCCAGAGGGAAAAGTTTTTGGGTAATATTTTTTAAGGGGGTTGTAGGTCACATTGTAAATTTTATTGCAGAATTGTAGCGGTTGTAGGAAATATTTTGGCTGAATGTAAGATAGGATACAAAGAGATGTGTAGGATTGGTGGGACAGCGTTTTAGGAGTCTTTGGAGGTTTAGTTGCAATCTTATGCATTTGGCAATAACTTTTACTTTTTCAAATCAATTTATGTATAGACTGAAATGATAATCAATTGTTGTGTTCCTTGAAATGAAATAAGCAGATTATTTAATATGCTATTACTCGTTGTTTGGTGCCGTTATTTCTAAATCATGAAATTATCAATAAAACACGGTCCTTATTCAAAAACGTCTCAGTTTGAGGACAGCATTAAGGTAAAAAGTCCCCGTTGGCAGCACCAGCCGGAAAGGTAAATTTCTCGTATGTAGCGTAAAGTTTCGAAAAAGAATTTGGCTTGCCTACTACTGGACTTCTTACTGCAATTTGTGTAGCACTACATGGGTATTTATTAACAGAAAGGTTCTGCCGCCGTTCGTATTTGGAGAACCTTCATAGAGGCGCATATATTTTACTAATTAAATTGAGTTGCACAGGTATGGACCACATATTGAAAATCGGCGGGTAATAAATTGTTATAAACATATTTATACTCGTTTCGCCCTTCTCACATTTGCTGTTTATACATTTCACAGTGGTTACCACACAAAGGTGATAACTTGTCGGCTTAAATAGCTCAAATAGTTAATTTCAAAAGATTTCCATAAAAGTTTAATCAGCACTTGCATTGCCATTAATATATGCATTTTCGATTCTTTTCTGAACCACCAGGGGCCGTCATTTTGAATTTTTATTGAAAACGGCTGCTAAAAATATTAAGCTGTAAATTGTCGAATTTTTTATTTGTCATCCGATTTGCATAATTAAATTAAATTAACTTGCCTTAATAACTTATAATTTCAAGTTTTATCGGAATCTGTTGAGAAACTTGGCTGTTAGAGGGCTACAGAAATAAAAAAAAATGTTTATGTCCCGCCCCTGTATCGGGTGACCCCCTTAAACACTTTAAAATATTTTCTTACACTGCAAATTTCAAGAGGCACCACTTTTGACCTGCGTAGAAAATTTCCTCATTCTAGCTCAGGTGGTTTGCGAGAAAACTTGTGACGCACGAACAAACGGACGGACGGACAGACAGACAAGTCGCGATTTTATAATTTTTTAGGGTATTGTTAAAAATATTTTACCATATTTAAAAAATATTCTGATTTATAAATACGTTCAAGATAAGTCATTTAAAACGTTTCCATGAAAAAAATTCATTATTTCAGTTGCTACTAAAATAGCGAATTTCGCTTGCCTTGTGACCTTTGGGGGCCGCCATTTTGAATGCATGCATTTCATTTTGGACTATTTTAAATCTTTGTGTGCTAGAACCTCATCAATCAATGTGCCAAATCTCCTTCAAATCGGAGTTTCACTCTAGACAGGGCAAAATAATTCAATTTTTAGTGAAAATGGCAGCTAAAAATATTGGGTTTTAAATTTTCGACTTTTTTATTTTTCATTCAATTTTAATAATTTTCTGCGCAATGCAAGAACATTGGACAGATATCCATAATCTCAAGTGTCATCAAAATCCGTAGGAAAATGTGACCGCTAGAGGGCCACAAAAACCTGAAAAAAACGCATATTTAAACCGCCGCCATTTTGAAATTTGCACATATATAATCTCAAAAATATCAAAGTCTGTAGATCTTAGTAATGTCTATCTCGAAACCAAGTTTCATATATGTCGGATCAAAATTGCGACTTTTAGAACCTTTGAAGTTTTGAGTTTCAACTGGCCGCCATTTTGTTTTTGTCACCTGACCTCCAGTTTTTTAATTCTTTAGATACTTACAATTTCTATCTAACTGCCGAATTTCATGAAAATCTGTTGAAAGCTTTGACCACTATTACAACAACAAAATTTTGCACGTTTTTCGACATTTGAGCGGCCGCCATTTTGTTCCTGCCGTACCAACTTTGGATTTTTTATCGTGAGATTCATCGCATACATCAGTGAATCTTTTTACCAAATTTCATCCAAATCGGCGCTATACTTTGGTCAGAACAGAAATCACGATTTTTCGTCTAAAATGGCCGCCATTTTTTTTTCGCCCGGCCGATATAGCTGGTTAACGACCTTAATCAAGGTATTAAACCAATACACCTTTCCTGAAAATTTGGTGAAAATCGGAGCAAAATTTAAACTTCTAGCGTGGTCACAAATTTCGTTATATCCCATGTATATATATAAATATATATATATATATATATATATATATATACATATATATATATATATATATATATATATATATATATATATATATATATATATATATATATATATATATATATATATATATATATATATATATATATATATATATGATACTCTCCGCAATAGGTAAATTTCTCTCGAGAAATTTACCTAAAAGTTAAACAGTCAGTTTATTGCAAAAATTGGCTGAATTTTAACTTTTCACATTTTTTTCCATAAATATACCCTCAAAGACTTACTTATATTCCTTTCACTTAAGATAAAGACAAACGTTTTCCACAGTCCTGCCCTCCCTGCTTACCATTCACCTCTGTCGTCACACTTTTGATACGCGATTTTCAAACCGGTCATCAACACCCAGAGCCGAAACGAGGAGATCCGCGACGAGGGTGGAGCCTTTCGTGCCCCTCCTTAAGAATATTTGCACGATCGAAAACTGTGTAGTGAGCTGTTTACGCATAACGCTTTCGCCATCACGTACTAGATGGCGGTGTGCGTCTTTAAGAACTCGCCAGCAACTTGTCACTCAAAAAGCAATGAGGCTGAGCTATGATCAAATTGTGAGAGTTTTTCTGGTAAAATAAATCAATTGTGTGCTTAAAAGTGGTTTAATTAAAGATCAAAATTCCTTGTTTTAGTTAGTGACTGAACAAAATGAACATGGTGCCGTAACTCGGGAGTAAAGTGTTTAACAAAAGTAAGCTGTGGACTTGTGAAATATTGTGAATTGCTCTGTCAACTGAGAAAAATTCTATCGATTTGGTACTAGTAAAATTTTTGAGTTTTATTCTATGGACTTGTGAAAATTTTTGCTTCATGCTACAGTGACTTGGAGAAATTTTAATGTGTTTTCGGACTTGTAATTTTTTTTGAATCTTTACTACGGACATAGAAAACATGATAATCAAACTTCGTAATACTTGAGAAAATTTATAGTTTTATCTAGCTTCAATTTTTAAAAATTTGGACTTTTTGAATATTTTAACTAATTTCCAACTGGACTTTATGTGATAACCGTATATAATAAGCAAAATTGAGAACTTAATTAAATATTGCTAAAGTAAATCCGAATGTATACATATTTACACCTTGAAACGGGAGTAAATTAAGATGGCTACTACAACAGACTCTTTAATACTTAATCAAGACGAATTGTTAAAGCTTATTGCGGAGGCCTTTGGGAACTATAAGAATTCTCATAAGACAAGAAAACCAGCCTTTTATATTGAGACTAGAATCGAAGCCTTAGAGTCACTATGGAAATAATTTAATGA
Organism: Odontomyia ornata; assembly: GCA_963969285.1. NCBI lineage: Eukaryota > Metazoa > Arthropoda > Insecta > Diptera > Stratiomyidae > Odontomyia > Odontomyia ornata. The sequence continues at coordinate 271,836,156 of OZ017740.1, forward strand.
TCGTCACACTACAATATTTTGTGAATTGGAGATGGATGACCAGGCTGACTTACCTAATTTTACCAAAGATAGATATGAACAAGTTGAAGAAACATACATAGAATGCAAGGCCCAAATAAAAGATATTTTGGAGAAGATAAACAAAGGTTCAACATCAGTGAGTTTACCTTCAGCATCATCTGTATCACGGGGGCCCAGTTGCTAGGTACGCCTACCGCAGATTAGTTTACTTAAGTTTTCTGGAGATTGCGAAGAATGGCAGTCTTTTCATGACATGTTTCTGCCTCTAATACATACTAATGTGAGCCTAAGTGCTGTCCAAAAATTACATTACCTAAAGAGTTGTCTTGAAGAATGTTTCTACTTGTTGAAGAACCTTTCTACTACAGAAACCAACTATAAGGAGGTTTGGTTATTATTGACGAGGCGTTATAACAATAAAAAGTTCAATACAAATGAAGTTTTAAAGCAGTTTTTTGGACAAAGAGTAATCAACGTCGAAACAGCTAACGCCATAAAACACCGATTGGACAATACTTCAGCTTGTTTGAAGTCTCGCAAATTTAAGAATCGACACGAGCTCGTGAGACGTTATTACCAATCATCTCGTAGTTTCTGAGTTAGACCAAGAATCGAGAACACAATGGGAGCTTCAGCTAAGACAAAACAATACAGAGAAGCTGCCAACCTGGGAATAGCTTAGGAAATTTATGAAGAATAGATTTAGAACGATAAAGAAGTTAGAAGGAACTAAGTCGACAACGCGAGTACCAATAAAATCATTTCACACTACAACCGCAGCAAAGAAGTCTAATTATATATGCGTAATGTGCAAAGATTAATATGAAACAGTTTTCAAAATATATTTCACAAGAACTTTAATTGCCTTGCACCGACACATACGGTCATCGATCGACGAGTTGCCTACGTTGTGGACGTCGCCATCATTCATGACTGCATCTGGAGAGAGAAAAGATAGAAACGCAAGGGACATTCAAAGGAGATAAAAAAAATTCACAACCACACACACAAGATATTACGACGATATTATCAAACTTTTCTAAAACATTATCATCCTGTGACGTTTTATTAGCAACTGCAGTGATTAGGGCACAATCAGCTTGCAGGTCTCTTTATGTAATGAGGGCATACGTTGATCAGGTGTCGCAGGCCTCGTTTATTACAGAAGCTACCGTACAATTACTGGGACTTAAGCGTACATCAATCAATTGCTTGGTATTAAAAGTGAGAGAATGCCGCAGAAGGAATGCAGGGGGAATGCCGGTCGACAAGAGCACTCTTGGAGGCTAGCATTCTTTGGGGAGGTCCGCCTCCACGTACCCAAGGAAATTACCACAGGGAGAATGCTGGTCGACAAGAGCACTCTTGGAGGCTAGCATTCTTTGGGGAGCGCCACCCCCACGGACCCGAGGATACGGGGGGCGCCGCGAGGTTCCCTCCTGGGATGACAGGTAACGACTCTGATTGGATCTGGACTACGCTTTGGACATCGAACTGGAAATGACGCTTTGGGCTGGCGGATGTGATGGTTTGGACCTAGTTGCTTTGCACAGTAGCGCCGAGGTGACACTCAAGTGTGAACGGCTCCAATTCAACTATCATACCGTCTCCGTCCCAGTAAATCCTTGGCAGGCCTCGGAGTACGTTCGAAGTTCTCAGCATTGGGTTGGTGGTGTAAGTTCGGTTGAGACGGACTCCCGATTAGCGCTAGTCTGGCTCTGAGCACTTGTCCCCATAAGGGCTTGTGCCAACCCTCGCATGGCCTCCCTGCTCTGCAAAGATAACCATGGGACCAAAAAGGCGACTACACACACGAACGGAGATAGCGGCTCCGAGGGGGGACCCAACAAAACTGAAGCAAACAAAATCAAAATACCACAAATACCCAGAAAAAAAAACGAAAAATAATAACGACGACGCAACCAGCGGTTGCAGCCACGAGGTCAACAGTACATCGTGAGCGGTACTAACAACGACAAAAACGAAGACTAACACAACGACAGTGAAGACGGACGAAAAACGGAGAATACAGACTGAGATTCCTGCGGCGTTGGGGCGCAGCAAAAAAATGATGCGAACGCCCGAGCGTCCTATTAAGGAGAAACGGGAAACTCTGCAGGACACTTCAGGTGTTCGAGCACCGAAAATTCGACTGTCACTGCTGCGATCGTTACCGCAGCCACCGATGCAAGGGTCACAAATCCCGACATTGCAACGAAAAATCCAGAAGCCAACGAGGAGATTACGGCACGAAAACCAACGAGTCACCAAACACCGCGTGAATGCACCGCCAAAGTTGAAAATGTGGAGGAAGTACTGCACTTGGAAACGGAACGCGATAACCTCTCCCAAGGATGGTTGCAAGGTACAATTCCGGCCCAGCGATATGAAGAAGAAAGACTACTCCGAAAAGCGGGAGATGTTCTGAAAAGAATACAAGCTACATGCGACTCCCCAAAAATCAGCAAAGCAGCAAAGGAAGGGCTCCTTGAACTAGAGGAGCTCCTAGATCGCATAGAGCACTACCGGAGAAGCTGATTAAGGGCCGAAGACGAAGAGAAGGCTAAAAAGGCGCTTGGGGCGAAATCTAAAGGCGACACGCAGATAGCTCCACCATTAAACGTCAATAAAAGAATGGCGACTAGCCCAATCAAAGGACATCGGGATAAAAGAAGGAAGGAAGAGGCACTTGAAGGGCGTGAGGCACTAAATCAGGGGTTCCAGACAGTGCTTACATAAGGAGCGAAGAAAGCCGCAAAAAAACTCCTTTAAAAAAAGCCAGAAAGTAAAGTTGGTACGGACGCCCAATTACAATAAGGACCTGATGCAAAGCAAGAGAGGCAGAAGCCCCGACGAAGACTCCGGCAGCAGGCACTGCTTGTAAAGCCCCAAGATGGCCGATCCTACGCGGTGGTACTGCAGGACATCAGGGAAAACGTCAGGCCCAATGACACTAATACTACCATTAAAGAAGTACGACCAACGCGGTCAGGCCACATACTGGTCGAATTTGGAGCAGAGGCCGGCAATAAAGATGCATTCTGTGACGCAGTAAAGAAAGTCCTCGGCAAAAGCGCAACTATAGCCCCACTCCAACCGATAGGCACGATCGAAATACGAGACATTGACTGCGTGACGGATCTGGCCGAGGTAGAAGAGGTCATCAAAAAGGAGTTCCCTAGCGTGGGAAGGATCAAAGCGAGACTGATACCAGGAAACAACAGGGGACAACGCATGGCCATAGTTGACTTGACAGAAAAGGACACCAAACAATTCCTGAACAAGGGCAAAGTACGAATTGCGTGGGTTGTCTGTAGGATACGGCAAAGAGCAATGCCTCTTCTATGTTTCAAATGCCTTGGTTATTGTCACACCACACAAGTATGCAAAGGACTCGATAGGAGTTGCCTATGTTACAAATGCGATGAAATGGGTCATATAAGAAAAGAGTGTACGAAGGGGGCACACTGTATTCTTTGCAAGAATGCTGATCCAAAATTTGATTTTGGACACGCCTTGGGATCAGGAAAAAGCCGGGTGTTACAGGAAGCCCCAGCCAAGGCAAAATCAGAGCTTCGATGACCCAAATCCTGCAGCTAAACCTACACCGCAGTTCAACCGCCCAAAATCTGCTTGAGCAGTTTGCGAGTGACATGAAAGCCGACTTCTTGCTGCTGAGTGAGCAACACCATAATAAAAGTCCTGCATTATGGTACTCTGACGAAACTGGCACTGCCGCCATCCGGATTCGGAATAGTGACTTTCAAGCGGAGAGTTGTGGACGGCGGTTTCGTGTGGGTTCGGTGCTCAGGGGTCACCTTCTTTAGTGTGTACCTTACGCCTAACGAGCCGATATCATCTTTCCAAGCCAAGCTTAATGCTCTGGAGGGCAGTGTCTCGAACGCAGAGGGCAAAGTGCTTGTTGGGGGCGACTTTAATGCTAAACCAATCGAGTGGGGCATGCCTCAGACAGATCCGTTGGGAAAACGAATCCTGGAAATGGCAGCCAGGACGGCCCTCGTCGTACCAAACTCCGGAAACACGCCGACTTTCCGCCGTATTGGCTGTGAGGGAACCATACCGGACGTGACATTTGCCTCGGAGTCCTTAGTACGGAGGATACACAACTGGAAAGTATTAGAGGACTACTCAGCCAGTGATCATCAGTGCATTCTGCTTGAGATAAGTGATACTATCTCCTGACGTCCGTGCTCTGGGCCTTCTACAACTGGATGGAACATCGGAAGGATGGACGTCGCAAGGTTCGTCAAGGTTCTCACAGCAGGTGAGCCGCTGCAGGGAGCTTCGGAGGGGACGGAAGAACTGGCAGCTCAAGACGTGATAAATTCTACTATGAGCATAATTACGACTGTTTGCTGCGCTTCTTCGCAGTGTACTGGTGGTCTACTGAAATCGCTGAAAAGCGGAGGGAGTGTCACAAGCTTCGGCGTGAGGCTCAACGGGCGCGGAACCGTGACGAGGCATGCAACTGGGTGACAGCATATAAGTCGGCCAGGAAATGCCTACGCAAACTGATCAACAGTAGCAAGGCTCGCTGCTGGCAACACTTAGTGGACAATGTGAACAAGGATCCGTGGGGCCTTGGCTACAAGCTGGTCATGGGGAAACTTGGTGCCCTACCGAAGCCTTGTATACATGATGCGGAAAAGATGGACGTGAAAGTGCGGGGACTCTTCCCCGCCCGTCCCGTCCGTGGTGACGCTGTCCATGGTGAAACAGCAGTAGAGTGCCCACTCCTTGAAAGCGAGGAAGGCTTCAGGTTCAGATGGTGTTCTAGCTGAGGTGTTGCGGCTCGTCTATCACCATTGTCCTGACTTGCTGCTCAGTACATTCAACGCTTGCCTACGGGACGGGGTTTTCCCGGTACGATGGAAGGTGGCGAGGCTCGTGCTGATCAGCAAGGGGAAAGAAAATCCCGGATCGCCGTCTGCATACCGCCCATTATGTATGCTAGACACGGCTTGAAAAGTGCTAGAGAAACTCATCAAGGGAAGACTCACTGACGTGATTCGTGCTGCTGGGGACCTATCTCCTCGGCAGTACGGCTTTAGAGCAGGACGTTCTACCATTGATGCGATTGAAGAAGTGGTGAACGCGGTCCAAAGGGAAGAGGCATATAGTCGCACCAAGCGACGGATCGTCCTATTGGTGACACTCGAAGTCAGGAATGCCTTAAACTCCGCTAGATGGGTGGATATTCTGGATACGCTGGAAAACTCTTTTCAAGCTCCAGAATATCTAATGCGGCTTTTGAGGAACTACCTAAAGGACCGAAGCCTGCTCTACGACACGACACAGGGCCAGCGAAGGATGGAAATCGCATCGGGTGTTGCCCAGGAATCTACCCTTGGTCCGGACCTGTGGAACGTGTCTTACGATGGGCTACTGAGACTTGAGATAACAGATGAGTCACGCTTGGTCAGCTATGCGGATGATGTTGCAGCTCTGGTCCTGGACGCACCGTTGAACAAGCGCAACTTAGGCTAGGTATGCTAATGCGCCCAGTGAGGGACTGGATGACTGCTCGCGGTCTGAGTTTAGTACTGGAGAAAACCTTGACAAAAAAGAGAATCCTTAGAGTAAGGATGATCAGTATTGGAGACATAGAAATCGAATCGAAGCCAGAGGTGAAGTACCTGGGGCTACTGATCGACTCGAAGATGAGTTTCTTGGAGGAAATCAGGGCAATGGCAGAGAATGCTGCTTCGGGAATATTGGCCCTGAGTCGACTTATGGCCAACGAAGGGGGACCCAGCCCATCAAGAAGACGTATCTTGATGAGTGCTGTAGGGTTAAATGCTACTGTACGGAGCAGAGGTATGGGGTGACGCCCTCAGCAAGGAGGTATACCGAAAACGTTTGGCACAGGTACAGGGAAGAGGAGCACTGAGAATTGCATCTTCGCATCCAACAGTCTCCGACTCGGCGGTGAGAGTGATTGCAGGCGTGATACCTGTCGCCCTCCTTGCTAGAGAGCGCCGTGCTGTTTACCTGCGCCGAAACGAGGATGCGAGGGAGATAGCTGCCCGCGAGGAGAGACAGCGCTCGCTCAACGATTGGCAGCAGTCTGGGGTGAATTGCACGAAGGGAAGGTAGACTGCGCGCCTCATCCCGGATGTGAGACCGTGGCTTAATTGAAGGTATGGTGAGACTGACTTCTATCTGACCCAGCTTTTGAGCGGGCACGGGTGTTTTCAGTCTTACCTGCACAAGATCGGTAAGTCACGATCTCCCGATTGTCGGTTTTGCCCAGGAGAGGAGGACAGTGCCTGTCACACATTTTTTGCGTGTACAAAATGGGTCAGGCTGCGAAGGTGATGCTCGAATCGGTTGACAAATGGAACCAGGTAGCACATTATGCTCGGGCAGTCCTAAAATATAAAAGTGACTCACAGCAGCCGGGGGCGCTGATGCTTGGGAATCGCTCTTCTGGCATTTCCTCTTCGCCTCTTCCCTTTCGCTAGGAAAGAGACTCCTCAGCTTGAAGGCGCCCCACGGCGTAACAAACGAGAAGTAATGTGTCCAGTCTGGACTGGATTCTCAGGTTGACAGAGGAGATGTTTAGTGGGTAGTCCAGTCGCGCATGGGAGTCCCACACTCTGTGCATAAAAAGCATTCACCTCCCTACCAAAAAAAAAAGTGGGAGACTGTCACACCCGAGTTAAGTGTTACGTATCTTTACGTATTAAATCAAGTCATCAACCAGGTAAATCAATCTCAGTACATGCATTTGTGTTAAAAACCCTTACATTTATGGTTCCATCTAGGATAATTCATTCACCTGATTGGCTTGAGTTAGAGAAGTTACCATTAGCAGATCCAGAATTCACAACAGCGAGTAAAATTGATATCTCACTCGGAGCTGAAGTATGCGGAGAAATACTGAGGAGGGGCGTAATCAAAAATCCATCTAGAAATTAGAAATTTTATAGCTCAGAAGACCAGTCTAGTTTGGATTGTATCAGGTCAGTTGTCGCCAGATTCAACTTAAGCGAATAGAATTATTAGCATGCACACACAAATCAAAGAAGGTAAGTTAGTGAGAAATTTCTGGGAGATAGATAAAGAACCAGAAATACAGCAGAAGATACTAAACGAAGAAGAGATAATATGTGAAGCACATTTAGAATCAACCACTATAAGAGATTATTATGGTTGGTTTATTGTACGGTTGCCATTCAAATCGGAAGATCCAGAATGTCAAAACGGGCAATCGTTACAAAAAGCATCAAAACGGTTCATGCCTATGGAGAAGAGATGAAATCAAAATGTTAAACTACTTAAAGAATATGTTAAAGTTATAGAGGAGCATAAAGAGCTTAATCATATTCAACTTGTACCAGAAGAAGACATAATAAATCCTAGAGCAGTATACCTACCTCATCATTCTGTAGTACGTGATGACAAGGATACGACTAAGATTCGTGCCGTATTTGACTCTCCCTGTAAAGGTTTAAATAACGTATCCCTTAATGACGACTTACAAGTCGGACCAAAATTGCAGCAAGATATACATCACCTCTTGTTAAGATGGCGGGATCACAAAATTTGTATTATTGCAGACTTGATCAAAATGTGCCGACAAGTACGTGTTAGTAAGAGAGACGTTAATTATCAACGCAGTGTGTGGAGAGCTAACGCAAATGAGCCCTGGAATATTATCAGCTATTGACTTTAATCTTTGACCAGGCTTCTGCTTCGTATTTAGCGGTAGTCACTACACAAGCTAGCAGAGACTGAAAAGACACAATTCCCTGTGGCGGCAAAACTAATAAAATAGGATTTGTATAGGTATGGATGATTAAATGATAGGAGCGGAAACAGAGAGAGAGGCAATCAAAATATTTGAGCAATTAAACAAACTAATGAAGTAACATGGATTGAGCTTTCAGAAATGGATTAGCAATTCAAGTTTGGTAGTGAATTACATCGAAAATGAAAAGAGAGAAGATGAAACAGTTAGAATTAAAACCCATACAACACTAAAAATACTAGGACTGATATGGAATAGAGCGAAGAATACACTGGAATATGAAATTAAGCTGTAACCATTAGAGACACCTGTAACAGAACATAAGGTGATTTCAGCACGATTGTTCAATCCACTGAGTTTGATAGCTCCAACAATCATAACAGCGAAAATATTCTTACAAAGGCTTTGACTGTCCCAAATCGAGTGGGATCAAGAGCTACCAGAACCATTACTAAATGACTGGATTATCTGCAGAGAAGAATCACAAGTTATTTCTAGTTTTTCTATAACCCGATGGGCTGGAGGTTGCAAATCTGATGTGCATACTGAATTCCAATGGTTTTGCCATGCGTCAAATAAGGCGAATACCGCGGTGTCTATTTGCGAACGATATATGAGCAAGGTGAACACATCAGTCTTATTGCATCAAAGACCAAGGTCGCGCCTGTTAGACAAGTGTCTGCCCTACACTCAGAGTTGTGTGGAGCGGTATTACTAGCCAAACTTCTAAAAGATGTAACACGAGTGCTAGACATAGCCAAAGAAAATATACATGCGCGGGGAGACTCATCGGTTGTTCTCGGATGGTTAAGTAATCACTCCAGCAAGTCGGAGACATTTATTGCGAATAGAGTTTCGGAAATACTTACCATCATGGACAATAGGCAATAGTCGTATATCCGATCTGATGAAAATCCAGCGGATAGCGCCTCTAGAGGCATAAAAGCATCGAAACTGATGGTACTAAGTCTATGGAAGAAAGGCCCTCAATGGTTACAAGAAAAAGAGGTCAAGTATAATAAAGGAGATTTAAACCGGTGTTACAAGAAAAGAAACCCGAGAAAATGTGTCCTGCAGCAAGCGTTAATGAAGACAATAGCACAGAATTCATTCATAGACCGATTCTCGTCACTTACTCAACTGCTTAGAGTTGGATCTTATCGCAGAAGATTTCTTGATTTTAAACAATCAAAAGATGAACGCCCTGAAAGGTCAGAGCTTATGATGGGTGAAGAGATGAACTGTATGCTAGTAAAACTAATAGTTCTGGTTCAAGGCAGAAATTTTACTGAGAAAATAGAACACATCAAGTCTCACGGTTGTGTTTTCAAAAGAAGTGCGTTTCACACTTCATGTCCAATATTAAACGCTGATAATTTACTGAGAGTAAGTCCAAAGCTCAGAATTGAATTATTAGCAGAACCATTCAATAATATTGCCAGATAAAGATAATCTCACACGCTTTATAATATTGGATGCAAATAATAAAACTTTCCATAGAGGGCCACAAATTATGTTGAATCATATCCGCCAAACATACTTTATATTGAGATTAAAGATCCAGGTTAAAAAGATCTATAGAGCATGCGTTGCTTGCCAAAGATACTCGTCAGCGAACAACTAATGGGGCGGATCCCAGAAGTCAGATTAAAGCCAAGCAAACCTTTTAAATAAACTGACGTAGATTATGCTGGATTAATCAATATTGGGTTTTCTCCTAGTAGAGATTCTAAATCATTTAAAGGGTATATTTGCCTTTTGGAATGTGTGATGACACATGCGGTGCATTTAGAGGCTGTATCTGATCTCTCACCCAAGGGGTTTATTGCAACGTTTCGAAGGTTTACTTCACGTTGCAGACACTGCCTGGACCTATATAGCGACAATGGGACAAATTTTTTTGGATTTCCCGATGAAGTGGTGCAACTTTTGACATTCGAATCAACCAACTGGCACTTCAACCCTCCCAATGCGCCAATCTTTGGTGGTTTGTAGCAGGAATGCGCAGTGTGAAGAATCATCTAAAAAAGATCATAGGGGATAGTAAGTTCACATTTGAGAAGTTGACAACGGGTTTGACACAGATATAAGCGTATTTAAATTTACGTCCCATTTCGGTTTTGAGTGACGATCCTGATGACTCTTCCATTGACACCAGGCCATTTTTTGGTGTGTGAGCCTTTGATAAATGTATCTGATGAGAGTTATTGTCATCTTGGTTAGATGTAAATTATGTCAAAAAATGATGCGATTGTTCGAAAACATGGTCAAAAGAATATTTGGTAAACTTCAATCAACACTACAAATGGAATGGTAAAATTTCTTAACATAGTGTAAATTATGTTGTAGTTATTAGAGAAGATATGGTTTCACCGGCTAAATGGGTAATCGGTAAAATTAAACAGAAACATCCAGGTCCTGATGATATCACGAGAGGCGTTACGATCAAATGTAATGCTAGGTTTACACCTGCGAGAACAATTTGCGACAGTACTTGCGCAAGTAGTGTCGTATAGTATAAACACAATGATGCAATTTTTTCGGAGAGTTGGCTGCAAGTTGTCCTACGAGCTCTCACGCAGGCTAGTGTCTCTGTTTGTTGCGACAGTTCGTACAATATTCATGCACACATGAGAGAATTCAATGCAATGCCAACTTGCTTAAGCAGTCTCTTTCATGCTAATTTCAGTCGATTCTAACCATGCCGCCAAACAGACGAGTTAAAATTGCTGATTGTAGATTATTGGTTGAGAGCAAATGAACGGAAAAGGCAGAAGAGAAGAATATGGATTAGAGAATGGATTGAAAGAAGACCAGATTTAGGAGCGTTCCATAGTTTAACTGATAAATTATCAATTGAAGACTCTCTACAGTTCAGGAATTTTATAAGGATGTCTGCTGGAGAATTGGAGGATTTGCTACACGTTGTTGGACCTAAAATCCAGAAACAGGATACTGTTTTGAGGGAATCTATACCAGCAAGTAAGTTAACGAACGTTTTTTAACCATTTAATTAGCCTAGATATAAATTTTTAGTTGACTCGTATCATTCTCTGATGTATCTATTCAGAGTCCCAGCATGTACAATAAGTATATTCGTACCGGAAGTGTGTGCATCGATTTTTGACTCCCTCAACGAAACGTTGATGAAAGTAAGGTTATTACTTTTACGTGTATAGTGCCAATATCACGTAGCGCTTCATGTTTTTTAACTTGTTTCTATAATTAGTCAATGTCACGTTCCAAAGTATTTCGTTTCCTTCGTGCAAAGCAATTAATTTTCTTGTCTTCAAATCGGACCACTTTTTACTGTCATGTGTTGTAGTTTTGGGAATGCAATCAGACAATTGCTCAGGGGTCAATTCCATAGTCTTATCTTCAGCCATAGAACAACACAATACGAAATACACGAGACTTGGCACAACTACTCACTACCCGTACTCGCGCAAAAGTGTCGTGAAATATCTCTCAATATTTGATCGGGCGACAGTGCGAGTGAGAGAAATTAATGGAGCGGGGCTTCATATTTAGATCTGCAAGCTTGATTGTCGGACACGTCCGCCTTCTACTCGCGACACCGCTCGCGAGAGTAGTTGCAACACTGCTCGCGTATCTGTTAACATTTGCAATTTTGACTGTCAGACAGAAAACTCACGCAATTTCTCGCAGATGTAAACCTAGCGTAAGAATGGAGTTATGGAAAGACCAGCTAGTAAAATTTGTGTGCTTACTAAATAACTATTGCATCAGGACTTGAATGTATCTTGTCACAGTGGGCGGTTAGTTTTTAAGTTAGTTTTGTATAATCTTAAAATCTTTTCATTATGATTCATACAAAAGTAGATTTATTTGAGCTTGTTAAAATTTAAAAGCTAGTGTCATTTTGTGCACATGAAGGACGAGTCCTTTACAACCACCTTCAAGATGAAGTAGAGCAAATGAAATCCCAATTTATTTAAGTACATTTTTTATATCTAAGAAAGACTACTCCTTTTTTCATAAAATGTAAATGTCAAAATTAATTTTTCTAAATTACTAAGTAATAATTGCTCAGTAGCGATTGTCACTACAGTGTTCCCCTTTCAGCTTGAGCTATGTAACTTGACTAGAGTTATTTGCTTTAGTCAAAAACTTAACAAATTTTAAAGTAGTGAGCAATGTTATTACCCTGACCTACTTTATTGAATATTAAGTGAAATTATAATAATGAATATGCTACTTGAAAGATTCATCTTTTTTCAACACTTCTTTAATATTTAATTCTAGTTTAATTCTGTCAATAAAACAGTGTGCTGTTTTCCATTTTTCTCCACAATAAAACGTTTTTTACCTTCTTAACATTGGAACCTATCTGTCCGTCAGTGCGTCACAGAAAGTTTTCTGAGGAATTACAAAGACTACGGTCATCAAATTTTGAGACCAGGTCAGAAGTTTTTGTTTGATGAAAGTTCAATTGTCGAAAAAAAAAATTTCCAGGCTCTTAAGGGGAGGTCTCCCCATATAAGGGTTTGAGTCCTGAATAATTTTTTTTAAAAAAAGTTAGTTGGGTAGGGTATCAAAAGAGAGGTCTTGAGGGGATCTTTTGATGTCTCTTATTGAAATTGCAATATCATTGACGGGGTAGGTAGAAAAAGCGGAAAAGCACGAAAAAAATTGTATCACCCCCCCCCCCCCCGCAACTGGACCGAAAAATTTGAAAAAATCATGGAGGTAGTTCTCTATGATACAACTACGAAAGCACCTGAGAAGATGAAATTCATGAAACTTTGTTAGTAATAGCAAAATTTATTAATTATACATTTTCTTGTATAAATCATATGTAGATCTTTAAATAAAACGAAATATTGCATTTATGTGGCCATTCATGAGGCCAAAAATTATGAAAGTTTCCAGAAAATTCGTTAATATTTCACGAAGCTATGGTGGTTTAAATTTTTGATATGACAGCAACAATAATACGTGGCTATTGAACAATATGTGCTTCCAATAGAATCACACACTACGGGCCTGTCAAGTATAACATAAAAATTTCAGGAAAGTTGTATATTAGCCGTAAAAGGTCCCAAGTCCATTTGAGAAAGGAGGAGGGAACCCTCTATTTCCCTGACCCACAGCTTTCGTAATTTCTCATCCAAAACCCCACGGTTAAATGGTATTAAATGCTCTTGGGGTCGCATATTGGGCTTAGTGTTTCCCAAATGATGGGACATTCTCTGCCGTGAAATGCTAACAACTGTAATTACATCTACAGCTCTACGACTACATCCTACTTACACCTCCTTTGTGGGGACGTGAGAGGGTGAAGATAAGTCTTCTGCGCCTGATAACGGAATCGAAGTAACAACCATGCCGCTAGAATAGATGTTGGGCAACGGGCTAACTCTCCGTCCCTGGAAAACAATGGCACGTTTCAAAACCTGCAGCAGTACTTCTGAATGGATTGGACCTACGGCAACAACCTCGCAAACGGAAAAAGGTGTATGGCATTGGATTTTAAAATGTGAGATCACTGAGCTACCCTGGCGCTGTTAAAGACCTTTTAAACATGCAAGTTATATATAAATTAAACATACTTTCAGTCCAGGAAATGTATTGGACTGTGAGTGATATTCAAGATATGAGACCGCACACAATATTCAAAGGTGGGAGGCCCACTAGAAAGCAAGCATTTGGAGTGACCTTCACTGTAGATAGGGAGTTCAAATCGCACGTTATTGATTTTAAGGCGATCAATATACGGTTTTGTGTAATCCGTATAAAAGCGATATTCTTCAAGCGCTGGTCTATAGATGTACACGCCCCGACCGAAGAAAAGGACGAAGAAGTATACGACACAAAAATAAGTCTGGATAGTTTCAATCCTAACATTGGCAATGAGCTTTCTTAATGGGAGGATAAAGTCTCCACAATGAAACAAATGACAACGGTCAGCGCCTGATTGACTTTACATGTAGCAGAAATCTAGTCATACGTTCAACTTGCTTCCCATATCGAAGCATACAAAAATGACCTGGGTATCCCCGGATGGAAACACACAAAACCAGATCGACCATGTTTTCATCCAACAAAGTTTGGCCTCGAGCATACTTGACGCCCGTATATACCGAGAAGCCAATTGTTACTCGGATTACTACTCGATCAAATTAACCTAACGATGTTGCATGCTAAAGGCGTATTCGCTGAAAACCAGCCCGCTTCAAATATATGACATCGAAAGGCGAAACGGCATATGTGACTCCCATCTTATTAGATTTATCGCTGAGAACAAGCAACAAGCAATGAGTGGAAGTGAAACCGGCCATTAAGACCGTGGCGATTTGGCTCTAGAGAGCGTCATAAGAAAGCAACATGTCGATACACGAGGTACATTATTATACAAGTTGAGCCAAGTGGTAGCCTATGCGTATGACATCAGCATTTTTGCACGGTCATTAACAACTGCCAAAGAACTCTTCCTGAAACCTGACAGTGAAGCAAAACTAGTTGGGCTGTAAATTCATGAAAATAGAACAGAACTCATGACGCAGTCGAGGAAAAGTATCTCAAATACGTCGAGTATCATACTTGGCGAATAAAGTTTTGAATGTTTGAGCAAATGTATGTAGTCAGGCGCCAAAATTACAACAACCAGCAATAAAGGCGATGAAGTACACTGCAGCATAATGTTCGCAAATAAAATATTTTTTTCAGTTTTGTTGATGTTGAAGGTTAGTTGCATATACAGAAAAGCAAAGTTGCAAGTACAGAAATCTGTTATAAGATCTGTGTTATATTAAAGGTGTGAAAAATGGACCCTAATCCAATCATCCGCAAAAATGTTTAACGCCTTGGATTGACGGAATCTGAGGCGAATAATCGGAGTGAAGCTAGATGGGAGCCAACGGTGTTCAGCAAGTGATATTAGTTGTCCCAAAACAAAAAGGCGACCATTTAAACGATTGGGTGGTTTTAAGTTATTTCTCCTCTACTTCTGCATTTAAAGTAAAGGCTATTAACTCCCCGCAGGGTGAATTCCAGCTGACAGGAGTTATTTTGGAGGCCAGCAGTCTTTGGGGAGTGCGCAGCTCCTCCACGTACTCATTGAAACTTCCACTGGGAAAATGCGGGTCAACCACTCCCATGGAGCCAAGGATATGGAGGTTGGCGTGAGGTCCCTCAAGGGAGGCTAGGTACCCACCCTGACTGAATTGGACAACACTTTGGACAACAAACTGGCATTGATGCTTTGGACTAGCGGAAATGATGGTTTGGGCCTAGTTGCTTTATACGGAAATGCCGAGGGATACCTGTGTGCGAATGGTAACAATTCAAATATTATACTACCTCCGTTCCGGTAAAACCTTGGCAGGCCTCAGAGATGTTGAAAGCTTGCAGCATTGGGGTGGTGGTATAGGTTTGGTTGAGATGGACTCCCGATTAGCGCTGGTCTGGCTGTGAGCACTTGGCCTCATTAGGACTTGTGTCAACCCTCGCAAGGCCACGATGTTTACATCACATCAGGAGCGGTACTAACAGTGACATAAACGGCGATGAATACAATGACAATGAAGACTGACAAACAACGAAGATTAACAGACAGTCTTGTCCAGACTGAGATTGCTGCGGCATTTGGGGGCAGCAAAAACATGATGCAAACACCAGAGTGTCCTAAATAGGGAGAGTGAAAAACTCTGGAGGACGCGCCAGATGTTCAAGCGGTGGAGAAAAATATAAAACAGCATCTAAAACTCGATGTTTACTACTGCGATCGTTACCGAGGCGACCGAAGCAATGGTTTTACATCCCGAAATAATAACGAATGATTCTGAGGTCCAAAACTTGATCACGGCAAGAAAAGAAGGAAGTGACCGGGCGAATGAAGCGCCATTGTGTGGTTACACTGCCACCATCTAAAATATGGCGGAAGCTGTGTTTGGGAGCGGAAGCTGATAACTTCTCGTGAAAAAATGGTCGCAAAGTACAATTGCCGCCTAGTGACATGAAGAAGAGCTGGTCCAAAAGGCGGGAGATTTTTTAAAAATAATAAAATATGCATGTGACTCGCCCAACTTCAGCAAAGGAGTAAAGAGGAGTTCCTAGTCGGAATTGGGGGTTACCGGAAGAGCTGGTTAAGGGCCGAAGAGGGTCAGAAGGCTGAAGAAGAGCAGAAGACAAAAGAAGCACTGAGGGCTGAGCCTTAAGGGCACGCACAGATAGTTCCATCATTAAACATCAAGAAAAAAATAGCGTGAAGTTCAATCGAAGGAGATCGAGATAAAAGAAGGAAGAAAGAGTCACTTGATGGGTATAGAATGCCATATCAGGGGTTCCAGATAGTTCTGGCAGAAAGGAGTGAAGAAAGCCGTAAAGAACCAACTCCGAAAAGTGCTAGAAAATAATATTCCAACGGACACACAATAAGAGAAAAAAGACCTGATGCGAAACAGGAACAAAATAAGTCCCGACCGATGCTACGCAGAAGTATTGCGAGTGAGGTAAAGCCCAAAGACATCAATACTGCCATTAAAGCAGTACGGCCATCGCGGTGGGACCACATACTGATCCGATTTGGAGCAAGTGCCAACAATAAAGGAGCATTTTGCGACGCAGCAAAGAAAGTCCTCAGCAAAGTGCAACTATAGCCTCGCTTGAGCCGACAGCAACGATCGAAATAAGAGACATTGACTACGTCACAGACCTGGTCGTGGTAAAAGGGGCCATCAAAAAGGGGTTTCCTAGCGTGGGCAGAACCAAAGAGAGTTTGATACCAGAAAGTCATAGGGGACAAAATATGGGCATCATTGACTTGACCGAAAAGGACCCCGAAAAATTTCTGAATAGTGGCGAAGTAAGAAAGGGGTGGGTTTTCTGCAGAACACAGCAAAGAGTAGTGCTTCTACAATGCTTCACATACCTTCGCTATGGTTAACGTGCAAAAGTATGCAAAGGACCCGATAGGATTTCCATATATTACTAACGCGGTGAAATGGTCTATAAAAGAAAAGAGTGTACAAAGGAGGGACTCTGTATTTTTTGCAAGACCGGATCTTTAGCACATCTTGGGATCAAGTAATTATCAGGTTTTCTAGGAAGCCCTAACCAAGGCAAAATTAGAACTTCAATAATCGCAATTGAATGACCAAAAACCTGCTTGAGCAGTTTGCGAGGGACATGAAAGCCCACTTTTTGCTGCTGAATAAGCATCACCATAATAAAAGTTCTGCATCATGGTATCCTGATCAAACTGGTATTGTCGCCAATGATGTTTAAAGCAGTGATTTTCAGGCGGAGAGCTATGAATGGTGGGTAGGTTTCGATACCCGAGATCGTTTAACAATTTTCTCAGCCAAATGGCCTCTTTTACAGCCACTGCTGCCGCGACGTACTCAGTCTCCGTTATGCTGAGTGTGACTGGCTTTTGTCGTTGGGACGACCATGTCACAATCCCGTTCGATAGACAAAACGCATATCCCGTGGTAGATCTACGCGTCTCCACGTCACTTGCGAAACCCGAGTCTGAAAACCCCTATAACTCCAGATTACTCCCGCCGCTTTTGTACATTATCCCAACTTTCTTTGTTCCAACCAAGTACCGGTAGATTCGTTTGACCACTTGCCAGTGGCTCTCGTGGTCATTGCTAAGAAATTTACTAACTGAATTCACCGAATATACGATATCCGGCCGCGTCACAACCGCAAGAAACATTAACGAGCCCACTGCTTCTCGTAACGGTACCGTATTTGAGTTTACATCGTTGCAATCGTTCGGAACTAGTCGCGCGTGCGGATCAGCAGGCACAATTACCGCTTTTGCATCGATCATCTTAAATTTATTGACAATTTTCTTCACATACGCTTTTTGATGCAAGAACATGGTTTTCTTTACTCGATTTCGTTCTTTTTGTATCCCGACAAATAACTTTTCATCCCCGATTGTAATTTCGAACGCGTTACCCAATGATTTGATTACCAACTCAAGGGGTTTACTTGTTTTTGCTACGGTGAGTCCGTCATCTACAAAAAGCACCAAAAAGACATCTAAATTGTCTCCCCGTCCTTGAAAGATACACTTGTCAGCTTCCGTTTCGCGAAACTTATATTTCTCTAAGAACTCACGGAACTTTTCGTTCCAGCACCTGGGTGCTTGTTTCAAGCCGTACAAGGACTTGTTCAGTTTACATACGAAACCACGTTGTTTTTCTTTCTTGACATTGAGTCCTTCCGGAATTTCCATGTAGATCTCTTTCTTCAGCTTACCGTGAAGAAAAGCAGTTCTCACGTCAAACTATGTGAGCTCCAAGTTCTGTTCAGCCTGCATGGCCTATAGAATTCTCAGCGAGTCGTATCTCTCGACTGGCGAGAAGGTCTCTGTGTAGTTGAGTCCCTCTTTATGTTGAAATCCTCATGCACAAAGTCTCGCTTTGTACCGGTATACGTTACCTTACGTGTCTCGTATAACCTTGAACACCCATTCCGAATCTATGGGCTTTCGATCCGTTTTCCTTGGTACCATTGACCAAGTCTCGTTCTTCTCGTGTGCGCCGAACTCTTCTTGAATCGCCTCAGCCAAATTTTCTGCCTCGGCACTGTTCATCGCTTCCTGAAATGTGTTTGGCGAATTATATTCAGCGGAGTCGACCTCATACCTTATCAGTCGTCGGACATTTGCACGATCCCGCAGTTGTCTGTAACTATCCGGTTGATTTTGATCTTCTTCTCGAGGATCTGCTGGTTGTTCGTTTCTTTCAGGTTCTTCCTGAGCTTCCTGGCATTCTACTTCCTGTTGCTGCTCGACGTGTTCTGCCACATCTTCGTTTTTGTCTGCTGAAAGAATGTATTCGAATTCTTTACCTTTTTCTGCCCCAAGTTGCGACTTCTCGTTGAATGTGACGTCTCTCGATACATATATTTTCTTGTTCCTTGGCTTGTACAAACGTTAATTCATCGAGTAGTTCTGATACCCAACTAAGATCAACTTTGTAGCCTTTGGATCAAACTACTTGCGAAATCGTTTGTCAATATGCATGTACGCATCCGATCCGAACACTTGAAAATGGGACACATCTGGTGTTTTTCCAAACCAGATCTCGTATGGCGTTTTCTCTTTACCGGTAGCCAGAAATCGGTTGAGCCCGGTTACTACTGTACTGACTGCTTCCGCCCATAGCGACAGAGGAAGTTTCTTTGCCGTTATCATCGTACACGCACGACAGCGTCAACAAGGATGGGATGGCCGGGGAAGAGTCCCCGCACTATCACGTCAATCTTTTCCGCACCCGTTGAAGCTCATGCCGAAGCTTGTGACACTCCCTTAGCTTTTAAGCGATTTCAATTGACCACCAGTACACTAGGGGCTTGCCGTGCCAGGGTTTTCGACGGGGCATAGAAGCGCAGCAAGCAGTCGTAATGATGCTCATAGTAGAGTTCACTACGTCTTGGGCCTCCGTCCCCTCCGAAGCTCCCTGCAGTGGCTCACCTGCTATGAGCACTTCGACGAACCTCTCGACGTCTATCCTTCCGATGTTCCATCCAGTTGTAGAATGCCAAGAGCACGGACGTTGGGAGATAACATCACTTATCTCAAGCAGAATGCACTGACGATCAGTCCTCTAATACTCTGTAATTGTGTATCCTCCGTACTAAGGACTCTGAGGCGAATGTCACGTCCGGTATGGTTCCCTCACAGCCAATACGGTGGAAAGTCAGTGTGTTTCCAGTGTTTAGTACGACAAGCGCCGTCCTGGCCATCATTTTCAGGATTCGTTTTCCCCGCGGATCCGTTTGAGGCATGCCCCATTCGATTGCTTCAGCGTTGAAGTCGCCCTCAACGAACACTTTGCCCTCTGCGTTCGAGACAGCGCCCTCCAGAGCATTAAGCTTGGCTTGGAAAGATGATATTGATTCGTTAGGCGTTAGTTACACACTAAAGCAGGTGGTCCCTGAGAACCGAACCCACACGAAAACCCCGTCCACAACTCTCCGCTTGAAAGTCACTGTTCTGAACCCAGATGGCGGCAGTACCAGTTTCGTCAGAATACCATAATGCAGGACTTTTATTATGGTGTTGCTCACCCAGCAGCAAGAAGTCGGCTTTCATATCCCTCTTAAACTGCTCAAGCAAAATTTGGGCCGTTGAACTGCGGTATAGGCTTACCTGCAGGATGCGGGTTATCAAAGTTCTGATTTTACTTCCTGGAACACCCGGCATTTTCCTGATCCCAAGATGTGTTCAAAATCAGGTCTTGGATCAGCATTCTTGCAGAAAATACAGTGTGCCTCCTTCGCACACTCTTTTTTTTATATCCCATTTCACCGCATTTGTAACATAGGGAAATCCTATCGGGTCCTTTGCATACTTGTGTGGTGTGACCATAGCCAAGACATTTGAAACATTGAAGAGGCGTTGCTCTTCGCCGTATCCTACAGACAACCCACCCTATTCGTACTTTGCCCTTGTTCAGGAATGGTTCGGCGTCCTTTTCTGTCAAGTCAACTATGACCATGCGTTGTCCCCTGTTGTTTCCTGGTATCAGTCTCGCTTTGATCCTTCCCACGCTAGAGAACTCCTTTTTGATGGCCTCTTCTACCTCGGCCAGATCCGTGACGCAGTCAATGCCTCTTATTTCGATCGCTGCCATTGGTTGGAGTGGGGCTATAGTTGCGCTTTTACCGAGGATTTTCTTTACTGCGTCGCAGAATGCTTCTTTGCTGCCGACCTCTGCTCCAAATTCAACCAGTATGTAGCCCGACCGCGTTGGTCGTTCTACTTTAATGGTAGTGTTGATGTCTTCGAGCCTTACGTTTCCCCTGATGTCCTGCAGTACCTTCGTGCAGTATCGGCCATCTAAGAGCTTCACGAGCAGTGCCTGCGGCTGTGGTCACTTTCACTTTCTGGCACTTTTTGAAGGAGTTTCTTTGTGGCTTCCTTCCTTCCTTTTGGAAGCACTATCTGGAAACCGTGATCTGGTGCTCCACGCCCATTAAGTGCCTCTTCCTTCCTTTTTTTTATCCCAATCTCCTTCGATTGGGCTAGAGGCCATTCTTTTATTGATTTTTAATGGTGGAGCTATCTACATGTGCCCTGTAGATTTCGCCCGAAGCGCCTCTTCAGCCTTCTGTTCGTCTTCAGCCCTTCACCAGCTCCTCCAATAGTGCTCTATGCAATCTATCAGCTCCTTTAGTTCAAGGAGCCCCACCTTTACTGCTTTGCTGATTTTTGGGGAGTCGCATGCAGATTTAATTCTTTTCAGAACATCTCCCGCTTTTTGGAATAGTCTTTCTTCTTCATATCGCTGGGCGGCAATTGTACTTTGCCACCATCCTTGGGAGAGGATATCGCGTTCCGTTTCCGAATGCATTACTTCCGCCACATTTTCGACGTTGGTGGTGCAATCACACAATGTCGTTTTACTTCTCTGGTTACTCATTGCTTTCCATGCCGTAATCTCCTCTTTGGCTTCAGGATGTTTCTTTGCTATGTCGGGATTTACGATCCTTGCATCGGTTGCTTTGGTGACGATCGCAGCAGTGACAATCTAATTTTCGATGCTCTTTATATTATCTTCCACCGCTCGAACACCTGAAGCGTACTGCAGAGCTTCCCGCTTTTCCTTAATAGGACGCTCTGGCGTTTGCATATTTTTTTAGCTACACCCGAACGCCGCAGGAATCTCAGTCTGAACCAGACTGTCAGCTAATCTCCGTTTTTCGTCCGTCTTCACTGTCATTGTATTATTCGTCTTTGTCGTGGTTAGTACCGCTCTCGATGTGCTTTTAACATCGTCGCTACAGCCGCTGGTTGCGCCGTCATTGTTTTTAATTTAATGGTTTTGTAAAATAATTTTACAAAACCCTTCTAAAATCGCGTCCTGTCTGTCCATCTGTCCGTCTGTCTGTCCGTCCGTCCGTCCGTCCGTGTGTCACAGCAGTTTTTCTCGGAAACTACTTAAGCTAGAAGCATCAAATTTTGTATGTAGGTGTAAAGTTGTGCTCTCTTCAAAGTTCAACTACAAAAAAATTTTATAAGGTATTTAAGGCGGGTCTCCCCATGTAGGGGAGTGACCCCCCGAGAAAAAAAAATTTCATTGAAGGTAGCCGATATGGGTATCAAATTAAAAGTCTTGATGAGAGCTTTTCAAAACAGGTCTTAATTTGGCAAAACTTGCTTCGAGGGGTGCACAGGGAGGGGAAATACACGAAAAATTTGTGTCCCCCCTCGCGATTGGACACCTGTGATCCAAAAAATCTGAAAAAAATCAAGAATGTAGGCCTTGATGAGTACAACAACAACAAATAAGTGATAAGTTGCAATTCACTCAACTTTGTTAGTAATAGTATGATTTATCGATTTTATGTTTTCTTGAATAAAATCTTAATGGTACCCTTAAATTCAATGAAATTCAGTACACGGATGACTATTTATAAGTTTATTAACCCTGCAAGTTTCATAAAGATTGAATCATATTTAGCGAAGTTATAGCGGTTTGAATTTTCCTGTATTACTATGGAACAATATGCGCTGCATTTATTACTATGGCAACATATGGCTATGGAACAACATGCGCTTTTTACCGACTCAGACACTACAGTTTTGCTAGGATTTGCATGAAAATTTCGGGAATGATAGGTGTCATGTACATCTTTGAGAATCGGTTCAGCTAGTGGTATCAGTAATCGCAAAACAAAATAGTAGCTGTTTTAAATGCGAAGATTGAATAATTTTGAGTTATTTTTTCCCAACTTCAACGTTTAAGGTGCATGCTTTGAACACTTGATTCAATTTAATGTATGACTGAAGATGAGTACCTACATTTAATACTCATAAGTGAAACAAGTTCATCAAACGTAGCCGATATGAGTATGAAATGAAAGTTTTCATGGGAGCTTTTCAAAACAATTTTTAAACTGTCAGTTTTTGCTTCAGTGGTGCACAGGGGGGGAAATACATGAAAAATGTGTTTCCTCCGTCGCGAATGGACATCTGAGATAATCATCAAGGGAGATAGTTATGAGTATAACAATAACAAAAACCTCAGAAGCCTAACTTCGTTCAACTTTGTTAATAATAGTATGATCTTTGTATTTCATATTTTCTCCAATAAAATAGTCTTTGACATGTTTCTTGATTTGATTCGATCTGGTGACTGCATTTTGTAAATTGAATACAAAACCCTTCTGACATGAGCGCAGGTCTGTTTACCCAACTTGTTTATTTTTTTTTTTTTTTGGATTTTTGAAATCTTTTTTATATGTTTTTGGTTGCTCCAGTTTTATTTGGTCCCCTCTCGGAGCCGCTATCTCCGTTCGTGTGTTTAGTCGCCTTTTTGGTCCCATGGTTATCTTTGCAGAGCAGGAAGGCTATGCAAGGGTTGGCACAAGCCCTTATGGGGACAAGTGCTCGGATCCAGACCAGCGCTAATCGGGAGTTCATCTCAACCGAACATACACCATCAACCCAATGGTGCGAACTTCGAACGTACTCCGAGGCCTGCCAAGGCTTTACCGGGACGGAGACGGTATGATAGTTGAATTGGAGCCGTTCACACTTGAGTGTCACTTCGGCAGTACTGTGCAAAGCAACTTGGTCCAAACCATCGTATCCGCCAGCCCAAAGCATCAATTCTAGTTCTTTGTCCAAAGCGTAGTCTAGATCAAATCAGAGTCGTTATCTGTCATCCCAGGAGGAAACCTTGCGGCGTCTCCATATCCTCGGGTCCGTGGCGGTGTCGCTCCCCAAAGAATGCTAGCCTCCAAGAGTGCTCTTTTCGATCGGCATTCCCCCTGCGGACATTATCTCGGGTACGTGGGGGCGGAACTCCCCAAAGAATGCTAGCCTGCAAGAGTGTTCCTGTCGACCAGCGTTCCCCCTGTGGGAGTAGTAAGTAATTACCGGAGGTTAATCATATTGTTACATGTGCAAATAATTCTGCGAGTAACCGTCGCAATTGTTTTTGCACCATCATGATCAACAAATGAATGTACTCGAAAGCACAAGAATCCACCAACCATGATCAACATCTGAAAGTGCCGTCACTGCGCCATTCAGAATTGCTCGAATATTCCAGGTAGTTCGCCAATGTACGAGACATAAATTGAATGACTAGAGACCATAAATAAAGCCGAGCTGAATGAATAGGGGAAATAGTAAAGCCGCGATAGTAAAACTGCGATAAGTGCGGAGCGAAAATTAAAGGCGATATTGATTAATTTTGAAGTGATAGTAGTAACAGACATTTGGAATTAAAAATTGATAGATAGTGAAAATTAGATTGTGAAATAGTTAAATTAATGATTGTGCATTTTTAAGTAAATAAACTCTTTTAACTTAATTTAAAAGACAGTGCATTTTCACTTTCCCGGAACATTTAAATTATTGCCCACGAGCCATAACACGTGACAATGTTTTACAGTTTACCTCAGCCTTGAAGCACTAATTATTATATATATACCCAGTTTTCTTTTACTACTCGGTTTTCCCTCAACTCATTGAAATGTGTGCTATACCCTATCGGATTGTCGCAGTCGGTAAGCTTTCGTCAATAAATAATGACAGTTTTCTAAATACATATTAAGTGCATAGCATTAAAAATAGATGTTCATTAAGTGAAGAACTTTCTGATTTGCATTTCATTCTATCCTTTGGAGTTTATCCTACCGATAAGCAATCTACTAATATTGGAATAAAGACCGACATTGTTTACTAATTGACGTATAGAATGATTTTTTGAATAATTGGTTCATCTATTCCCTACAGTTGATTCGTAATTAAGTAAAGTGACCCCAAATGCATCCTTATACGGATGCAAAAATTAAGATGCATTAAATTGCTTTCTATTGATATGGAAATTAAATCAACTTACACAGTGCATCAATGATTCATCAAACTCAACTGAGTGGTTCCTACTATGTATGCGATTTTAATTCGCATTATCCTTTCCTGTGTACAGTAGTTTTCACATTTGAATTCAAGGCTTTTTCTGCAAAAAACTAGACGCTACCCACTTCGACGAATTTATAAATATTTAATGTTAATACACATTTTCTATTCAAAAGCATCTTTTGCTTTAAACTCAAACCATTAACATACATATACGTTCCAGCGAAAACTTTTCACTAGCTTTTCCCGTGAATTTCCACTAACAACAACAACTTTTACTTTCGCTCTATGATGCCCTCTCTAATGGAAAGTAGATATCCCACATACAAACCGGCAAATACATATTTTCAAGGCACTCGACTAACTTTAATATTCAGCTCCCTCTTAAGTTCATTTAAGCTTCAACTTGTTTCGGCTACGTATACATATCCATATCTGAAAGATACGAGTATGGTAGTTTGAATGGAGCAACAGAATACAGAGAAGCAAGAGAGCGCGTCCATGCCCCTTTGGAGTGGCAGCGGTAGCATTTGGTGCAATGAATTTTTATTGCAATATAGCCTATAGAATATTTATCATGTAATAATGAAAATTGTGAAATAAATTTTGAAAGGAAAGTGGGAAAATTTCGATCCCAGCTTACACTTCATTTCGTCCTCTTTCTCTTAGTCTCCTCAGCGAAGATCTGGACGAAAGGCAGCTAGAAAAGTTTTGGTCAGCAGTATTGCTCTTGTGTTGCTCGTTCTGGAAGAATTTCACTCAGGAATAAAACCATTCAATGTGACCAACATCTGATGCTCTCAACTGCAATCCAATTTTCAACGAAAAATGAAAAGTCACTTCATCGCACTATAGCAACTTTAATTGGCTGCCAATCAGCCAATCAATCCCAAAAAGGTCATCAGCAGCGTTGAGATTTTTAGAATGTTCAGGCTTGGCAAGCCCTCGCTGTATTGACCTTTCAGTAAGGACTTTTTTCAAGATTGATTGAAAGATTGAGCATAAAAGTGCTGTTACATTGATACGTGAAGAGAGCCGAAATTTAAAGTGCTTTTCGACGAAATGAGCCACTTGAATTTTAATATTCAATGTGATTTCAGTCAACCTTGAACTTGAATTTAATTCTGGTTCACTGCATTTAAACTTTCAACCCCTTACGCTCAAATACTGCTACGCCATTATGCATGCAGTTTGGCCCCATTATCAAATCCCTTAACAAATTTGTTATTCCATTACAATCATTGCTGTTACTTCCCATTGATTACCCAATTTCACACTTTACGGTGGTTAACCCAGAGACCTAGAGGAGTTTGAGAGTGAACTTGTATACGTAATACCTTGGAAATAATATCGGGGAAATCAAAAACACCTGCCGGAGTTGAAATTCGGTTTAGTTCAACTGGAATGAATTCGAATGAAATTGAATTGAAAAGTAGACTCTGAAAGACGATTCGATGAAATAATTCATCCCTGAGGAAAAGATTTGAGCCTTAATCGAAACTTGAGAAGAAAATGTCCATATACGTTGAATTGGGTTTTCAATGAAAATTGAACGTTATTCTTTAAAGTAAGAGATTAGATTCAAAAAATAAAGTTAACAATACGAGTTATATTTGAAAATCGGCTTTGCTCCCCACAAAAAGGTATCAGTCCTGCAATAATTATATCTGGAAGTCCAGGGTACGTCAGAAAAATCGGGAAAAACTTCTCATTAATTTGCTGCTGTAGTGGATCTCAATGACAGAAGTCATTTATTGTTATTTTAACTGAGTGGACGTTTGTTCATTCGTGCGTAAATTCCAAATGGCAGAGTTAGTGCAATCGAGAGCGGAATAGAATCGAAATCGAGGAGCGGCGGTTATTGAAAGCCTTCGTGCTGGACGGTCACCAACGAAAATTATAAGGTTTTTTGGGTATACAAAATCCTCAGTATACGATATTGGTTAGAAGTATGCGGCCGCGAAAAATTGTGATAAATGTTCCACTAGTCCAGCAAGAAAAACCCATGCGAAGGAGAAGACGGCAAAAACCCCGGAAATCGTTCAAAGGGCTCAAGACCTCATTTCGGAGGATTGTAAGAGCTTGTTCAGAAAAATGGCGGCCATACTAGGTGTAACTGAGGGCCCCATGCGTTGAATCGCCAAAAAGGAACTGAGGTACATGTCCTACGTAATAAATGGGCGACAAATGCTGTCCGAGGCTGCTAAAACAAAAAGAATTAGCTGCTGTCACTTGCTTCTGTGCACTGAAGAACGAAGCTGGGGGTCGCATCCCGTTTTCCTCTCCCAACTTACAGATTTAAACCCCCTGGACTATTACGTGTGGGGAGCGTTATTGAGTGGGCTACTAACAAGTCCAGACATCCTAATGTGACATCCCTACAGGCCGCTGTTGAAGCGGCACTCACCAATTTACAACGAGAGCTGTTTAAGAAGGCGTGTTTGCGATTCAGGAGGACAATTAAAGCTGTGATTGAAGCAAGTGCGGGTTGTTTTGAGTTATAAATTCAAAATAAATACCTAGAAATAAGATATAACAACTAAAAATATAAAAAAATTATTATTTCCCTTTTTTATTCGTTGTAACTATTTATTTGCCCATACGCCGACGTTTCAAAGCACACACTTGCTTCTGCATCAGTGGTACAATAACTAAACTTACATTTTGCTTAAAGCTACTTATATACCTACTACTTTTACAATTTTACCCCTTACCCTAATTACTTCCTTAATTGGTTATTACGGCTAATTACTCTCATAAGGCGTGAGAAATTATTACCTAGATCGGTGTTTGATAGTATCTCCTGTGGTTGTCTTGCTATCACCAGGCTTTCGTAGGCGTCCAATTTGTATGCCGATTTGAGTTCTTTGATTAACTCAAGATTCTCGTCGCTCATGCTATGCTTCTGCTCTACAATACGTCTTGCTACCAATGATTTAATTGTACTGCTGCTTTTCTTGTGCCTGACTGCCGCTTCCGCCTCCTTAATATGCTCTTTAAATCTTGTTTTGATTAATCGCTTTGTCTGGCCGATATAAACGTGTGAGCACTGAGTACAGCTTACCCGGTAAATTCCGCTGACTTCCTCTTTGGTTTTCTTGTCCTTAGCTGATCCTAACATCGTCTTCAGTTGATGGTTTCTGCTGTGTGTGACGACCTGAATATCATGCGCTTTAAATAATTTCTTAACTTTCTCCGTTAAGCTAGAGTATGGTACCGAGATTCTACGGATTTGTTCAAGCTGTTCATTTTGTGTGTACAACGTTGTTAGTTCGTCCTGCCTTTGCTGCTTCATTTTTTTGCGAATTAATGATGAGTATCATAAGCAATGAATCGAATATCATACCATAAGTGGAATTAATACCGGACTTTGTCATTAATAAGTCGAGTACAAGTTTTTCAACAGCTGAAATGGAACTATTGAATAAAGGATTAAACTTTGCTATCAGAGGAACCTTTCCTGCGGACGATCTAGTCCTAGACATCGAAACGTAACTTCAGCCCAGGTGAAAAAGAAAACATTCGTAACAGTATTCAAAACGATTTGAGTACATCAATGAACAGTAGAGTGTCCAACGATGAACGAACGATTAACGAACTAAAGAAGAAGCCGGTATTTTACCTCAAAGCCGATAAAGGAAATAAAGTCGTTATTATTGATAAGACAGAATATGACAACTGCGTTATGGAGAAACTGGCAACAGGAAACTTCGTTGAAATTCGCAAAGACCCACTACCAGATTCAATTAAACGGGTGGAAAAAGCGCTGAAGGAAGCTAGCTCAACGTTCCAGAATATCAACCAGTTGAAGATGCTTTATCCCTCGCTGCCACGTATTAGATGCCAACCTAAAATCCACAAAAATGGAAACGAGATGAGAGAAATTATAGCGGACACGAATTCCCCAACGTATAACATTGCGAAATGGTTGGTTGCTGAAATCGGCAACATTGGTAAGGAACTGAGTAGGCGATCAGTACATAATACACATGATTTATTAGAAAAAATCAAAGGTCTACACATCCAAGAAGACGAGATGTTGGTTTCCTTTGATGTCAAGGCACTATTTCCAAGTATCCCTGTCAAAGAGGCACTATGTTTTTTCGAAGATTGGTTACAAGATGGCAATGCAGATCATGTATCCAAAAAAACAACTTAGCAATATATAAAATTAGCAGCATTATGTATGAGAGAGAATTAATTTACCTTCAGAGGTAAGTTTTTTAAAACAAAAGACGGGACTGTGATGGGAAAGCCCCTTTCTCCGTTAAAAGCTGAAGTATTCATGGCCAAATTTGAGGAAAAAATGGACAATCTCCAAATAACGCCTCGAATATGGTGGCGATACGTTGACGATGTCTTGGCCATGGTGAAAAAGGACGAAGCTAAAGTAACGTTGGAGAAAATCAACAACATTCACCAAAACATACGTTTTACCATGGAAGAGGAGGTAAACAACGTATTGAATTTCCTGGACCTCAAAATTATTCGCAATAATCAACACCTAGAATTTGGCATCTACAGGGAACCTTTAAGCACGCAGCGCACGATCACCAGTGATTCTAACCACGCATATCAGCATAGAATGGCAGCCTATCATTCGATGGTACATAGGTTGATAAAAATACCGTTGAGTAGTGAAGAGTTCAAAAAAGAACGTGACTACATTGTTAAGACAGCAAAAATAAATGGATTCCCAGCCGTAATAGTGGATCGATTAATTCGCAAAAAAATGAAGCGGCAAAGGCAGGACGAACTAACAACGTTGTACACACAAAATGAACAGCTTGAACAAATCCGTAGAATCTCGGTACCATACTCTAGCTTAACGGAGAAAGTTAAGAAATTATTTAAAGCGCATGATATTCAGGTCGTCACACACAGCAGAAACCATCAACTGAAGACGATGTTAGGATCAGCTAAGGACAAGAAAACCAAAGAGGAAGTCAGCGGAATTTACCGGGTAAGCTGTACTCAGTGCTCACACGTTTATATCGGCCAGACAAAGCGATTAATCAAAACAAGATTTAAAGAGCATATTAAGGAGGCGGAAGCGGCAGTCAGGCACAAGAAAAGCAGCAGTACAATTAAATCATTGGTAGCAAGACGTATTGTAGAGCAGAAGCACAGCATGAGCGACGAGAATCTTGAGTTAATCAAAGAACTCAAATCGGCATACAAATTGGACGCCTACGAAAGCCTGGTGATAGCAAGACAACCACAGGAGATACTATCAAACACCGATCTAGGTAATAATTTCTCACGCCTTATGAGAGTAATTAGCCGTAATAACCAATTAAGGAAGTAATTAGGGTAAGGGGTAAAATTGTAAAAGTAGTAGGTATATAAGTAGCTTTAAGCAAAATGTAAGTTTAGTTATTGTACCACTGATGCAGAAGCAAGTGTGTGCTTCGAAACGTCGGCGTATGGGCAAATAAATAGTTACAACGAATAAAAAAGGGAAATAATAATTTTTTTATATTTTTGGTTAGCTAGTTCGTTGAAGCATCCGACATAATTTAATAGTATATAACAACTCTTGTGGTAAATGTCAGTTTATAAGTAATAAACAATTATTACTGTAAACTGCATGTTCTTTCCGGATTTTGGTGATGCTAATGTATATTAGCCTTTGATAAAGTGTTTGACCACAGATAACTTAGAAAAAAATAAATAAAAACGAAGTCTGCTCAGACAATGAGAGACTATCTAGCTGGCTTCTCATTTCTACCAGGGGAGAAACAAATACCATGCTCTGTCTTTAGAGGGGAATGAGAAAAAGGAACAAAAAATATATCGACCCTTATTGCAACTAAAACACGGTTCTATAAAAAGAACACAAAAAAAACACTTTCTCTAAACTTTAATACAAAAACTTTATTTTAAAAAAACCTTTGAATAATAAATCCGCGTAAGAATTTATTAGCAATACGATTTAATTCACAATTTGATTTACCAATCGCAAAGACTTATTTTTCAAAAGATATATTTCCGTACCAATCAATTTCCTAAATAAGACTCAGCTAACTTTCAAACTGCCAAGCAGTACCAAAGTCTCCAATCAAAAGAAAACAATTCAGTTAAAAGATTTCGGTACTTTTCCATTAACAAATTGAGTTGCCTCTATCTAACTATTTACCATAATTGTCATTGTGAATGTTACGATATTCTTATGTTTTCAAGTCTACTATTCTGAACTACAATCTCTTGATGACATTGATATTTTCGCTATAAAATGTCATCATTGTTTACCATTATTACAAGTGAGTTACAAAGTTTAAAGTGCAAATGTGACAGGGATTCGTCGTTTTTGCTGCTTTATCAGATAAGTAGCTTAATTGCGTTTTATTTGACAACGATTTTTTATGTGTTTTCTTTACTATTTCGGATCATGATGGGACACTTCCCCGGCTGAGGGGTGATAACACCTCAGAATGATTGAACAAAAAGTTCGCCTTGTAAGTATAATGGTTAGTTATTAAGTTTTACTTGGTATACTTTCTGTGTCGTTTTCTTATTGTCTCGCTTCCATTCACCATGTAAAGAGTTTTTTTATCATATCCCTGATTCCTTGGTTCCAATCGTTCCTGGTGGTTTGTTGCGTGATATGGGCGTGGTTTAGTTATCCCACCTTATGCTGGGCGTCTACCTACACCTTTTTTAAAATTCAACACTTGTTAAACATTAGTGTATATATTGTCTGACGTCAAAGTCCGGTCGAAAACAAAAAGAATAAGGGAACTATCCTTGGATTAGCGAATTTTTTGTCCTAGGGTACAATCGTATTAGGTAATTGGAAAAGGCATACAGGTCAGGTGGATAGCGTTGTAACAAATGAAGTGGGAAGAATAATGTTGGCAATTTGATACTTCGTGCGCTAATTTGCACTGGTTTGAACTGGCAAAAGTGCAATTTTCGTGATTGCTCTTTTGTAGAATTTGCCGTTTAAAAGCACCGTTACAACTCGTACTACCGCATCATGTCCTCCGTGGACTTGAATGATCCTGGCTAGGGGCCATCGGCAAGACGGAATTCTTACTTCCTTCAATAAGCAGAAGTCGCCTACTTTGGCGTTATTTTCATTTTTGATCCACCTCGGTCGGCGTTGTAAACGGCTTAAATAATCAATTTTTCCCCGTTTCCAGAAATCTTGGGTGATTTCCTGTGCCAGTTGCTATCTGTCGAGGTAATTAATATGGACTTCCTCCAACGTAATCTCCGGAGGATCTGTCATCGTATCACCGATTAAAAATGAGCAGGAGTTAGTGCTTCGGTATCCGTCAGGTCGTCACAAAGGGGACACAATGACCGGGAATTAAGGCAAGCTTCTATTTGAACAAGTACAGTGGTCAATTCTTCGTAGGCTATTTATTTATTTATTCCATCTTACAGACTAAACAATCCAATAATAAAATGGAACGCAAAGAATAATTTCAGCAATATTTAAATGAAAAAGAATAATAAAATGTCGATAATTGAGAGTTAAACTAGTAGTAAGTCTCTTAGTTTTTTCTTAAATGCTATGTAAGAAGAGGGGAAAGGACCAAGCTCGAGATTATTTTGATTTCGTACGATTCTTAAAATTGGTGAATGGAAATATAAATCAGCTCTAGCATATGGGATAACGAAAAAAGAATTCATCCAAGATGAACGAGATGTTTTTCGGAAACGCAGCTCAGAAAAAATATTTAACGGGACGTGATGGTAGCAGAGTTTGGACAAAAAACATGGGTCTAAATAAGTTCGTCGGGACATTAGGGATGGAAGAGATAGGAAAGATAAACGACTTTCATAAGGCTGATACGGCAAATTAAACTTAAGGAAAAGAAAACGCGTGAGCTTTCTTTGGACAGTTTCTAAAGAAGACACGAGATAGAAATATCGGGGGGACCAGATAACAGAACAGTATTCAAGCAAAGGGCGAACAAGAAAAACAAATAGGCAGAAAGAAGAAGAGATGCTTTTGAATTTATGCACATTCTAAGGATAAACCCGGAAACTCTAGACGCTTTAGTAATCACATTTAAAATATGTGCATCAAATCTGAGTTTTGGATCAAAAGTTACTCCAAGGTCTTTATGACTGAACACTTCAAAGAGCAAAGCATCATTTAATATATAATTAAAATTAATAGGAGAGTACTTGAGTGAGAAAGTCATTTTATGACATTTAGTAGTGTTAAAACATAAAACGTTTGAAGCGCACCATTTATTTAGAGCATTCAGATGATTTTGGAAGAGCTGACAGTCTAAATGGCTCAAAATACTTTGAAGTCATCAGCATGCAGGAGGCAAAAGAAATTAATTACGAAGGGAAGATCATTTATGAACAACAGAAAGAGAAGAGGCCCAAGAATTGAACCTTGTGGAACACCAGATGAAGGATAAGAAGGACAAGACGTAGTACCAGAGAGACTTACTCGACAGGGACGACACGATAGATAAGATGACATCCAAGATAGAAGAGCGCCCGAGATGCCAAGAGCTTCAAGCTTACGACAAAGAAGTAAATGATTCACAGTATCAAAGGCCTTGGTGAAATCTGTGAAGATCACATCAACTTGTAGTTGGATATTCAAAGCTCTTGCAATACTGTTTGTGAACTCCATTAAATTAGAGGTAGTGGAGTATACTTTGAGAAAGCCATGCTGCTCTGGAGCAATAATAGGATCTAATGAGTTTGAGAGTCGATTATAAACTAACCGTTCAAGTAACTTTGGAAAACAGGACAGTAAGGGAATAGGGCGATAATTGGAAACTGACGTAGGATCACCACTTTTAAAAATAGGCACAATATTAGCTGTTCTCCAAGGGTTAGGGAAAGTACCAGTATTCAAACTTAGATTGAAGAGGAGAGATAAAGGAAAACCAAGCAATGAGGCTAACGACTTTACAAATATGTTTGGCAAACCATCCGGCCTAGGGCTGATATAAGGATCAAGAGCATTGATCAAAGGCTAACGATGTATTACCTACCACTTGGCGTAAATTGTAATTTTATAGACTTGACTCCAGCTTCCCAAAGCCCTCCAAAATGAGGTGAAAATGAAGGATTGAAATGCCACGTTATTCTATCCTGTGTCAGAGTTTCAGCCACTCCCACACTGATTTCCGACATCTTTTTCAGCTCAGGAGCTGCACCAACGAAATAAGTGTTGCTGTCAGAGTACATATGTTCGCTGTAGTAGTAGTAGTACTCATGAACTTCCGTAAAGCTGCAAGGAAAGCGGGTGTACATAGGTCGCTGACGACTCCAATATGTATGGCTTCCACTGCCATTCAAATAAATATAGCCACATATCCCTTTGTGGTTTTGCTTCCTCTTCCTCGTCTACCCTTTATATCAAAAGGTCCGCAAAAATCAACTCCCTTGTGAGTGAATGGGCGGAACACGGTCACTCGAGGTTGTGGTAAATCTCCCATCAGTTGTGTTGATGTGATTGCTTTCGCACGGAAACAACGGATTTACCTATGTTTAAATCGTTTGATGTAATTACGGGCATCTATTAGCCAGAATTTCTTTCTGAGAGTATTCAGCATCAGCTGTGTTTGTCCATGTAAAGTCGACTGATGAATCTGATGTTGTATTAGATTGGTGAGCTTCCCATTCCATGATAGAATCATTGGGTACTTTTCATCGAAAGGTAACTGGGCGTGTTTTAACCGTCCACCAACACGCATGATTCCTTTGTCGTCTAGGAATGGATTCAAGTTAGCCAGTTTACTTTATTCCCCACGGGCGCTGACTTCATAAATTAGTTATTTCTTGTGAGCATTCAGTTCGCTGACCATATTTGATCCAGGATTCAAAAGACTGCCTTAATTCATCGCTGGTCAAGTATGTACGACTGCCTGATGAAGCAATATACCGTCACTTTTATTAATTTCGTCAATGTTGAATACTTTTCCACCAGGCTGTTCAAAAAATTTTCTGGTTGCTAACTGACATTAACCATTATATGCTTCCGCATCTCGATATCAATTGATCGGATTTTATTCTTTAATTTTAGGCCATCGATCATTGCTTTCAACTAGCCAACTTGGTCCATTCCACCAAAGTTAGTTTTTGACTAAGTCCCTGGGTTTACTCCCCTTGATGCTACATCGGCTGGATTGCATTTGGACGGGACATAACGCCACGGGATATTGCCAGTATTTTCTAAGATATAAGCTGTTCTTTCGCTCACGAAGACCGTCAACCGAGTCGGATGCCCTTTCAACCATGCTAGGACAACTTCAGAATCAGTTCACAGCCAGGGGGGTATTTTCTCGAATTTTCATGTTCTTGTGATTTCTTTCGGCAGTTGTGCCAGCAAGACTGCACCAAATAATTCTAGACGGGGAACGCTAATTGGTTTCACTAGTGCAACTTTGGTTTTGGCTATTAACAGATGACTGTTGCCCGAAGCCCCTGATTGCACCACTTTATAAGTTGCTGCTGTGTACGCCCGTTGAGATGCATCACAGAACCCGTGGAGTAATACTGCTGAATCTTGTTGGTATATTACCCATCTTGAGATTTTAATGTCTTCAATATTCTGTAATTGTTCCAACAGATTGATCCATTCTGTATTTATTGCATTTGATATTGGTTGATCCCAATCTTGCCCAAATAACCATAGGCTTTGAAGTAGGATTTTTGCTGTTATCATGACAGGTGCCATCTATCCATATGGGTCGTACAGACGTGCTATTTCAGAAAGAATTAAGAGTTTTGTATGTGTTGGTGATTGTTCCATTTCCCTTCAGAGGAAACCACATAGCTCCTTGTGACATATCCGTTATCCAATCCGAAATCTATTAAGTCTTTCATTTTGATGTCTCCAGCAAGGAGATCTTGTAGTATTCGCTTGCCGTTTGCAATCCGTTTCCTTAGTTGAAAGCCACCAGATTTCAAGATTTTGATCAACTTATCTCTTTTATTCACGCTTTCTTGTATGTTGTATCTCCCTGACAATAAATCATCTGCATAAAATTCCTTGAATACCGACTTACTTGCAACAGAATACTTTTTAATTTCGTCCATTGCCAATTGATGCAATGTGCTGATTGCAATAAACGGGGCAGAGGTTGTTTCGAAGTGACAGTGCTACGACAATAATCTTTAATTGGTTCATCTGGTTGTGGCCTCCATACGATTTTCTGGTAATTTGCATCTTGAGAATGCATATTCACCTGCCGGTACATTTTAGTAATATCAGCCATAATTGCGAAACGCTTTAGTCTCCAATTGATGATAATCGATGTCGTGCTATTCTGGATGGTCGGTCCAGTTAATAACGTGTCGTTGAGGGACAAATCAGAACTTGTCTTCCATGAGGCGTCAAATACCACTCCTAACTTTTTTGACGTAATTTTTTTAAATACAGCAGGATGTGGCAAAAAAATGGCGCGACTGATCCTTCCTCCGTAGTCATACGTCACTTCCTCACAATAAGGAACTTCCTTCATGTGGCCCAAATCGATGTATTCTTGAATTACTGCCGAATATTCTTTCTGGAGTTTTCTATTTCCCAGAAAGCATCTTTCTAGATGCAATAAGCTTGCCATTGCATTTGACTTGGGACAACCTAGTGAATGCTGGCTATCTGTACCTTTTAAAGATAATCGAAGTTAGTACCGCCCGTTCGGTTCTCTTTGCACATTTGCTTTGTAATGCTGCTCACAGACTTCCTCTTCTTGCGTCATATTGTTGCCAACTCCAATTTCTTCTATCTCCCAGAATCGTTTTAGCTGCTCGCTGATTTCCACGTTTCCATTTGTTTCTATTTTGAAAATGTGAACTGTTTGCACATCATCATCATAAACTTTCCCTGATACTATCCAGTCTAGTTTGGTGCACTGCAAAACTGGATCTAGTTTCAATTTTCGAGCTCTTCCGAGTATAATTTGAGCATCAACATCTGCTCCCAATAGAAGGTCAATTTTGTTTGGCTGATCAAAGTAAGGATCAGCCAAATCTAAATTTCCAATATACTCTCGCAGTGGTGTGGAAATTGTCTGTGATGGAACAAAGTTGGTTAACTTGTTCAGTATGAAAGCGTCTATTGTCAAACATTCGTTTGTTCTAGTTGAAGTCTAATTTGCAGGTTTCCGTTAGTTGAGACAAACTTCGTTTTTTCAATTCCGGCAATAGGAATATTCGCAGACTTTCTTTTAAGTCCCAATCTTTGAGCTGCGCTCTCAGTGATGATTGATGTTTGTGACCCATGATCAAGCAATGCACGTAGAGTCACACGACTGCTCAAAGCATCAACTTTTACTAAAGCTGTCGCTAGCAATCCCGATTGTTTAGTATTACTGGTGAACGAGCTGGCTTTAGCAACTGTTGACGATGAGCTTGATGGCCCTTATCGAAAAGAGATATGGTAGATATTTGTCCAAAGTGCGGGAATGCCGCCGCAGTATGCTGATTGAATATTGCTGATGAAGATTGGTTATTATGTGACACCGGATTCGATGGTTGCTCCCTATGTTTAGACATAAATAACGATAGATGAACTTTTCCATTATTAAATTCGGCGGATTTGTGAAGGAGTACGTGATGTACTTTTTTGTACTGGAAGCATCTCGACGTACTATGACACGTTCCAACTTAATGTCATTTCCTCAGACAATTGAGACGCAAACCATATCTCTTCACAACATCAAATTTTTCAGAGTGTTCAGATTGTAGGAACCCAGTACATCGTTCAAATGATGCTGCCCCTTACACGAACCGCAGGAAATTAGTCATCACACGCTATGTGTGGCCCTAAGTTTGTCCACCCCAGCAGCTTCTAGAGCTCTGAAGTGAGATTGCAAAAAAATTCATTAGCTTCCGAAATGACGCTGTTCCAGACTCTACTGCTTGTTACTGTTCCCAAATTTCGCGTGTGTCAGATGGTAGTTGCTGCGTTGTTTAGTGTACCAATGTTACCTCCCATTTGTCCTCAACTTCCAGGTTTTCTATTGCTTGAGTACAATCGAGAGTTTTATCCAACAACATTTTTATCGAGGATGCAGGCTCATTGGCGTCACTAATCGTTAATAATTTTTTTAACTGTGCGCTTCGCAACACATGTTTTTCGTCAAAGCGTTCTACAGGCAGTTTCCATGCTGACTCGTAATTTGCTTCAGCGGTGGAATAATGTTTGAGTAATTGTTTAGCCTCACCTGACAGACTGTACTTGAAGTAATGTAACTTTTCCACCATAGATAAACTCACTTTCCTGTGAATCAAAGATGTGAATAAGTCTTTTAACGACGTTGACGTGATTTGGTACCTCTTTACCTCCTTGTAAACACTGTGCTCCCTGTTCCATCTGAAACTCTTCTAACTCCGTTTTAAAGTTCAAGTTGGGTTCCTCGAACGCTAAATACCAATTCTGTGAAAAGTAATCTAATGACAAATCATCTTGTCTATCCACCAACGTAAGAATTTTTTCATGAGTTTGCATGATCGAATGACGAACTTTTTGAACACGCCGTAACAATTTTTTAGTGTATGCTAATGTTTTGCGGGTTTTCGAGTCTTTACGAAAATTTGAAAACATTTTATTTAATTGATCGCTCAACAATTTTCGTTGTGTCACTAAGCGATCTATTTTTTATATTACACATTTTTGAAATGAGGCAACGACGCACTTTTGTATTCAGTATTGGGTCACGAATCGGCGTAAAATTTCACCATTATGAGGATTAGGGGACACGATTATATTTTCAAATATCAGCGAAAACTTATACTGCGTTCCAATGGTAATTGGAATAATATGTTAATTGACTTATGCAGCGTATTAAAAGTAATTTTCTAAATGAGACCGAGATAATTTTCAAATTGCCAAGCAGTAATGAAATTTTCAAACAAAAGAAAGCAATTTAGACGAAGGGTTTCGGTACATTTCCTTTAATAAATTGAGTTGTCTCTCTCTAACTATTTACCATAATTGTCATTGTGAATATTACGATATTCTTATGTTTTCAAGCCTACTATTCTGAATCACAATCTCTTAATGACATTTGTATTGACATTTTGAGTTTGAAATGTCATCATTGTTAACCATTTTTACAAGTAAGTTACAAAGTTTGAAGTTACAAAGTTTGAAGTGTATCAGATAAGTAGCTCCATTGAATTTTATATAACAACAATTCTTTGTGTGTTTACTTTTCTATTTCAGATCATGATGCGGACTAGATGGAGTTGAAGTTTGCAGAAACAGCTGGCGAGGTACAATCCTTCTTTAGGGTATTGTAAAATTGCACCCTGTCAGTCTGTCCGTACATCACTGCCAGTTTCCTCATAAGTCACATAAGCTAGTTCTATGAAATTTTGTGGATAGGTCAAAAATGGTGTCCTCTCAAAAGTTGCATTGCAAAAAAAAAACATATTTTAAGGGGTTTTAGGCTGCTGATATGGATATCAAATGAAAGATTTTGGCGAGAACTTTTCACAAATAGATCTTAAACAAGATGAAATCTCAACTAGATGAATTTGCAAGGAGGGGTGTCCGGTGAGAGGAAATTTACAAACAATATGTATCGCCCCCTTGCGATTGGATATCTTTGAACAAAAAAATCGGAGAAGTGGATATATATGAATACCGGGCCAATAAATACCTCAGAGGTTAAAACTCGATCAACTTTTTTAGTAACAGTACATTTTATGAACTTTATGTTTTCATCTATAAAATCGATAGGCGATCCCTAAATTTGAAAAAGAATTTATTTGAATTTTTCTAGTGCACAGTGCATATTTTCTGAAAGTTCCATACAATTCAAGCTATGGACGATGGAAAATTTTATCAATTTCAACACAATCACATGTAATACTGCGTAAACACACGTTTGCAAAGGACTCAAATACTACAGATGTATAAGGATTTTGATTGAAATTTTAGAAATATTTTGTAACATTGATATGTTATCACGACTACCCAAACATACGAGTCAACACATTGAAAATAAAATGGCAGTAAATTAAGAAACATAATAAACATATAATAGTTCTCCGAGCCTCGAGCCGAGTTATGTTTTGATATACAGAAGACATTCTTTGATTTACTAACTATTCTACAACACCTTTCTAGCAGGAAGACTCTCCTGCTACTTTTATTTGTTTATCCTGCTCCTTTAAATTACGTTGAGAAGTATACCAAACGGAAGAAAAAAATTAAACCAATAAATGTAAAATAACACACTTTCAAATTCGAATGAAAGAGGGAAGGGGAAATTTATTCTTTTAGCCAGAAACATGAAAGGGGCCTAGACTGAAAAACGCAAGAGTTACTTCATAATCAACTTTTTAACAATTGTCTTCTTCAGAGCACTAAAGGGCCTCCTGGATCTTCGTTTCCTCAAAATAGTACGTCCGATCATCTCGTCCAATTATAATATTTAAGTGATGATGCACTGTGATCGTCAACCAGCTTTTTCTGTGTTTCTCTACAAGTCCTTATTCTACAGTTCTTCCATCTGATACCTTTTTTGTGGTCGGGAAGTGAATGCCATTCACGTACTAAGTGTCGGACTCTCATGATCGCAAGCAACTAGACTATCCACTAAACACACCCCGTCTCAACCCGAAAACCTAGCCTGGAACCGTTTGACACATTGTTTGGCACCAGGTCTGGTTTTGTCACGCTGTAAGGCATCTTCAAGCTGGAAAATGAATTACCAGACAAGCGATCTCCTAGCCCTGCCATCCCAACTGCTGTGAGCCCCTTTTACCTTTTAGGACTGCCTCCACATAATGTGCCACCTAGTTCCATTTGTCAACTGATCTAAGTACCACTTTGACTATACTATCTAGAGTTAGCTCTTCCATCTCCCTGTGGAGGTCCCTGCTAAGCCTTTCTAATTTCTTTGCACGCAAAAATATGTGGCAAGCATAGTCTTCCTCTACTGGGAAAAATCGACAATGGGGGGACCGTGACTTACAAATCTTGTGCGCTGAAAACATTCATTTCCACTTAAAAGCTGGGTCGGAGAAAAGTCAGTCTAATGATGCCTTCGGCTTAGCCTCGGTCTAACGTATGGAATGAAACACGCAGTCTGTCTTTCTTTCGTGCAATTCACCCAAGATTGCCGCCAATTGTTTAGTGAGCGCTGTTTGTCCTCAAGAGCAACCGTCTTCCTCGTGCCCTCACTTCAACGCAAGTCAATTGCATGTCACTCTCTAGCAGGGAGAGCAACAGGTATCATGCCTGCAATAACACACCGCCGCATCAGAGACTGTCGGATATGAAGATGTAATTCTTAGTGTTTCTCTTCTTTGAACCTTTGCCATCTCCTTACTGAGAGCGTCACCCCATATTACAAGCAGTAGCACTGACCCTACAGCACTCATCAAGAGGTTTCTTCTAATTGATGGGTTGGGTCCCCCTAATTTGGCCTTAAGTCGCCTCAGAGCCGATACTCCTGAAACAGCCTTCTCAGCCATTGTTTTGATTTGCTCAGAGAAACTCATATTTGAGTTGATCAGTAGTTCCAGGTACTTCATTGTTGGCTTCAATTCGATTAATATGTCTCCAATAATGATCATCCTTAATCTAGGGATTCCTTTATTTTTGTCAAGATCACCACTTTGGTTTTCTCCAGTGCTAAACTGAACCTGCAAGTAGTCATCCAATCTGTCACTCGGCATAAAAGAGCATACCTAGCCTAAGTTGCGCTTGTTCAATGGTGCGTCATCCACATAGCCAGTCAAGCATAACTCATTTGGCATCTCTAATCTCAGCGGTCTATCGTAAGGCACATTTCGTTAGTCTAGACCAAGGATAGATCCCTGGGCAACATCCGATGTAACTTCCATCCTTCGTTGGCCCTGTGTTGTATCGTAAAGCAGTCTTCGATCCTTCAGTTGGTCCCTCAGAAGCCACATTAGATATTCTGGAATTAATTGAGGACTTTCCAGCGTATCCAGAATATCCACCCATCTAACGGAAATGAAGGCGTTCTTGATGTTAAGTGTCTCCAACAGGATGATCCGTTGCCTGGTGCGACTATACGCCTTGCCTTTTGGACTACGCTCACCACCTCTACAATCACATCAATAGTGAAACGTCCTGCTCTAAATCCATACTGTCCCCTCCAGCACGAACCGCGTCGGTGAGCCTTCCCTTGATGAGTTTCTTACTTTCCCAGACGTGTTTACCATGCATAACGGGCAGAATATCGGCTGCGATCCAGGATTTCTCAATCATACCGGAAAGCAGCATGTCAAAACAATGGTGATAGACAAGTTGCCAAACCTCACTTGGAACAACATCTCGCCCTGGAGCCTTCTCGCTTTGAGCGAAAGGACTGCCTCTTCCAGTTCCGGCTGTGTCAAGGGTGGACTTTCGATTGTTGTTTCACCATAGACAGCGTCAACACAAACGGGATGGGTGGAGAAGAGTACATGCACTATCTCGTCCATCTTTTCCTCATCATCTATGTAAGGCTTCCATCCCTCTGTCTACAACTCTCTACCTGGAAATCACAGTTTCAAACCCAGATGGTGGCAGTACCAGTTTCATTGGGATACCATGACGTAGAACTTTTATCCTGGCGTTGCTCACTTAGCAGCATAAAGTTAGCTTCCATGTCCTTTGCAAACTGCTCAAGTAGATTTTGGGCGGTAGAACTGAGGTGTAGGTTTAGCTGCAGGATGTAGGTCATCGAAGCTCTGATTTTACCTTGGCTAGGGCTTAATGACATTTCCCTGATCCCAAAATTTACCCAAGATCCGGCCTTGAATCAGCGTCCTTGCAAAGAATACAGTCTACCTCCTTTCAACCCTCTTTTCTTTTATGTCCCGTTTTACTGCATTCGTAGCAAACAGGACTCCTATCGGTCTCCCTGCATACTTGTGTGGTGTGACCATAGTCAAGGCATTTGAAACATTGAAGAGGCAATGCATTTTTACATATCCTGCAGGCAACCCACCCTATTCGTACTTTGCCCTTTTTCAGAAATTGTTCAGCGTCCTTGCCATGCGTTGTTCCCTTATAGTTTTCCAATTTCAGCCTGCCCAGTCTAGAGAAATCCCTTTTGATGGCCTCTTCTACCTCGGCCAAATACGTGACACTGTTAAAGTCTCTTATTTTGATCGTTGCCATCAGCTCGATTGGGGCTGTAGTTGCGCTTTTGCTGAGGACTTTCTTCACTGCATCGCAGAATGCTTCTCTATTGTCGGCCTCTGCTCTGAATTCAACCAGTGTGTAGCGCGACCGCGTTGGTCGCACTGCTTTAATGGCAGTGTTGATGTCTTCAGGCCTTACATTTCCCCTGATATCCCGCAGTCCCTCCGCGTGGAATCAGCTATCTTGGAGTTTTATGAGCAGTGTCTGCTGCCGGAATCTTCGTCGGGGCTTCTTTTTCTCTTGTTTCGCATCAGGACTTTTTCTTGATGGGGGTCTGTGCGGTGTTTCTTTGTGGCTTTCTTCGCTCTTTCTGTCAGCACTGTCTGGAACCCCTGATTTGGATTGCCTCTTTGTTTGTTCTTTTATCCCAATCTCCTTCGGTTGGGCTATATGCCATTTTTAGGGTTTTGTAAAATAATTTTAC
This sequence comes from Odontomyia ornata, assembly GCA_963969285.1. Taxonomy (NCBI): domain Eukaryota; kingdom Metazoa; phylum Arthropoda; class Insecta; order Diptera; family Stratiomyidae; genus Odontomyia; species Odontomyia ornata. Next base: position 271,879,330 of record OZ017740.1, read on the forward strand.
AAAACCCTTCTAAAATCGCGTCCTGTCTGTCCGTCTGTCTGTCTGTCCGTCCGACCGTCCGTCCGTCCGTGTGTCACAGCAGTTTTTCTCGGAAACTACTTAAGCTAGAAGCATCAAATTTTGTATGTAGGTGTAAAGTGGTGTTCTCTTCTACAAAAAAATTTTATAAGGTATTTAAGGGGGGGTCTCCCCATGTAGGGGAGTGACCTCCCGAAAAAAAAATTTCATTTAAGGTAGCAAATATGGATATCAAATGAAAGGTCTTGATGAGAACTTTTCAAAACAGGTCTTAGTTTGGCAAAGTTTGCTTCAAGGGGCGCACAGGGAGGGGAAATACACGAAAAATTTGTGTCCCCCCCTCGCGATTGGACACCTGTGATCCGAAAAATCTGAAAAAAAACAAGGATGTAGGCCTTGATGAGTACAACAACAACAAATACGTGAGAAGTCGCAATTCGCTCAACTTTGTTAGTAATAGTATGATTTACGGATTTTATGTTTTCTTGGATAAGATCTTAACGGTACCCTTAAATTCAATGAAATTCAGTACACAGATGATATTTATAAGACTAATTCACCCTGCAAGTTTCATAAAAATTGAATCATATTTAGCGAAGTTATAGCGGTTTGAATTTTGCCATATTACTATGGAACAATATGCGCTGCATATATAACTATGGCAACATATGGCTATGGAACAACATGCGCTTTTTACCGACTCAGACACTACAGTTTTGCTAGGATTTGCATGAAAATTTCAGGAATGATAGGTGTCATGAATATCTTTGAGAATCGGTTCAGCTAGTGGTATCAGTAATCGTAATACAAAATAGTGGCTGTTTTAAATGCTAAGATTGAATAATTTTGAGTTATTTTTTCCCAACTTCAACGCTAAGGTGCATGCTTTGAACACTTGATTCAATTTAATGAATGACTGAAGATGAGTACCTACAATCAATACTCATAAGTGAAACAAGTCAAGGAGGCGGGAGAGAGCTCCTAGCAAAAGGGCTTTGTAACAACTCTAGGATTCGAAAAATTTGGCCATTAATCGATGATAACAGTACAGGAGAGTGTCCCCTGAAAAGAAAATTTCATCAAACGTAGCCCATATGAGTATGAAATGAAAGTTTTCATGGGAGCTTTTCAAAACAGTTCTTAAACTGTCAGTTTTTGCTTCAGTGGGGCACAGGGGGAAAAACATGAAAAATGTGGTTTCCTCCCTCACGAATGGACATCTGAAATAATTATCAAGGGATATATTTCTGAGTATAACAATAACAAAAAACTCAGAAGTCAAAATTCGTTCAACTTTGTTAATAATGGTATGATCCTCGAATTTCATATTTTCTCCAATAAAATCGTCATTGACATGCTTCTTGACTTTATTCAATCTGGTGGCTGCATTTTGAAAATTGAATACAAAACCCTTCTGACATGAGCGTAGGTCTGTTTACCCAACTTGTTTATTGATATTTTATGGTGGAGCTTTCTGCACGTACCCTTTAGACTTAGCCCTCAATGCTTCTTCAGCCTTCTACTCTTCTTCGGTCTTCTGGTCCTCTTTGGCCTTTATCCAGCTCCTCCAATAATGCCCTATGCAATCTTAGTGCTCCTCTAGTTCAAGAAACCTAATCTTTACTGCTTTGTTTGATTTTTGGCAAGTCGCATGCAGATTGTCTTCTTTTTTAAACATCTCCCGCTTTTCGGATTAGTCTTTCTTCTTCATGTTGCTTGGTGGCAATCGTACTTTGCGACCACCTTTCTTGGTAGAAGTTATCGGTTTCCGTTTCTGAGTACAGTATTTCAGCTACGTTTTTGACAGTGGCGATGAAATCACAAAACGCCGCTTTATTCGTCTGGTCACAGCGGTCTTTTCATGCCGTAATCTCTTTGTGGACTTCAGGATAGTTCATTAGTATTTCGAGATTCATGATTCTGTAGCGGTCGCAGCAGTGATCATCAAATTCTCGATATTCTTTATATTTTGCTCCACCGCTCGAACATCTGGTCCATCCTGCAGAGTTTCCTGCTTTTCCTTTCGTCTGAACGCCACAGGAATCTCAGTCTGGACAAGACTGTCTGTTAATTTCCGTTTATCATCCGGCTTCATTGTCACTTTATTCATCGTACGTTTTTTCACCATCAGTATTGCTCCCAATGTGCTGTTGACATTGTGGCTGCAGTTGCGCGTTGTGTCGTCATTATTGTTGTTTTTGCTTTCTTTTTTGGGTTTTTTATCTTTTTTTAGAATTTTGATTCTCCAGTTGTTTGGGTCCCCCCTCGAAGTTGCTAGTTCCGTTTGTGTGAGTAATCGCCTTTTTGGTCCCATGGTTAGAGAGACCATGCGAGGGTTCGCATAGGCCCTTATGGGAACAAGTGGCCAGAACCAGATCAGCGCAAATCGGGAGTCCATCTCAACCGAAGCTATACCACCAACTCAATTTCGTGAGCTTCGAATGTACTCCAAGGCATGCCAGTGTTATGCCGAACTTTATGCCTTTTAATTGAGACCAAAAGCAAAACTTCATAATGAATCACACTATATAGCTGTTCATTGTATGGGGTTCGCAACAGTTCTCCTTTCTTAATGCAGCCAAATATTATTCGGAGAATTTGTCGTTCAAAGTCATCTATAGGTTTCTTCAAAATTTCTTTCAGTGTCCATGTTTTAAACCCATAGAGGTGGTGGGTGAGCAAATTCATGCTGCTACAGATCTGAACAGCAACTGCCGCTGTTGTCTGCGTTGAGTGAATACCACATCTGAAATAATAACAATAATTATCTTGCAATAAATCAAAAAATTACATCATCCAAAACAATCATTACAAATCCTCATAATCACTGCAGAACATCTACTTATCTGTACGCATCTATACGCCACTTATGACGACGTCATCATCGACAACAAACAATGACAATAAGCACTGACGAGTCATCTAGAATTGAGACGATGCCAAAATGGAGCCGTAAATTTGAGTTGCGTTTGATTCTTTATACAAGCAGATGATGAATGAAGTTGAGATATATTCACCCTGAGTATACGAGTATGAAAAAATTGAAAGTAGAAGTGATGCAAAATGCATGTTATGGTGCTTATCAAGTGTTTTCAAAGTGATACAGAAGTAAATTGTAAAGTAAAAATTATTTTCAGGGCCATCACTGACCAAAATGTAAACTTTACTATTAAAAGTCATATTAGCGTTTTAGTATCCATCCGTATCATGCACCTACGAGTTCGCAGTAAACGAAATTCAATTTTTAACAGAAGTTCATCCAATTTAAAAATTAAATCTCTTAAAGTTAAACTTTTGGTGAAAATATTCATATTGTTAGTATCAAAAAATTATAAAGATTACAGCACACCATTTATTTAACGCGCAGTATCTGCCAATCTAATAAACATGAAATTCAAACAAACATCTTTAAGGCTCAATGGCGCAAAGAGAAAAGTCAACATGAAGTATTTGCTTCCACAATTTTTCTAACTTTGAAACAATTTGCTTAAGAAATTTTTTCCTTTTAAATTCTGCAAACTTCTGAAGAAAAACGAAACATTATACCGCTGCCGCTCTTTCTATAGCCAGTAGTTTTTCAATGAAAAATTTATGATTAAAGAGGACGACAAAATTATAAAGCATCAAAGACTTAAGATGGTATACTAAGAGAAGTGCAAAATTATGTTTTACTTACTCACTTCATGTAATTACATCACTTTGTGCTTCCCAAAATCACTTCTACTGATAGCTGTCGCTAAATTTCAGGAAAAGCTAAAGAAAGGATTTGTAATGCATACTTTTGAAAACAAAGTTTTTTGCTTTATTTGGTTTTTTTGTCCTTTTGATTTGCATTGGTAGAGTGAAAAGTGAAATCATCGAAATCTTACAGATGGGTGAGTTATAATCAAATCAATCAAAATAATTTCCTTTCTCGAGTTCGTATCCTTAAATTTGCAATATTTAGCTGATAGTGCAATGTAGTTAATTGGACATGAAAAAGGCAAAGCAAATGAATGTACAAGCAACTAAGTGAACATGAAGCAAAACTTAATTTATTTGATTTTACTACAAAATTTCAGTGAGAGCGTAATTGTGCATGAAGTGAGATAATTAGTGAAATATTCTGTCCTCATTAGAAAGAATTTTTATTCGTTTGCATCGCATACAACTGTGCCAGTGATTCTCACTTACTAAAGATTTTCTGCTACAAAAACAAGTTATTTGGAGTTAGTATATTATCGCTAATTACGTCAACTTTTGAAAACTACAACTAAAAAAAATAAATTAATTACAACCAAAAATGGTCCGAATCTCGTTCAAATAAGAGTTTTACCATCGGCTAAACAAAAATATTAGATTTTTAAATTGGAAATTCTGACGTATTCATATATTATTTTTCACAGGAAGAAAAAAAAATGTTTCAATAACCTATAATTTCAAGTATTATCAAAATCTGTTAATAAACATGGCCACTAGAGGGTGACAAAAATTTGAAAGTATAGTATATTTGACCTGCCACTATTTTAAAATTTGCACATAGATGATCACTAAATAAAAAGATCATCAGAGATAGTTACCGTCTGCCTGAATATTAAATGGAATCAAAATTTTGTGTTTTAAAACCCTTTAAAATATCTAATTTTGACTAGCTACCATTTAGGAATTCGAGACGAGACCATGACGTTTTTTCGTTGTTCCCTAGATACCCACAGCCTCTACCACATTGCCAATTTTTGCTAACATTGGCTAGAGGGTTTGGCTACAACTACGATCGCAAACTTTTGCCAGTTTTACGGCCTTCAAGCGGTCACCATATGGTTTCAGACGATCTTTGGATTTTTAATGTGAGCTGAATTGCACAGTCCAATGAACCTCCATACCAAATTTTGACCAAAGTGAAGCTAGACTCTAGTCAGAAAAAAATTACGTATTTCTGTATAAATAGCCGCTATTTTGTTTTCGCTCGGCCGTTGTGGGTGGTTGTAAGTTGGGAGATCTATCTTCTAGCGAGAGGGGAGGGAGGAAAATAGATTGCTAGAAAAGTAATCCTTCAATCCCAATGTTTATCGCTGCTATGAGTCCTTTTACCTATTACAACTGCCCAAACATAATGCGCCACATGGCTCAATTATTCAATCAATCGCACCACTATTCGGGAAAAGCTCTCCTGTTTCCTAATAAAGTTTCTGGAACAACCTGTCCTATCTTTCGCGTGCAAAAATTGTAAAGCAGGCATAAAATCGACAATCGTATGACCACAACGTATCGATCTTGTGCAAGTAAAACTGAAAACAGCCGTGCCCGCTCAAGTGCTGAGTCAGATAGAAGTCAGTCTTACCATGCAGTCGATTGAGTTATGGTCTCAGATTAAAAATGCGGTATACACTCTTTCTTCACTTCGAGTTGTTCATTCAAGACTACTGCCAATCGTTGAGTAAGCACTGTCTTTCCTTGCAAGCAACTGTCTCCCACGTGTCTTTTTTTTATTTTTTTTTTATTTCAGATCTTTACAATTTATTTACTACAATTTAACGCAAAATAAACATTATTACAAAAGATATGAACGAACGATAACCAGGCAAAATTGAAGAAGGTAACGCAATAAAAATTAGAAATTAAGAATCCTACGCAGCTTGGACTTGAACACTGCGAGCGACTCCAAAAGAGGACCAAGCTGAAGGTATTCATGGTCTCGGACGAGTCGGACCAATGGGGAATGAAAATAAATAGCTGTACGCGCGAAAGGAATCGTGTAAAAATGAGTAGATCTAGTTCTAGATGGAGGGCGTATGCAAATCGCGTTTAGAATATCCGATGATAAAAAACCTAAAGTAAGCTTAAAGAGCAACCATTCGTCGAGGTATTGTCGCCTCAACTCCAAGGAAGGGATGCCAAGGTAGATAAGACGTTCGCTATATGGGCGGTAGGATAGTTTGTATTTATAGAAAAGCGAGCGAGTAAATTTTCTCTGTACGGATTCAACGGCATTCGAAAGGTATGTGTGACGAGGAGACCATATTTGACATGCGTATTCTAGAATAGAGCGAACGAGTGAGATAAATAGACGGACACATGTTTGAGTGCTAAAAGAAGTATGGGAACAGCGCAGAACAAAGCCTGCGATTCGAGCTGCTCTAGATGTCATATGGCCGATGTGGCGGTCGAATTTAAGATGTTTGTCAAACGTCACACCAAGATCCTTAAAATGGTCAACTGATAAAAGTATTGAACCTTGAATCTCATAGTCGAAGCTTAAGGTATTTAGTTTATTGGAAAAGCACATATGGAAACATTTAGGAACGTTGAGAGCAAGACGACTGATAAGACACCATTCGTCCAATACATTAATGTCATTTTGGAGTATCAAGCAGTCATTCATCGAGCGAATGATCCTGAAGATTTTAAGATCATCCGCATAGAGGAGGCATTCAGAGGTAAAACCACTGGGAAGGTCATTGATGAAAAGGTTGAATAGGAGAGGGCTTAGGATAGATCCCTGTGGCACGCCAGAAGTCTGAGCAAAAGGGGCAGAAGAGCACCCGTTCCAAATTACTGAGCAAAAGCGATTATGGATAAAGGAACTAATACAGGTAAGGAGGGGACCAGATATTCCGTATTGACCAAGTTTGTATAATAAAGTTTAATGGTCGATGCTGTCGAACGCTTTGGCGAAATCGGTATAAATCACGTCAATTTCACAGCTGGAATCTAGGGCAAGAGCTATGAAATTGGAAAACTCTAGTAGATTAGTAGTGGTTGAGCGAACTTTTATGAACCCATGTTGCTTAACGGAGAGATTTGTATGGAAAGCGTTGTAAATTCTGGATTAGACAATCCTCTCTAATATTTTGCCAAAGGATGGGAGGAGAGATATTGGCCGATAATTCGAAACGGAATTGCGGTTGCCGGATTTATGGATGGGGAAAATATTAGCACGTTTCCATGCATCTGGGAAAACACCAGTCGAAAGACTCAAATTAAAAATCAAAGATAGATGAAAACTCAGAGAAGAGCTTAGCGATTTAATGAAGAAGTTAGGAAGGCCATCAGGTCCCATAGATCCGCTTGCATCTATCGAGGCGATGATATCTTCCACTTCTAGCGAATCGGTAGAGATAAAGGCGAAATTGAAGGAAGTTGGGCTACAGCAATTTATGGAGCAAGGCGAGGAGGATCTGGAATTGGATGAAAAAAATTCGGCAAAGAGATTGCATATGTCTTGATGCTGTTTTATTAAGCAATGAAACTGAATTAGGAAGAGTGGTGGAAGATTTAAGTGAATGAACATATGACCAAAAGGATTTGGGGTTATTGGAGCAGAAGGATGCTTCGATGGACTGGTAATAGGCAAGTAAAGCTTGAGAAATGGCTTTTTTGGCATCAGATCGTAGAAGTCTATATCCTAAAAGATCTATATTGAACCTCGAACGAAGTTAGATTTTACGGGCTTTGTCTTTCACACGCAGTATTTGTGTAACCTCAGCATTGAACCAAGCTGGATTCTTATGACTTGGTGTACGAGTCAATGGCGTGAACTGAGCAATAATGTTGAACAGCGTAGAGTAGAAAGATTTTACAGCAAGTTCAGGATTAATTGGATCCAAAATCGAAACCCAATCAATGTTCGCAAGCATTGATGATATTCCTTCGTAGTTTGCTTTAAAAAAGTTAAAACGACGAGGGTTTAATTTCCGGTGCAGACGTATTGAATGCAGCGTTAATTGTGTTTCTAATGGGGAATGATGAATATCCGGTATAACATACGGCGACACCGCCAGAGAAATTGGATAGACGGAAGAAGGATTATTCGACAAAATGAGGTCGAGAATTTTATTGTTAGCATTTAATACAGGATTTAGTTGGGTGAGGGAGCAAAGGGAAAAGAAAGAGGAAAGAGCAATGGAAATTTCATTAACTGAAGTTATAGAAGAAGCGATCCAGCTTACCGACGGCATGTTGAAATCACCACAGATAAGGATTTGGAGAGCAGGATTTGCATTATTTATGAATAAGGCAAGTTCATTAAAAAGCCGCTCATAGGAGCGAAGTGGCATATTACAGGGAACGTACAGACATATCACGCAAAACTGAAGATTTGTAGGGAAGTTTATTTGGACTGCGATACTTTCTGCAGGTGGAGAAATGGTCAAATCAGAACAACTTGAAGTCTGAAAGCTCTTGTTGACCGCTATTAGCACACCCACACCATCTGATTTCCCAGATAATAGGCGATCCCTATCTTGTCTGAAGACTGAATGAAGAGGAAGAATTTCTTCATCCGTAAAATCACTTGTAAGCCAATTCTCAGAAAAACAGATTATGTCATCGTTGGCAATGTAAGATGCAAGATTTATTGCGTTCAGCTTGGTCCTCAAACCACGAACGTTTCGATAGAAGAAATTAAGAGAGAGATACGGATCAAGGCGATTTAATCTTTCCGTTGAGACTTGCCTGATGGACGGAAATTTTTTTGCGGAGTCTGTTCAAAGCGTTTTACTAAAATACCGGGAGGCCAGAAGTCTGGATTAAGTAGGAATGATAAGTTTGCCGGAACCCTTAATTTAAAAGAGCCATCAATACGGTTTGGACGGTCGTCAGGCGTTAATTTATTACAGTCCAAAAACTGCGGAGGATGATCTAGTCTAGCAGTAATGTATAATTCTAATTCTTCCACCAAAGTGTCCGAAGCTATTCGGGAGACCAAGAGCGATAATGGTGGAGAGACGATCCTGATTGAGGGTAAAACATCAACTGAACCACCGTTATTTACGTTGGTACAGCTCCTAAGAGATGGGCTACCTGCAGTTTGTTGAGCACGGCTGTGATTCGGAAGCTGCAGAAGATTTGTATTGGTACAAGTAGATACTACGGTTCTTTCTCGTAACGAGGGCAGCGGAGAACATGCCTCCGATGACTAGAACCACAAAATCAGAAATCATGAAATATGAAAATATAATCCTCAACGCACATCTTGACTGTTTTTTTTCAGTATAGCTCCTTGCTGAGAGCATCACCCCATATTTTTTCTCCGTACAGTACCTCCGACTCTACGTACCTCACCAGAAGTTATCTTCGTGATGCATTGGGTCCCCCTTGTTAACCATAAGTCAACACAGAGCCGATACGCTTGAAGCAGATCTATTTGCCTTTGCCTTGATTTGCTCAGAGAAACGCATCTTTGAGTCAATCGGCAACTGCAGGAATTTTATGGCTAGTTTCAGTTCAACCAGTAGCTCCCCAATACTGAACGTGCTAATTCTGGAGATCATCTTCATTGTCAAAATGACCACTTCAGTTTTCTCCAGCACTGGGTTGAACCCACGAGCAACCACCTAGCTTCTCACCTTACGCATTAACATACCTAGCCTAAGTTGCGCCTGTAAAATGGTGCGAGTATCACAACATCATCCATATAGCTAATCAGGTGCCACAAACCCAGCAGCTCTGGTCTCAGTAGCCCAGCCTGCGACATGTTTCACAGGTCCAGATTAAGGGTGGATCCTCGAGCGACACCCAATGTAATTTCCATCCTTTATTAGCTCCATATCGTATCATAAAGCAAACTTAAGCCTTTGGGGTAGTCTCACAAAAGCCGCATAAGATAATCGAGAGTTTGAACGGGTTTGACAGCATATCCAGAGTATGCGACTATCTAGCAGAGGCATTCCAGAAAACAACTATCACCAATAGAACCACCTGCCGCTCGGCGTGGCTATATGCCTCCGGCTTTTGGACCATGGTCACCATCTCTGCAGTTGCATCAGTAGTAGCGCATTCTTCTCTTAAACCATATTGGCGAGGAGGAAGGACCCCATTGGCACGAAATGCGCCAGTAAATCTTTGTAGATGTCAATGATAGAACTGCCTAGGTTTCAATCATAGAATTACCTTTTCTAGTTCCAGCCGCATGAAGAGTGGGCATAAGACTGCTGTTTTACTGTGAACAGCATCAACATTGACGGAATGGTCAGAGAAAGATGCTCGTACTATCTTGTCCATCTTTTCTTCTTCATATATGCAAGGCTTGCGTAGGGTGGCAAGCTTCCGCATAACTGGTTTGTAGCCACAAACCTTCGATTTTATCTTCACATTTTAACTAGATCTTGCTAACAGCGAGCCTTGCTGTTGTTAATTAACATACGAAGGCATTTTCTGGTAAAATTTTATGCTGCTAACACTCGATCACCAGGACACTGGGGGCTTGCTGCGCTTGGATCTCTAACGAGGCATAGAAGCATTGTAAGCAGGTGCGATGACACTCATAGTTTAGTTCAACACGCCTAGGACTGCCAGTTCTTCAGGCTGAATCTTCCAGCAATGACGCACCTGTTGTGATCACCTCGATGCTCTTCTCAATGTTCCAAAAATTGCAAAACGTCAAGTGACAGCATCATGGATCTCAAGCAGAATGTACTGATGATCACTAGCTGTGTAGTCCTCTAATACTCTCTGATTGCGTATCCTCCACACTAGGGACTCTGAAGCGAATGTCATGTCCGGTATGTTGCTTTACAGTCCACATGGTGGAAAGTCAGCTAATGACTGGTATTCAAAATGACAAGAACTTTCCTGCCAGCTATCTCTAGTTCATTTTACCCACCGATTAGTTTGAAGCATATCCCATTTGATTATTTTAAGGTTGAAATTTCCCCAAACCAGTACGTAGCCATCCACGCTCGAGACAACGTCCTCAAAAGCATTAAACATGGCTTGAAAAAATGATTTTGGTTCGTTCTACACTAGGCATACACTAAAACAAGTTGAGTAGTTGATCCTACCAGAAGGTCTTCGTAAGCATACTAGGGTTAGAAACAAGTTTTCTAATAGCGCGAATCGATAATTTGAGTTATTATTCCAATACTTGGAGGTGATCGTTCAAATTTATGCAAAAGATGCACAGTTTCTTTCAAAAGCACAGTGCAGCCACCATTTTGATCTAGCTTAAATGATTTCTCTGAATACTCGGCCGATTGGACATATTCAAGTTAAACACTATTCCTTAAATTTTCATGAAAATTGAAAGAAAATAAAAGTGCCTAGGTCAATTTGAAATATGTATCAACCATAAAGACGTCTTACTGTTGTTGTAATTCCATAAAATTGAAATGGCGATAACTGACTTGATTATGATTTGATTACGATTAAATTTTGCGAACGTAAATATCTTGTATCAGCCTATTTAATTTACCATTTTGATTTTATAGGCAAAAATATAAAATCGACACATCATACTATTATTAACAACATTGAGTGAATTTCGATTTCTGAGGTATTTTGTTGCGCTTGTACTCATAAAGGTCTACATTTGTGATAATTTTCAGATTTTTCGACTCAAAGGTGTCCAATCGCAAGGAAGGAGGTGATACAAATTTTTGGACCCCCTAATTGATAAAATGGTTTTTTTTATTTCAGATTCTAAAAGTTCTAATCAAGACCTTTCATTTGATACTCCACTCGACTACCCTTGATTTAAAAAAATGTTAAGGGCTAATTCGTTATTAGGGTAGACCCCCTTAAACATTTTTTAAATCTTTGGTAAGATTTTAACTTTTGGAAGATCATCATTTCTGGCCTTTTTACAATGTTTGAGCATTCTAGCTTCTATAATTTCTGAGGAAACTAGCTGTGACGCATGGATAGATGGTCTTGAAGCTAGTAGGTTTTTGTGAAAATTTTTTTACTAAGTCCTAAGAAGGCGATCTCTAGACACTGAGCTCCCACAAAACCATTCCTCCGTCCACAGCCTTTATCTACAATAAGAAATCAGCACTATTCCGAACCCAATCGGCAGTAGTACCAGTTTCGTTATAGTACCATGATGATGAATTTTTGTAGGGGTGTAGCTCACTCAGCTGCAAAAAGTTAGCTTTCATGTCACTCGCAAACTGCACGAAGTACGTTTTGGGCAGTCGTTCTATGGCGTAGGCTTACTTGCAAGAAATAGGTCATTATCTTGGCAAGGGCTTCTCAGAAAATCTGATACTTTTTGGATCCTAAGACGTGCTTTAAACCTGGTTTTGAACGATCATCGTTGTCATGGATGCAGTATTCCTTCCTTGTACTTTCTTTCTTTTATATCCCATGTCATCGGATTTATATATAGCATAAGGAACTCTTACCCCATACATTCCTGCGTGATATGAGCATGACCAAAGCACTTAAATCATCAGAGAAGTACTGCTCTTTTTATGTCCTTGAAATGACCCACCCTCCTCTTACTTTTCCCTTACTCAGAAGTTGCTCAACATCCTTCTCAGTCAGGTCTATGATGGCCATACGTTGTCCCCTACTGTTTTTGTGTCAGCTTTGTTTTAATCCTGCTTACACTTGTTTTAATCCTGTTTACAGTGCATTGCAAAATGCTTCTTTATTTGTGAACTCTGCTTTAAATTTGACCAGTGTGTGGTTAAACCGGGTTAATCACATTGCTTTTATGGTAGTTTTGGTGTATTCAAGCCTTACACCTCCACTGGTCACTCACAACACATCTGCGTACCATTACCATCTTTAGTTTTCATAAGCAGTACCTACCACCTGGGTCTTCATCGTGACTTTTTTCCTCGGTCTCACATCAGCTACTTCCTTTTGTTTGCCATCTTTGAGAACTTTATTTTCTAGGACATCATGTCAGGATTTTTTGGTGGCTTTCTTGGCTGTCTTTGTTTGGAAACCTGGAAACCTTGATTTAAATTTTCGCGCCCGTCAAGTGCCTCCCCTTTTCCCCATATATCCCGGTCTCTTCCAATTGGACTAGAAGCCATTCTTTCGATGATCCTTTGGGGCGGAGCTATCTGCACTTCTTCAGTAGGCATACCCCTTAGCTGTACTTTGACCTCTTGCTCTCGTTCAGCCTAATAATAAATAAGCTCTAATATGTATTATTATTGATTGCGAACTGTGATAATACGGCGGGTAAACCTTTAACACCACGAATCACTGACGCTACATCAATTTGAAGTATTATGTATTAGATAATCTGGATGAAATTTGGACAAGTTGCAATTTGTCTATCAGCTCCCAGAGCTTGAAGATTGTAGTCGTATTTTTGTAACCATTCCGCATAATATGTTTTGAAAAATGCGTGAATATTAGACATTGTAGTCAATTATTGTCTTCATTTAATATCCACAGGCCAATTCTCTTTTTTAGGGTTTTGTAAAATGATTTTACAAAACCCCACTAAAATCACATCCTGTCTGTCCGGCCGTGTGTTACAGCAATTTTTCTCGCGAACTGCATAAGCTAGAAACCTAAGATTTTGTGGCTATGTTTAAAGTGATGCCCTCTACAAAGTTTCATAACAATAAAAATTTAAAAGGTGTTTAAGCAGGGTCTTGCCATACAGGGGAGTGGCCCCTGAAAAAAAATTTCATCAAATTTTGGCAATATGGGTATAAAATGAAAGGTCGTAATGAGAACTTTTCAAAACGGATCTTAAATGACAAGTTTTGCTTTGAGGAGTGCAGGGGAAGGGAAAATGTACAAAAATTGTGAGCCCCCCCTCGCGAGAGGAGGAGATTCTTCCGCGCCTGATCATGGAGTCAAAAATGATAAAAATGCTGCCAGAATTAAAGTTGAGTGGCGAGCTAGCTGTTTGGCTCTGGATAACTATATATTGTCTCAAAAGCAACAACAAAGTCTCGGAATGGATTAAACCTACAGCAACAACCTCGCAACCGAAGAAAGACTTTGGCATGAGATCTTGAAGGTCAGCTAACTGGACAACCCTGGCACTGTCAAGGATTTTTTAGAATAGGCCAATCAATACAAATCAAACTTGCCGGTAGTCCAGAAAATGAACCGCACTGGAAATAATATTCAAGGTATGAGACTCCACAAAATATTCAGGAATGGGAAGTCTACTGGAAAGCGAGAATCCGCCTATTTTGCAGAAAAGAAGTTCAAATCGCACATCATTGGTTTCAAAGCAGTTAATGTGCAATTGTTTGTGATCCGTATATGATCCATTTTTCAAAATTTGGCTAATAAGCGTAAACGTTGAAGATAAAATGAAGAAATGAAGGAAATATTCAACATTGACTTAGAAAGATTAGTCGCCTCATTGCCTACAAATGATTGAAAATAATCCTGACATATTTCAACTATAAGGTCAGCAATTCAAATCTCATTAGGAAACGACTGGAGTATGTAGCCTCCAGGATGAAATGGATAGCAACGGCCAACGTCTGAGTCACTTGGCATGTAGCAGAAATCAAGTTATACGTTCAAATTGCTTCCCACATCGATGTATCCATAAAATGAACTGAGTACCACTAGATGGCAAGACGCAAAACTAGATCGATCATGTTCTGAACCAACAATGATGAGCCTCGAGCATACTTGATGTCTGTGTATAGCGAGGAGCTAATCATGATTCGAATCATTACTTGACCAAACTAACCTATCGATGCCGTATGCCAAAGACTTATTTAACAAAGATCAGTCGTAGTGTTTATTGGTGTTCAAATATCCGTAAAGGGCTTGTTATACTCCTTGTAGAGGATATTTTGGCTGGGGGCCTTCGATACCGGATAGCCCCCCCCCCCCCCCTCCCCGAAGGATGGGCGTGAGCACTACTCGCTTATTAGTGGGCCTCCAAAGCCGCCAAGTGAGAATACGGCCGCTAGAATATCGGATCAAATCACCTATTACGTTCCCCTCCACACCGTCGCACGTAATTTTTACCGGAAACGATGCGCAGTTGCAAAAGAGGCCCACAAAGGAGCAAAAAGGAAACTGCCTCCTACTGCCGTTGGATCACCAGGTTTGACCCGTATCGCTGAAAATTGAAACGAAAAACTAGAAAAATCGTCAATATAAAACACCACAAAAGCAAGAAATGGTTTCAGTTTAAATTAATGCTTGTATTCTAATTACAATTATATTTCAAGATCTTTTTCCACGATACCATTGGAGGCCCTTTTCTGCTACCACTTGTCTCACCTTATCCGTACCGGACCCCCCGTTTCGCAGAACCTCAATTGTTGGTTGTTGCGGTTCGAATAGTCCCTCTAAGTCGTGAGCTTTGTTTTTAATTTTCTTCCCACTCGGATTCCCAAAGTTTTGAAGAGGTTCATAATTCGATTTGTTCCTTAAAGTCGTAGGTATTGTTTTTAATTTTCTTCCCACTCGATTTCCCCAAAATTTTGAAAAGTTCCTCAATTCGATTACTTCCCTAAAGTTGCAGGTTTTGTTTTTAATTTTCTTCCAGTTCGAATTTTCCGAAATTTGCCCTTCAAAATACGTTCCCAAGGACTTTCAAACACTTTGGCTCGCAACCTTTTACGTGGGTAACCTGGGAATTCCCCCTTCTCTACACATACCTTTGAAGCTTATCAGTCCTCCACTGTCACAGTAAAATTTCTATTCTCAGTACGCCGAATTTCTTTCATTAGTCTTTCAGTCACTCACTCACTACTCGTAAGTTTTTAAAAATATTTCACGTCCACGGTTATAATTTTTTTGCGATCACTACGTTCTTCTGATATACAATTCGATGGAAAATCTGTATCTAAATACTTTTGCGAACACTTTGCCCGCAAGTTAACCACCAACAAAGTCTTTTTCGGTACCGAATATTATCCAACAAATGTGGTGCGTAACAATGGGCGTTGCCCGCTAATCGAAAGGGATGATGACCGACCAACCACCTTTCTTTTCCAATTTTCAATTAGCAACATAGTCTTTTTCGTCGCAGTTTCCCAAACTGCAGTTGCTTGTACTTAGTGTAACCTCAAACCGATCTCGAATCAATATATGGAACACCACAATTTTTTCGAGTCTCGAGCAGTTCTTGAACTGGTTTACTACGACAAGACAAAAGAGACGTTTGGACAGATTGTTTACAGGTATATTAACAAACTCGTCGTGATCGTGAAATCTGAGTTGAATAAGAAGTTTGTGGAAGTTTGGTCACGTGAATCAGTTTACAATAGGAAGTATTGAAAATTTGTTCACGTATAATGCGTCTAAAGTTATTTGTCCGCGTATACGATTGGGTAATGGGTAAAACGCGGTAGCAGCGCCCGCACTGATAGGGTATTTCCAAGCGTAAAGTTGAATTCATCCGCGAAAGGTAAAACTAATTTAATATTTAGAATGTTTACATCGGCTAAATTCGTTGCCGCGTTGAAGGCTCCCAGTAGAGTTTTAGCTGCAAAACAAAACGCTTTCGTCCTTGATATGGGAGAGTGTCCTTTTGCGACAATACTTTCAATTACATGCTTAGTCATCCACCATGGTGTTACGTGAGTGATCGTGCTGCCTTCATCCTTTCCGAGTACGAGAAGAGTCACTTTTTGGTCTCCACCCATATTCTTGAAAGCGAGGATGAAGCTGTTGCTGTCAGGGTCCGGTACTTTCCACAACGTCTCTTTGATCAAACGATGGGTTATAAATGCATAGATTTAAA
This sequence comes from Odontomyia ornata, assembly GCA_963969285.1. Lineage (NCBI taxonomy): Eukaryota > Metazoa > Arthropoda > Insecta > Diptera > Stratiomyidae > Odontomyia > Odontomyia ornata. Next base: position 271,895,741 of record OZ017740.1, read on the forward strand.
AGTAAAGTTTACAATAGCAATGGTATCTACGTATTAATTACGTTACATAGGACACATTTCACAAAGCGATGATTTCGGCTTGGAGAAGATTTTTTTCTTTCTGTTTATTATTATTTAGTGCAAGTTAAATTTATTGATTGGCAGCCCCATGCTGGAAAAGGGGCAGTTTCACTTGTAACAGACTGCAGCGTTAGTCTGCTGCCTCAGCAAGTGAAGATATTGATGCTCATCGGAATTCACCATGTCTGAGGACGTATGAACGCGCTTTCAGGCTAGCTTTGCGGTGTTGTGGTGTGGGTTTTTTTCCCAGCACAAGGGCCCACTACAAAGAAATTTTGCATTCACGAATTGTACGTAAGAAAGATTATGCCTTGACGGTAACCTACCAAAGGAATTGACATTTGGAAAATGACGCTGATGCTCGTCCTTACTCCGAACACTTACGACCCCCAACTAAGAGTGGGGTATCGAGATTTTTCAAGACTTCATGCATACGAGACAACGAAAAAGATTCGGTTGGTTTTAAATTCACGCTAAATGAATAGTTTCTTATACTTGTAACCCCCCTTCTCTATTTTATTGATAGTTATCCATTGTTAACAGACTTTAATAATGGTTAAACATGGGTTAAAGGGAAGAAGTCTATGAAATAATTGGTGGAGGATATATTTTTGGAAGAAAATAGAATAATAAATTAGGATATCAATTCAAAGTTACTTCTGAAATGTGATGTTAATAATGTGGCTAAATTACAATATTTACATCATTTGATCTGACATGAATATTCATTTGTGCAATTTCAGACAAAGCTTGAATTAAAACAATTAAAGTGTCACGTGCCCATTTGAAAGTAAACACTTCCTGCAAACGTCATGACGATAAGTATGATGCGCTTCATAATTATGGGAAAATTTGAAATAATTTTAATGTTTATCTTTCGATGTTAACAGAACCTGTTTGTGGATAATACACCTGTCACTAGTAAAGGTGATTCCATTAGCATTTTGGGTACTTTTCATTTGTTAAATTCATATTTTTCTTGCATTGAATTAAATTAAATAGCTACTGAAAATATCTCTAAGATCTTCCTTGCAATCTCATCACATTAGAATGCGTTAATTCTATTCCTTTTTAAACATTTAATTTATAGTTTTTGAATTTTTTTAATGACCATCAATGTTCGCGTATCCTTAAAGGAATTTTTATGGCCCATCATATGTTAACTAGTGACCCCTTTAAAAGTAATGAATTTTCATGGGTGCAAAGAACTTAAAGTGGGCAAGGCGGTAATGCAATGTTGACTTTTGCAGTTTCGTCCCTCCTTTGAATTCTCAATTTTGCTTTGTGCGGTTCATTAATCTGATTGCCTTTATTTTCAATAACAAAAGAATAGTATATAATAATAAGTTTAATTTTTTTCATTAATACTCACTAAAAAAACTTCATTTGATATATTTTCCCTAACAAAACCTAATTCTTTCCTTCATACTAACCAATTCTATTCACTAGCTCCCACTAACAAATTTCATTTTCTATACTAACAAAAAATTTACTCACGTTTCCCTTTTAACAAATTTCAATTTCATGCTCATCAAGAAAGAGTTGAAGGTGCTAACTTAATAGCGTCGCGGATTTCGACCGGGGGTTTGCTGGGAACCTAGGTTCAAGTTCCTCGAGTGCAGGAAAGCACTCGTTTTGGAGTATCGGCAAAAGCAATAGTTTACGTATATATACAACACTTTGCATCTAATCAATTGCTTTTCTTGATTATGCAAATTGCCATATATGCCAAAATGGAAATTATTGCGTTTGTCGGTACGAAAAAGATGTGTGGGTAGCGGAATCGAGTTGTAATGAACTTCGATTACGTTACCCAGATGCGGCAGCGGTAATGGAAAAATGTAAGGATTGCGGGATCGGATTTGCTGGAGGTGCAATGCTGAGTTGGGTTCTTGGATTTGGGGCATTCGGTATTTGGTTTTTGGGAAGTCAAAGTGTTTTTGAGGTGATTTGCGGAATTATGGATTCAGTATTTGTTTCTTGAGAAGAAAATGTGATTTTCAGTTTAGAAGAAAGTGAGGTGGCGACGACAACAGTGGATGGTGCAAAGGAAAAAGTGGAATTAACAATTGGAGATGGCTTATTGGTTGAATTGTGATATAAATGGATTTAGCATTGCGAAGTACATGAATTTTCTTTATGAAAAAGTGAAAGACGAGCATCGCGTGAAATTGTCCGAAAAGGTGTCAGGACAATACGATATGGGAATGATTGTGGTGATCGAGACGATTAGGAGCCATTCAAACTGAGGTGATTGAAGAACAAATGGTGCAAAAGTGAAATTTTTTTTGTACCGAATACTGATCCAAATTTTGATTGTAAATTAACAAAAATTAATTATTTATATCTACAGTCAAAATTTGGGCACGGCAACACCTTTTTTATGCAGCTCATCCACGAATTGCATTGCCGCGATACAACTCACAGGGATGGATGAGCTGGCTCGTCAACTACCGTTGCGACATGTCCCGTAAGGTGACTATTGGGAAGTGCGCAGTACTGCTTGAACGGGGGAGTCTGTTTCTGATCGCCATATGTAGCGGATGTCTAAAGGTATGTCGGTAGTTCACATAAATAAAAATAATAAAAAACATATAACAAAATAACGTACTGTACACCATCATGAATCAGCTGCACTTGATTTGTCCTGTGCCACGACAGATACGAATTGTGCAGTAAAGATACTAAGCAAAGACGGTTGTAATTATTCTGTGAAACGACTTAAAACGAGCAATATTGATTTGCCTAGGAGTATGTAATTTTTTCTCGCGAGTTGTAGATGCAGCGAGCATGGTTTTGTAGTTAAATTCGAAGTTTTATCGGAATTAGAAGTATAATAATTACTTAAAGTGCATCAATCTAACATCTCGCGTCTTGCTGAGTATTCTGGGATAGAATTGCGGAAGAGTGCAAAGCAAGAAGTTGTATGGCGGTAGTGTGATAGGAGCGCTTACGAGAGAAAAAGTGGAGTTGAAAGCAAAAGATATAGTGAGTGTGAAAAGATCGTAAAGTTTACAAGGCAAATCAACGAAATGAATAGCAATCATACGGATTTGCTATGAAACGGTTGTGCGAATCGTTGTTGTCGAGAGGCTTTTTGGCGGTCACGGTTTGTCGTTTCGGCACGTCATATATTCGACAGTTGGATGGGCGGCACATAGGAATTTGGTTCACGTTGGGCGCCAGTGAACAGTTTTGAATTGTGAAAAAAGCAAGAAGAAAGTACTTCACTGAAACAAAGACGTTCGGAAAATAAGTTAAAAATCTAATTATAGACTGAAACCTGCACAGAGATTGTTACAGCTACAGAAGTAGTTAGTTGGTTTTGAATCAGTGGCATAAAGTTTCTCATCATTCTATTTAACTTAACAACGAAATAATTGATAGATCGTTCAATTCACAACTACTACACATTACATTTGCTGAGTACAATCGAGAAAATAATATTGGACTAAATCAAGTAGTTGATCAAAAGATATTATATTCACCAGACAAAGCCTCATCATAGTTCAGTATTGAAGTTCATTAGTCAGCATCGCACAAAGAGAATGAAGACTTTATTTTCTTTTTTTTTGTCTTCATATCAATTGCCCCAATCTGTGTTCTTCTCTATCTTATTTTCGTTTAAATTTTGCTAAGCAAAACTTATAAACTTTTAACATTTCAATTGGAAGAAGAAAATAAAATGAAAACACTAACAAAACGAGTTTACGTCGAAGATTTTAAGACTAAGTTAAAAGAAAAGAAAGTACGTGGCAATGCATTATATTATTACATGTTAGCTTGTTCCTAAGTGGAGTTGAAATTTTTATAATTTTTACCCTTAATAATGCAATTTTTTAAACGATCAATCTATTCACGTTTAATATAAGTTTTTTTGTAAAATTGAAAGGATGAAAAAAATAATGTTGAATTACTAAATTTAAAACTTGCTCTTTCCATTTAGTTTTTTTTTAACCTGACCAGATATGGGATCCGCCACGTTGGCTGGCCCCTCCACTATAATGAGCTAGCCATCAGTTAAGATCATCCCTTTTTAAGTCGTTTACAGATGCTCTTGCAGGGTAGAGTGGCCTTCCGTTTGCGTGCCTATTTATGGTATAGTTTTATGTGACTCCATCACATAAGACTGTAAGATAAATTTGCCATGTTCATATTTTTCATTGAAAGGAAAAATTCATGCAAATTGTGTTTGTATTTCACTTAGTTGAAAGATATATGGCCATGTCTACGTTGGACCATGATCCGGATGAGGGTTGTGAGGGGCACTGCTCCCTCCTGTATGCCCCACTCTTATTTGAGGGCCATAAGTATCATCCGTAAGGACGAAGGCCTCCCAAGTCCCGTCTGTTTTCGCCAGGCCTCATTTGCCCATTTGCTTTAGCAATTTCAACCCTTAGTAGGTCACTTCGGCCTTGACTCCAATTGATACGTAGTTGTATCTCTTAATTTGTGAATGCGAAATCTTTTTGCAGTAGATCCTTGTACTATGGAAAAGAACCCGCCTCACGACACTGCAATGTTAGCCTGCCAGCGCATTCACGCATCCTCAAACAAGGCCAATCTCGGCGAACCCCACCATCCTCTCTTGCCGAAGCAGTAGACCATCGCTATAGTCCTTTACGGACTTATATCAATTACAATTTCATTACATGAGCGTCAAAGACTGTAGCGGCAACTGTAAAGCCAATTTGACACAGAATCGTATTTTAGCCTCGGTTCAATGTGGGACACTCCGAAATTGCAACCGAACCGACAAAACAGTGAACTCATGGCAATGCAAATCCAATAATAGTCTCTCATGCACTACGGCTAGCCCTTTAATACGTATACGACGTACAATTTCCAGGAAGCTCGTAAGAAGCATTCCAAGAACGAAATATAACCACTACACTCCTAACGTCAAGTGCTGATTCACTGGCAGAGCTTTACTCCATACGCTGATGACGACTATTGAATGCTTAGGCAATTTAACATATCCAAATTAAATACCATTTTGTTTATTCCTGAATTGTTTATGAAAACACGAAGGAAATAAGGGTCGATTTGGAACATACAGTATATAAACGATCGACATGTATTTTTAATTGTTATGATTCCATACAATTGAAATGGCTGTGCCTCCTTAATTATGATCTGATTTTCATGAAATTGGGTGACCTTAATAGCCTTAGATCAATCTACATACCGGTTAAATTTTGTAAAGTTCAACGACACCATTTCGATTTTATGGGAAAAAGCGGTAAACTTGTAAATCACGTTGTTATTAACAAAATTGAGCGAATTTTGATCTCTGAGGCATTATTTGGCCTTGTAATCATAAAGTCCTACTTCCGTGATTTTTTCCAGATTTTTCAGCTCAAAGGTACCTAGTTGCGAGGTGAATGACACATATTTTTCATATATTTTGGCTCACCCTGGACCTCCTGATGTAGAAAATTACTTTTTTGTTTCAGATTCTAAAACTTCTATCCAAAACGTTTCATTTGATGCCCCACTTCGCTACGTTAATAAAATTGAAATATTTGATAAGATCTAGAGTTTCGAGACACTACCACTTCTGATCTTTCACAATAGTTGATCTTGCTAACCATTTTACAAGGAGTGTTCGAAAATACACGAGACTTTTGTCATAATTTTTTTTGTTTCGCCATCTATGAATGAGGTAATGCGTTGAAAATTTACATCCCTCCTTGACTTTTAGTGAAAGTTTGGTGACAATTGGTTCAGTGGAAGCGAAGTTATTGCATCTCAAGTGACAGTATGTTTGTGTTATCGGTACAAAAATGAGTTTCGAGCATTTGGCCATGAAAGGAAAACGCTTTGCGTCCGTAGAGGGCATCCAAAAGGCTTGTACTGACATTCTGAAGGACGTTCCGGTCAATGATTTGAAACGCTCTTTTGATAAGCTTTTGGATCGCGCAAAACAGTGTTTCGAGGCCAAAAGAGACTATTTTGAATAAATAAACTCGAATTTATCAGAACAAAGCTCAATCTCGTTTATTTTGGAAAGTACCTTACAGTTTCTGAGGAAACCTGCTGTGACAGACATTGTTGACGAGCCGGAGGTTTCAACAATTGTAGGACTGCGAGTGCTGGCCATGTAAATCGTAAGGATGGACAACGGATAGGAAAAAAGGTATTCGTTGGGAAAACTAAATGGTGGAGACCAGTGGAGAAACCGAGGAAACGTTGGACAATTCATCGCTGCTCGGATTTTGGCGTTGAAGGACGCAGTCAATGAACGAGGACAATCAGAGGCGCTTACTGTAGCAAGGGAAGGCCCGAGAGGAGCTATTGTCCTATGAAGAAAAAGACGAAGAAAACATAGAACATTTAATGAAAAAAATACATTTTGATCAAAGTAGCGCATCAAAATTCTTTTTCAACACCAAAGAATTTCTGTTTAAACATGATTATAGTGCAAAATGCAACAAGTTAGCCAAATAAAATAAATAATAATCCTCAATGTACACAAAATGGACAAACGGCGTGTATCTAGAATATTATTCACTAGAATCTATATATAGTTTTATCTAACTAACTGCCCATCCTACCTACATATAATTCACTGTTGCTTTAAATAACGCCAACAGCTTCATTTAATAGACGAGGTTTAATAAAAATATAATATACCTACGCTTCCTTTAATATGACTATATTTAACACAAACTTCAAGTACATTGATTTCAAGTACTATGAATAGATTAAAACTCTCACCTAAAAGTTTTGGTAAAATCGATAAATGCTATTAAATTATTTGGTTTGGCTATTTCATTTTCGAAGTAAATTTCCATGTCCACACATGAAATCATGTCTAGTCCTAAGAGTCATTATAATAACATCAAAAAGTTAATGGCCGACGTTAGGCTTCACTGCCTTATCATCATTTATGAACAAACAAGTTAACTTTTCCATTTATAAGCAGTTATCAACAATATAAAAAATTACCTACGTATTCTCATGAGCGTCATTTACTATTAATTCATTTTTCTAATTTGTCTGTCTCGTCTATCATATCCTCCAATTCTTCGAAAAAGCAACCATCCCTTAGGAATGCTTTTGTATGAAGTCGCTGACTTTTCGTATGTGGAAGGAGTTGAGATGGTGGCGTTTGATATAAAAATGAAATATCATGGCCATTGTTTATATAAGAAGAATAATCAAGTTTATTTTGCACGTTTTACTATTGATTTGAGCTCGTGGTATTTGTTAAGATGTATTGGTTTTGTTTGATACAGAAAAATATATTCTCCTTTGTTTATCGTGTGCACTTGGATAAATTTAAAAAAAACCTTAATTACTTTGGCTCATTGATAGACGATTGAAATTTGGAGGTAAAGGGTTGATAGCTGGATTTAGATGCGTTTAGTTGATTCCACTAAACAGATGAACCCTATACTCATAGTGCATAGGGTAGAAATAACTTCAGAGGGTAATGAGCTTTTGTCTGAGATAAAGATCTTAAACTAGATATTCCAGGTAGTTCATTGTGAATTGTACAGAAATGGAAAAGTATGAAAAATTTCAAATATTCCCTATTTTTTAAGATTCCAGATGAATTGTTAAAGAAAAATTGTAGAAAGGTGTGTTAATATTGACTATAATTTACATTTCTGTTGATAAGAGCTCAGAAAAGGACGATGTTTTGGGTGCCAGAAACTGGGGTACTCTGCGCTAAGGTACAGATGCAATGTTTGAGAAATGTGGCAACTGTACTGATTGTCATAGCATTTAGAGCTTTAATTCATAAACATCAAAATGTCCGACTTATGTATTAGTAAATCATAAGAAACTATTGCATTCAGCATGCAAATATGGTCCAAAATATCTGTGGTAAGCGAGCATTCGATTTGTACGGAAATTTGACGCATAAATAATTTTTTTTTTGTTTTAGCACTACAGCTTCTTTCGGGCCTTGGCTTAGACGCTTAGAGATAGCTAGAGCACCACATTATCTTGATCGAATGTATTGGCACTCTACAAGGTGATATGGTCAGTACCACGCTTTGGCCATGTGTCCGTCCACCCAGCTGTGGTACGTTCTGATTTTAAACCTGCGCGTGTCACAACTGAACGGGCTTATAGTTCGAGATTTGAACCAGGGACCTTTGGCTTATGAGGTGAGTGCCCAGCCACTGAATCACGCGGACTGTATATATAACAGTAATAATACATAATTTAGGTCGCGCAAAATAAGTTGCAAATTTAAAATTATTTTGCGCCATATAAATTTCCCATTGACGTATGCAACCCTGCGCAAATTGAATACTGGCAACGCCACTCAAAGAGCTAGCACAAAGGGACTTGTGATGACATTTTAACAAAAGTCGTCGGGAATAGAATAAAGCACTTCCAATCCATTTCAGGCTTTGTGTACAGATCAGTATATGCCCGAAGACATTTCTTTTTAAAAACTTCATTGCACTAGCACACTGGTTATACTAAATCAGACATCCGTATGTCAAAATTGGTATAACTAGAACCTTGAAACAGATAACTTTGACCTTTTGATCAATGCATCCAGAATGAAAGAGTCGTCGAAGAGACATGAACACTTTATTTGCTTTTCTGAGCATGATTTTGACATGTCCATTATAGTACAGGTACTGATCAAGATGAACACTGAGGTATCGAGCACAGAATTTATGTGGAACCCGGTCTGAATTACCCTCACCAGCCATAATCTGGAAGTTTTTTCATTTACATTTCAGTTCTTGACTGGCAACAGACTACAACAGCGGAAGCCGCCGCAGTTGCCAACATTATGTTTTTAGCAGAGGGGTGAGTAACCCGGGGTGGCATATTGAGGCCGGCTAGTGCTCAGTCGTGTCGTGGGTCTTCCGGGACACCCTCTGCTCGTGGTGAAAACCCCTACACATAAAAACTAACACAAAGGGAAAAGGAGGGGGAAGGGGGAGGTCATTTAAGAAATAAAAGATTATTGTCTTAACGAGACATGACCGTTTATTTAATTCACGAAAATATAAGTCTACAAGTAAAACTCACAAATGTTTACTCCCCTTTAAAATTTATGTAGAAAATTCCGGTAAATGAAATTATATAAAAAGAAAACAAAAAAATTAATTTAATAACATAAACTAACAGTAAATATAAAAAAAGCTAATCAAAATTATTACTCACACTTTCCTTGCTGAACTCTAAGCGCATGGCGAAGAACAAAAAAATGAGTTCGGGGCACCTAAAATCCAACCTTCAATTTGAAAATTAATGTTAATAAAAATTCAAAATGAAAACACGGAGCGGACACTTTTCACCAAGACGCTGGAGACACCCTCTTCACTAATCCACGGTCCTTTCAATTTCATACAATAGTATAATCACAAATTAAAAAATTGAATTTTTCACCAATTCATAGATAAAACAAAGTACTTCTCAGAAAACTTGCCTTTCTTTCTTTTCGTCTTTAGTTTATTAAATTATGACACTTTTTCATTTCACTTTTAACTGCCCTCTACAACAATGAAAATTCGAATCCACAACATAAGTTTCTTGATTGTATTTTTCACACAATCTTTGGGTTTGGGTTATGCCGGAATATATTTATGCGGTAATTATTTTTATTCTCGGTTCACTCCATTTAACTAAGTTTTTATTTATATGCCATAACCAAAATTTCACTAACTTCTATCATTCGTGGAACTTATTCTTTTCTTACTCCCGAGCTTCTTTCACTAACTTTTGATATTTCACACGTTCGTAACTAAATCCAAGTCCAAACCCCACTTTTTCACAAATTCAAAATTAGCCTATATCTCGACACTGCCAAAGCACTTCCTCTTCTTTTTCAAAGCAAATACCGAATCTTTTCTTCACGAACGCCAACAACAATACCTTTATTTCAAAGTCAAATACTGACTGCCTTTCTAAATCCAGCATTTCACACCCAGAAAATCAGTCCCGCAATCCTTTTCTTTTCTTAATTGCCGCTGCCACATCTGGGTAACGTAATCAAAGTTCATTACACTTCCATTCTGCTACCCCTACATCTTTTCCATATAGACAAACGCAACAATTTCCATTTTGCATGTATGGCGATTTGCATAACCATGAAAGCGTTTGGTTAGATTCAAATTGTCATATATATATATATATATATATATATATATATATATATATATATATATATATATATATATATATATATATATATATATATACACGGAAACAATTGCTTTTGCCAATATTCCAAAAAGAGTTCTTTCCTGCGCTCGGGAAACTTGAAATCAGGCTCCCAGCGGACACCTGGTCGAAAATCCACGACGCTACCAACGGAGCCACTTCAACTATGCTGCTCTCTTAGTGGGCATTGAGATGAAATTTGTTAGTAGAGAAACGTGAATAAATTTTTGTTAGTATGAAAAATAAAATTTTTTAGTGGGAGCTAATGAACAAAATTAGTTAGTATGAAGGAAGGAATTAGTTTTTCCTTAAGAAAATTGCATCGAATGAAATTTTGTTAATGGGAATTAACAAATGGAGTGTTGTTAGTGAGAAAATCAGAATTATTATATTACTATTTTCTGTAATTGAAATTAAGGGAAAAGGGTAGGATTGAGATGATGGGGAATTAAAAATTATAGGGAAATTTTCAAATGTTAATAAAAATAAATAAATTTACTGAGGAAAAGGGTATATGTGCCCAAAAGAAGGTGGAGATGTTACGCAGCAATTTGAAGTTGCGAATGGGAGAATACCGGTACGCCGGAATTTGCAACACAGTGTTGTCCGAAACGGAATTGATTCTCATTCACTTTGATTTGCCAGTTATATGTATAGGCCTGCCTATCATTGAACATTTTCTGACGGTTTGCTGTCTGCCGTATTAATAATTAGGTCATCAACAGACGCCAATACGTGGCCAAATCTACGTGGGCGAAATCAAAACCATTCAGTACATTGCGAATGAATATGGGGAAGACCAGAAGCGCAGTAATTGTTTCTTACTGTAGACCTTAAAATTGTGCATTGTTGTCAAATTTCCACCAATTACAAAAACCAATTTTCTTTGCCAAATGCAACATTATGGCAACAAAGTGCCTGGAGAGCTTGGTCTGAAGGAGCTAAAAATTTAGTCCATCAAATCAAACCATGTCCAAGGCTTTTTCCATGCCACACACTTCAACACATTTTCTATTATTTAGTTTCCAATAGATGTCCGATGTTACTTTAACTATCGCATATATGGCTGAATATGTTGTGTGCAATGTAAACCAGCTGTTTGGCATCAACTCATATTTTTCAGTGTGGGCGTTTAGTGCTTTTTTCAGTTTCGCTTTAAATACCTTGCTGAACTTTTAAGGCTTGAAGATTCTTTTCCTATCTGTAAAGTCGGAAATACTTTGATTTTGTTCCATTGAGTTGTTCAACACGTTTTTGGGTAATATACATTTTTTTCTAATGGGGTCCTAGCTTTCTATCGGAAATACCGTCAATACCACATGTTTTTTTTTTATTTTTTTTAGTAACACTACAACCCCTTTCGGGCCTTTGCTTAAAGATAGTTAGAGTATTTAATTATCATGATCGTATGTGTCGGTACTCCACAAGATGATATGGTTGTTCTTGTTGTTTATCTTACAAAATATGAGACATAAGTATTTATAGCTGATAAACAATCTCGTAGATTTCTGCTCGATACAAGATCGGAGGTCAATATCTCATTAATATGACGAATTAATGCACCGTTCAGGCATGATTTTAAGTCAGAAGCTTTTGCTTCTACGATTTTGGAGAGTATCTGACTCCTTCTCTCAGAGTTTGGTGGATGAATCACTTCAAAATGTGTTCCAATCCAATGAAGCTTCTATAAACCGTCACAAACAATCCTATTTCCATCCTTAACCAGAATTTTGATACCAGCCCTATCTAGAAGATCTATCTCACTACTACCGACATATTCACTCGAGACTACTTACGAAATATACTGTTCACTTTTGTGAATACGCCATCTGGCGCATGGCACTGGGAAAGAGCTGTCAACATCGGGTGGGGGACATTGCTTCTTTTAGGTATATTTCGCGAAAGAAATGTACCTGTTGCGGAGCGTATCTTATATATATATATATATATATATATATATATATATATATATATATATATATATATATATATATATATATATATCTATATATATATATATATATATATATATATATATATATATATATATATAAATATGTACAAGTGTATGTATATATATATATATATATATATATATATATATATATATATATATATATATAAATAAATATGTACAAGTGTATGTATATATATATATATATATATATATATATATATATATATATATATATATATATATATATATATATATGTATACATATATATATATGTATATATAAATATGTACAAGTATATATATATGTATATATATATATATATATATATATATATATATATATATATATATATATACATATATATATGTATATATATATATATATATAAATATATATATATATATATATATATATATATATATATATATATGTCATCATCAGATGGGGGACATTGCTTCTCTTAGGTATATTTTGCGAAAGAAATTTACCTGTTACGGAGAGTATCTTATATATATATATATATATATATATATATATATATATATACATATATATATATATATATATATATATATATATATATATATATATATATATATATTTGTATATGTATATATATATAAATATGAACAAGTATATATATATATATACATATATATATATATATATATATATATATATATATATATATATATATATATATATATATATATATATAAATAGCATGAACGCATAAGCCGAAGATCTCAGGTTCAAATCTCGTTGGGAGCAACGTGATTTAGTTCAGGGGATTTTTCGGACAGACTATGAGTGTGTATGTACTGATTTAATCAGATCATACCATGCTGAGCAGGCACACGGGAGCATGGCACTGACCAAACCAACTTCCGAAAAAATCAATACGGTCATGAAAATGAAATACTCTAACTGTCTCTAAGCGAAGGCACGAGAGGGTATGTAGTGATACAAAGAAGAAGTAGAATATATATATATAAATATGTACAAGTATGTATATATATATAATATATATATATATATATATATATATATATATATATATATATATATATATATATATATATATATATATATATATATATGGGATATAACGAAATTTGTGACCACGCTAGTGGTTGCAATTTTGCTCTGATTATCACCAAATTTACTAGAAAGGTGTATCACAATAAAAAATCCAAAGTCAGTCCGTCTGAAACAAAATATCGGCCGCTCTAAGGTCGAAAAACGTACAAAATTTTGCAATGGTAGTTGTGACCAAAGGTTTCAGCCTATGTTTATGAAATTCGGTAGTTTGATGAAGAGTATAAATATCTAAAGAATCACATTAAAAAATTGAAAAACAAAATGACGGACAGTTGAAGCACGGAATTTCAAAGCTTTCTAAATGTCGCAAATTTTATCCAATTTATATGAAACTTAATTTTAAGTTAGAAATAAATTATATCTAAAGATTTAAGTGATTTTAGTTATCATGCATTTGCAAGTTTCAAAATGGCAGCAGTTTAAATATGCAATTTTTCAGATTTTTGTGGCTCTCTAGCGGCCAAATTTCCCAACGGATTTTGATGAAACTTAAGACTATGAATCTGTGTACTAGATTCTTGTCTATTGCGAAAAATTATCGAAATTGGGTGAAAAATAAAACACCATTTTCACTTAAAATTTAATATATTTGCGCCTTCAAAATGGCACCCCATAAGGTGAGAAGGAAAGTGCAACTCGCTACATTTTAAAGGGCTTAACTTGCCCGCAGGGGGAATGCCGGTCGGCAAGAGCACTCTTGGAGGCTAGCATTCTTTGGGGAGCGCCGCCCCCCTGGACCCGAGGATATGGGGGGCGCCGTGAAGTTTCCTCCTGGGATGACAGGTAACGACTCTGATTGGATCTGGACTAGGCTTTGGACAACGAACTGGAATTGACGCTTTGGGCTGGCGGATGTGATGGTTTGGACCTAGTTGCTTTGCACAGTGACGCCAAAGTGAAACTCGTGTGTGAACGGCTTCAATTCAACTATCATACCGTCTCCGTCCCGGTAAAGCGTTGGCAGGCCTAGGAGTACGTTGGAAGTTAACAACATTGGGTTGGTGGTGTAGGTTTGGTTGAGACAGACTCCCGATTAGCGCTAGTCTGGCTCTGAGCACTTGTCCCCATAAGGGCATGTGCCAACCCTCGCATGTTCTCCATGCTCTGCAAAGATAACCATGGGATCAAAAAGGCGATTGCACACACACACGGAGATAGTGGCTCCGACGGGGGACCCAACAAAACTGGAGCAAACAAAATCAAAAGACCAAAAACATCCAAAAAACGAAACAAAAAATAACGATGAAGCAACCAGCGGTTGCAGCCATGATGTCAAAAGTACATCGCGAGCGGTACTAACAACGACAAAAACGAAGACTAACACGACGACAGTGACGGTAGACGAAAAACGGAGAACAGCAGACAGTCTGTTTCAGACTGAGATTCCTGCGGCGTTCGGGCGCAGCCAAAAAATTATGCGAACGCCCGAGCGTCTTATTAAGGAGAAGCGGGAAACTCTGCAGGACACTTCAGATGTTCGAGCGGTGGGAAATAACATAAAAAGCACCGTGAATTCGATTGTCACTGCTGCGATCGTTACCGAAGCCACCGATGCAAGGGTCACAAATCCCGACATTGCAATGAAAAATCCAGAAGCCAACGAGGAGATTACGGCATGAAAACCAACGAGTGACCAGACACCGCGTCAATGCACCGCCACTGTTGAAAATGTGGCGGAAGTACTGCACTCGGAAACGAAACGCGAAAACCTCTCCCAAGGATGGTTGCAAGGTACAATTGTAGCCCAGCGATATGAAGAAGAAAGACTACTACAAAAAAGGGAGATGTTCTGAAAAGAATACAAGCTGCATGCGAATCCCCCAAAATCAGCAAAACAGCAAAGGCAGGGCTCCTTGAACAAGAGGAGCTTCTAGATCGCATAGGGCACTATCGGAGGAGCTGGTTCAGGGCCGAAGACGAACAGAAGGCTAAAGAGGCGCATTAAAAGTCATTAAAAGTCAATAAAAGAATGGCGTCTAGCCCAATCGAAGGAGATCGGGATAAAAGAAGGAAGGAAGAGGCACTTGATGGACGTGGAGCAACAAATCAGGGGTTCCATACAGTGCTTACAAAAGTAGCAAAGAAAGCCGCTAAGAAACTCCTTCAAAAAAAGCCAGAAAAAAAGTTCGTACGGACGCCCAATTAGAAAAGGGACCTGATGCAGAACAGGAGAGGCAGAAGCCACAATGAAGACCCCGGCAGCAGGCACTACTTGTACAGCCCCAAGATGGCCGATCCTACGTGGAGGTACTGCACCAATACTACCATTAAAGTAGTACGACCAACGCGGTCGGGCCACATACTGGTGGAATTTGGAGCAGAGCCGGCAATAAAAAAGCATAGACTGCGTGACGGATCTGGCCGAGGTAGGAGAGGCCATCAAAAGGAGTTCCCTAGCGTGGGAAGGATCAAAGCGAGACTGACTACAGAAAACAACAGGGGACAACGCATGGCCATAGTTAACTTGACCGAAAAGGACGCCGAACAATTCCTGAACAAGGGCAAAGTACGAATTGGGTGGGTTGTCTGTAGGATACGGCGAAGAGCAACGCCTCTTCAATGTTTTAAATGCCTTGGTTATGGTCACACCACACAAGAACGCAAAGGACAAATGCGGTGAAATGGGACATAAAAGAAAAGAGTGAACGAAGGAAGCACACTGTATTCTTTGCAAGGATGCTGATCCAAAATTTGATTTTGGACACGTTTTGGGATCAAAAGTGTCGGGTGTTCCAGAAAGCCCTGGCTTCGATAACCCCCATCCTGCAGCTAAACCTACACCACAGTTCAGACGCCCAAAATCTGCTTGAGCAGTTTGCGAGGGACATAAAAGCCGACTTCTTGCTGCTGAGTGAGCAACACCATTATAAAAGTCCTGCATTATGGTATTCTGATGAAACTGGTACTGCCGCCATCTGGGTTCCGAACAGTGACTTTCAAGCGGAGAGTTGTGGACGGGGGGGTGGTTTCGTGTGGGTTCGATGCTCAGGGATCACCTTCTTTAGTGTGTACCTAACGCTTAACGAATCGATATCGTCTTTCCAAGCCAAGCTTAATGCTTTGGAGGGCACTGTTTCGAACGCAGAGGGCAAAGTGCTCGTTGGAGGTGACTTCAACGCTAAAGCAATCAAATGCGGCATGCCTCAGACGGATCCGCGGGGAAAACGAAACCTAAAAATGGCGGCCAGGACGGCCCTCGTCGTACTAAACTCCGGAAATACGCTAACTTTCCACCGTATTGGCTGTGAGGGCACCATACCGGACGTGACATTCGCCTCGGAGTCCTTAGTACGGAGGATACACAACTGGAAAGTATTAGAGGACTACTCAGCCAGTGATCATCAGTGCATTCTGCTTGAGATAAGTGATGCTGTCTCCCGACGTCCGTGCTCTTGGCTTTCTACAACTGGATGGAACATCGGAAGAATGGACGTCGAGAGGTCTGTCAAGGTTCCCACAGCAGGTGAGCCGCTGCAGAGAGCCTCGAAAGGGACGGAAGAAATGGCCACTCTACTATGAGCATCATTACGATTTCTTGCTGCGCTTCTATGCCCCGTCGAAGATCCCGGCACGGCAAACCCCCAGTGTTCTGGTGGTCAACTGAAATCGCTGAAAAGCGAAGTGAGTGTCACAAGCTTCGACGTGAGGCTCAACGGGCGCGGAACCGTGACGAGGCATGCAACCAGGTGGCAGCATATAAGTCGGCCAGGAAATGCCTTCGCAAACTGATCAACAGTAGCAAGGCTCGCTGCTGGCATGACCTAGTGGACAATGTGAATAAGGATCCGTGGGGCCTTGGCTACAAGCTGGTCATGGGGAAACTTGGTGCCCTACGGAAGCCTTGTATACATGACGCGGAAAACATGGACGCGATAGTGCGGGGACTCTCCCCGCCCATCCCGTCCGTGTTGACGCTGTCCATGGTGAACCAGCGGTAGGGTGCTCACTCTTCACACACCTGGAACTGGAGGAGGCAGTCCTCTCATTGAAAGCGAGGAAGGCTCCGGGTCCAGATGGTGTGCGGCTCGTCTATCACCATTGTCCTGACTTGCTGCTCAGCACATTCAACGCTTGCCTACGGGACGGGGTTTTCCCGGTACGATAGAAGGTGGCGAGGCTCGTACTTGTCAGCAAGGGGAAAGGAAATCCTGAATCGCCGTCTGCATACCGCCCGTTATGCATGCTAGACACGGCTGGGAAAGTGCTAGGGAAACTCATCAAGGGAAGACTCACTGACGCGATTCGTGCTGCTGGGGACCTATCTCCTCGGCAGTACGGCTTTAGAGCAGGACGTTCTACCATTGATGCGATTGCAGAGGTGGTGAACGCGGACCAAAAGGCAGAGGCACATATTCGCACCAAGCGACGGATCGGCCTGTTGGTGACACTCGACATCAAGAATGCCTTCAACTCCGCTAGATGGGTGGATATTCTAGACATGCTGGAAAACTCTTTTCAAGCTCCAGAATATCTAATGCGGCTTTTGAGGAACAACCTCAAGGACCGAAGTTTGCTCTACGACACGACACAGGGCCAACGAAGGATGGAAATTACACCAGGTGTTGCCCAGGGATCTTTCCTTGGTCTGGACCTGTGGAACGTGTCTTACGACGGGCTACTGACACTTGAGTTGCCAGATGAGTCGCGCTCGATCGGCTATGCGGATGCTGTTGCGGCGCTGGTCCCTGGACGCACCGTTGAACAAGCACAACTTAGGCTAGGTATGCTAATGCGCCAAGTGAGGGACTGGATGGCTGCTCGCAGACTGAGTTTAGCACTGGAGAAAACCGAATCGGCCATCTTCACAAAAAAGAGAATCCTTAGAGTAGGGATGATCAGTATTGGAGACATACTAATCGAATCGAAGCCAGCGGTGAAGTACCTGGGGCTACTGATCGACTCGAAGATGAGTTTCTCTGAGCAAATCAGGGCAACGGCTGAGAAGGCTGCTTCGGGAATATCGGCTCTGAGTCGACATATGGCCGACTTAGGGGAAACCAGCCCATCAACAAGAAGCCTCCTGATGAGTGCTGTAGGGTCAATTCTACTGTATGGAGCAGAGGTATGCGGCGACGCTCTCAGCAAGGAGGTATACCGAAAACGTTTGACACAGGTACAGAGAAGAGGAGCACTGAGAATCGCATCTTCATATCCAACAATCTCCGACTCGGCAGTGAGAGTGATTGCAGGCGTGATACTTATCGCCCTCCTTGCTAGAGAGCGCCGCGCTATTTACCTGCACCGAAACGAGTATGCGAAGGAGATAGTTGTCAGCGAGGAGAGACAGCGCTCGCTCAACGATTGGCAGCAGTCTTGGGTGAATTGCACGAAGGGAAGGTGGACTGCGCGCCTCATCCCGGATGTGAGACCGTGGCTTAATCGAAGGCATGGTGAGGCGACTTCTTTTTGACCTAGCTTTTGAGCGGGCACGGGTGTTTTAAGTCTTACCTGCACAAGATCGGTAAGCCACGGTCTCCCGATTGTCGGTATTGCCCAAGAGAGGAGGACAATGCCTGTCACACATTTTTTGCGTGTACAAAATGGGTCAGGCTGTAAAGGGAACTCTACAGGGAGATGGGAGAGCTCACCCCGGATAATATAGTTGCGGTGATACTCGAATCGGTTGACAAATGGAACCAGGTGGCACGTTATGCTCGGGCAGTCCTAAAATATGAAAGGGACTCACAGCAGCCGGGGGCGCTGGGGCTAGGGGATCGCTCTTCTGGCATTTCCTCCTCCCCTCTGCCCTCCCGCTAGAAAAGGGACTCCTCAGCTTGAAGGCGCCCCACGGCGTAAGAAAACGAAACCTTGCCCGAAGTAATGTGTCAAACGGTTTCAGGCTGGGTTCTCGGGTTGACTGGGGAGGTGTTTAGTGGGTAGTCCAGTCGCGCATGTGCATAAATGGCATTCACCTTCCTACCACAAAAAAAAGGCTTAACTTGGTAGTATTTATAAAGCAGACAATTTTTAGAATATTGTAAAATTTTTTACAATACCCTAAAAAATGATAAAACCGCAATCTATCCATCTGTCCGTCCGTCCGTCTGCTCGTGCGTCACAACAAGTTTCCTCGCAAACCACATAAGCTAGAATGATGAAATTTTCTACGTAGGTCAAAAGTGGTTCCTCTGAAAATTTGCAGAGCAAGAAAAAATTTGAGGTCTACCTGTACAAGAGGGTGACTTAAAATTATTTTTTATTCTTGCAGCCCTCTACCAGCTTAGTTTGTCAACAGATTCCAATGAAACTTGAAATTGTAAGTTATTAAGTAAATTCGGAAATTTTAATGTGCAGGATGCACTACATACTGGTCGAGCTGTCAGTACTGATGACGACAAAATAAATGGTTTTTTTGTGGTTAGGGGTTGAATGTCATTTACGTCCTGAGTGTGGAACTCCCATGCTGGCAATCGACTCTACTACTCGCTAAACATCTCCCCTGTCAACCCGAGAAACTAGCCCGAGACCGGACAATATTTCTGGCCAGGTGTCGTTTTGTTATGCCGTGGTGCGCCTTCAAGCAGGGGAATCCCTCTCCTAAAGGGCGGGGAGAGGGGTAGAGGAATCGCCAGAAAAGTGAATACCCAGCCCCAGTGCCCCTGGCTGCTGAGTCCCTTTTATATTTTAGAACTGCCTGAACATAGTGTGCCACCTGGTTCCGTTTGTCAACCGATTCGAGCATCACCGCGAGTATACTATCCGGCGTGAGCTCTCCTGTCTCCCTGTAGAGGTCTTTTTGCAGCCTGTCCCATTCACGCAAAACATGTGTTACTGGCATTGTCTTCCTCTCCTGGGCAAAACCGACAGTTGGGGGACCATGACTTACCAATCTTGTGCCGGCAAGACTAAAAACACCCATGCCCACTCAAAAGCTGTGTCAAATAAAGGTCAATCTCACCATACTTCCGATTTGGCCACGGTCTCCAGGATAAGCCGGGCAGTCCGCCTTCCCTTCGTGCAATTTACATAAAGCTACTGCCAATCGGTGAGTAACCGCTGTCTCTCCTCGCAGAGAACCGTCTCCCTCGCATCCTCTCGCGGCACCCTCTAGCAAAGTGGGAAACAAGAATCGCGCAAGCAATAACTCTTACCGCCGAATCAAAGGCTGGTGAATACAAAGATGCAATCTTCAGCGCTCCTCTTACCTGTACCAAGCGTTTTTGGCATACCTCCTTACAGAGAGTGTCTCCCCATATTTCTGCTTCGTATATTAGCACTCAACCTACTGCGCTCATCCTGGGGGATTCTTTTTGGTGGGTTAGGTTTCCCTATGTTGGCCAAAAGTTGATTCAGAGCCAATGTTAACGATGCAGCCCTCTCAGCCGTTGGTCTGATTTGCTCAGAAAAACTCATCTTTGAGTCGATTGGAGTCTCACGTACTTCATTGCTGGCTTCGATTTGATAAGTATGTCTCCAATACTGAACATCTTTACTCTAGGGATTCCCTTTTTCAAGACTACCCCTTGGGTTTTCCCCAGTACTAAACTGAACCTGCGCGAAGTCGTCCAGTCCCTCACTTGGCACATTAGCATACCTAGCCTAAGTTGCATTTATCCAGCGATCAGAGCAGCAACATCATCTACATAGCCCATCAAGTGCGACTCATCTTGCATCTTCGGCCTCATTAGCCCATCGTTAGACACATTTTGCAGGTCTGAAAGGATAGATCCAATGTAACTTCAATTCTTCGTTGACCCTGTGTCGTGTCGTAAAGCAAGCTTTGCTGCTTCAGGTAATCTCTCAAAAGCCGCATCAGATATTCTGAAACTAGTGGAGTTGAAGGCAGCTAGTCGTCACTTGGTGTGGCTATATGCCTCTGCCTTTTGGATCGCGTCCACAACCTCTGCAATCGCATCAATGGTGGAGCATCCTGCTTGAAAACCACATTGCCGAGGAAGTAGGTCCCCAGCAGCACGAATCGCGTTAGTGAGTCTTCCCTTGATGAGTTTCTCTAGCATTTTTCTAGCAGTGTCTGCATAATGGGCATTACAAAACGGCAATCTTCATTTTGCTGTTCAGCACAAGTCTTGCCGCCTTCTATCGTACCGGAAAAACCCCGTCCGGTAGGTAAGCGTTGAATGTGCTGAGCAGCAAGTCAGGACAATGATGAAAGACAATGTGTAACACCTTAGCCGGAATACCATCTGAATCTGGAGCCTTCCTCGCTTTCAGTCTTCTAGTTCCGGGTATGTTAAGAGTGGACACTCTACTGCTGTTTCACTGTGGACAGCGTCAATATAAACGGAATTTGAGCAGAAAAGTGCCCGCACTATCTTGTCCACCTTTTGCACATCATGTATCATGCTTCCGCATAATAAGCTTGTAGCCGGGGCTTCATATATCCTTGTTAACATTATCCACTAGATCTTGTGTGCAGCGAGCCTTGCTAGTGTTTATCAATTCGCGACGGCATTTCCTATGCTGCTATCCGGTTGCATGCCTTGTCACGGTTCAATGCCCGTTGAGCCTCATCCCGAGGCTTATGATACTCCCTTCACTTTTAGTGATTTCAGTCAACCACCAGTACACTGGGGTCTTTCGACGGCGCATAGAAGTATTGCAAGCAATCATTATGATAATCATAGTTGAGTCCACCATGTCTTCTCTCCGATGTTCCACCAAATTGTAGAAAGTTGAGCGGACGAACGTTGGGAGACAACATCACTGATCTCAAGCAAAATGCGCTAATGATCACTGGCAAAGTAGTATTCTAAAACTCTCCAATTGTTTATCCTCTGTACCAAGGACTGCAAAGCAAATGTCACACCTAGCATGGTTCCTTCACAGGCAAAATGGGGAAAATTTGGCGTATTTCCGGTGTTTATCATAACGAGTACCATCCTGGCCACCATTTCTAGGATTCGTTTCCCCTACGGATCCCTTGAAGGCATGCCCCCTAGTTCAAGGAGCCCAATCTTTACTCATTTGCGGATTTTTGGTGAGTCGCTTGCGGATTATTTTTAGAACGCCTTCCACTTTTCGGATTAGACATTCTTCTTCATGTCACTGGGCGGCAAATGTAATGTGTGACCACCTTTCTTTGGAGAGGTTATCGGCTTTTGCTTGGGACAGGTTATCGTACTTCCACCACATTTTTGACGATGGCGATGAAATCACACAGCTTTGCTTTGTTTGTCTGCTAACTCCTTTCTTTTCCGGCCATTTGTTCGTTATTATTTCGGGATTTTCCACCCTTGCTTCGGTAGCAAACGTAGCCGTAACCATCGAATTAGTGACGTTCTTTATATTTTCTTCCATCACTCGAACCTCTGGCGCATCTTACAGTGTTTCTCGCCCTTTCTTTTTAGGACGCTTTGGCGTTCAAATAATTTTTTTGCCGCGCCCGAACGCCACAGGAATCTCAGTTTGGACAAGACTGTCTGTAAATCTCAATTTTTTGCGTTTTCACTTATATTGGACTCACCGTCTTTTCTGTACCACTGCCGATATGCTGTAAACTTTGTGGCTGCAGTTTCTGGTTGTTTCGTCATTGTTTTTGTTTTCCCTTTCTTGTTCACGTGCGTAGTCACCTTATTAAGTCCCATGATTATCTTTGCAGAGCAGGGAATCCATGCGAGGGCAGGTACAAACCCTTCTGGGGTGATTGCTCAGAGCCAAACCAGCACTAAACGGGAGTCCGTGTCAAACCAACCTACACCACCAACCCATTGGTGCAAATTTCGAACGTTCTCTAAGGCCTGTCAAGGTTTTACCAGGATGGAGACGGTATGATAGTTGAATTGCAGCCTTTCTTGCATGAGTGTCACTTCAGCGTTATCGTGCAAAGAAACGAGGTTCAAACCATCATATTCGCTAGCCCAAAGCATCAATTCCAGTTCGTTGTCCAAAGAGTAGTCCAGATTCACTCAGGGTCATTACCTGTCATCCCAGGAGAGAACCTCTCGTGATGGTGGCGCTCGCCAAAGAATGCTAGCATCCACGAGTGCTCTGGTTGACCGGTATGCCCCCCGTGAAAATTTCTTCGGGTATTTGCTAGTGGCACTCCCTAAAGTATGCTAGCCTCTAAGAAATAAAAGCGTTAATTGAATCTATATATCAAACTCAGCCATTTACTTGCACTTACAACAGCTTAGTTATATAAACAAACTGGATACTTGGGTTCCTCATGAATTAAAGCTAATCCATTTCACCAAACGCATTAACATATGCAACTCGTTGCTAAATCATAACCAAACGACCCATTTCTAAAACGGATCATAGCGGGTGATAAAAACTGGATTGTTTACGATTACGTATTCCAAAAACAACCATGAACTCAGCAAAATGAGCAGGCTTAATCGACATCCAAAGCCAATCTTCACCAGAAGAAGATTATGCTTTCTGTGTCGTGGGATTACAAGTGTATGGTCTAATTTGAGCTGCTTTTAAGAAACCAAACTCTTGATCTGAATGTTTGCTCTCGTCAACTATTGAAATAAGATGAAGAAATCAAGAAAAAAAAACCCTCAACTGGCTAATCCCCAAGGCGTGATGTTCCATCATAAAAACGCCAGACCCCCCACCTGTTTAATACTTCGTCAAAAATTAATGAAATTTGGTTATCAGCCCGAAACCTCATTCTGTCGTGATGACATCGGCAATATCATCGCTGACGAAACCAAGATTTAAGGAAGATGAGCATCATATTTCAAGAACCTCCTTAACCCTCCACACAGCTCCAGGGCATCGGCACCTTTAGATGTTTCCGATGATCGAACATTGGCCCTACTAACTCTGGATGAAGTTTGTTCCACCGTAAATGCTCAAAACAATAATAAAGCGCCGGGCATCGATGAGATTCCAGTGGAGGTCATCAAATATGGTGGCAGCAATGTTCATGAAGCCATTTACAAAGGCATTCAACAAATTTGGGAACGAAAACATATGCCGAAAGAGTTGAGCCAATCAATTATATTCCCTGTACACAAAAAATCTGACAAACTACAGTGCAAAAGCTACAGAGCCATATCACTACTTTATACGGCGTACAAAACATTTTCAAAAGTGTTGGGAAATAAAGTCGGATCATATGCTTACAGTATTATTGGGGATATCAGAATGAAGCAGGGAGATGGGCTGGCCCCATTGCTATTCAATCTGGCTCTGGAGTATATCACATGCAAGCTACCTGTTGATACATGAGGTACATTACTACATAAGTCGAGCGAAGTGGTAGTCTATGCATACTACATCAACATTTTGTCAAGGTCATTAACGGCTGTCAAAGAACTCTTCCTGAAACTTGACCGGAAGAAAACTAATAGAGCTACAAACTAATGAGAATAAAACAAAGACCATGAAACAGTCGAGCAAAAAAGACCTCAAATACGAGTGAATTTGTTTATTTAGGTGCCAAAATAACGAGAATCGGTAATGAAAGAGACGAAATACGCCGAACAATACAGCTCGAATATTTTATTCAGTTCTCTTTATTCAGCTGCATACACAGGAAAACAAAGCTCCAAGTATACGAAACTGTGATGAGATCTGTATTATGCTATGGTTGTGAGACGTGGACTAACCCAACATCCGCAAATATATTGTTACATCTACAATTAATTCTGCAAGCTACTGTCGCAATTGTTTTCACAGCCATTATCAACATCATGATCAACAAACGAATGTACTTGAAAGCAAGAGAATCCATCAAGCATAATCAACATCCGAAAGTGACGTCACTGCACCATTGCTCGAATCTTCCAGGTAGTTCGCCAATGTACGAGAAATGGATTGAATAACTAGAGACCCTATATAAAGCCGTGCTGAATGAATGGGGGAATTATTACAACCGCGATATAGTAAAACTGCGATAGTGTGGAGTGCAAATTAAAAGCGACATTGATTGTGAAGTGATAGACAGTTGAAGTAAAAATTGATAGACAAGTTGTGAAATAGTTAAATTAATAATTGTGCAATTTTTAGTAAATAAACTCTTTTAACTTAATTTAAAAGACAGTGCGTTTTCACTTTCCCGAAACATTACAATTATTTGGCCGCAAACCATAACACGCGACAATATTAAATAATAGGAGCGAAACTCGACGGGAACCAATAGCGAATTCGGAACAACCATGAGCTGTATGAAATTTTTGACTAGCTGGAGGTCTCAACGATTGTAAGACTGCAGAAGCTGTAATGAGCTGGCGATGTGAATTGTATGGACGAACAACGGATACTCAAAAAGCTATTCGCTGGGAGAACTGAAGGCCGGAGACCAGTGGGGAAACCGAGGAAACGCCGGTCTGACTAGGTCGATGAAGGTAGTTCTTCGCTTCTTGGAATTTGATAATTGGATTTCCGGTCAATGGACCGAGAGGGGCTGTACGAAGAAAACGAAGCAGATAAATAGTTTTAAGCATTATATTTTGATGTTTTATTTTCTTTAAACGTCTTAAAGACAGCCTCAAAATCGTTCCTTAGAATGAAAAGGTTAAGATAATGAGTCATATAGGTTGTTGCATTTGCAAAAAGGTGAACAAACACCGATAATCATATTCAAAAAGGTTCATGATCTTAAAATAAAAAAACTCTTATCTTCATTTCTTTAACGATATTGTCACGTGTTTTCGGTTCGCGGCCAATAATTTTAATGTTCCGGGAAAGTGAAAATGCAATGTCTTTTAATTTAAGTTAAAAGAATTTATTTAATTACAAAAATGCACAATAAACAATTTAACAATTTAACACTTTCACTAATTTCAATTTGCACTATGAAAAAAATCTAACACTTGTCCATAAATTTCTTATCGCAATTGTCTTCTAAATCACTTCGCACTCAAACAATCAATCGTCTTTACTTCGCGTTCCACTATGTCGCAGTTTTCTATCGCGGTTGTAATGAATGAATCCCCCCATTCATTCAGCTCGCCTTTATATAGGGTCTCTACCTATTCACCCATTTCTCGTACATTATCGAATGTTCTACCGAGAGGTACCTGGTAGATTCGAGCAAATTAATGAATGGAGTGACGTCACTTGCAGATGTTGATCATGCTTGTTGGGTTCTCGTGGGTTCGAGTAAATTCATTTGTTGACGTTGATTATGAAAACAATTGCGACAGCAGCTCGCAGAATTATTTGTACATGTAATTATTTGTACATGTAACACTGCCCCCACCTCAGTTCTTTTCGCCCCGAAAAGATGTGTCGCCAGTTGTAGTCAATTCTCCCTGGGTGTAATATGGGGCAAGACGGTCCAGATGCACGATTTTCATTTTAGCTCTCGGCTTACGATGTTCCTGTATTCGGTATACGACGTCGTTGATTCGCTTTGTAACTCGGTATGGTCCCTCCCAATTATGTTGCAACTTTGGAGACCTACCCTTTCGCCGTTGCGGGTTATAAAGCCACACCAAGTCATCTTGCTGGAAGCCAGTAGAATTTGCCTTTAGATCATACCTGGTCTTCATGCGGTCAGTAGCCGATTCGAGGTGTTTTCGCACTGTCCGATGTATCTGGTTCAACCGTTGTCTTAGATCACTTGCGTACTCCGAGACCGTTTGGGGTTTCTCAGGGGGTGTTCCGAACTTTATATCGGCTGGCAAACGAATAGTCTTTCCAAAAATGACTTTGGCTGGGGCTTGGCCCGTCGATGCATGTTCGGCAGCTCTGTACGCCATCAAAAATAGTGGGATATGTCGGTCCCAGTCCCTTTGGTTCTCGTCAACCATCTTGACCAGATGTTTATTGAGCGTGCCGTTGAACCGTTCGACCATTCCATCGGATTGGGGATGCAGCGGTGTTGTCCTCGTTTTCCGTATTCCCAGTAGTTCACACATTTTGCCAAAAACTAGTGACTTAAAGTTTCGGCCTTGATCTGAATGTAATTCGCAAGGTACGCCGTACCTACTGACCCAATTTAACACGAGCTGTTCAGCTACGGTAGTTGCTTCCTGGTTGGGAATGGGGTAGACCTCGGGCCACTTGCTGAAATAATCGGCTACAACCAGCGTATATCGATTTCCCCAATCGGATTCAGGAAAGGGTCCTGCGATGTCAACAGCAATCCTTTCGAATGGCACGCCTACGTTATAGGTTTGCATTTGTCCTCTCAGTCGTCGCTTTGGGCCTTTGACGGAAGCGCAAATTGTGCATCTGCGACACCAGTCCTCTACGTCTTCTCGAGCGTGGAGCCAGTAGAACCGTTCCCGCAATTTCGCTAAGGTCTTGTTAACACCAAGGTGGCCTCCCGAGGATCCTTCATGCATTTCCTTAACCACATCGTGGATTCGGCTTTTGGGAAGTATAGTTTGCATCCTATAGGAGCTACCAACCGCCGTTTCCCATTTTCGCTTGAGTACGCCACCCTCCACCTGAAGGGAGTTCCATTGTGCCCCATAGCTTTTCAGGGTTGCGCCATGCATTGAAACGTCTTTCCACTCAGGTCGCCCAGTCGTCTCCTTCCATACGAGCAATGGTCCGATGTCTTCATCGGCTAACTGGGCGGTTCGAATCTCCTCCGATGACCAACCTTCATCGAATTCCGCCGTTATCAATCGCAGATCAACGAGCGGTTCCTTTTCCTCAATCCGTCGGCAATGCTTGCAGTTAGCTGGACATGGACGGCGGGATAGGGCGTCAGCATTTCCATGAACTCCGCCCTTCCGATGAACAATTTCGTAGTCGTATGACTGCAATCTTTCGATCCATCTCGCAACTTGCCCCTCGGGATTTTTGAAGTTGAGCAACCATCTCAGTGATGCATGGTCCGTTCGAAGAACAAATTTCTGGCCATATAGATACTTGTGGAACTGCTTGGTGGCCTCTATTATAGCCAATAGCTCCTTCCTGGTCACACAGTAATTCCTCTCACTTTTTGAGAGAACTCGACTGTAATAAGAGAGGACTCTTTCTTCGCCATTGATCTGCTGGAAGAGTACAGCTCCAATACCGCCGTTGCTTGCATCGGTGTCAACTACAAACATTTTTCCGGGTTTCGGATACGCCAGCACGGGTGATTCACACAGCTTTTCCTTCAGGGTCTCAAAGGCTGTCTGGCATTGTTCGTTCCAGACATACGGACGATTTTTCTCGGTTAGCTGATGGAGACACTTAGCTATTTTGGCAAAGTCTTTGACGAATCTTCGATAGTAGGTCGCCAGACCCAGAAAACTTCGTAGTTGGCGCTTGTTGTTTGGTGTTGGCCAACTTTTCACGGCTTCAATTTTCTCAGGGTCTGTTTTGACCCCTTCTGCTGATACGACGTGTCCCAGGTATTTTACTTCATCTGCGAAAAGAGCACACTTCGCGGGACTAAGCTTCAAATTTGCCAGTCGTAATCGTGAGAAAACCTCTTCGATTATGTCATCTAGGTATACCAAGCAGGTTTTCCAGGTTAGACCACGTAGCACGTATTCCATCAAGCGTTCGAAAGTGGCTGGAGCATTGCAAAGCCCAAACGGCATCACCACAAATTGCCACAATCCGGTCCCAACTGAAAATGCGGTCTCCTCTCGGTCCTTCTTGTCAATTTCTACCTGCCAGTAGCCACTCTTGAGATCGAGTGTAGAAAACCATTTTGCGTTGGCTAAAGTGTCCATGATGTCATCGATGCGTGAGAGTGGGTAACTATCTTTCTTAGTGACGTCGTTAAGCTGCCTATAGTCGACACAAAAGCGAGTGCTACCATCCTTTTTCTTCACTAGAACTACAGGCGCGGCCCATGGACTGACAGAAGGTTCAATAACGCCTTGTTTTTCCGTGTCCGAGATCAGCGCGCTCACTTCTCCTTGTTTGGCTATAGGGAGACGTCTTGGTGCTTGTCGAATCGGCTTGGCTCCCTGTGTGTCTATGACGTGACTTACCAAACTCGTTCGGCCTTGGTCATCCGGGCTTGTTGAGAAGATGTCACGGTACTTGGTGACCAGATCAGAGGCTCGTTTGAATAGCTGCACTGGCAATTTGACCTGCTTCAATATTGCAGACGTGGATTCCCGGGCTTTGTCTGTGTCTTGCCTCCTTTGATGGTTGTGAGTAGCTTCCAAAGAGGTGATGGTGGAAACAGGCTGGCAGCTGCCGATGACTTCTCCCGCTTTGATGCTCGTAGTTGAGTCTGCGGTGTTAAGGACTCTAACCGGCACATATCCGTTCCTTAAAGATCTTACAAGGCATCGTCCTACAATCAAACTGCGTAATGCGGACGTCTTCGTTGGCTCTATCAGATAAGATCGGTGGTCTCCAGAATCACCATCAAGCTTGGCCCATACAATGCTTTCGGAAGAATTCGGTACATCCGTGTCAGTACATACCACTACATTCATCTTGGGAATTTGGACGCTGGGATCCTCCATCAGTAGTTCTACATTCTGCCATTTCAACACACGTTTGCCCAAATCCAACGTGATTCATCCATAATGTTCGCGACCAGAAAATTATGTCGGAACACAAGGTCTCCCAACTGTATCTGGAGGTTGACGTCTCCATGAGCAGGTGCAGTTTCTCCCGTAGCTGTCCGTAGTGAGAAAATTCTGCCCTTGTGAAGTTGTTGCTGTCTAACTAGGTCTGGTCGGATAATCGATCGGTGTCGATTGTTATGGTGCAGTGTTCTCCGTCAACTTGACCCGGAAGGCATAAGTCCGCTTCTCCACGATGTAGTCTTGACACGATGATGGTGGTGCTGGGGACGTCGATCCTCCTAGCCAACCTCTGCCCCACGAAGTTGGCTCTTACATGTTTCCCGACCCCTCTGTTTAAAGGGCTTCCATTCTGGGCTCCTGACTCGGTCCTCCTAGCTGCACACCCTGGACAATAGCTCGGTTTTCTTCGCTTCTTGCAGTCTCTTTGCAGGTGCCCCTTCTCTCCGCAATTCCAGCATCTAGGCGCACCATTTACATGCGGATCTCGCTCAATTTCCACGCGCTCACACCTGCACTCGTCTGTCACTACCTCACGAACCCGGGCAGCGGTACGAGTCACATTTTTCGCTGCCTCAAAGTTCAGACTATAAGCCAGTGCGTCCTTAACCGTTTGCTTTTGAGCTAAACGCACGGCTTGTTGCAATTCCGGGTCCTTTAGTGCGCTCATGAATGCTTCTGTCGCTGCATCATCTCGATGTTCTGGGTCGTAGGCTGGATAAGCCAAAAGTGCCAGTTGCTCAATGTCTTGGGCTAGCTGCTGTAGGGTTTCACCAGACTTCTGCATTCGATGCCTTAGCTGTGACCGATAAATCTGCTTTAGATGATCGTCTCCATAACGCATGTCGAGCGCATTCATTATAGCATTCGGGTTTGAGTGCAATTCAACGGGGATGGTCTGCAAAAGCTCGGCAGCTGGGCCTCTTAGAGCAAGAATCAATGCAGTTGCTTGTTCCTGCTCATTCCAGTGATTTATGCGAGCGGCTGCTTCGAATTGGGTTTTGTAAATAGTCCAGACCGTTTGCCCATCGAATATTGGTGCTTGCACATTTCTAGACGAGCTTTGCGTTGCGGTTATAATTGGGGCTGGTGAGGTGGTTACTGCTGCCTTTGCTGCTTCGAATTCCTTTTTCATATTTTCCATCTCATTGTTGATTCTCTCCTCGACCTGGCTGACCTTTTCCTCGACCTGGTAAACCTTTTCCTCGACCTGGTCAACCTTTTCCTCGACGCCTTTAATTTGTTTGTTGAGACTACCGAGCTCCGCTTTTATTTCGGTTGACTGTTTCCACAGCTTCTGTGTGATGTCTGCCTTGATGTCTGCTTTGATTTCGATTGCTTGTTGGTCTAGCTTCGCTGATTGTTCATTTAGCTTCGTTGTTTGTTCATTTAACTTCGCTGATTGCTCATCTAGCTTCGTGGTTAAATTGGATGACTGTTGTCGCTGCTCTTGCTGCATCAGCATCAATATTTGCATCAGCGCATTTTCTGGTTCCTTTGTTTTTTTTGTTTCTGCTTCACCACCTTCTGCGCCTTTTTCTTCATCTGAAGGCTCACCGGAATCCAGATACGCGCCTTCCGATTTAATTGCGTCACGCAAGCGTGCAATCAGTGTGGCCTTTGTACCTTGCGTAGCCAGGTTTCGCTGTTCCAACTCTTCCTTAAGCTCCGACATGGTCAATTCATTAATTTTTAAGTTTAAGCTTCGTGGCATTTTTAATGTTTCTTTAAATTTTCCTATTGTGCACTATAAAAATGTTCAAATATTCACTTTCAAAATTTTTCTATCCCACTTCTGACACCACTGTCGCGTGTTTTCGGTTCGCGGCCAATAATTTTAATGTTCCGGGAAAGTGAAAACGCAATGTCTTTTAATTTAAGTTAAAAGAATTTATTTAATTACAAAAATGCACAATAAACAATTTAACAATTTAACACTTTCACTAATTTCAATTTGCACTATGAAAAAAATCTAACACTTGTCCATAAATTTCTTATCGCAATTGTCTTCTAAATCACTTCGCACTCAAACAATCAATCGTCTTTACTTCGCGTTCCACTATGTCGCAGTTTTCTATCGCGGTTGTAATGAATGAATCCCCCCATTCATTCAGCTCGCCTTTATATAGGGTCTCTACCTATTCACCCATTTCTCGTACATTATCGAATGTTCTACCGAGAGGTACCTGGTAGATTCGAGCAAATTAATGAATGGAGTGACATCACTTGCAGATGTTGATCATGCTTGTTGGGTTCTCGTGGGTTCGAGTAAATTCATTTGTTGACGTTGATTATGAAAACAATTGCGACAGCAGCTCGCAGAATTATTTGTACATGTAATTATTTGTACATGTAACAATATGTTTGAATTTTTCCACTGGGGAATACCGAGAGCGAAGCCAAAAATATCGATACCCCTAAAGGTTAAGTATGTTTTTGACCCATTTCACTCAACGACAATACAAAATACGATCTACTGAAAAATAACAATCCGACAAAAATTTCCCTACTAGATACAACGCTGTTCTTTATTGCATCAGAAACGCTTTCTCATTGTGGGTGGCCAAAATGTGGTCACCTTATTTTTTCAAACCAACTCACCTCAAAAAATAAATTCATTTACATAAAAAATTTAGATGTTAGTTCAACATACGCTTGATTGTGCATCAGGGAATTACTTACATATGCATGCGGGAAACAGCATTACATGCTTTTGGATTTTTAAAAATATTTTTTTTTTCATTCAGCCATAGTGAAACTGTCTCTCCGGTTGTTTTCAGTTATTATTTCAATTCTCGTTATTACTGCAGTTGTAGTTTTAGTGGGGGAAGTGAGGGGGATGTAGATAATAAAATAAGGTGGAATAATCAAATCGACTGGATACAGCAACTTTTATTCGCATTACACTGTATAGGCGTTCCCATTTGCCCATATGGAAAAACAGTTAATTTTTCACATTTATTTAATTAACAATTTTCGATTTAGTGTTATGCCTTTTAACTTGATTTAGTGTCGGCTTTTAGGGAAGTGAAAACTAGTAACTTTTAAGTCCCATAAATACTCGTAAACGCGATTGCATTTAGATAAATATTGATTTAACAAAAATACAAATGAAGTAAATTAGATAGTTGCATTTTGTGAGCCTAGGTAATATTGAATATTCAAACTATTCAAATATTCCAACTTATCTTAATATCTATCGTCTAAATTATCTGATAGCTTATTTTCAGCTACTTTATGTCTCATAAAAGCGGTAAAAAAACTGTAATAGAAACTATCACCTAAATTTGATATGAAATCAATATTAACGTAGTAGCACCCTGAATACTCCAACCAAACATGGGGAGTTTATATACGCCTAAGGTGTAATTCCAGTCATATTTAAAACACAACACTCAATGACTATTGAATATGTTGTCCAGATACAATCACTCTTCGATACAAATGTGACCTACATAGCTGGAAATTACACCGAAGAATGCAAAAAGATTCTTGAGCTCATATGGGTGAGAATTTATCAAATGTAGATATCAAAGGAAAATCATAGTTTGAATATCTTTGAAATTGATTTTTGATTGTTTTTCATTACTAGCAGCGCACAAAGAAATCACCCATGAATATTTTATTTAATGTTCATGTCCATGTAACATCTAAATTGAATGTTAACTGAATCTCAAGTAATAATTATTAGTGTAATAGCTGGAGTGGACACGAATATTAGTATCCACACACTGTATGTAAGAATTTGAAGAAAATCTGAATATATACGGGCGTAGGATTGATAGTAGGTGTACTCGTATATGGTAAGTCATCTATTGGAATTTTTATTGAAATCAATTGCAATATTAATGATTTATCGATAAACGAATGTCATTGAATAATGGGTTTGATGTTAGAAAAGTCACATCTGAATCGAGCTTTAAGCTCATTTGCGTAAGATTTATTTAAAGTGTACCATATTATTAAAATAGCTCCAAAATAAATTTCTGTAGAAATACAAATCTGTAGAAATTTTATATATTTTAATTATTGAGAATAAACGTACTTTTTCCTTCTGTTAAAAAAACACGATTGATCTGCTTTATAAAATGATTTTTTCGCGATTATTAAATTTTCAATTCATTTTTTCTTCAATTGAACCCTCTTTATCACTTACATACTAGAAAATGTTCTTACCTTGAGATTGAAATATCATGAAAGACAGCATTAAATGTGCGTCCCATCTAATATTTGGCCACATTTTGAGGTTTAAAGGATATTCATTTATAGCAAATGAAATAAATAGGATATGCTGGATGGTGTAACAAAGGTAGCTGACAGTTCATAAGCCGTATTAATCTTGACTTTTTTACCACTCAAACAATTAGCAGTTTTCTCCATGAACTCCACTTGCAATTATTTTTTATTTTTGCACCTTATTGTTTTTCCATTTATCTCTAAAATTGTCACTTTAAAGTAAACTTCGATGAAGAGAATATATCTTTAAACTGCTCACAAATTGTTTATATCACTATGCGTATGTCTGAGTCGATCTTTATCTGAAATGAAATGAATCATTTTGAGTATTGTTATTTTGGTATTATGGAATATTATATTATTTCAATCTTTACTAAGTAAAAGCAGTTAATGTTATACTATGAAAAGAACTATAAATAGAGACAAATATGGGAAGAAGTAAAGTACTTATACCAAAACGGCTCTGTAACCAACCTAGGTCTTCAAACTTCAATTATAATACGATATTTTGCTTCATTATCGCCGCATTTTAGGGTCTATCTACGCAGATAATTTACCTCAAATTTTTGGAGCTAGTGTTGCCCAAAATTGGTCTTGGTCTTGGATTTTCTCAAAACCAAAACCACTTGATTGTAGCCAGACCAAAACCAAGACTAACCTTGCAAGATTTTACCAAGAACAAGAAACTATGATAAACTATGATCTGAGATTTGATTGACGTTTCCTAGTATTGGTATCAAAATCATGATTTTTCCATCTAACAACAAAGTTGGTCTTTATAACCGTAAAACGTATTGTATTGATGCATATTGTCGCGTGTTACGGGTCACGGCTGATAAGTTTAATGTCCCGGGAAAGGAAAAACGCACTGTCTTTTACATTAAGTTAAAAGAGTTGATTTGCACAATAATCAATTTCACTATTTTACAAATAATTAAAATAGTATTATTTGTCACTTGTCTATAAATTTATGTTTCCACTATCTTCACTATCAATCAATATCGCCTTTAATTCGCGCTCCACACTTATCGCAGTTTCTACTATTACCCTTCATCTACTTCCCCAAAATCAGCAACTCTTGCGACATCTGCTCGTTATGCAAGGACTACAAGAAGCAAGGGAAGCGCTCAGCAGACTATAACTCAATCTCATACCTAGTTACATCAATTTGGTCCCGCAAAATAATCAACATCTTCAGGAACAACGTAAGCTACCAACATCTCGAGCGCTCACTGAGGAAGTTACCGAACATCGTGATAACCCAGTTGACACGCATGCCGATCTCCAGTCTACCATCCACCTTCAAGAGTTTTCGTATCTCGTCTAGCGCCGCATACGACTTCCGAACAAATTGAACATCATATAGCATCAAAGCTAGGTAATGTTCCATCTATACTTACTTGCAGAAAGTTGACTGGTGAGCAGCGTAACATTTCATCCTTTAAAATTGATATTTCGTCATCCAAAGCGGATATTATTATGAAGCCTGAGTTCTGGCCCAATGGTGTGCTTGTAAAAGAATTCATCTCATCCCGTAATATGAATTTTCGGAAAAGGCGTCACGCTCCAACCTCCAAAAAATAGTATAAATGGTCTTCAATGCTACTATCAAAATGTTACAGGGCTAAGGACCAAACTTTCTAGACTTTTAACCGCCTCCACTATTGCCAACGATGATATTTTCTTCATTACCGAAACCTGGTTAAATGATTCCGTGAGTGACTTCGATTTGTCTGGTACGCACAATATTTTTCGTCGTGATCGAGACACTAGTGTTTCCTCAAAATCAGACGGTGGTGGAGTCATAGTAGGTGTCAAAAGATGTTTTCCTAGCTCCATTTGTTGTGATTTTCAACCATCTCCTCCTATTGAATGTATCATGGTGAGAATATCACTAAAGCCAAGTTCATACCTATTAGTATCATCTACATATATACCTTGCAATTCTGCATTACAAACCTACACAGTATTCTTTGATGAAATATCTAACTACGTGCTCTCTAGACTTCCTCATGATACTCTGTTGATATGTGGAGACTTTAATGCACCTTCAGTTTTATGGAACCTTGATAGCTCCATACCTATCACGTCGAACAACCCTATCTCCTTCGATTTCTTGTCTCTTCTATCCTACTTGTCCCTCTCTCAGATTAATTCCATTGTTAATTTAAATGATCGACTACTCGATCTTGTTTTCGTCAGCCCGGCCTTGGCAAATAATATATCTATTTCTTCAGCTGAACCTTATATCCCGCCTGACCCCCATCACCCTCCGTTATGTATAGAGCTGAATCTTCCGTTGACTCGTGGTAAAGAGAAACTCTTACCTCCATCTTTTAATTTCAATCGAGCTAATTTTGAAGCCATATCCATTGCCCTAAACTCTATTCACTGGCCCAATTTTTTTCATAATCTTTCATGTGATGATGCTTTGGCAAAATTTTATGATCTCTTAAATGTACAAATCACTGAATTTACCCCTTTATATTCACCGAATAATCGGTCTGATGCCCCCTGGATTACTACCGATGCGTACAATGCCCTTAAAAATAAAGAGAAAGCCAGATTGATATCCAAGAAATCTTGTTCAGTGGAAGCTCGTTTAGAGTATTGTAGATTGCGCTCCTTAGCGAAGAACGAAGTCAAACATGCACTAAAAAATTATTATTGCTCTATTGAGCAATCTATTTCGTCTAACCATCCTAAACGTTTCTGGTCATACATATGATCCTTAAAGACCTCTCCTCCAATACCTAATAAAATGTTTCTGGAGAATTTGCACGCAAACACCCCAGAAATTATCTTAAAATTGTTCGCTCAATTTTTCGCCTCAACGTTCAATGCCCCCTCAGCTGCTGGTAATTATTTTCCAAACTTTTTCCATCCAACCTTCCAGTCCTCTTTTTCGTTCTCTCCGCCCGAAATCGAATCAATTATCCATAACCTAAATGGATCTGTCGGCCCTGGCCCGGATGGGATTCCTTGCTTTTTTATCAAATCACTTTCTACTGCTTTGTCTTTTTCCCTATCCTTTCTTTTCAACCTTAGCTTAACTGCTGGCATATTTCCTGAATGTTGGAAAGTTGCCTACATTACTCCAATTTTCAAACAAGGCAATTCATCTGATATCGCAAACTATCGGCCAATATCTATCCTATCGTGTTTTCCAAAAATATTTGAAAGAGCTATGTACCTCAAATTAATCCCTGTGCTATCACCCATCTTTCATGATCAGCAACATGGTTTTCTTCTGCGCAGATCAACTACTACGAACCTACTTGAGTTCTCTAACAGTGTTGCTCTAGCTCTGGACTCTCAGGCACAAATGGACGCTATCTATACGGACTTTAGCAAGGCCTTTGACACAGTTCCTCATAACATCCTACTTATTAAGCTCAATCATTATGGTTTTCCGGAAATATTAATATACTGGCTCAAGTCCTACCTTTCTTCCCGGTTGTGTTGTGTGCGTCTGAACAGAAATTTGTCTCCATATTTTAGTCCTACTTCAGGAGTTCCTCAAGGTTCTATTCTGGGACCACTCTTATTTTATCCTCTTTATCAATGACCTCCCACCTATGCTAAATTCGTCATCTTTGCTGTATGCTGACGATCTGAAACTATTTAGACAAATAGATAGTACTGCTGATTGCAGCATTTTGAATAACGATCTGATTACGTTAAGCAACTGGTGTTTATCTAACAATTTCCGTTTAAATATCCCAAAATGCCACGTAATGTCTTTCTCATTGAAACGTGAACTTATAGTTTACCAGTATAACATAAACGATATGCCCCTCGTGCGTGTTTCACATTGCAAGGATCTTGGAGTCATCTTCGATTCTAAATTAAAGTTTGAGAGACACATCTCTCATGTTATCAATCGGGCTACAAAAATGTCTGGTTTTGTGCTGCGGCATGTCCACATATTTAGTGATATTCACACTGCGTCCCTTCTTTACGTTTCTCTCGTACGAAGTATTTTAGAATACGCTACCCAAATCTGGTCTCCACACCAAGAATATCTTACTACTGCCTTAGAGTTAGTTCAGCGAAAATTCACTAAATACTTATTTTACAAGTTTAAAATTCCGTATTGTTCCTATTCAGATCGGCTTAACTTTTTGCGTTTACCATCTCTTTGTGATCGACGTCTTTATTTAGATGAATGTTTCTTGTTCAAACTTTACCACCGTCTGATCGACTCATATCTTGTAGACAATATACATTTACGGGTTCCTGCAAGAACTACTCGATCATGTCAAACCTTAGTCACTCCTTTTGCACGTACCGATGTTTATTTTCACTCTGCTATGGTGCGCCTCCCTAGAGGCCACAATAATCTTGAGCTTGGTCCAATTCCTTCTTCATTTTTTAGTTTTAAGTCTTTGCTAAGAGAAAAATTATTTTACACGTAATTCGTTAATGTTTGAATAATTTGTACAGTTCCAACTAATTCATTCAGTATGTTTTTGGTTTTTATCATTATTGTATTCAACTCTTGTAATTGGGCTAACTGCCTGTAAGATTTGGAATTAAAATAAAATAAAATATTCATTCAACTCGGCTTTATACCTGTATAGGGTCTCTAGTCATTCTATCCATTTCTCGTATATTGAATGTTCTTACGAGAACTACCTGGAATATTCGAGAATTCTGAATACCCGTAGTGACGTCACTTTCAGCTATTGATCATGGATCTACTTGGTCCATTCTTGTGCTTTCGAGTACATTCGTTTTTTTTTCTTGGTTGATCATAATGTTATTGATAGTTGTGACACCTAATTCTTTTCACCCCGAAAAGATGTGTCGCCACTTGTCGTTAAGTCTCCCTGGATATAAAATGGAGCAAGACGGTCTAGGTGCACGATTTTCATTTTGGCTCTCGGCTTGAGGTGTTCCAGTATGCGATGTACGACGTCGTTGATTCGCTTTGTAACTAAGTACGGTCCTTCCCAATGATACTGCAACCTTGGAGACCTGCCCTTCCACCATTGTGGGCTGCATAGCCACACTGTCATCTTGCTGGAAGCCAGTAGGATTTGCCTTTAGGTCATACCTGGTCTTCATGCGGTCAGCAGCCGATTCGATGTGTTTTCGCACTGTCCGACGTACGTGGCTCAACCG
Source organism: Odontomyia ornata (assembly GCA_963969285.1). Taxonomy (NCBI): domain Eukaryota; kingdom Metazoa; phylum Arthropoda; class Insecta; order Diptera; family Stratiomyidae; genus Odontomyia; species Odontomyia ornata. Next base: position 271,934,718 of record OZ017740.1, read on the forward strand.
TTGCCTTAGCTCACTTGCGTACTCCGAGATTGTTTGGGGTTTCTCAAGGTGTGTTCCGAACTTTATATCAGCCGGCAGACGAATATTCTTTTCAAAAATGACTTTTTTTGGAGCTTGGCCCGTCAGTGCGTGTTCGGCAGCTCTATACGCCATCAAGAATAATACGATGTGCCAGTCTCAGTCCCCTTGGTTCTCGTCAACCATCTTGGCAAGGTGTTTACTGAGTGTGCCGTTGAAACGTTCGACCATTCTATTGTAGTGGATGCAGCGGTGTGTTCCTCATTTTCCGTATTCCCAGCAGCTCACACATTTCGCCAAAAACTAGAGACTCAAAGTTACAGCCTTGATCCGAATGAAGTTCACTATGTATGCCATGCCTACTGACTCAATTTAACACTAGCTGTTCGGCTACAGTAGTTGCTTCCTGGTTGGGAATGGGGTAGACCTCGGACCACTCGCTGAAATAATTGGCCATAACCAGCGTGTATTGATTTCCCCATTTGGATTCAGGAAAGCAGCCTGCGATGTCAACAGCGATCCTTTCTAGCGATACACTCACGTTATAGGTTTGCATACGTCCTCTCAATCGTCGCTTTGGACCTTTGACGGAAGTGCCAATTGTGCATCTAAGACACCAGTCCTCTACATCTTCTTGAGCGTGGAGTCAGTAGAACCTTTCCCAAGGTGGCCTTCCGAGGATCCTTCGTGCATTTCCATAAACCACATCGTGTATTCGGCTTTTGGGAAGTAAAGTTTGCATCCTATAGGACCTGCCATCTGCGGTTTCCCATTTCCGCTTGAGTATGCCATGCTCCACTTGAAGAGAGTTGCATTGTGCCCAATAACTTTTCGGGGTGGCGCCATGCGTTGAAACGTCCTTCCACTCAGGCCACCCAGTTGTCCCCTTCCATACGAGTAATGGCCCGATGCCCTCATCGGCTAACTAAGGATTAAGAATCTCCTCCAATGACTAACCTTCATCGAATTCGACCGTTTTCCCTCGCAAATCAACGGTCGGCTCGTTTTCTTCAATCCATCGGCAATGGTTGCAGTTCGCTGGACATGGACGAAGAGATAGGGCGTTAGCATTTCCATGAACCCAGCCCTTCCAATGAATAATTTTATAGTCTTATGACTGCAATCTTTCGATCTATCTCGCAACTTTCCCTCGGGGTTTTTGAAGTTAAGCAGCCATCTCAGCGATGCATGGTCTGTTCGTAGAACAAATTTCTGGCCATATAGGTACTTGTGAAGCTACTTTGTGGCCTCTATTATAGCCAATAGCTCCTTCCTGGTCACGCAGTAGTTCCTCTCACGTTTTGAGAGAACTTGACTGTAAGACGAGAGGACTTCTTCTTTGCCATCGATTTGAGAGTACAGCTCCAATCCCGTCAGTTTCAACTACAAACATTTTTCTGGGTTTTGGATATGCCAGCACGGATGATTCACACAGCTTCTCTTTCAAAGTCTCAAAGGCTGCCTGGCATTGTTCATTCCAGACACACGGGCATTTTTTTTCGGTTGGCTAATGGAAACACTCAGCTTTTTGGCAAAGTCTTTGACAAATCTTCTATAGTAGACCCAGGAAACTTCGTAGTTCGCGCTTGTTGTTTGGTGTTGGCCAGCTTTTCACGGCTTCAATCTTCTCAGGGTCTGTTTTGACCCCTTCTGCTGATACGACGTGTCCCAGGTATTTTACTTCAGCTGCAAAAAGGGTACACTTGTCGGGACTAAGTTTCAAATTCGCCAGTCGCAATCGTGAGATCACCTCTTCCAAGTTCCGCACATGCTCTACGAACGTTCACCCGATAAAAATGATGTCATCTAGGTACACCAAACAGGTTTTCCAGGTTAAGTTTTGTAGCATATATTTCATCAGGCGTTTGAAGGTAACTGGAGCATTGCAAAGCCCAAATGGCATCACCACTAATTACCACAATCCGCAATCAACTGAAAGTGCGGTCTTCTTTCGGTCCTTCTTGTCGATTTCCACCTGCCAGTAGCTACTTTTGAGATCGAGTGTAGAAAACCGTTTTGCGTCGGTTAAAGTGTCCACGACGTCATCAATGCATGGAAGTGGGAAACTATCTTAGTGATGTCGTTAAGCTGCCTATAGTCGACACAAAAACGAGTGCTTCCATCCTTTCTCCTTGCTAAAACTACGGCGCGGCCAATGGCCTGACAGAAGGTTCGATAACACCTTCTTTTTCCATGTCTGAGATCAGTGCGCTCACTTCTCCTTGTTTAGCTATAGGAAGACACTCAGTGCTTGTTGAATCGAGTTGGCTCCCTGTGAATCTATGACGTGGGTTACCATACTCGTTCGGCATTGGTCGTCCGGGCTTGCTGAGAAGATGTCACTGTACTTGGTGGCCAGATCAGAGGGTTTCTTGAATAGCTGCACTGGCGATTTGGTCTGCTTAAAAATTGAGGACGTGGATTCCCGCGCTTGTCTGTGTCTTGCCCCCTGTTCCAATGATGGTCGTCAGTAGCTTCCAAAGAAGTGATGGTGGAAACGAGCTGGCAGCTGCCAATGACTTCTCCCACTTTGATGCTCGTGGTTGAGTCTGCGGTGTTAAGGACGTATCCGTTCCTTATAGATCTTCTTCTAGATGTCTTCCTTGGCTCTATCAGATAAGACCAGCGACCTCAGAATCACCATCAAGCTTGGTCCATATAATGCTCTCGGAAGATTTTGGTACATCAGTGTCCGTACATACCACAACATTCAACTTGGAAATTCGGACGCTGGGATCCTCCATCAATATTTCGACGTTCCGCCATTTCAATACCCATTTGCCCAAATCCAATGTGATTCCATGTGGTCGCAGAAAATCCACTCTAAGAATGCAGTCGTCCATAATGTCCGCGATCAGAAAATTGTGTCGGAACGCAAGGTCTCCCAAATGTATCTGGAGGTTGACCCCTCCATGGACAGGTGAAGTTCCTCCCATGGCTGTCCGTAGTGAGAAAATCCTACCCTTTTGAAGTAGTTCTTGCCTCAATAAGTTTGGTCTAATAACCGATCGCGTTGCACCATTGTCGATTGTTATGGTGCGATGCTCTCCGTCAGCTTGACCTGGAAGGCATAAGTCTGCTTCTCCCGGATGTAGTCTTGACACGGTGATGGTGGTGCTGGGGACGTTGATCGTCCGATCCACCAAGGTATCGAACAGAGGATTTATGTGGAACACGCTCTCAACTACCCTCACCAGCCGTGATGTGGAAATCTTTCCAATTTCGTTTCAGGTATTGACTAGCTCCCTACAGTGTTGTCCGCAACAAAATTGTTTCTAACTTCTGCGCATTGAATTTCATTCGCCAATTTTCAGTGTACAGCTGCACATCATTGAACATTTTTTGAAGATTGCTCTGAACTATTGTAGCTTTTTGGTCTGCCGTATAGATGATCAGATCCTCAGCAAACGCTACCAATGATCGCGTTGGCGAAACGTCGAAATCAAAGCCGTTCAAAAGCTTGCCAATGAATATTGAGAAAAATAGAAAAGCAGTAAATGTTCCCAGTTATAGACTATTCCAGACCTTGAAGTCGCACATTGTCGTCAGGTTTCCGTCGGTAACAACAAACGATTTTCCATATAACATATTGCACATAATGGCGACAAGATGCCTGGGGAACCTGTCCTGAAGAAGTGTAAAACTAGTCCATTTAATCACACTGTATCGAAGGCTTTCTCCATATCAATAAGACATGCTCCAACACATTCTTTGTTGTTTACTTTCCAACTGATGTCTGAGGCTCCTTTCGTTATCGCATGTATGGTACAATGCCTCGTTCGAAAACAAAATTGGCAATTCGGTATTAACTCATATTTCTCAATGTGGGTGTTTAATGCATTGTTTAGTATCACTTCAAACACGTTGCTGATATTAGGCAGCAAGCTGATTGGGCGATAGCTTTTAGGACTCGATGATTTATTCCCTTTGTTAAAGATTTGTCCACCCATTTGGGAAATATTTACTAATCAACATGTTGTTGAACAATATGGAATAATTTCTAACCTTTTTTTTGTATTTTGGAGGTGAATATCATTTACGCACAGAGTGTGGGACTCCCATGCTCGCAAGGAGGCGACTGGACTACCCACTAAACATCTTCCTGTCGACCTGAGCGCCCAGCCTGGAACTGTTCTATACATTACTTCGGGCCAGATCTCGTTTTGTTACGCCGTGAGGTGCCTTCAAGCTGTAAGATCCCTGTTCTAGCACGAGGGGAGAGGGGAAGAGGTGGTGTCAGAAAAACGATCCCCCAGCCCCAATGCTGTGAGTCCCTTTTATATGTAAGGTCTACCCAAGCATAATGTGCCACCTGGTTCCATTTGTCAACCGATTCGAGCATCACTGCAACTATGTTATCCGGGATGAGCTCTCCCGTCTCCCTGTTCAGGTCCTTTTACAGCCTGACCCATTTTGTGCACGCAAAAAATATGTGGCAGGCATTGTCCTCCTCTTTTGGGCAAAACCGACAATCGGGGGACCGTGACTTTCCAATCCTGTGAAGGTGAGACTGAAAACACTCCTGCCCACTCAAAAATTGCGTCAACTGAAAGTCAATCTCATCACGCTTTCAATTTAGCCACGGTCCCGCATCCGGGATGAGGCGCGCAGACCACCTTACCTTCGTGCAATTGACCCAAGACTGCTGTTAATCGTTGAGCGAGCGCTGTCTTTCCTCGCAGACAACCATTTCCCTCACATCCTCGTTCCGGCGCAGGCAAATAGCGTGGCGCGACAGGTATCACGACTGCAATAACTCTCACAGCCAAATCAGGGACTGTTGGATACGAAGATGCAATCCTCAGTGCTCCTCTTCTGTGAACCTGTGCCAAACGTTTTCGGTATACCTCCTTACTGAAAGTGTCGCCCCATACCTCTGCTCCGTATAGTAGCACTGATCCTACAGCACTCATCAAGAGACGTCTTCTTGATGAGCTGGGTCCCCCTACGTTGGCCATAAGTTGACTCAGAGCCGATATTCCCGAAGCAGCCTTCTCAGCCATTGCTCTGATTTGTTCAGAGAACTCATCCTTGAGTCGATCAGTAGCCCCAGGTGCATCACCGATGGCTTTGATTCGATTCGTATGTCTCCAATACTGGTAATCCTTACTCTAGGTATTCTCTTTTTGTCAAGATGACCACTTTGGTTTTCTCCAGTGCTAAACTGAGCCCGCGAGTAGTCATTCATTCCCTCACTCAGCGCATTAGCATACCTAGTCTAAGTTGAGCCTGTTCAATGGTGCGTCCAGCGATCAGAGCCACAACATCATCAGCATAGTCGACCAAGCGCGACTCATCTGGCATCTCAATTCTCATTAGCTCGTTGTAAGAGACGTTCCACAGCGCCAGACCAAGGATAGATTCCTGAGCAACACCGGATGTAATTTCCATCCTTCGTTGGTCCTGTGTCGTGTCGTAGAGCAGGCTTCGATGCTTCAGGGAGTTCCGTAGCCGCATTAGATATTCCGGAACGTGAAAAGAGTTTTCTAGCGTATCCAGCATATTCACATATCTAGCGGAGTTGAATGCGTTCCTGACGTCGAATGGCACCAAAAGGACAATCCTTCGCTTGATGCTCCTATATGCCTCTGCCTTTGAGACCGCGTTCACCACCTCTGTAATCGCATCAATGGTAGAGCGTTCTGCTCTAAAGCCGTACTGCCGAGGAGAATCGCGTCAGTGGGTCTTACCTTGATGAGTTTCTCTAGCACTTTCCCAGCCGTGTCCAGCATGCAGAACGGGTGGTATGCAGACGGTGATTTCCCTTCCTCTTGCTGATCAGCACGAGCCTCGATGCCATCGTATCGGGAAAACCCCGTCCCGTATGCAAGCGTTGAATGTACTGAGCAGCAAGCCAGGGCAACGGTGATAGACAAGCCTCTTCCAGTTCCGGCTGTGTGAAGAGTGGACACTCGACTGCTGTTTCACCATCGACAGCGACAACACGGACGGGATGGGCGGTGTAGAGTGCCCACACTATCTTGCCCATTTTTTCCGCATCATGTGCACAATTTTTCCGTAGGGCACCAAGCTTCCGCATAACTAACTTGTAGCCAAGGCCCCACGGATCCTTGTTCACATTGTCTACTAGATCTTGCCAACAGCGAGGTTTGCTGTTGTTGATCAATTTGCGAAGGCATTTCCTGGCTGACTTATATCCTGCTGCCCGGTTGCATGCCTCGTCACGGTTCCGCGTCCGTTGGGCCTCACGCTGGAGTTTGTGACACTCCCTTCACTTTCCAGCGATTTCAATTGACCACCAGTACACTGGGGGCTTGCCGTGCCGAGGTTTTCGATGGGGCATAGAAGCTTTGCAAGCAGTCGTGATGATGCTCATAGTTGAGATCACTACGTCTTGAGCTGCCAGTTCTTCCGTCCCCTGCGGAGGTCCCTGCAGCGGCTCACCCGCTGTGAGCGCCTCGATGATCTTCTCGACGTCCATTCTTCCAATGTTCCATCCACTTGTAGAAGGCTGAGAGCTCAGACGTCGGAAGACAACATCGCTTATCTCAAGCAGAATGCACTGATGATCACTGTCTGAGTAGTCCTCTAATACTCTCCAGTTTTGTATCCTCCGTACTAAGGACTCCGAGGCAAATATCACGTCCGGTATGGTTCCTTCCCAGCCAATACGGTGGAAGGTCGGTGTATTTCCGGTGACCAATATCCTGGCCGCCAATTCTAGGGTTCGTCCCCCCCCCCCCTCGCTGATCTGTTTGAGGTATGCCCCATTCTATTGCTTTCGTGAGAACGTTCCCATTCGCGTTCAAGACAGCACCCTCCAAAGTAGTGAGCTTGGCTTGAAAAGATGATATCGATTCATTCGGCGTTAGGTACACACTAAAGAAGGTGGTTCGTGAGCACCGAACCCACACAAAACCATCGCCAATCCACAGCTCTCCACCTAGAAATCACTATTTCGAACCCAGATGGCAGCAGTACCAGTTTCATCAGGATACCATGATGCTGAACTTTTATCATGGTGTTGCTCACTCAGCAGCACTTTCTGGAACTTTTGAAGGAGTTTCTTAGCGGCTTTTTTCGCTCCTATTTTAAGCACTATCTGAAATCCCTAATATGATGTTCCACGCCCATCAAGTGCCGCTTCCTTCCTTGTTTTATCCCGATCTAGACGCCATTCTTTTATTAATTTTTAATTGTCGAGCTATCTGCACGTGCCCTCTCGATTTGGCCTCCAGCGCTTTTTTAGCCGTTTGCTCTTTTTCGGCTTTCTGGTCCTCTTCGGCCTTCAACCAGCTGCTCCGATAATGCCTTATGCAGTCTAGGACCTCCTGTAATTCATGGAGCCCAATCCTTACTGCTTTGGTGATTTTTGGCGAGTCGTATACAGATTGTATTCTTTTTAGAACAACTACCGCTTTTCGAAATAGCCTTTCTTCTTCATGTTGCTGGGCGGCAATCGTACTTTGCAGCCATCGTCCTTGGGAGAGATTATTGACTTCTGTTTCCGTAAACAGTACTTCCGACTCCTTTTGAACGTTTGCGATGAAATCACACATCGTCGTTTTATTTGCCTGGTCACTCGTTTCTTATCCTGCCGTAATCTCGTCGTTGACTTCAGGATGGTTTAATAAATCGGGATTTACAATCCGTGCTTCAACCACTTCGGTAGTGATCGCAGCAGTGACCATCGAATTCTCGAGTTTCTTTATATTTTCCTCCATCGCTTGAGCGCAGAGCTTCCCGCTTTTCCATCACAGGACATTCTGGCGTTCGCATCGATTTTTTTCTGTGCACGAACGCTACAGTAATCTCAGTCTGGACTAGACTGTGTGCCAATCTCAGTTTTTCATCCGTCTTCACTGTCATTGTATTAATCGTCGTTTTTGTCGTCTTTAGTACCGTTCCTGATGTGCTGTTAACATCGTGGCTGCAACTGCTGGTTGCGTCGTCGTCGTTATTTTTGCATTCTATTTTTTGAGTTTTTTTGATCGTTTTTAAGGAGTTTGGCTGCTCTAGTTTTATTGGGTCCCTCCTCGGAAACGCTATCTTTGTTCATGTTTATAGTCACCCTTTTGGTCCCATGGTTATCTTTGCAGAGTAGGGAGACCATGCGAGGTTTGACGTAAGCTCTTATGGGGACAAGTGCTCAGAGCCAGACCAGCGCTTATCGGGAGTCCATCTCAATCGAACCTACACCACCAACCCAATGGTGCGAACTTCGAACGTACTCCGAGGCCTGCCAAGGTGTAACCGGGACGGAGACGGTATGAGAGTTGAATTTTAGCCATTCACACACGAGTGTCACCTTGGCACTAACGTGCAAAGCAACTAGGTCCAAACCATCATATCCGCCAGCCAAAACCATGAATTGCAGGCAGAACAGGAGGGAGCCTCACGGCTCCCCCCATATCCTCGGGTCCGTAAGGGCGGCGCTCTCCGAAGAATGCTAGACTCCAAGAGTGCTCTTGTTTACCGGCATTCTCCCTGCGGTAATTTTCTCGTGTTCGTGGGGGCAGAACTCTCCAAAGAATGCTAGCCTCCAAGAGTATTCCTGTCAGCCAGCATTTCCCTTTCGGGGGAGAATCAAGACTTAAGAGTCTGCTCACGCAAATTGGAGCACAGCACTAATCCAAAAACATGGAAGAATACTGATTTCGGTGCTGAAGGACAGTTTCAGATGTGGATGCAGCAACCGTAGTCCAGTTGAACATGAAACGAACAGATTGGATGTTAAATATGCCATATTTCAAAGAAGAAGCCATGTGCACAAAACAGACGAATTTTTAAAATTTTCATAAATGAGAAGTCCAAAGCAGAGAATAATCACGCGTCTATAGTCAGTATGATTATTTCCGTGTCACTCGCGTTGATCAACATTCACCGGAATCGATTACTCAATACAGTAGTTTGAAATGAATTCTAAACCATTGGTCGTTTACAGCCTCGAGCTAATACAGCTACAAACATCCTCTTGGACCTTACATCCCAGACATATAATGGTGGGTAGAGTGTTTGAATATTGCAGATGATGAGCACTGGACATGCGTCTATGATGCCGAGGACTATTACCGTAGACAATAGCCCCCATTTTTAAAATGCAAATGCTTCCAAAAACAATCAACTCCAAAATGATCTTGATGCTTTATTTTACTTTTTCAGCAGCAGGTGATAAATATTCGATGTTAAATTGTTTCAATGTTCAGTGGAGGAACATGTTCGATGAATTTGTAGTCATTCATTGCTGGCATTAATTCTTGGTTATGCAAGAACGTTGGACGATTTCCATTTCTTATCAAACCAGGTATAATGCGCTTCTAAGAATATAGAAAATTATACCCATTAATACTTCCTTATAGGCGGGCTTAGTTCAGTTATGCTATATTCATTATAATTAATTATACCCAGATAAGGAAAAAAGTTAGCAAACCACAAAACTTTTGAAAGAATCAGCCAGCGAACCAAGTTAACTTCATAATAACTGTTTTGTTGCTGGAAACATTGAAGTCCTCCATAATGTAAGTAGAATAACATCTTTGAATCACACCGCTCAACCGAAACGAAAAAGGCAACATGAAACGTTACTACTTAAACCACCACGAACATCTATCTCCACTTCAAAGAACTTGTATCTGTTGACCATATTTTTTTTTGTTTTTGGCCAATTTGGAACAATTTTGCAATCACTACGCACTCATTCAGAATTTAGCCAGTAAATGAGAAAACGTAAAATTAATATTTCCTGTGATTTAACAAATCACTGACACAATCACAACGAACACAACAGCGGCGTCCACGCTGTTTGTCGATCTCGAACAGACCCTCACGATCAGTTCAAATCTCCGCATGATTTCTCTGCCTCACCTGTAAATCGAAGCCCGCTGCCAGATTGCATTCCCCAATGCAAAACATGAATCTGATGCACTAAATCAGTGTTCTCATGTCTGAAATTTTAATTTGCAGGTTCGCGAAATTCATTTAATAAAAAAATTATAATAGATTGAAAATTTTAATCACAATAAACGATGAATATTATAAATAATATCAATGTGAAGAAAAATTCGCGTTTAATTTATAAAAAAATCATGTAAATTTTTATTTATAATAAAAAATTAAAATTTTTTTTTCCAAATTTTATAGTTTATAGAAATTTAAATTTGAGTAGCTAAATTTTTCAAGCCTTTAATTGAAATTTCGGAACGGCGTTATGCGGTTTACGGGCATTTAGCTTGGGTGACTGTTCGATTACTACACCAAGTGGAAATGGTTCCAAGTTAGCATACCAAAGTATTTATTAATTTGTTCATAAATTTTTCGATGATCAACAAAAAATATCTCAGAGGCTTAAAGAAACATGATGATAGTTTTAATATCTAGACTACTTATCACAGAAACTTCCATATTTAAAGTTCAAATAATCATTTCGCACCTAACTATATCATTTATAGCTGCTTGCATAGACGTCCACAAAGGTGCCTTTGACAACGCAACCAATCCTTAATACAACCTAGCACAGTGAGTACGGATAAAACAACCGTTTACTTACCCAAAGTTCATACTCGACTAAGCGTTTAAAACAGTAAATACAAGAACAAGAGGATTTATCTTCTCTTATGGCTATTTTGTTATTTTACCGTCACAGAATCCTCCATCATCATCCTGGTCGTTGTCGTTGTCGGGATCTCGTCAGCGTTCCCATCATCCTGTCGTCAGACGTCGGCTATTAAAACGACATAGTTTGGTCCCTTATGCTTGGATGATTTTCATCCTGAGTCAATTCTACTGAAACATTTCGCCTGTTCTACTGGAGTGGTCCCAAGCTAGGGACGCAAATGGACGACAACGAGAAGTAAAATAAATCTCTTGTATAATACAATGCTTACATACTATTAACAATAGGGTCCTGGCTTGAACGGTTTATTTTGTGTCCTCATTTAGAAGAAGGTTCGCAAGATGGCCAATTTTAAATGGTACCTACTTCGTCATTTTCAAATTTCTCCGTGTTTCTATTTTGTTTCTTTGAAGATTCTCAAGATTTAGTTATTATCCTTACGATTTATAAATTATTCGCCCGAAGTAAATATGCATTTACGGTTTGACGAAATGGAAGACAAAACCGAACGGGATGAAAGGTAAGGAATTTAGTTGGATGTTAGTTTACTTCATTGGTCTGTTAGTGCAAAAGTAAAATGTTTGGGAGTTATTATAGAACAAGAACAGATATCTTTCAAATGAATTGCAGGCAATTAGAGACGTTTTTGTGGTTGAATACTCCATTGAGATAAGCTCTGTCCTTTTTGTTTCCGATTTTATGTAAGTTGTTACGAATTATTAAGTAAGATGGATTTGGGTGTTACCTTACGTAAATGAGCACCGATAAAAGGGAAGCTAATTTTCAAAAGGGTTTATCTAATTAAATATTTACTTGAAGTTCTCCAAATCGAGAGAAGCAATTGATTGCTAGCTCAAACAACTTAAGTAGGGTCCTTTTTGTTGAAATGGAAGATTGACAGTTGAAGTCTGAGTAAAAAAGGAAGAAGAAGGTTAACGCCATATTTTTTTCTCATCAAATCGATTTATGTATCCTTAAATTTCGTAGGCACAGGAATATTTCATAACTTACAGGATTAATTGGCAATTTGGAGTACTTGTTACAACACAAAACTGGCTTGGTTACAATATTCTACCTAGTAAATTTTCGGAGAAGCAAGCAATAGGGTTATTTACCAGGATCAAATATTCGGCATAGCATCCTAGATACAAATATAGAATTGATCTCCACCCAACGCAGGAGTATCCTAACATAAAGTATATCTTAAGCCACTAACAAACATAATTTTGTTCGTTTGTCGTGTATACAATGATAAGTTAAATTATACTTCCTCCATCTCTAATTAACCATAATCTTCCGCTTCGTTACCCCATCCAATTTGTATTGATGTGTACACAATTACATGCCTTAAAGCCGTAATTATCTTACAACCTAAATCCTAGGCAACAAATACAGGATAATACTCAAGTCAGACAACTACATCAACAGTGTGTCGACCAAAACCCTATTTCTACAACTTGTACCGTTTCTAGGAAGGTTTGCAGAACATAAGACAAGAAGAAAGCTTATAAAGTATAACACTGACATGAACTAACCTTTACTCTCAACTAGGAACCGAGATACAAATCTACGAAAGCTGTAATAATAATTTCTCCGAACGAACCAACAGAGAATATTTTAAAGTGAAAGTACGTTTTGGCTTTGTCTTTTCAATTTTTCTCATTAGACACGCGCCACCACGATTTCAATATCCTGACTGCAAAAAAATTAGTTGAACGCTAAAGGGTATCTAAAGTGAATGCATTAACTCGCAGGTAAGCGGTTACGTGGACGCAGAAATAGGATAGAATAAATTTTGAAGTTTTATTCGAGGACGAATGATTTTGTTGTGGTTAGAGAAGGCAAAGTGAGCCAAGTTAGAGACGAGATGTTCAGATAGCTCCATTTTGAAATTTGTGCTGTGGATGGAAATGACATTTCAATTATAGAAAATTCATTGTGAAAGGTAGAAAAGTAGTGAGCGGGAGTGAAGTTTTGGAAGATGAAATACTCAGAAATGATGTAATGATAGTACTGATGAAGAGTACCTGGGAGGGATTATATTGGCAGTAAATAAGTGAACTGTTACAATAATTCAAGAGGAATTAAATATTTAATCACTAGTAGGGGAATATTAAATTTGAAATCATTTTTGGCTCCTCGTTAGGTTTTCCATTAAAAAAAAAAGCATTAATTTATCGAATTTCACCATTGAAAAGTATCTAAAGAGCATCCACACCAGATGCAGTTTGGATGTTAGCTAAAAGACTTAATTGTTGTAAAGTCTTTTAGCCCTTAGAGAATTGGGATGGGAATGTAGCGAGGAACGTAATTACAACACCGTGGTTCTTGTTGAACTGGGCGGAAATTATTATTGCCATTTACTTTTATACATTTAAAAATTGCTTACATCTAAAATATATATCGTTTGTAAGTCGCTTAATTCTACACGTGAATTATTTTTGAATATAAGAAAATGTGGAAATGCTTATGCGTGATATGCAATAAAGAAAATTATGGCCAAAGTGTACATTGAATGTAAATTTATGGAGTTGAATGATCTTGAATTAACAGTAAGAATTATTGATGATGTTAAAAAAATTAAGTTGAATGCTCTTTGAAATAACAATAAAAATTATTGATGACTTAAAGAATTTAAGCTGAATGATTTAAAGCAATGGAAAATTATTGATTACAAATGTAGTTAAATAATTTAATGTTAAAGAATTTAACATATTGGGGGGCCGGAAATAATACGATGGAATCGTTCTGCTAGCGATAGTTCTTCATCTGATTGAGCTGTATTTGATGTTGCTGTAGCTTCACGTGAATTAGGTGGTTTCGTGGATGCTGATTGCACTCGATCAGAGCTTCGTTTTGTAGTAATCGAGGAGTAGGGCTCTAAAAGCCAGCGCTGCCACAGGCACACAGCACAAACTCAATTTAACAATGAGTAACCATTCAGTCGCCTTCCCCATCGCAACACTCGTTCTTTTTTTTCGCATGAAAAATAAGTCAAGAACATGTCTTTTGTACTTAACTCCCGGGAAGACAATATTCACCGCGTTATTTGCGAGATACGGCTTCAATCATTGGTTAGAGAAGTCGAAATTTGACCCTTCGTCTGGAGTTCCCCCGCGCTAGTTGTGGCGCTCACATACCCGAAACTATATTCAAATAAAAAGGGTAGGGAATTGTCTTTCCAATAAAACCAATTTCATGACAATTAATACAATTTATCTGTATTTTATTTCATTTGAAAATTGTATACATCCTAATAAAAAACACCCTATATTTTGGCTTCATCGAAGGCATAAACCACCGGCGGAGTATTCACCACAAACGAAAGCGAGGTGAACGAGATGTCAATTTGACGGAGATGTCTTCGCGCGGTGTTGGATATCTGGCGGGTTCAAGAGGGAGTACGGTTAGGGGGTCTCTGAAAAGAAGTAACGCGTGTACGTCGAAGGGGCGACTTGCGGAAAGTTTCGCAGATTGATTTCAAACTCGGCATCTGATCGATATTTACACATCTGAATCCGCAAATGTTATTTCTATCGACAGATTTGTTTAGCATGGTGAAAATATCTCAATCTACAAATTCCGAAAGTTTGTGCAGTGCAAATAATCATTGATAGTACTAACTGTGATTTGATACTACAGTTGCAAAACAAGGAAAGGCGGAACAACAAAATCAAGCCAACATTGTCGTCAAGGAGATAAAAGCTAGCTTTACACACTCAACTCGTTTCCACTTCACGATCCGAAGATCCGAGAGGATTAAGACGTCACCAAGTTCATCATTCGTCAGGCAAACATAAGGACTTTACTATCAGTGTGCCACCAACTTTGCATGCAAAGAAACGATTTGATCATAGCCCACATGAGGTGTTCATACAACTTGACGAACTTATTGGAACCGGTGATGATCGTGAATGGAAAGAAGCCGCTCGTTGGATCAAGTATGAAGAACATATTGAAGAAGTGTCAGATAGATGGGGCAAACCGCACGTTGCTTCACTTTCCTTCCACTCTCTCCTAAATTTAAGACGTTGCCTTGAAACTGGTGTTGTGCTTTTAGATTTAGAAGAAAAGGATCAACCGGCAGTTGCTTATAAGATTGTTGAACAGATGGTTGTTGAAGAATTGATTAGTCCAGATGATAAGCCTACAGTTATGAGAGCTTTGCTCCTCCGACACAGACATGTTAATGATTCACATGGTGCATTTTCTTGTGCCAAGAGAAAGTGGAAATATTTAGATTAAACAAGTGGTTTCTATGATTTTAGCCATCCTTATAAAATTTCAACTCGTTACTTTCGCGCCATCGTTCAGCAATGATAAAATACCAGAATACGTAGTTAAAAAAGATGCCATTCTGCAAATGCTTCGTTATCCTAGGTATGTTCATTTCATGCATACAAAATACGGCACAGTAGGATTGACAATCACCGAAGAGCTTTTACGATCTGGATCGCAAACGGCTCATCAAATCATATTGAGATGCTATTCGAGTAGCGAAAATAAAGACAATAAACTAGCAGCGTTTCGTGATACTTTTATACAAATGGTCAATGATAATTTCTTAATTCGTTGTCCAATACCCAATCAAAGTGAAGCCCCTACAGATCTAATAGTGCCAAAATTAGAAGTAGAACAACATCTATTATTTCGACCGCCAGATTTAGATTTATCTAAGCTGCAAAAGTTACAATCGGGTGCAACAAAGGAAATGCCAGATGGAGATGCTTACTGGAGAGTGAATTTCGATAGACTGCATCAACATTTTCGTGACAATATTATGATCACAGCCGTTGAACGGAAACTTGGAGCAAGTGCGGCCGAATGCTTTCGATATATACTCCAACAAATGTATGGAAAAACTGATGCTTGGCTGTCAAGAAAAGCTTACCCCGTTGGTGAAGTGATTTAGTGGTGTTAAACTGCATTACCCCAATACATAGTGAGAAAATTGGCGTTAGTGAAATTTTTCAATGAGGATTGCCAAAAATTAAAATTGAATTGTTATATTTAAATTTTTACAATGATTCATTGGTGCTTCTCCCTAGGTTCATGAATGTTTTGAATAAATATTTTTATTAATTAAAAAAAAAATTGTGAATTTCCCCACGTGATGCAATGCATCGTTCTATAATATGAATGTTTTATACGTAATTAGTGTTTCAATTGCATGGATCGATAATCCCTTATTAACTAAAGATACCTTCAATCAAAAGAAAAGAAATCCAACCGCTTACAGCCTGCAGCCATCGAGCGCTCGGAGGACCGTGCAGGTAAGTGCCTTTGATTTGACTTTGCTTTCTTTACCTAAATTTGTTTTATATATTATTTGAATTATAAAATGAAATGAAAGCAAAATGATGGCTTTACTATAGTAAAGTAAATTAAACCAATGAACATCTGTAGATATATTGAGGGAGGTGCCTTGAATTAAAAGTAAATGTTACACACAACACATGTGCATTATAACATCCATGCGAATAAATAAAAACCAAACAATTGTTCCATGTAGTTGAGAAAAAAAAAAAATATATAGTAAGTATTTAGAACTTTGTTAACAATTTTAGTCAAGAAGGAAAAGTTGATTGTTTTTAGAGGTCTTGTTAATTATAGGGTTTAATATATTTTCCATTATAAAATAAAAGAATGGAGTAAAACTGTACCCGATGGTCTTTCCTTTCTCCAACTTTTAACCGGGTATCGGACCCGGTACGGTGGCAGGCTTCCACCCCAAAACATGAGCCAGCCGCCGGGTACTCGCTAATTCCTTTTTCTGTTTCAGGTGACCGTTTTGGGTTGAGTGGCCCAAGCAGAGTGCCTTTTTATGGCATAGATTTATGCAATCCGATTGTATAATTCTATGACATAAATTGGTCACCGGGGTACTCCCCTTCTGATGGGAAGGTTCATACAATTCAAGTTGTATGAGTTTTCCACTCAGAAGCGGAATACCTGGCCACTTCAACAAGCTATCTATGGATTTATTCCGGTTGGGTGGGTATGAAGGGGCTCCCCCACCACCCGGTTGCCCCTCTTTCATTTGTGGGCCATGAACTTCGTTGGGTAATGACGAGATCACCCCAAGTTCGCCTTTTTTTTCAGGTTCCACTTGTTCTCATAACAAGTTACATCTCCCTCGGTGAGGTTATCTACAATTCTTGCGACTTCGGTCGCCTTTTGAGCTATCCACCAATTCGTGAATGCGAAATTTTTTTTGTAGTGGGTCCTCGTGCTGGGGAAACGAACCCGCCCCACGACACCGCAATGCTAGCCTGCCAGCGCATTCACGCGTCTCCAGACGAGGGCATTCTCGGCAGATACCTCCATCTTCTTCTGCCGGGGCAGCAGACCATCGCTGCAGTCCTTTACGGACCTTTTGAACATTTAAAATTCACTACAGTTTCTTAATTAAAACGAAAGTTATGATGATGAAGATAATCACAATGATAACCGTGGGAGCTACCCATAAGGTCTGATGCTTAACTGTTTCCCGATGCGTAGCCGTGAGAGTTGAATCCTTGAATGTGGGTTGAAAGATTTGATTAGTCGTCTTTGCAATGGGAGGATGGTTATTTTCATGAGCCTCAACTGCATTCCACCTGACAGGCAAGACTTCTTTTGCAAAGGAGCCGATTACTTTCCTTTCTTCATTGATAGTAGCTCGTAGTGTTATGCCATTTGCCCGAGCAATGCAATTTTCGGACATTGCGATAATACCGATGTCAGTTAAGAGAAGTTTCTCTCTTTCATCGTTGCATACGATTGATGTTGTGATCGGGATATCGTTACAAAAAGCCAACTGTTGGGTGCCATGAGTTTCTTCCATGAGGTGCCGTTGTTAGTAACTTGGTAAGGTTTGCAAGCGGGTTTATTAGGTCTTTGGTAAATTTCATCGATGACACAGTTGGGTGTAGTATTCATGTCCTTTGTTATTTTAGGAGAGCAAAGGTAAATATTCTCTTCAATTTTACAAGAGTCAAACTGATCTTCCTCGAGCTGGAAATAGTTCTCTTGGTTGAAGTTTACTCCCAGCTTTGGTGACCCAACAAATGGTACTGTGTAAAGATTTTCATCTCTTTTGTGAGGAATAGCCGTTATATGCAATAATTCGTAGAAGTCATTTTCAAGAATATAGAAGTATCCATGGATCGAAATATTATCCTCTGACTTAACAAGTGTTGTGCGTCCTTGTGATCTCTGGGAAAAAGTGTAATATGGACTAATTTTCATCCGAACCTTTTGCAGTGTTTCTTGAACTGCTTCCAGGTTAGAAAATTTAATATGCTACCATGGCCATGTAGAGTTACACATAACTTTGTGTACTTTGTCTGTAGTTCGTCAAAATAATCAATTGCAGTAAGAGAATTAGCGATGACTTGGAGTGCGAGTTTTTGCTGATCAGTTCTGACATACCACTTGTTCATCTCATTGACTGAATTGATTACTTCATTTAATTTGGGGCTGAACTCTCCGAGCTTTTGTGACGTGAGTAAAATATTCTATTGTGTCGTTGCTTGCATTAGTGACAGCTGATTATGTTGAAGGGTATCGATATCTTTATAAACTTCCTCGTTCACTGCAAAGACGGCGATTAACGCTTTTCCTAGCAAACCTCTTTTCGTACGACTCGGTGATCGGTTCGCCAATTCGTTTATTTGATTTAATACTTCGTCGTGCTTTATGCGTAGATGCTTAACAAGTGTATCACAATGGGTCGTTGTAGCAATTGCCTGGGTATTTTTACACATTTCATTCGCTCTGTTAAGAGTAGAAAGAATGTTTTACTTGTCTGTTAAAAGTTGTTCCATGGGATAGTTTACTTCCATTCTTAGTTTTCCTCGAATGATCTCAGAATGTCCCAGCTTTTCAATATAATACCCTGTGTTTGGCTTCCAAAGATGATAGTGCTCATTTGAAATGTTTTGCGTGAAAACGGTTCCGAGCGATATGATCGTGATCATTACACTTAGTAAGGTTCTTGCCCAGGTACATGGAGCGATACTGAGCTTCTTAGCATGTTTAGGTTTTGTTGGAAGTTGTGATGGCACCTGCACCTTGGTTTCAGTATTGAATGAACGCTTGTGTGGAGGACGGGTTATAACTTTTTCGTTTGTCCTTGGAGGTTGTGGTTCGTCAGGAAGCTCAATTCGAAGTTGGCATAAGTTTATGATTCCAACCTGTTTTTGCTGGTTGCCGTTGTAAAGGATGGTTGTTTTGCGTACTTTGCCATCATCTCCGGGTTTTTTTTTTGTGGTAGGGAGGTGAAGGCATTTACGCCCGCCGAGTCTGGCAGTGTGGGACTCTCATGGAGGATACCTTTGGACTACCCACTAAACACCTCCCCTGTCAATCTGAGAACCCAGCCTGGAACCGTTTGACACATTACTTCGGGCCAGGTCTCGTTTTGTTACGCCGTGGGGCGCCTTCAAGCTGGGGAGTCTCTTTCCTAGCGGGAGGGGAGAAGGGAAGAGGAAATGCCAGAAGAGCGATCCCCCAGCCCCAGCGCCTCCGGCTGCTGTGAGTCCCTTTTATATTTTAGGACTGACTGACTGATTTAGGACTGACTCACATTATGAAACCTGGTTCCATTTGTCAACCGATTCCAGCATTACGGCAACTATATTATCCGGGGTGAGCTCTCCCGTCTCCCTGTAGAGTTCCCTTCGCAGCCTGACCCATTTTGTACACGCAAAACATGTCTGACAGGCGTTGTCCTCCTCTCCTGGGCAAAACCGACAATCGGGAGACCGTGACTTACCGATCTTGTGCAGGTAAGACTGAAAACACCCGTGCCCGCTCAAAAACTGGGTCAGATAGAAGTCTGTCTCACCATGCCTTCGATATCGCCACGGTCTCACATCCGGGATGAGGCGCGCAGTCCACCTTCCCTTCGTGCGATTCCCCCAAGACTGCTGCCAATCGTTGAGCGAGCGTTGTCTCTCCTCGCGGACATCCATCTCCCTCGCATCCTCGTTTCGGCGCAGGTAAATAGCGCGGCGCTCTCTAGCAAGGAAGGTGACAGGTATCACGCCTGCAATCACTCTCACCGCCGAGTCGGAGACTGTTGGATACGAAGATGCAATTCTCAGTGCTCCTCTTCTCTGTACCTGTGCCAATCGTTTTCGGTATAACTCCCTGCTGAGAGCGTCGCCCCATACCGCTGCTCCGTACAGTAGCACTGACTCTACAGCACTCATCAAGAGGCGTCTTCTTGATGGGCCATAAGTCGACTCAGGGCCGATATTCCCGAAGCAGCCTTCTCAGCCGTTGCCCTGATTTGCTCAGAGAAACTCATCTTCGAGTCGATCAGTAGCCCCAGGTACTTCACCGCTGGCTTCGATTCGATTTGTATATCTCCAATACTGGTAATCCTTACTCTAGGGACTCTCTTTTTTGTCAAGATGACCACTTCGGTTTTCTCCAGTGCTAAACTGAGCCCGCGAACAGTCATCCAGTCCCTCACTCGGCGCATTAGCATACCTAGCCTAAGTTGCGCTTGTTCAACGGTGCGTCCGGCGACCAGAGCCGCAACATCATCCGCATAGCCGACCAAGCGCGACTCATCTGGCATCTCAAGTCTCAGTAGCCCGTCGTAAGACACGTTCCACAGGTCCGGACCAAGGATAGATCCCTTGGCAACACCCGATGTAATTTCCATCCTTCGTTGGCCCTGTGTCGTGTCGTAGAGTAGGCTTCGGTCCTTTAGATAGTTCCTCAAAAGCCGCACTAGATATTCTGGAACTTGAAAAGAGTTTTCCAGCGTGTCCAGAATATCCACCCATCTAGCGGAGTTGAAGGCATTCCTGACGTCGAGTGTCACCAACAGGACGATCCGTCGCTTGGTGCGACTATATGCCGCTGCCTTTTGGACCGCGTTCAGCCCCTCTGCAATCGCATCAATGGTAGAACGTCCTGCCCTAAAGCCGTACTGCCGAGGAAATAGGTCCCCAGCAGCACGAATCGCGTCAGTGAGTCTTCCCTTGATGAGTTTCTCTAGCACTGTCCCAACCGTGTCTAGCATGCATAACGGGCAGTATGCAGACGGCGATTCGGGATTTCCCTTCCCCTTGCTGATCAGCACGAGCCTCGCCACCTTCCATCGTACCGGGAAAATCCCGTCCCGTAGGCAAGCGTTGAATGTGCTGAGCAGCAAGTCAGGACAATGGTGATAGACGAGCCGCAACACCTCAGCCGGAACACCATCTGGACCTGGAGCCTTCCTCGCTTTCAAGGAGAGGACTGCCTCCTCCAGTTCCAGCTGTGTGAAGAGTGGGCACTCTACTGCTGTTTCACCATGGACAGCGTCAACACGGACAGGATGGGCGGGGAAGAGTCCCCGCACTATCGCGTCCATCTTTTCCGCGTCATGTATCCAAGGCTTCCGTAGGGCACCAAGTTTCCCCATGACTAGCTTGTAGCCAAGGCCCCACGGATATTGTTCACATTGTCCACTAGGTCTTGCCAGCAGCGAGCCTTGCTGCTGTTGATCAGTTTGCGAAGGCATTTCCTGGCCGACTTATATGCTGCCACCTGGTTGCATGCCTCGTCACGGTTCCGCGCCCGTCGAGCCTCACGCCGAAGCTTGTGACACTCCCTCCGCTTTTCAGCGATTTCAGTAGACCACCAATACACTGGGGGCTTGCCGTGCCAGGGTCGTTGACGGGGCATAGAAGCGCAGCAAGCAGTCGTGATTATGCTCACAGTAGAGTTCACCACGTCTTGAGCTGCCAGTTCTGCCGTCCCCTCCGGAGCTCCCTGCAGCGGCTCACCTGCTGTGAGAACCTTGACGAACATCTCGACATCCATTCTTCCAATGTTCCATCCAGTTGTAGAAGGCCGAGAGCACGGACGTCAGGAGATAGCATCACTTATCTCAAGCAGAATGCACTGGTGATCACTGGCTGAGTAGTCCTCTAATACTTTCGAGTTGTGTATCCTCCGTACTAAGGACTCCGAGGCGAATGTCACGTCCGGTATGGTTCCCTCACAACCAATACGGCGGAAAGTCGGCGTATTTCCGGAGTTTAGTACGACGAGGGCCGTTCTGGCCGCCATTTCCAGGATTCGTTTTCCCCGCGGATCCGTCTGAGGCATGCCCCATTCGATTGCTTTAGCATTGAAGTCGGCCCCAACGAGCACTTTACCCTCTGCGTTCGAGACAGCGCCCTCCAGAGCATTAAGCTTGGCTTGGAAAGATGATATCGGCTCGTTTCCGGGTTGAACTGCACAAACTCGAGCCAGAGACCATTTGGCCGGTGAAGTATCTCGATCCTTAATGAGGACAAGTTCTCCAACTTTAACATTTCGCACCCCTTCAGTCCATTACGAACTACGTTGAAGAAGGTGCAGGTACTCACTTCACCATCTCCTCCAAAACTTCTGATGTAAAGAGGTTACTTCCTGCCAACGTTCATATAAGGACTTCTGTGATATGTGTGCTTATGGCAAGGCCAATAGAGCTCGGCCTACTAAAAAATGCCCTGGCGTTAGGGCTTCTAGATCGTCTAGATTGCTGGATAAAGGAACTAGCGGTCTCGAATCCAGGCAGGTGTCAATTTGGCACAATATTGTTGCGAACTTCTCGAAAGTTGGAACGATTTTTGATTCGTTGAGTACACGTTTAATTTGACCCTTTGCTGCCTTCACTTCTGCCTCCAATAAGCCCCCGAAGTGTGGTGTGGCCACTGGTATAAATTTCCATTTAATGCCTTCTTTGACAGATATTCGTGCGATTTCCTTTGTAGCTTTCTCAATGGCTTCTTCCATTTCCTTTTCGATTTTACGAAATTCGTTCCATGGTCACTAAATATTTCGCGGCATAGCCCGCGTCGACTAATAAACCGTTTAAAGGCAGCAAGAAATGCTTCAGTGGACATGTCGCTTACAAGCTCCAGGTGTATAGTCTTTGTAACCATGCATACAAAAAGGCAGATATAACCTTTAGTTGTGGATGTTCCTCTTCCTTTGGACATACGAGTTTTAAATGGTCCTGCATAATCAACACCACAGTGTAGGAACGGATGCGTTGGTGTCATTCTTACTGCCAGCAAGTTGCCCATTGGCTGTTTTGTTTGATTATTTGCATAGCGACAACATGTAAGGCATCGATGAATTTCATGGCGAATGATCTTTTGATCGTTGACAATCCAGTAGCGCATTCGAAGATAATTCCTTACAACCGTGATGGTTCCGTGCATAGTGTAAGAATGTGCTTCCCGTATGATTAAGGACGTGATATGATGCCACTGTGGTAACAGTATAGGATGCTTATATCCTTCTGAAATATTTGCATGCTGTAATCGGCCACCTACGCGAAGAATATCAATGAAAGGGCTAAGGCTTCTCCATTTTTTTTTGTAGTGGTTTATTGGCTTTAATTTGCGTGATTTCTGCAGCAAATTCAATTTGCTGAACCATGTGGATGATTCTCAAGCGAGCATCTTCATATTTGTTTGGGCTTATCACGCCGCTACGTCTATTCGATTTTGTTCTGCAATTATGTGCAAAACGAGTGATCAGCGCAGTGATAGTAACTAATTTGTGGAAGTTGGAGTATCGCTCTAAGAGGTCGAAATGTCGCGTGATACCAGTGAAACAGATTGTTTCCTGCGGTTTTTTGTCTTGCGATAGCTAATCTGGGCCAGTCCACCCTAAACTGTGCTCCTTAAGTTCTAGAGGGCTTATTCCTCTTGAAGCACAGCCAGCAGGATTCTCGTTGGATTTTATGTAATTCCAGGACCAAGCTTGTTTGCTTAAACTGTGGATTTTAGAGACCCTATTTCCAACTTATTTCTCTAAAGCTGATGGATCTTTTTGTAGCCAAGCTAAAACTATTGTTGAATCGCACCACGCAAAGAACGGCATATCGTCAATTTTAATGGCTGTTGATGTTTGCACCAGTAGTTTGGCTAGTAACAATGCTCCATTTAGTTCTAATCTCGGAAGCGTTAGTTTTGCTTTAAGGGGTGTCACTTTTGTCTTTGCACAAAGAAGTGTCGTCGTGATTTTTCCAGAAGAGTCTGTTATCTTGCAGTAAACTACTGCAGCATAGGCGGTTTCCGAAGCTTCGCAAAACCCGTGCAATTGTATTGCATGCTGACTTGAATAGTGGATCCAGCGTGGAATTCTAATAAATTCTATAATTGGCAGCTGATTTCGTAACTGCTTCCATTCAGCTATAACCTCATCGGATGGATTTTCATCCCAATCGACCCCAGACTGCCAGACTTTCTGCATCAACATTTTTGCTCTAACTATTACTGGTGCCAACCATTGAAGTGGGTCGTATAATGAAGCTATGTTGGAAAGCAACTGTCGTTTAGTCGTTTTTTGTGTCTCATCAAAGTTGGGAATTTTGAACTGAAACTGTATGCCTAGCGTTTTTATAGTAGAGTCTTCAGTGAAATCATGGAGCCCGACTTCTCTGAAGTTTTCGAGAATACCTTCAAGCAGATGTTGATTATTGCTAGTCCATTTGCGTAAGGTGAACCCACCCTTTTGTAAAAGTTCACTCATGTCTTTCTGGAGAATTTTCGCTTCACTCAGAGTATCAGCTCCACTTAGCATGTCGTCAATATAAAAATATTCCCTCAGTATTCGCGAGGCAAGTGGAAAATTGCTTCTTTCATCCGTGGCCAATTGGAAAAGTGTCCTTACTACTAGAAATGTCGCAGGAGCAGTGCCGTAGGTAATGGTTTTTAACTGATACTCCTCTATAGGACCAGAACTTCTAGGTCTCCATAGAATTCTTTGATAGTCACTACAGCCTTTTGCCATATTCACTTGGCGAAACATCTTTTCAATATCAGCTGTGTATACATATCTATGCTTCCTTCATCTAAGCATGATTTATGCTAGGTCTTGCTGTAGTTTAGGATCGATGTATAGTTTTTCATTTAAACTTGGACCATACAGTGTTTTTGCGGAAGCATCAAAAACCACTCGGACTTTTGTTGTAGTGCTGGTTTCCTTTATGACTGGATGATGTAGAAGGTAGTAAACGAGTCTTTCATCACCAATGTAAGGAGTTACCTTCTCCATATGGCCTAGGTCCAGATATTCCTGAAGAAATTCATGGTATGCCTTTCTCAAGTCTTCGTTTTTACTCAAACGCTTCTCGACCTGTTTAAAACGAATGAGCGCTCTGTCAGCGAGTCTCCAAGTGCTTGAATTGGAGCTTCGTTTTTGAAGGGAAGCGTGATGGTGTATCTACAACTGGCATCTCTTGTGGTTGTTGCTTCATAGATGATTTCACAACATTGCTGTGATATAGAGTTTCCACCATCTTCGGCATCCATTTCAAAGAACTTTTGCATGGACCTGTGGAATCCCGCCTAGAGATATTAGATGATATTTGTATCTCTGGCGGATTTGACTGCTCGCTCAGAACTTCGCCAGATAAAATCCATCCTAGCTTGGAGGATTTCCTTTCTTTATTTTACCTTCGATTATTTCTGCAAACACATCTGCACCAAGTGTCATGCGTATAGAGCTTGATATATTGAATTGCGGATCTGCGAGCTGCAGACCTCGCGTCCACTTTGGCTTAACAGCTTGTGTTTGTTCGTCTGGCATCATTGTCAGAAGTGAGGGCATAATAAATGCCTCTATTGAAAGTTTAAAGGTGGATGCGAATCTTGGTGATATATTGAAGGTAATCTTTATTCGGATTGTCGCAGCTTTCACACCACCAATACCTGTTATGGTAGCAGGTACGTTTTCGGAGGGTATGCATAGTTTCTTTGCTGCCTTGGCTGAGATAAATGATGTTTGGGAACCTGGATCTATTAATGCTCGCAAGGATATATATTCTCCAGAATATGTTTTTGCGTTTATTAATGCTGTAGCTAACATCACATTCGAGCTGCATGAGATGTGCGTTGTTTCGTTTTTAGTAGCCAAGTTGGCTTTAATTGTGTTATCCATGTGCAAGAGTGTATGGTGCTCCTGTTTGCATTCAAAGCATCGTAGCTTACTTTTGCATTTAGTTCCACTGCTGTGGGCCAGACAGTTTTTGCACAATTTCTTCAATGACAAATTGGAGTCGATCTGCAAGTGATGAGCTTTTAAATTTTTCGCAATGATATAAAATGTGAGTTCCTCTACAATATACACAATTTGATTTTGTTGTCACTAGTACTTTCTTTTTGAACGGCTGAGCTGAATTTGGCTGGGTCTTAATGGTAGATAAGAGCTGATATCGTCGCATCAGGAAATCGTAGAGCTTCTGAATTGATGGAAACTCTTTGCCGTTATCTAGTCTTTCTTCACACAGACGCAATGTTTCATTGTCAAATTTTCTGATCACAATTCGTACGATGATCGGGTCCCAATGTTGGGTCTCATAGCCCATGTTCTTAAGCCTCGCCATACAATTTCGAATTGTTTTGTATAAATCGATCACATCTGTAGCAATTTGATATTCCATCTTCTTGACATCAAGTATTGAATCAATGTATATTGTTGCCAGTTTTCTATTGTGGCGAAATCGATCTTCCAGCATACAAAGCGCAGTTTCGTTATTATTTGCATCTAATTGCAAATGACTCACTGCCTCTTTGGCTTCTCCTTGAAGATAACCCAGCAAATATTGCATCTTCTGAATCGATCCCAATGTGGGATTGTAGTGGATAACTGCTTTAGAAAGATCGTAAAAACGTTGCCAATCCTTACTTTCTCCGTTGAAGATTGGTATTTGGATTGGTGGAAGCTTCGGCAGCTTGAAGTGAAATCCGCTGTTTAATGGCTGCATATCATGTTTTACAACCGGATCGATTATTTGTACGCCAGGGTTTGTTAGTTGAGATGCTTTAGGTTCTTGAGTCACAAGTTCGGATCTTATCTGTTCCTTTCCTTGTTGGAAAAGTAACTTCATTGCATCAAGTCTAAACTTTGCAGCTTCAAACAGGCCGTTTGTAAAATAATAATAAATTCGAATGATCCTCCCATCCCTTTCCTTCCTAATGTGTTTGCGACTTATGTAGGTGACCCAGCACGGGCGGAGAGATTCCGGAAAACCCGCGACCCGACTGAGCACTAGTCGGCCTCAGTACGCCACCTCGAAATAAATATATCTCTGCCACAACCTAATTAGGTCTGCGACTGCGGTGAACACCGTGGCCCACAACACATGGCGCCCAACTCAGGCTTTCTTTTTCCATTGAAGTTTTTCCCTTAGTTGATTTTCATTTTGAATTTTAAATTAAATAAAAGTTCAAATTTTGAATTTCTAGTTTTGTGAGTTTGAGAACCTGGAATGTCTGACTTGAATAGTGGTCTGTACATTCCAGGGAAATATTTTTTTCTCTCTTTGTTTTGATTTGATTATTCAATCTGATGATTTTTAAAGTTAAATTTTTGAGTGACCATATTTTCATATTTGTCACGGTGTTCGCCGCAGTTGCAGTGGCGTCCACCGTGCTGGAATTTTCTGTTCTACAGTCCTCACCGGCTTTTATACCATGCAGGCTATCGCGGTGTGAATGATGTTGGGAACTACCGAAGTTCATGTCGTTGGCTATATCTCCCTTCACGGGATGGGTTGCTTCGCGCAACCTCTCGGAATGAGCCAACGTACTCGGTCTCGACATCATTCTTCTTGTATGACCGAGAGCCCTGAGTGGCTCTAGTCCGAGCTATTATGGAATCTGTTAGGGTCCCTAATAGTCTCGTAGTAGTACCTGAGTGACGACAATTTTGAGCGGAGTTCGCCTTAGGGTTCTATGTCATACGAGGCACCAAAAGGCTTGCCTCTGCTCTGTGTCCTGTCTGAATTTCATCCCAATTTCCCATTTCAATTACCTTTCCCTTATCCCTTTCCCTAACAAAGAAGATCATTACGAAGGACGAAGTGTGTTAATACGATACTTTTTCAATATATTCCATTATAATAATATAATTTTATTATAGCTTTTATATTACATCGGTTTCTAGGCTATATTTTTTTGTGGTTTACATTAAAATATATTTTTTTCAGCTACAGAATTTTTGTTCAGGTACTAGTCTTTCAATAAAACCTAATTCATCATGCCAACCACGGTACGTCGATCGGACGATTCTGGATTAGAGCGTCTTACGCGAGGTCTGGATCGTTTAACTCTTTCACCTACCCGCACCGTACCACCACAGGCGGCTCATGCCACATCCCGTTCCCCTCGGTCCCCGGAAGCAAGACCCACCGCAAGTAATACGGCACCGAGGTCACTCATACATAGCATGGAAACACTCCAGTACCCTTAGGCAGTTTGACGAACTTCAGAGGTACTGCAGCCGATACTTACCCGTCAACAAATGGTCCGTGAAGTAGCGAATAGAGACGCTGGCCCGGATCCATGGAGTTTCTACGGAAACTCTGGCGCTCGATTTACACCACCTTCTAAAGCGGGCAGCCGAAGACTGGTACTGGACCTTTTACCAGAGCTGCTCAGTGATGCTGTGGTCTTCCTTGGCAGAGGCCTTTAGGGATCGCCTTGCAGGTCACTTTATAGACAAAGATATTCGACGGGAGATAGACGCACGAAAACAATACCCGGAAGAATCTTTTCAAACCTTTTTCGACGATATTATGTCAAAGACAGTTCGGTTGAAAACTCCCCATTCCGATAGTGACCTGCAACGCATACTAGGCCTGAATATGAGTCAACGCCTGCGGGAGCATTTGGCAGGCATTGACTTTCCCTCGGTTAGAGATTTGGTGCGGAGATGCCGAGCGGTGAAAGCAGTTTGGTTCCCGAAGGGTTTTCCTAAAGTTTGTAATCACACCCGTGGAGCGCATAGACTACAGGCTGTAGCATGGTAAGAGGAAAGTTGGATCCCCATTCATATTGCCTACGAATATAGCCCTCCTACCAGGAGACCCGTAGACATGTCAAAGCAATCACAACCGCACATTCCCACCCATGCACAGCAACACCTTCACGCCAGGGATCCCTACGGTCATATGCCGGACCTGCAGCCATCAGAGTTAGCCGCCCTAGGACCCCCGTTGACTCCCAAGAACAACTGGTTGGGCAAGTCGAAACGAAACTGCAACCAACCAATTCTCAAACTCAATTTGTGGCCCCCCTACGGCCAAGATATGACTTCAGCGTTTGCTGGAATTGCCTCGACCCTGGGCATACTTATCGATTGTGTCCTCAATTAGGCCAGCGCGTATTTTGTTTCGGATGTGGGGCCAAAGAGGTTCTTCGACCATATTGCCCCCATTGTCGAGGGTCGGGAAACATCAGACGGGGTGTGTCGAACCAGCGGAACCAACCACACCCTCCGCCGCGTACCGCCCCCATAACACTCGAGACCAGTGCCACCAACACGGACCCCGCATTAAGACACCGTCTATAGACGTTCTCGCTCCCTCAACCTACCCAGATCCGAAGCCATCTTTCGTCAGCCCGAGTATCCCGAGTGTTTCTCCGGTATACGTCGAAAGTAGTGGAATGACTGACGATGACCAAGAACCACCCGTTTATCATAGAGTACGACCTTTCCGGGATCGCTTCCGGAGATCCTGGAGGTATTTCTTCGTCAGGCGTCTCTTGAAGTGTTTCTGCGTGGAGTCAATTGTTGCAACTCCAGGCGACAATAGACCCTACGCGGAAATTTCTATCAAGGGTCACAAATTGACGGGCTTGCTCGATAGTGGAGTCAGTGCGAGTATCCTTGGAGCTGGAGCCTTGGACCTGCTCTCAGGCTTGGGCTTGCATATGCATACCATGCATGCCCACGTCCAGACAGCCTAAAGTCATATAGACCCCGTTCTGGGATACGTCACCACATTGGTGCGATTCAACGACACCACGAAATTGATGAGATTCCTGGTGGTCTCTTCCTTGACCAACTCCGTGCATCTTGGAGTTGACTTCTGGGATTTTTTCAAAATCGCACTAATACAGGCCAACACTATCGAGACAGCCGCATAGCCTCCGAACCCTGAATTCCGTCTATTGTCCCCACCAGACCAACAACGACTAGACTACGTCAAGCAACAGTTTCCTTCGTATAACGAGAAAGGCTTGGGTAGAACCAGTCTCGTGTCTCATCACATATATACTGGTTCTGCTCGACCCATTAAACAGCGACACTACGCTGTTTCGCCCGTTATACAGAAACTGTTGTATGACAAACTTGATCGAATGCTGTCTTTGGGGGTAATAGAGGAAAGTCAGAGCTCGTGGAGTTCTCCAGTGACCCTTGTCAGAAATCCCGGCAAGGCGCGTTTGTGTCTAGATGCTAGACGCCTCAATGAGGTCACCATTAAGGATGCCTATCCGCTGCCGTTGATCGAAGGTCAGGCTCATCACCAGCTTAGACCTGAAGAGGGTCTTCTGGCAAATTCCATTGGATGATGCGAGTAAGGAGAAAACGGCCTTTACTGTTCCCGGTAGACCCCTGTACCATTTCAAGGTCATGCCATTCGGATTATGCAATGCTCCCCAAACAATGTGTCAGTTGATGCAGAAGGTCATACCGCACGAACTGCAGGACAAGGTATTTGTTTACTTGGATGACTTACTTGTGACGAGTTCAACATTTGATGAGCACTTGGAGCTTCTGAGCACAGTTGCAAAACTGCTCAGGAGTGCCAACTTGACCATCAATGTTAGAAGAACAAGTTCGTCTAAAAGAAAATCAAATATCTTGGCTTCGTGCTGAGTGATGGTATATTGCGCACCGACCCGGAGAAGGTTTCAGATATTATTTCATATCCTGAACCCCAAACGGCCAACGACTTGAGAAGGTGCATGGGAATGGCGGGATGGTATAGACGCAGCAGTCATTGCTCCGCTAACGGATTTGTTAAAAGGCAAACATGCCTTCAAGTGGTCTACTTCCGCCAACAATGCCTTTGATAAAGTGAAGCAATTGTTGGTTTCCGCTCCGGTGTTGGCCAACCCCGACTTTACGAAGCACTTCTATATCCAATGTGACGCAAGTGCCGTGGGTATTGGAAGTGTCTTGTTCCAGAGGGACGATGATGGTGGAGAGCATCCAATCGCATATATGTCGATGAAGCTCAACGCTGGGCAACGCAACTATAGTGTTACCGAATTGGAATGCTTAGCTGCGGTACAAAGTGTTAAGAGATTCAGGGCATACATCGAAGGGCTGCCTTTCACCATCATCACCATCACTACAAGGGTTCGACTTCAAAATTGTACATCGGAAAGGCGCCCTTAATACTGTACCTGACGCGTTGTCTAGATTATGCTCGCAGGATGAGTGGGTGGACTCACTCATCACATGTTTCAGGAGCGTGAGTACGAGCATCTCAAGGAGCGGGTTTCGAAACAGCCTGATAAGTTCCAGAATTTGCACCTTGCAGATGGTCGTATTTATATCAACACTGGTTCTCCTGCAACGCTGACTTCCGATATCCCCCGAACAAAATTATGGGTCCCTGAAGGTCACCAACAGGCTCTCATAGTACGAGCTCATGATGATCCTCGGGGCTCGCATTGTAGAATTCGCATGACTACTGAAGTCTTGCGAAGGTACTATTATTGGCCTCGTTTGCGACAAGATGTAATTCAACACATTCAGAATTACATCACTTGCAAACAGGTAAAGCCTTTCAATTCCACAATGAGACCCCCTACGGGCGCATCACGAGACTCAGGTCGACCGATGCAGCGCCTGTTTGTGGACTTCATGGGTCCATACCCCCGTTCAAAATCGGGAAATACCCAATTGCTTGTGGTCCTAGACCGCTAAACGAAGTTCATATGGCTCAAGCCCATGGTGAAAGCCACCGCGGAGTCACCCGTACGATATTTGGAACGCGAAGTCTTACTGACCTTTGGAGTCCCCTAATGGCTGCATTCTGACAATGAGGTCCAGTTCGTCTCCAAGGTGTTTGCTAAGCTGTTGAGTGACTATGGGGTGCAGCATTGCTTCACACCATATCATTCACCGCAGGCAAACGCCTCGGAGAGGTCCAATCAGTCGATACTAAACGCCATCAGAGCCTACATAGGGTCTGATCATCGCCAGTGGGACGAGAATCTTCCCGAGTTATGTTTTGCCTTTCGCAAGGTAATTCATGAGTCTACGGGATTTTCGCCCTACTTCCTGATGTTCGGATACCACCCTATCCAGCATGGCTCTGAATACACCCTCTTTAGAAGTTTGAACGCTTTTGAGGACGGGGAAGTTCAACTCAGTGCAAACAGTGATCGACTGCGGGCTGTGCAGGAACGTGTCAGAAGCAAGCTCTAAGAAGCATACAAAAAGGGAGCTCAGCACTACAATCTTCGGGCTCGCCCCGTGACTTACTCTCAGGTCAGAGAGTCTTTTTGCGTAATTTCATCGTAAATAACGCGGCAGACCGTTTTGCTTCCAAGTTTGCTCCACGGTTTACTCCGGCAGTGGTTCGTCGTCGAATAGGGCAGGTGTCATATGAACTTGAAGATGAGACAGGTAAATTACTCTGGACATTCCATGCCAAGGACATCAAGGGACGCTAGCACGGAGAACCCTTTCAGGCAAAAACCGCTGTTGGCAAGAACACCGAAAAAACAAGTCACCGATTGCGGGGGGAGGCAGCAAACCCCAGAAACACTGTTAAAGTCAACACCACAGGTTAAATCATCGGAGACAGACCACAGACGGACTAACGAACGAAAGAAGGCAGAGTGCGTTGTGCAACCTGGCATCATTGCAGCCTCTGGGCGCAGTAGAAGGACTATGCGCACCCCGGAGCGCCCAGTGCAAGACGTACACAATCCGGATCAAGTTGCGACACCAACGGAGGCCAGTGTAAGACTGGGGGAGGGAGAAGTTTTGCCGTTGGCCGACGCCACTTCAAACGCGATCCAAGCGATAGAAGCAAAAGGGCTAGGAAACGGGGGCCTCTCCCAAGAGGTGGCGCCAAATAACACAATCGCCCTTGACCGCGCCGAAGAGGAGCGGCTTACTCGGAAAGCGGGGAATATCGTCAAACAACTGAGGGCTGCCTGCGAAGTGCAGAAAAACATAGGCAAGAGTGTCAAGAATGGCATTCTTGAACTGGAGGAGCTTTTTGGCCGCATAACGCACTACAGGCGGAGGTGGCTTGCAGCCGAGAAGCACCAAAAAGACACGCTCTCCCTCGAGGCATCAGTGGGTCCTAGCAGCAGCAAAAGAATGGCCGGTAGCCCAATTGAAGGCGACTGTGAGAAAAGGAGGAAGGATGAGACCATAAACCAAGTTGACACTCCAGGCGAGGAGTTTCATGTGGTGCGAAACAAGGCAGCGAAAAAAGCGGCCAAAAAGCTACTCCTAGAAAAAAAAGACAAAGAGCTCAACCACGAAGAGAACAAGGAGCCCCCCGCTATACCGCAGAAAACAAAAAGCAAACCGCGGCACAAACCCTTGCGAGAGGCACTGCTTATTAAACCCACTAAGGGCCGAACCTACGCAGATGTCCTCCGTGAAATTAAAGGAGCGGTCAAGCCAGACGACACCAAAACTGCCATCAAAGCAGTTCGACCAACCCGGACCGGCGGCTTGCTGGTGGAATTCGGGCCAGAGGCCACAAACAAAGATGCATTCCGTGACGCGGTTCAAAAGGTTCTTGGAGATGCGGCAACGGTTGCCTCGCTCGAACCAATGGCCACCCTGGAAATCAGGGACCTCGACTGCGTCACGGACAAAGCTGAAGTAGAGGATGCCATTGGGAGGGAGTTCCCCAGCTTAAGTGAAGTCAAGGCAAGATTGACGCGTGAAAACACAAGGGGGCAACGCATGGCTATTGTCGAACTAGCTGATAAAGACGCCCAGCAAATCCTGGCGAAGGGCAAAATTAAGATAGGTTGGGTGATCTGCAGGATACGGAGAAGAGCGATCCCTATCCGCTGCTTCAGATGCCTCGAATACGGACACACCGCGTATGGCTGTAGGGGACACGACAGGAGATCTCTGTGCTACAAATGTGGTGAAACGGGGCACAAAAGGAAGGAGTGCACGAACGAGGCAAAATGCATTCTTTGCAAGGACGCTAAGCTAGCACCCGGCGACCTCAAACATGAGCCGGGGACAGGGAGATGCCGGGTTTTCAAGGAGGCCCTAACTAAAGCCAAATCGATACTCAAATGATCCGTATCCTGCAGGTCAATTTGCACCGAAGCACAAACGCCCAGGACCTACTTGAGCAGTTTGCGAGGGATAAGAAAGCTGACCTCCTGTTGCTGAGCGAGCAACATCATAACAAGGACTCGCAAGCGTGGTACCCTGACAAAACTGGTACCTCGGCCATCTGGGTTCGAGACAGCGCCCGCCTTCAGGTGCAGGGCCATGGACGCGGGGATGGTTTTGTGTGGGTGCGGTGTTCAGGGATAACATATTTCAGTGTTTATCTGACGCCTAACGAGGCAATGCGATCCTTTCGAACCAAACTCGATGCCCTGGAGGACGCTGTCTCGAACACAGAGGGCCACATGCTGGTCGGGGGAGACTTCAACGCTAGAGCCATCGAATGGGGTATGCCACAATCCGACCCAAGGGGAAAGCAAATATTGGACATGGCGGCCAGAACAGCGCTTTTTGTCCTAAATACTGGTAACACCCCTACTTTCCGCCGCTGGGGTTGCGTAGGAACCATACCCGATGTGACACTCGCTTCGGAGTCCCTGGTACCTAGAGTACACAACTGGCGAGTACTAGAGGACTACTCGGCTAGTGATCACCAGTATATAGCTGTTGAGATTCACGACAGTGCCACTCTGCGTGCATATGCCCAAACTTCAATCCTCGGATGGAGGACTGGGAGGATGGACGTCGAGAAGTTCACTGACGCGCTTACGGCAGGCGCACCGTTGCTAGGAGCTCCGCCAGGGAGTGGAGGGCCTACAGCCAAGGACTTGGTGAACTCAACTATGAGTACCATCATAGCTGCTTGCGAGTCTTCCATGCCCCGCCGAAGACCCCGACATGGTAAGCCTCCAGTATACTGGTGGTCAAACGAGATCGCCGAACAAAGAAGCGAGTGTCACAAACTTCGGCGAGAGGCCCAGCGGGCGCGAACACGGGAGGAGGCAGACACTAGGCTAGCAGCATACAGGTCCGGGAGGAAATATCTTCGCAGGCTTATTAACAAGAGCAAGGCCCGATGCTGGCAAGACCTCGTGGACGATGTAAATAGGGATCCGTGGGGCCTAGGTTACAAGCTGGTCATGGGGAAACTTGGTGCCCTACGGAAGCCTTGTATACATGACGCGGAAAAGATGGACGCGATAGTGCGGGGACTCTTCCCCACCCATCCCGCCCATATGGACGCTTTCCATGGTGAAACAGCAGTCGCGTGCCCACTCTTCACACAGCTGGAACTGGAGGAGGCAGTCCTCTCCCTGAAGGCAAGGAAGGCTCCAGGTCTAGATAGTGTACCAGCTGAGGTTTTGCAGCTCGTCTATCACCATTGTCCTGACTTGCTGCTCAGCACATTCAACGCTTGCCTACGGGACGGGGTTTTCCCGGTACGATGGAAGGTGGCGAGGCTCGTGCTGGTCAGCAAGGGGAAGGGAAATCCCGAATCGCCGTCTGCATACCGCCCGTTATGCATGCTAGACACGGCTGGGAAAGTGCTAGAGAAACTCATCAAGGGAAGACTCACTGACGCGATTCGTGCTGCTGGGGACCTATCTTCTCGGCAGTACGGCTTTAGAGCAGGACGTTCTACCATTGATGCGATTGCAGAGGTGGTGAACGCGGTCCAAAAGGCAGAGGCATATAGTCGCACCAAGCGACGGATCGTCCTGTTGGTGACACTCGACGTCAGGAATGCCTTCAACTCCGCTAGATGGGTGGATATTCTGGATACGCTGGAAAACTCTTTTCAAGTTCCAGAATATCTAATGCGGCTTTTGAGGAACTACCTAAAGGACCGAAGCCTGCTCTACGACACGACACAGGGCCAACGAAGGATGGCGGTTACATCGGGTGTTGCCCAAGGATCTATCCTTGGTCCGGACCTGTGGAACGTGTCTTACGACGGGCTACTGAGACTTGAGATGCCAGATGAGTCGCGCTTGGTCGGCTATGCGGATGATGTTGCGGCTCTGGTCGCCGGACGCACCGTTGAACAAGAGCAACTTAGGCTAGGTATGCTAATGCGCCGAGTGAGGGACTGGATGACTACTCGCGGGCTCAGTCTAGCACTGGAGAAAACCGAAGTGGTCATCTTGACAAAAAAGAGAATCCCTAGAGTAAGGATGATCAGTATTGGAGATATACAGATCGAATCGAAGCCAGCGGTGAAATACCTGGGGCTACTGATCGACTCGAAGATGAGTTTCTCTGAGCAAATCAGGGCAACGGCTGAGAAGGCTGTTTCGGGAATATCGGCCCTGAGTCGACTTATGGCCAACGTAGGGGGACCCAGCCCATCAAGAAGACGCCTCTTGATGAGTGCTGTAGGGTCAGTGCTACTGTACGGAGCAGAGGTATGGGGCGACGCTCTCAGCAAGGAGGTATACCGAAAACAATTGGCACAGGTACAGAGAAGAGGAGCACTGAGAATTGCATCTTCGTATCCAACAGTCTCCGACTCGGCGGTGAGAGTGATTGCAGGCGTGATACCTGTCGCCCTCCTTGCTAGAGAGCGCCGCGCTATTTACCTGCGCCGAAACGAGGATGCGAGGGAGATGGTTGTCCGCGAGGAGAGACAACGCTCGCTCAACGATTGGCAGCAGTCTTGGAGGAATTGCACGAAGGGAAGGTGGACTGCGCGTCTCATCCCGGATGTGAGACCGTGGCTAAATCGAAAGCATGGTGAGACTGACTTCTATCTGACCCAGCTTTTGAGCGGGCACGGGTGTTTTCAGTCTTACCTGCACAAGATCGGCAAGTCACGGTCTCCCGATTGTCGGTTTTGCCCAGGAGAGGAGGACAATGCCTGTCACACATTTTTTGCGTGTACGAAATGGGCCAGGCTGCGAAGGGAACTCTACAGGGAGACGGGAGAGCTCACGCCGGATAATATAGTTGCGGTGATGCTCGAATCGGTTGACAAATGGAACCAGGTGGCACATTATGCTCGGGCAGTCCTAAAATATAAAAGGGACTCACAGCAGCCGGAGGCGCTGGGGCTGGGGGATCGCTCTTCTGGCAATTCCTCTTCCCCCCTCCCCTCCCGCTAGGAAAGGGACTCCCCAGCTTGAAGGCGCCCCACGGCGTAACAAAACGAGACCTGGCCCGAAGTAATGTGTCAAACGGTTCCAGGCTAGGTTCTCAGATTGACAGGGGAGGTGTTTAGTGGGTAGTCCAAAGGTATCCTCCATGGGAGTCCCACACTGCCAGACTCGGCGGGCATAAATGCCTTCACCTCCCTACCACAACAAAAAAAAAAAAAAAAAAAAAAAGAACATCAAGGATGGTTGGGATCTTGTTGTGTGCCCGGCATGATGAGACCTCAGGGTCTGGGTCATCCCCACGACTGTTGCGAACAGCAGGTCTTAGTAATTAACTAATAAGGTATGGTCATAATTTAATAGACTGGATTGCAAAGAGAAATGAATTGATTTATACTTAGTTTTATGACCTCCCATAAAACCGTTCCATCCCAAGTGCATGGAAGACGTCAGCTGATCATTTGAAGCCATATCTAAAATGTCAAGATGCAGGCATGACCGTTCTGACTTTATTCGAAGTAGGCATCGGGGACAATGCAGCCAACTGAAAAGACGAAAGAGAGATAGAAATGACGTGGTCAACGGCAACAGGGGAATCGGGACAGTCTTGATCTGGCCGTCGGCACCCGTGGTTACAATTACCAGAAATAAAGTATACAACTGAGACATAACTCAGTGTTTTTATTTACTGGTGCCCATTTCATTTTTCCATTAGCTTATTTTCCTACAAAAATATTGTCGAAATAGACGAATACACCCGGTAAAAGACTAAAATATTTAGTATTTAGTTTTTGAAATAACTTGGAGCAAAATTGAGGCAACCTGAAAAACAAGTCGCTACATTCTTCCTCCATTGGAACCTGCCAAAATCCATCTTTGAGGTCTAATACTCCATATTTTCGAGCTGTGATGGTAAATCTGATAATCGTGGTATTTGAAAAGGCTTTCTTATAACGATTCTATTCAAATTCCTGGGATCTAAACATAATCTAACAGATTTATCGGGTTTTTCAATCACAACTAGATTGTGGACCCATTCAGTGGGGTGATTAACTCTTTTGATGATTCCTGCATTTTTCATGTCATCTAATTTGGTCTTTACTTTATTCTTAAGACTGCTCGCTAAGCGACGAGACGCATATATGAATGGAACCGCATCTTTCTTTAAATAAATCTTATACTTGACTGGAAAAGTGCCCAATCCCGCCCATAATGAACCATTTTTTTCGAATACATCCCCATTTTGAATTAGAGTTCCAGTTAAAATTATCTATGCGATTGATTAATTTAAGCTTAACGCATGTTTTTAATCCTAAAATTGGAGACGAATCCACATTATCAATAAGTAATTGTTCTATACTCGCCACTTACTTATGTTTTATCTCAAGTTTTACTGCGGCTAAAACGTGGAAATTGCAACCACCATTTGCCTCCAATTTTAACTTAATAGGCTCTACAATAGTTGTCTCATGAATAAGGAATAATATCTACTTCAGCACCCGAATCTATTTTAAATTGTATTTCTTTCCTATTTACCTTTATTTTAGTGTACTGTAAGTCCCCTTTCTCTATTCCTTTCACTTTTAACATGTCAATAACTAAGGCATTAAGATCCATGTAATCTCGTCCATCTATCACGTTAATTTGCTTTGCCTTGCACATATTTGCGAAATGATTCGGTTTCGTGCATTTCATACAAAGTTTTCCATAAGCTGGACACTTATTAATAGGATGGCTAAATGAATATCTTTTACACTTAGTAATATTGTTATCAGGTATCTTATTATTATGAGTTCGGATTCTTCTTCGTAAAATTAGCCTTATTGCTTTTATGAGTATTTTTATTAGACTTGACCTGATTTACCTTTGCAGATTCTCCCTGGACCCGCTGGACATCTTTTCCTTGCTGGTGTGTAACTTCCGCCACTCGACATAGCTCGACTACTTTTTTCAGAGGTAAATTTTCCGTTCTCGGAAGCTTCTCCTGTAACTCGATATTGTTTATTTCAAGTACAATACGATCTCTAACAACAAATTTTTGAACTTGCTTCGTAACGTTGGTAAAAAAATTATCGAATGGTTCACCCGGTTGGTGGTGTCTGGTATAAATATTTGAAACGTTCGTATAACATACGTCTTCGGATCGCCATATCCGTCAAATACTGTAGCAACCACGGAAGTCACCGCAGTTGCAGACATTAAGAATTAGCAGAGGGGTGTGTAGCCCGGGGTGGCATACTGAGGCCGGCTAGCGCTCAGACGTGTCGTGGGTCTTCCGGGACACCCTCTGCTCGTGCTAAGCTACCTTATATAAAAACTTGCACAAAGGGAAAAGAATGGGAAAGGGAGAGGTCATTTTGAGAAATGAAAAATTTAAAAAAACAGTAATACATGGCGGTTTATTGATTTAAAAAAAAAGAAATTTACAAATTCAACAAAAGAAATATATCAATCCATATAAAACAAACAACCCTCTCAATAATTTTATGTACGGAAAAAAAACAATCCAATAAAATCGTTTATATAAAGGAAAACAAAAGGAAAAATAAGAATTCGATGATGTGATTTTACAGAAATAGAAGAGAAAATAAACCAGATAAATACTCACTCCTTTTCCTCGTTGATCTCCGAGCGCTCGGCGAAGAAAAAAAAGGGGTGTGGGGCCACTGGAAATCAAATTTTGAATTAATTTTAAATTAATTTAAAATTCAATCAATAATAGAACAAAAACCAAGGAACACGCAACGGCCATTTATCGCTCTCACCGATCCATGTTTTACATATGGCGATTTGTACAATCCAAGAAGCGCTTGGTTGAATGCAAAGTGTCACATATACATAACGGAAGCTATTGGTTTTGCCGATACCCCAAAAAGAGTGCTTCCCTGCGCCCGGGGGAACTAGTGAATAGAATTCGTTAGTATGAAGGAAGGAATTAGGTTTTGTTAGGAAAATGAATAGAATGAAATTTTGTTAGTAGGAATTAATGTAAGGAGTGTTGTTGGTGGGAAGATTAAAATTATTATTATATTACTAGTTTGTTGTAATTGGAAATCAGGGAAAAGGGTAGGATTGTGATGATGTGGAAATAAAAATTAAGGGAAATTGGAAAAATCTTAATAAGAATAAATAAATAAACAGAGGAAAAGGTAGGAGTGCCCAAAGGAAGGTGGAAATGTTACTGCGGCAATTTGAAGAAAGTCGGTACGCCGGGATTCGCAACAATACCTTGATTATATTTGGAAATCCTTTCTTGTTATTATCACTCAGCTGCCTTCTTGCCCATTAAACTAGATAGCATGGCAATCTTAACCTCATCGTCTGGCTTTTGCGCTTACAAAAATTTCAAAAGATCTCTTGAACTAACGCCACTCTCCGCTTAAATTTCCTTGAAAATTCAAATTCCCGGGGGCTCTAAACGTTGAATCCTTTTTGGCATTTTGAATTCTGCTATCGGTTTTGGTTTTATCTTGTCTTAATTCTTTTCCCAGCTGCGCCATATTTTATATCAACTTGCTACGATGTAGACGGACTGATTTATGACTGACTCGTGCTATTTATTACACAGTACTAACTTTTTGGCATTTCAGTTTAAGCTCTAAATTTCATATATTCTTATGTACTAAACTTAGATGTACTCGATCTTTAGGAGTAACTATAATATAATTCATGTCAATACATAACAGATATTAAACCGACAATATTGTTGATTTTGGGAAATATTTCATAACTTTATGTACATATGTAAAGCAAATAACTATTTTTAATGCTACACATTTTATTATTTACTCATTTCCTTTTGGGTTGTTTTCCCCTTTTCGTAAAACTTACTCTTTCATGCTACTCTTCCCCTACTGACAATATCACCAGCCCGAAAAGGGCTGTAGTGCTAAAGTTAAAAAAACTGATATTTCAATGCGTTTAACTATAGAGTTTTCCAATGAGAGGTTTCTTTTGAAAAGCCCCCTATTTCGGTAGATGTCACTTTTGAAGCTGTCACATTAACTATAAAAATGGTGAAAATTTGGCAGAGACGGTTCGTAACACTCGAACATTTTTGGGTCGTTGTGAAGCACCTTGTCGGATCGCAATACAGAAATCAGTGGAAAAATTCCAGCTATTTGGACAATTTAGTGATGTAAAGAATAAAACCCGTGCACGTCACTTAAGAACAGCCGAGAATATTGCTGCTGTAGCCGACCGTGTTGGAGAAAACCCAGGTTTCCTCGTCGTTCTTTGGAATAAGGTATTCCACAAACGTCATTACACCATATTTTGCATAAAGATTTGGGTCTTAAGGCTTATAAAGTTCATTTAACACAAGACCTCAAGCCGGTCAATCATCAAGAGCGTCGTGCCTTTGCTGATTGGGTCCTTGAAATGCATGAAAATGATCCGAAATTCCATCGAAAAATCGTCTTGAGTGATGAGGCCCATTTCCACCTCGGTGGCTTCGTCAACAAGCAAAATTGTCACATCTGAGGCTCGGAAAACCCAAGAGTTATTGTTTAAAAGCCTCTCTGTTGTGGTGAACCGCACCAACCTCGAGACATTAGGCTCGGCCAATGTCTCGAGCATTACTAACGCTTCACACATTGGTTCGCGTAGGTATACTGCATCATGCGCAAAGGCTTGAGAAGTAAGTGTATGCGTGAGTATGCCATAT
Source organism: Odontomyia ornata (assembly GCA_963969285.1). Lineage (NCBI taxonomy): Eukaryota > Metazoa > Arthropoda > Insecta > Diptera > Stratiomyidae > Odontomyia > Odontomyia ornata. Next base: position 271,976,074 of record OZ017740.1, read on the forward strand.
ACTTCGTGCTCGTCCACTTAGTTTGGCATTGACCAACCCACAAATCTGTGGTAAATGGAAATAATTCATATAGAAAATCACTTCTCGAAAAGCTTAAGCATTGTTGCTAGTCACCGATAGATGGCCAGGCGAAAATTTCCCATAACAATCCACTGACCTAATTCACTTTTAATTATTCGTAATTTTAGTTGACTAAGTAAAGAGGTAAATGCACCCAATATGTAACGCAAATGAATGAGAACGAAGGTAAACTGGAGGTAAGCATTATTTTTGTATAAATATTCATGGCCATCAACAAACGAAACACTCTTGATACTACGCTTGTCCTACTCAAGGCCTTTGCCCGAGTAGAATTGTCTCAAGGCATTTAGCCCGAGGCTGACAGATTCAAGAGTGTATCAGCCAGAATCCAGGTAGCCGGACGGAAATCGCCCTTCGCGCATCAGTAGGCTATTTTGCAGCCCAACATCGTTATTTGCCCTGCTCAAGGCATTTGCCTGAGCAGTAGTTTCCCTAAGGCATTTCGCTCAGGGACGAGCAAATTAACGGGATACCGATCCAGCGATAGCGTGGACATAGCGATTCGCGCCAAAACGCCATCCGCAACGAATGTACTAGCTCGCATCGCCAGCAGCCACCACGACCGACACGCATCACCAGCAGATCCACCAGCACCACACATTAGCATCGCGTGGACGTAACAATTGGGCCAAACCACCAGCAACCGCCACAACCGTCATACGTGGGCGGCGAATGGACAACCACCACCAGCAGCCTGTGATGCCGACACAACCCCGTCCGTCGCTCGAAGAAGCAATTGCTGCGACGCCCGGAGCGGGTCCGAGACCAATCACAATCGACGAGTACCGGGCACGCTTAATCAAGCCGCTCGATACGACGGTCGATGCGCCGGAAGAAAAGCGGCCAAGAGGTGGACGTATTGTAGAGTTCCGCCGCAAGTGCAGTGATCTGCGCCGGTTGGCACATCTTGCGGTGACCAAAGCGGAGCGGGAGGCATTTTGAGCAGAACTCAAAGCATTGGAGTCGGATTTCAAGGCAGAGCAGCGCCGAAAAAAAGGACAAATGAGAAATTGTGATGGAGGAAACGTGTATTTTATTGGGAAAACTTTAGAGTGGAGTTGAGTGTAGCTTACAGGTATTCCAAAGCAAGCGAGTGGATACGCGTACGCACCAAATAAATACAAGTGGGTATTTTGGTGCTACGTCCAGCGAAACTCGCCCCAGGTTGGTTAGGCCTCCGGAACAGTCCTAACAAATTGGCGCAGCCGGTAGGATATCGGTTCTGCTGAGATTACGGTCAGAGACTGTATAGCATTCTAATTGATGGGAACATCAGCCGATATCTGAACTAAACTTTTGGTACCTGGGAACGAGGTTGGAAACATCCATTGCCTGGAATATCTATTTTGTTTGTTTTTCTGCCAAATACACTTCACTCCTCAGTTGACCCAGTGTAAAATCACGCTATCTCCAATTCACGTACTAATAAAAATTTAACTTACAGTGGTACGCAGATATAAACCTCAAACTAAGCGAGACAAGTAAACAAGCAGAAAGTGAACTTTACAATTTAGTGAAAAATTTCGAGTGGAAAGTGAACATTTAGAACACAAAAAAAAACATTCAGTGAAAACGACAGAAACCCGCGGGTCGAATAATAAAAAAGTGTTAAAACTCCAGGATTAACTTATGACCGACAAACCCTTCAGCGCGGAGGACATTCTTCACCATTCTACGCCTGCAAGTAAACCCAGCGGAGTCATTTTACGGAGCGGAAGAATACTTAAAACGCAAAGAAGTAAGTCTGAATCGTCAGAGGCTATTAACCAAGTAACCACAGCCCAGGTTCTGCGAGATTCCCAAGAACTGACGTCATATCAGACCCTGACCGACACTGTAGAGGAAATCCACACTGGACGATTGGAGCTCATCAGTAAGTTTCGGCAGCACACAGAAGATTTTAAGAGAGAAATCGAACAGTTCAGAGGAACCTCGCATAGCCAGGCACCAAGCTCAGACAGTCCATTGCAATCAGTTGACCAATTAATAACTTCCAAAGACTGGAAAATTTCTCTCGAACTAGGTGAAACATCATTTGTCACTAACGACGTCATGGTAGGAGAGACATCCTGCGAAATGGCAGACTACATGAAAGTAGTCAAACTAATGGGGCAAATGATTCCCTTGTTCTTAGGAGCCCCAAGCTCTACCATAGTGTACGAGTTACAAACCTTTTTAGGATGCAGCGAACAAGTCTGGTAATGTTTGAACAAATTGGAGCAATCAGCGTTTATGCAAATCTTCCCAACTAGGCTGCGTGATGAAGCCTACCAGTTGATTTCCTCTAGCTGCCCCACAACACTCGATGCTGCTGAAGAGCTTCTAACCCGATTGTATCTACCCCGGGAAACTTATCAGGAGTTGGTTATCGGGCTACCCACAGCCAAGCAGTTCCCTACTGAAACGCTTACTGCCTACACCTCACGTATGCGACAACTGTTGAAGCGTAGCCAGGAAGCGGCCAATATCAAGTATGGAAAGGAGACAGTAAAGGTTTTAAGTCAGCAATTGGAGCATTTTGCTATGACATCCCTTAAAGGGGGAGTCACGAACCCTCACCTACGCCAGTATTTACTGCCATTGGAGAAGCTCACATTTGAGGAACTCATACTTAAGGCTTTGGACATGGAGAAAATGCAGCAAGGGGCTGCCCATGTTCAGTGGACTCCCCAGGAACTTAGTTTCAGCTATCCAATGAGTCAAACCTCCTTATCACCCAACCCCTTCGCACCATCGTTCCAGCCTCGGAATGAGAACGAAGAAAGCATCCCAGCGCATGTGCAAGAGCGCAAAAAACAACACAAGATAACTTGCAACTTCTGTCGTAAACTTGGACATACTTACTCCGAGTGTTTAAAGCGTAAAAACACCCCTTTCTGTCCTACTTGCAAGCAGTACGGTCATGATCTCAGAGACTGCAGGGCCCAGCAAGCCACAATTAAACAAGAGGGTAATCTCCAGGGGTATCGCACGTCAGTAATTTGTGATTTCTGTAGTCGCCAAGGACATTAAGTGGAGGACTGCCGCCAAAAAACGAAATGGGAAAGCACTAACTCGGGAAACGCCAAAAAGTCGAGTCAAAAATCCCCGACTCGACTCTAATTAGAATTGAATTGGGCGCTAATGTCGGCGGAACTAAACTGTTTTCTGCCACTCTACCCCTAGATATAGGAATAAAACCTACAACTACTCTGACCATAGACACTGGCGCAGAAGTAAGTCTGATCAAAAAATCTACTATCAAACCAAGCAACATAGATCCACGTCAAAAGGTAGCACTTCAGTGTCCGTTTGGACGGGGGAGAACTCTGGGGCTTATAGTAGGAAAATTTAGCCTCCCCACTCCTTTTTTCTGTAACTTTCAAGTGGTAGATGAAATACCCGGAGTCACTGATGATGGATTGTTAGGCAATGATTTTCTAGCTAAGAACTGCAACGTGGAGGGCCCCACTCAAACTCTCAGATTTCCTCGCACGGAAATCAACCTCAGAGAGTTTTCCCTCCCTTTAAACCTCCCTTTGAATGGAAACCATCTAGAGCAGAGTTACAAAGGAGCGTCGAATAACGCAGACTGAGACCTTAGTAGTATCCTCAACGTGTGACTGTTTGGTGCGATTTACGGTCCGGGGGAGTTATTGGACCTTACTTTTTCGAAAATGTGGCTGGAGCAACAGTTGCGGTGGATGGATTGCGCTATCGAGAGATGATTAATGATTTTTTTCTGGCCGGAATTGGATGGTGTTAATTTGGACAACGTTTACTTTCAACAAGACGGCACTACGTGCCACACAAGCAATGACACCATTGATCTTTTACGGGAAAAGTTTCTGCACCGTGTTGTCTCTCGAAGAGGTGATCACAATTCGCCAACGAGATCTTGTGATTTAACACCTTGCGACTTCTTCCTTTGGGGCCACGTGAAAGAGAAGGTCTACACCAACAGCCCAGCGTCGATTCAAGACCTCAAAAATGAAATTCGTAAGGCTATCGAGGACATAGGGCAGCCACTTTGCGATATAGTTATGGAAAATTTCATGGAAAGGATATGGTCCTGTAAGCGTGGTCGTAGTGGTCATTTGCCTAATGTTATTTTTCACTATTAACGGCATACCTTCTATTTGATAATGAAATAAACATTCGATCATTTATATTAGAAAATGGCATTTTTATTTTAATATCAAATTAACTCCTCTTATTGGAAAACCCTGTAGCTTTGCTTTTGCATATTACACTCTGAAATTCTTGTAGTAGAACTCATCCAAAAAAGCAGCTTTCAAATGTGTATTAAATATAAACGAATTTCGTTTGTCTTTCTAGGAAGAAAAATCAATCAGCCAAATGACGAGCACTCATAAAATGTACACGTCATTTAGTTTACTGTCTCAAGATGAAAAACTCAGTCAAAAAAAATAATCTGAAACAAGTAAGTTATTGTAGATTCAAATATATCTAATTTGACTCAATATATTAGTCGAAAATCAAGTTTTGGATGATGCAAGAACATTTCAATTGATAAATACAGATAAAGTTATGTGCAGAAAAGAATTTTTTCCAGAATTAATTCCCCGAAACATAAAATTCTGAAAATATCTGATGCTTTCAATTATCAATTTCTTATTTTTGCTTTCAAACAATCATAATTGCTTGTTTGCTCTTTTGGTTCAAACTGTGAATTTTGCTCACCTCATTTAAAAAATATTTCAGAATCTTCTCAATCCAAAGATATTACCCGCATAACATTTTTCCTTTGATTCCATTGAAATCTATCATAAATTCAATTTACCAACAAAACCGTAATATTTGGCCACCCATTATCCATATTTTTGTATTCTATGAAATGTCCCTTTATGTAATTATACCTTCTTACATCCGTTCAATCTGAATTTAATATAAATAAATGGGCTCAAAAATAGTCGGGCCGAAACGGAGGAAAAATAATGAAAATAAATAAATCCAAAAACCGTTTAACGAAAAATCATTCCTTTGTTCTGTTCATTATTTCCAAGGTCACAACAAAGAGGATTTAATTTGGCTAAATATCCTGAAGCATAAAAATATAAGCGAAGAGATGCAAAAATGATTTTGCTGCTTTGTAGCAGTCAAGGGGGAGAGGGATAAGTCATAATGCTTTTGAATTACACATTGACGGAAAAGGAAGAATTCAGTTGTTACCATTTTTCAGGATTGGCTAGGATTATGACCTTTACTCAGCTTTATTAATGCTATGCTTTAAAAGTACGATATCATGTTGGAATTTTGATGGCAAAGTAAGGTGGTAAAAGGGTTTATTAAATTCAGCTTCGTAAGGTCAATGCCATAGAATGCAGTCCTTTTTCAGATCCTGTGAATTGAAGCAGGAAGTATTCACTGAAGCGAATTTTATGTTCCTTCTGAATAAACTTCAGAGGAATTATTTTCGTTAAGCATTAAATTCAACTTTGCTACACGTCCTTCTGGCTGCCTGGTATGTTTTGATATCAGCTAAACATCATTTCAAATACCATCGAATGATTCATTTTCCTCATCTTTACGATCCTTTTTGCAAACATTATCAGTAGGAGAATAAAACATCTACACCTAGGAACATTCTTAGCGTTATACCTGGAATCGTACTAACTTTTCTTAGGAAAATAAAGGCAAAGGGTTTCTTCAGCATAAATCAGCGTGAGCTTCAATGTATAAGGTCATACTTTACGATTGCACTATCTACTGTATCGACATTATGCTGTTGTTTTTTTTTTATTTTATCTTGGCATATCCCACTCTTCAACGGTAGTATGCTATTTTGTATGAGGACCTTTCTTTCCAACCGTGTATGACTATGTCACGGGACTTAGTCTGGAAATTGAATCGCAAAGTAGAGAAAAATTTTCTCAGACCTTTCTCGATTATATACTCGTAATACTATATATCAGTATGGGATGCAGTCAATATATCGGTTCGTTTTGGATCGAAAAGATGTCTTGCACTGAAGAGTTCAAGTCAACTGATAGAAGTGGAGTTCATGTTAGCATACAAGAACCGAATAACTAGAAGAAGATGAGGAAGAATTTACATCAACTAACCGGAGCAAATGCAGCCAAGTTGAGTCAAAGTATTTAAGATAAATTTCTCTCGTCTCTATGTTGGGATTATAGGACAGCGTTCGATAGTAAACGAGAACTAAAAGGAATTTTCTCCTGTATTAGTGATGAAGAAGGACGTACTTCAATTTGGGATGCATACCAAATATGCAAAATTTTTATTGAATGCACTGACGTGATATGAGGGTGCATGTGGGTTCAAGATAACGTATGAACGTAGATTTATGAGCTATAGAGGGCAGTACGTGTTGACAAGATATTATAATACATAAATTTAATTACTGTAAGGATACCTAGTAAGCTTATCTGGGCTTATAAAATTCCGTTTAAGTTTTTCTAATTGATTTCTTCGTAGCACTATAGCCCCTCTCGTTCCTTCGCTCCCTGCAATAAGTGCCTCCAACTGTCTTGGTCCATTGACCGCCTTCTCCAATTTCGAAGTACAAGGAGCGATGAACTGCCTTCGTCGGCCGAGTCAGATCAGCGTTTCCTCGGTTTCCCTACTGGCCTCCGCCCTTCAGTTCTCTCAATGAATACTATTTCGAGTATCCATTGTTTGTCCGTGTGATTCACGTGGCCAGCCCATGGCAGCTTCTGCAGTCTTATTTATTTATTTCATGATTGCATCTTACAGATAAAAAATCCAATAACAATAGTGAAAAAAATTCCCGTTGGCAGCACTAGCCGGAAAGGTAAATTTCTCGTATGTAGCAGAAGGTTTCGAAAAAGAATTTGCCTTGCCTATTACTGGACTTCTTACTGCAATTTTTGTAGCACTACATGGGTATTCATTAACAGAAAGGGTCTGCCGCCGTTCGTATTTGGAGAACCTTCATAGAGGTGCAAATATTTTGCTAATTAAATTGAGTTGCACACGTATGGATCACATATTGAAAATCAGCGGGTAATAAATTGTTATGAACATATTTATACTTGTTTCGCCCTTCTCACATTTGTTGTTTATACATTTCACAGTGGTAACCACACAAAGGTGATAACTTGTCGGCTTAAATAGCTCAAATAGTTAATTTCAAAAGATTTCCATAAAAGTTTAATCAGCACTTGCATTGCCATTAATATATGCATTTTCGATTCTTTTCTGAACCACCAGGGGCCGTCATTTTGAATTTTTATTGAAAATGGCTGCTAAAAATATTAAGCTGTAAATTTTCGAATTTTTTATTTGTCATCCGATTTACATAATTAAATTAAATTAACTTGCCTTAATAACTTATAATTTCAAGTTTTATTGGAATCTGTTGAGAAACTTGGCTGCTAGAGGGCTACAGAAATAAAAAAAAATGTTTTTGTCACCCTCCTGTATAGGGAGACCCCTGAAACACTTTAAAATATTTTCTTACACTGCAAATTTCAAGAGGCACCACTTTTGACCTGCGTAGAAAATTTCCTCATTCTAGCTCATGTGGTTTGCGAGAAAACTTGTAACGCACGAACAAACGGACGGACGGAAAGACAGACAATTATAATTTTTTAAGGGTCTTGTTAAAAATATTTTACAATATTCGAGAAAAGTCGTTTAAAACGTTTCCATGAAAAAAATTCATTATTTCGGTTGCTACTAAAATAGCGAATTGCGCTTGCCTCCTGACCTTTGGCGGCCGCCATTTTGAATGCATGCATTTGATTTTGGACTATTTTAAATTTTTGTGGGGTAGGACCTCATCAATCAATGTGCCAAATCTCGTTCAAATCGGAGTTTCACTCTAGACAGGGCAAAATAATTCAATTTTTAGTGAAAATGGCAGCCGAAAATATTGGGTTTTAAATTTTCGACTTGTTTATTTTTCATTCAATTTTAATAATTTTCTGCGAAATACAAGAACATTGTACAGAGATCCATAATCTCAGGTTTCATCAAAACCCGCTGGAAAATGTGACCGCTAGAGCGCCACAAAAACTTGAAAAAAACGCATATTTAAACCGCCGCCATTTTGAAATTTGCACATGCATGATCACCAAAGTATCCTAGCATGTAGATCTAAGTAATACCTACCTCGAAACCAATTTTCATATATGTCGGATCAAAATTGCGACTGTTAGAAGCCTTTGAAGTTTTGAGTTTCAACTGGCCGCCATTTTGTCTAATTCTTTAGATACTTACAGTGTCCCAATAATGTCTTCGTACAGTACCTATTTGAAACTTAAGTGATAAAAACCAATAAATTGTTGCAAGAAATTTGAAAAAGGTTTAATGCAGATGCATTCATTAAACATTTTTCTATAATTTAGAAACAAAACCTAATCCATTTAAATTATTTATTACTAAATTATTAACTAAAAATCAAACAAAGTCCCAAGTTTCCCTCCAATAATGTCTTCGTACACTTTCGCTTTCGCTAGCCCTTCGGTCTCTTTGCTGATAGTTTTCGGTCACAATCACACATTTTCCACTCATAACGGTTTCTAGTAACGTAAACAAAGGGATTTGTATAAGTTTTGCTGATTTTGCTCAGTCTAAGTCGTTATTATGCCTGTTAAATACTTGTCGCTGGAAGAGCGTAAGCTCATATTGAATTTACACATAAAGGAGCAAAAATCATACACGGAAATTGCCAAACTACTGTCCCGGAGCCGTTCGACTATCCAGTCTGTAATCGGGCGATTTAAATATGAAGGCCGCGTAGATAATAAGCCAAAATCAGGATGTCCTGCAATTCTCACTGATGCAGGTCGGCTGCAAATCAAGCGTATGATTGCCAAGGATCCGTTCTTAAGTGCACCAAAAATTAGTGCACAGCTTCTTCAATTCAATCAAAAGGAAGTTCATCCAGAAACAGTACGAAAAGCTGTGATTGATGCTGGATTCAAGTCTCGTACACCGCGCAGGAAGTCACTTGTAAATGAAGTAAATCGCAGAAAACGTTTGAACTTCGCTCGGCAATACCACAATGCATCTCTCGAGTTCTGGCGCAATGTTATATTTTCTGATGAGTCCAAATATAACATTTTTGGGTCTGATGGGAGACTTAGAGTCTGGAGAAAGCCAGGAGAAGCTTACAACCCACGGAACACCATCAAAACTGTAAAGCACGGCGGCGGCGGCGTAATGGTATGGGGCTGTATGGCTGCCAGCGGTGTTGGAAACATGGAAATAATTGAAGGTATCATGGATCATCGAACATATATTGAAATTCTCAAAAAAAATTTGGTGCCAAGTGCTGAAAAGTTGGGTGTATCAGAGGATTATTACTTTCAACAAGACAATGATCCTAAGCACATGGTTCATAGTACTAGGCTTTTCTTGGCGTACAAAACTCCACATTTGCTCAAGACACCACCGCAAAGTCCTGACCTCAATCCCATTGAGCACGTGTGGAACATGCTGGAAAAAAGGATCAGGACTCATCATATTACATCGAAAGCTAAGTTGAAACAGGCTCTTCAGGAGGAATGGGTGAAAATAGACCCAAGCTATTGTAGTGAATAAGGAGTTTCCATAAAGTCCGTGAAGGACCGCAGCGATGTTCTGCTGCCTCGGCAGAGGAAGGTGTTGGTTCCTGCCGAGAATGCCTTCGTCCGGAGACGCGTGAATGCGCTGGCAGGCTAGCGTTGCGGTGTCGTAGGGCGGGTTCGTTTCCCCGGCACGAGGACTCACTACAAAACATTTCGCATTCACGAATTGCTTGCAGAGATCACAAGAGGACGACCGAAGTCGCAAATTTGTAGATAACCTCCACGAAGGAATTTTGACTTGTTACGAGAACAAGTGCAACCTGACAAGAAAGGCTAATTTGGGGTGACCTCGTCTTTACCCAAATAAATTCAGGGCCCACAAATGAAAGAGGGGCAACCGGGTGGTGGTGGAGCCCCTTCATGCCCACCCAACCGGAATAAATCCAATGTTAAATTGTTGAAGTGGCCAGGTATTCCTCTTCTGAGTGGAAAACTCATACAACTTGAATTATATGAACTTTCCCATCAGAAGGGGAGTACCCCGGTGTCCAATTTATGTCACAGAATTATACAATTGAATTGCATAACTCTATGCCATAAAAAGGCACTTGGCTTGGGCCACTCAACCCATAAAGTCACCTGAAACAAAAGAAGGAATTAATCTGTACCCGGCGGCTGGCTCATTTTTTGGGGTGGAAGCCTGCCACCGTACCGGGTCCTATACCCGATTGGAAAAGACCGGAAGGGAAAAGACCAATTTTTTGTTTAATTCAGCATTTTATTTACAATCCGCATGTTTTTCAAGAATGTTAACCTGTCACTTACTGTAAAATGATTCGCTTCAAAATGCAAAGCTTTCAAAATTTGCGATAGGACATACATCAAAGCAAAGGACCGCCAAAAATCGATTGTTTAACACATCGTTAAGCATTCATGTTCCGAGCAAAAAAAAAGGTGAGAGCTCCTATTATTTACAGTACAAAAACACCAAATGCTGCATGTTTATACTATGCTTTTCAGGTTAAATTTTTTTTTTCCTATCTTAAGACTTCCTCCAGTTTCTCTTAATTATTTAGCAAGTTTTTGAAATAACCGAGTTGCTTTTCAACAGACAAAGTAAGAAAAATTTATTTTAAGCAAGTTCAGCTAACGAAAACGCGTCCACTAAATTTCTAGGCTTCCAATTAATTTGAAATCAAAACTCAACTGTCGAACGCGCTCAAAAAAAACAACTAGGGGTGACAAGATGTGGATCTACGCTGAGCCAAAAGCTAATTTACTAAAGACATTTCCTTTTTCAACAGAAAGGAACTTCGAATCTGAGGGAGTGTGTTTATTCGTTACTTTTCTTCTTTATTTCTTTATATAAGATATTTTTCTTACTTCTTCAAAGAATATAATAACTCGATTAGTTTTCCTTTTTTTTTTTGTTCTAAAATCTAATATATGTATCTAAATATTTTCTTGTCCTACAGAGATACATCTTGTGTGTGCTTAATTAACCAAACGGATCATGTAGGAAATTAGAGTTAATATACTTGTATATATTAAAATTAATTATTATATAATTTTATTTGATCAAAAAAAGGGACTCACCGCATGTTCCGTCGAGCGCTCGATGGATGCTGGATACGTCCTGTAAATCTTCGCTTTCGGTTAACTAAAACGCTACAATGTAATTCGATAATGATCTAAGGCCGAATAATTCACCTATCACTATAAAAGTTCTTTGGCCGAATGCCATACAAAATTTAGTAATCAAATCACTTGAAACGGGCGCTAGTGTGAATCCGTTTTCAAGAATTGTTCGTAACTCTTCTCATCCATAAGTTTATCAATTTCTGAAGTTTCACTGAGCTTCACTTTGAATAACCAGCCTTTTCATAACACGATGTATTTCTTAACCCTGGAGTATCCTCAACTGATGTGTTCTTCTCTACCACAGTTCCTGACACAGGAGAATATAATTCACTCGCTAGCGGTGGATGCAGAACACAAAATCATGATTGTGGGGCCAGTTGAATACGCTGCAACACGAGGAACTGTCGATCCGATGCGCTTTGAATGTCAGGAATGGCGAACGTGTTTCCGTTAACCAGCTCGTCCCAGACAATGATCAGTAGAGCGGGGGGTTGCCGAAACTTTGAAAACGAACCAAACGCGGCATCAGCTAATTAGTACTGCTCCAGTGCTGGTTCTTCGGACGGATTGAAATCGTCATCGAAATGGGGCTTGGGTATTGTATGTGTACGAGTAGTTATCAATCACTGTAATCACGGCAGGCCATCGAGTAATTGCGGCTTGTCCTCAATTCAAATGGCGTTGGGTACCCGTATTTATCCTTGCACTATCAACACCGTGATTGCATTGAGAAAGTTTTGGTCAGCTCTAGGTGCACGGCGACTGGTAATAATTAATAAAAAAAAAGTTCACATCACCAGAGTATTCCCCGCAAATTTCAATTGTTGGCTGTTTCGACTCACCAATAAGTTCGTAAACACACTCTCTTATTTTAAAATCTATCACGCGCGCAGATAACAGATATTTGTTCTTCGCACATCACGGATATTTTTATTTTATAGTTACAAATAGTTTTAGATTAAGTTTATGTTGAATCGTCATTTGAAGTGTTTGCACGTTATGAAAATGATTTAATACACATGCCTTGTTTTAAATACTAGTGTGCAATATTATAATTTTGAATGATAATTTTAGTTTAATTTTAGGTAGGGTTGCGTTTGAGCCATTAAAAGTTTAATATATTAATAATTGGTCAAGAACTTAATGAACTTGTTATGTCCCGCAAAATAAACAGATACGACATTGTATAACTTGTATAGAATGCTTATCGCCTCCTCAGGATTCAGCACTGAATCACTAAAAGCTGGCATTTGACTTTCGTTCAGGGAATCTGATTCCAAGGGATATTCACTTACTCCCGCAAGGTTCCGGAATCCTTCACGTCTTCCCGCTAGATTGGTTCTTGCTAGTTGCCTGATAAGAGGTTTTAGCCTCGTGATGGCTTGATCCTTTGCTATCGGAAATAATTGGAAGTGAAGATGTTTCTGTATTTTGTGATTCTCTAGGAGTATCACAACTGCTGGTTGATTGGTAATCGTGATCCAGCACCGTGCTATCTACAGATTTCTTTCCCGAAGTACGATTACCGCGCGTTTTGCAATAGTAACTAAGCAGGTTAGGCTTATTTTGCGTAGTAGACAAATGTGCAGCTTAATGATTTGATTGTTGCTGTTCGGTTGCTTTACCGAAGATTTGGTTTGGAGGCTCCTCGTTTTGAGATATTGATGGATTTCCAACGACTGTTGCAGCACTATGTTGCTTTCCAACACGAACGTTATTTACTTGCTTTGATCGATGTCTGCCGTAAGTTGTGGGCTGGGGTACTGAAGTCGTCTGAGGTTCGCGATCGTGTTCTAGAAGCTACACAATCACGTTTGGACGAGTTGTTTTTCTTCTCACTTGAATCCTTCTGGTGAGATTTATCGTGTTCTCGATTAGTGTTATTATCGGTTGGGTTCTGGTGACGTCTCTTGTGACTTGAATGTGTCGATAAATCTTCACAACTTGGCAACGAGTTTCGGTCCGATATATGTTTTCGTTCAAATCTTTTGGGGTGCAGGATTTGGTGATTGAGATTTATACGATCTAATAGATCCACTCGTGTTGGTACTATTTTCTAACAGGCGTTGTTGTCGAGGAGTCGGTGTTGGCTTCGTTATGTGTCGATTTTATTCGTAGACTTCGCGAGTTTTTCCCGATTTGTGTTTTTGCTACTATTTTGGTGGCTATTGTAATGTGAATGGCTACTGGAAGCTTGTGAACCTGGCGCCGTGGTCGTGTTGCTCCGATGCCCCTCCGTCACTGCCGAGAGCAATTGATTGTTAACGGGTTCGGCCATAGACGACACTTAACCGTCCACTCTATGTCACTAATCATGCCCCTGAAGCGGATTTTTCCTGTCCTTGTCCTATTTAATGTTTTGATTATACCGAAAATTGTGGGGGCGAAGGGAGTTGATCGATGTGAACAACACTAGTTCCAATATCTAGGGTACCCCTTTTTTATATGCCGTTTGGGTAAGGTGACTGTGGCAGTGTGCTTGAGTAATGATAACGTAATTTCTACTCGAATTATTTATCAACCAAAATATTGACCGCACTACAAACGCAACCGGAATTTCCATCAAATTTCGAAGTTACTAATTGAGTTTTCATTTGTTCGCAACGATGCGACAATAAAGGAAATCAATACTCACAAAAAGTTGCCATACAAATAACAGTAGAGTTCACATTTCGCATTGCACACACACTCCCTATCTCGACGTATCTTGATTCCGGATGTGCTTTTAATACATGAAGGAGCTCCAATGAGGGGTAGCTTAGAATATGAACACATCCTTGGCCCTTGATAAGGAAAAATAAATCACTTGTATTATTCCATGCTATTTCACTAACCTGTTATAATGTTTCACAATAAAACTGTCTATTGCGGCATTTAGAGTTCCGTTTTCCATTTGGTTGTTTTGCCGCTGCTTCGTAAAATTGAATCGAGAATTCGAAAATATCTATACCTCAGAACAGATATTTTCCCAAACAAAATAGCACAATTTCCCAAAAATTCCGATGGAAGCAATATTTAGGCGCGAAAGACTTGACAAACGTTGGCGTCAAGTCTAGAGAAGTAACGAACACGAATTTTCTCGAAATCTTCACAAGACCTTCGACAACATTGAGTCACCACTATTTTCTATTTAAACTCAACTGCAATAATAAATAACTAAACAAACTTAAAACAATTCAGTCAGGACTTCTTGCCTACAACACCGAATAACGTTCTATCCAGACCGCCGGCAAACTCCCTCGTGTTTTTCTCAAGTTCCCCAAAAAATGGCGGGGCCGAACCATCGAGCAACGAAACAGCAATGGAAAATCGCGAAAAGTTTCGTTTAATAGTGACATCTATGGGTGGATCCGCGATGGTGATAATGCACACTCGTTTCGGTTGTTTTTAAAATCTACGTCGTCTTTTGTAGATTCGCTTAAGTTATCAATTGAAAGCAATTTTCGTTTATGATGATTAGGCGTAATTAAGTGGGAAAAATGCAGAGAAACGATTTAAATGAATTTATATTTGAAAATGCTCTATAAGTCAAAGTTATTGTTTCTTTAAATTTTTATTTCGAAATTCGCATTTATACTCTGCACTGTAAAGAATTAACACATGACATCATAATTATTAATACGAAAAATGAAAAATTAAAAAAAAAAACGAGTGTTGCGATGGGGAAGGCGACCGAATGGCCACTCATTGCTAAATTGAGTTTGTGCTGTGTGCCTGTGGCAGCGCTGGCTTTTAGAGCCATAGTCCTCGATTACTACAATCTTTTCCGATCATTGAAGGAGAATCAAATATGGGCTGCGTGCACAATAAGAATCGACCTATTCCCGGGAAAAAGATCAAATAAGAATGCAGATTCTTTACTGATGAAGAAAACACGAGGCCATTCCAAACAATTTGTCAATAAATAACAGGACATCGTTGTTACTAAATGGATAGACAACAAAGTTGTGGCAACCGGACCCATTTTTGTAAGCGTTGGAACAAAAAAAAACGAACCAATATGACAAAATCAGCCGTCCAGAAATAAAAAAAAAATATATAACACGTCCATGGGAGGAGTTGATAAGGTAGATTTTTTGATTGCATTATATCGGATTTTTTTTTTAATCTTAAAAATGGACGCTACGCATAATATTTCATGAAGAAGACCTGGCGCTTATCAATAGCTAGCTGATGTATTGCAAGAAATATCAAGGTGAACCGAAGCATCGACTTGATCTGCTACATTTTAGACAGGAGGTGGCTGAAGTTATACTAAAGTCAGGAATGATCGTTCAAAGAAAACGTGGACGCCCTTTGTCGTTGAGTGTTCCCCCTCCACTACACCTCCATCGTCTTTTTCTTCCTCGGCAGCAATAGAGATTCGAACCATGGCGATGGTAGCAAAGGACCATTACAGTCATTTCCCAGGCATGGACAGAAATAAAGAGGCCACCAGATGTAAAAATAAGAAATGTGGTGGAAGAACTCATTGCTTATGCACAAATGCAATGTGCATTTGTGTTTTCAGAAAGATAAAAATTGTTTTATGGAGTTTCATTCTTAAAATTTGTCTTGTTTTTATTTCCACATTTGATATGCAAAATAATTTGGCACTAATATAAAACCTGTTTATCGCAAATCGTTTTCCTTTTGATCCTTTTGATTGGACTTTGAGTTCTTTTGAAATTTATTTTGAGCAAATTCAAATTTCGGTTATATGCCTTTGATTCCATTTGTAAATTATAATGTACAACCTTAAATATCAGTAACCATAACAGGTATCGACATACAATAATTTCGAAAAATAAAACAATATATATATATATATATATATATATATATATATATATATATATATATATATTCACTAGATTTCAAATAAAAAGGTTTTTTTCCAAGGTTATCATAATTTGATATTGAAAGGATTAAGTAAATAACGACTGATTATAAAAAACTTTTAGAAAAAAAAGAAAACCGACTTCGGCATGCCCTAAAACGGATGAAATAAATTTTATAGAAGCGGTGGCATATCATTTTTTCCCCGATTTTTTTGTGATGGTGCAGATGTTGGAAGTATTTATTTTGAACAGGGGAAATTCATTTCGCACCGCTTCCATAAAATTTATTTCATCCTGTTTAGGGCATTCCGAAGTCGATTTTCTTTTTTTCTTTTAAAAGTCTTTTATTTGACTCTATTTAGTGGCAAATTTTTTCATTTCAAACCATTCAAAACTCAGTTTTTTGAATACATTGTGTCATGTTCTCGTATATTAAAATACAATTTTTTTCCTGTAATGCAAAAACCACTACGGCTACAATCTGCAGCGTTCATAGGAATCGAATTTCTCTCTGGTAAATTTGATCCATGATCTCATCAACGTCTACCTTGATTTTGGATTTCATAATAATCCAATATGAATTGTAGCTTTGAGAAATTCTCGAATTTTGAACTTTACCTAGCCGCCATTTTTATATTCTGACCCGACCCGGAAGTGCTTATTTATTGATTCAAATTGTTCGACTTTGGATTTTTTATTGTGAGCTTTATCGCACAATTGAATAAATCTTTGTACTAGTTTGGGTACAAACTGGAGCTATACTTTGGCCAGAACAGAAATATTGCTGAAAATTTGGCGAAAATCGAAGCAAAGCTGCGACCCCCAAGGCACAAATTTTGTTATATCCTATGTAGACTCACACATACAATAAATCACACACATACACACACATAGCCATATATATATATATATATATATATATATATATATATATATATATATATACATATATATATATATATATATATATATATATATATATATATATAAATATATATATATATATATATATATATATATATATATATATATATATGTATATATATAAATATATATATATATATATATATATATATATATATATATATATATATATATGTATATGTATATTATAAATATATATATATATATATATATATATATATATATATATATATGTATATATATATATATATATATACTATATATATATATACATATATATATATATATATATATATATATATATATATATATATATATATATATACATAAATATGTAGGTATAGACATATGGATTTATATATGTAAACATAAAGTTCACTCCGCAATCAATCTCATGAAATTTCCTTAAAAATATCCTTCTTAACCGCATCATTTTTTCACGTTTATTCGATACCCATCGCCTTCGTTTTCAGTTAACTATGGCACCTAATTTTCATGAAAGTTTCAAGAAAATCATACCATATAGTTCAATGAAAACTGGGCTATGCATTTTCATCTTCATCTGTACATTTATGATCAATTATAACAGGAAACGTATCTCTTTTTAGGTTGCGATCCTCGCCGGTTTTAAGTATCGAATTTTAAGATTTCTGGGCATATAATGTAATGTATGATACATATAATATTAACTGGAAAGTAACTAGTCAACTCTATAATTTGCAATCACTCAATCCTTATTATTTCTTCGGGATATTTTTTAATCCCATATGTAACGTTTACGTCTAAGGATATAAGAAGGATCCTATACCAAGCTCATTGGTAAGCAAAGAATGAATGCGGAAGAGAAAAGCATCCTGAAATGATCCCTTTAACTATTGTTGAATTGTATTCATGCCACATTTAGAATTAATTTATTGGTTATTTCCGGTAAAAATGATGGACTAAAATGTACCGTTTATGCAGAAAATTAAGGGTACTGATCATTTTTATCATCCATCACCAAAGAACTCGGTATCTCCAACAAATCCTTGCAGAGTGCCAACTAATTGGCACTTTTCGTACGAAATATCACTTGAATTCAATTTCTCGACATCAATGTATCATATTTAACTGCTAATATCTACAGAGTCCTTGCAAAGATTTCAATTTTGTTCCGAAACATTTCAGATCAATATGTTTTCCTTCATTTGAAATCCCTACAATCAAAATCCTTACACGCGTCGATCAGTTATGCTGAAAAATCGGGGTGAAAGTCGAAATTTTTATCGTTTTAACGGTAAGAGCCCTTTACCGTTACTTGAATTTCTTATCCTTTAAACGGGACCTAACTGGAAGAAAGACGTATAATTTGCTAAAAGCAGAACTTTTCTATCCATCTCCGTTTAAAAGTTATGCGTGAACATACAAAAAAAAGCAAAAAAAAATATACGCGATGAATTGATAACCTTCTTTCTTTTGTAAGTCGGTTAAAAAGAAGTGCCAATATAAAGGGTTTCCAATAAGAGGTGTTATTTTGAATAACCCGCTATTTTGGTAGATGTCACTTTTGACATTTGACAGCCGTGAATATTGCTGATGTAGCCGGAAGTATTGAAGAAAACCCAGGTTTGTCGATTCCTCGTCGTTTTTTGGAATAAGGCATTCCACAAACCTCATTACACCGTATTTTGCATAAAGATTTGGGTCGCAAGGCTTATACAATTCAGTTAACACAAGAACTCAAGCCGGTCGATCATCAAAAACGTCGTGTCTTTGCTGATTGGATCCTTGAAATGCATGAAGATGATCCGGAATTCTATCGAAAAATCATCTTGAATGATGAGGCCCATTTCCACATCGGTGGCTTCGTCAACAAGCAAAATTGTCACATCTGGGACTTAGAAAACCCAATAGTTATTGTTGAAAAGCCTCTCTATCCGCAACGTGTGACTGTTTGGTGCGGTTTATGGTCCGGGCGAGTCATTGGAATTTATTGTTTCGAAAATGAGGCTGGAGCAATAGTTACGGTGAATGGATTGCGCTATCGAGAGTTGATTAATGATTTTTCATGGCCAGAATTGGATGGTATTGATCTGGATAACGTTTACTTTGAACGAGCCGGCGCTACGTGCCACACAAGCAAATAAACCATTGATCTTTTACGGGAAAAGTTTCCGGACCGTGTTATCTCTCGAAGAGGTGATCACGATTGGCTACCGAGATCTTGTGGTTTAACACCTTGCGACTTCTTCCTTTGGTTCCACGTGAAAGAGAAGGTCTACGCAGACTGTCCAGCGTCGATTCAAGACCTCAAAGATGGAATTCGTGAGGCTATCGACGACAACGGGCAAAAAAATTTCATGGAAAGGGTATGGTCCTGTAAGCGTGGTCGGGGCGGTCATTTGCCTGATGTTATTTTTCACTATTAACGGCATACCTTTTCCTTAATAATGAAATAAAAATCAGATCATTTATATTAAAAAATTGTTTTTTTTTTAAATATCAGAATAACACCTCCTCCTGTATTTTACAATGTAGGTCAAAATAAAATTTTCTATTCTTGATTTTGTTTAAGACGACGCTTGTTAATGTTTCAATGTGAAGTTTAATTAAAAATAAAAGCTTAAAATTGAAATATAATTTTGTTTTATTCATTGAAAAATAGGTGGTCCCGTGGACCTCCGACTATATAAGTGTGTCTATTTTTCACCACTACATTTAAGGGTTGAAATTCTTATGTGGGGCAGAACCCCCATAAAAGCCTTTGCAATTTTTTTTGACTAAGGAACTTTCATTAACGAGAAACTTATGAGCTATTCAAAATATTTGAAGACTGTAGTGTCTTTAGTTCCTGAGGAAGCTTACTGTGATGCACTGAAGGATGGGTACTGGTTTTAATAGGTTTGTTAAAATTTTTTTACAAAAACTTAAAAACGAGACCAAAAAATATACGTGCAAAACTGAAAACCTTCTCGACGCTATTACCAAATCAATAGTAATTTTGGGAGCATTTTATCAGTTGAGATTTTGTGACCGATGTATTTTATTGTTTTTTGGAGTTCCTTATATCTGTCATCAGAATTTTACACCGCTTTACTTAAGAAGCACCTGTTACAATGTTAATGATAACAGATTTAGACGTAAGTTTCAATCTGTTCACTTTCGATCGCTTCAATATTAAATTTCAAAACCAAGTACGTCTAAGTATATCTTTATGAGCCTGTAATAAAATTTAATATAAATAAAATAGTTTTATACGAAACCATTATTGAAAAAAACTATGTTTCTAATAGCTTTTAATGCCAATTGAAACTCAATCTCCGAAGGAGTTACTAATGTTAAATACAAATAATTTAATGTAGGCTTTTCCTACTCACCCTAACAATAACAATGAGATCCCACGGAGTTTATTTACACTCACTTCATTGTATTAACAGGTGTATCTGCTCAAATAACTTAACAGTTCAGGCTGCCTGCAAAATCACTTTTATACCTCACAGCACGATTATCATCAACTTTCCACATGAATATTCACTTTTAATTTTAAGTTATTTACTCGTCCTAAATCCTTCGCATTGTACAAAGTGATCAGAAGGATTTCCTACGAAATAAATAGAATTTATTGCACATGAGACACGCAGACAAACCAAGCATTTCACATCATTATTAATTATTCAATAAGTAAATTCTCAGAAAATCTAAATTGATTTCACTCCTACAAGGACACACCGCCTAATCTAGAAATTTTTACTCGGCACAATTTTGGGGTACAAAATACTATTCCCTTCGTTTTGAAATTTCCCATCAAAACGCACATGGCACGCACGTATAACAATTCTGCGAGAAAGGACACTCTAGCTTAATAAGTTGAACCGTTACGATAGAGTATACATTTCAAACTGACTTCACACTCGAATCCATGCAGTTATCATTTTGCTTCTCGAATATGTATACAAACTTTGGTTCCCTTATTTTGTTCACATCCCTATCTTTCATAATACAGGAGGAGAATAATACGAGAAAAAGGACTAATCGTAGAGAAATGCCCCTTCGTAGATTGATGTTCGAATTTCGGGGAAATCACGTGAATGGTTAAAATATATCTGGTGAAAATTTCATTTCGGGATTCGAAGTAGAATCTGGTGAAATCAAAGGATGTTTGTTGTCATTGGAGCACGTTGTTTTAATACAATCAAGCAGTAGTAGCTGTTGCGTGTGTGGTGAATATTTGCTTGGGGGTATAAGTGCTTTTCCCTCTTATACAGGTAAGACTTGCGCAGAATAAAGCAAATTGCCGGTTGAGTGGTATCAAATTGTAACGGACATTTGATAATTCCGATTGCATTTCCGATAAAAAAGGATATGCAGTTGAAGATGAAATTTTAAATAATAAATTTAGAATGCATTGCAGATTCTACGATGACTTAAGAGCGCCAAAAAACGAATTCAATTAAATCATATGTGTAGATACTTGCATACAGTTAATGTATATTAAGTTATCTTAAATAATAATCAAGCTGGAGAAAAATCATGACCTAGCTTAATGCAATTTTCGAAGATCAACAACATTCAGTGCTAGAATCGAGGGGCAGAGCACATTGAGTAAAATGTTTTTCAGTTATTTATCGCCTACGTGCGTACATATTTATATATATATGAGCCCATGTCTTAATACTGTAAGTGAACACATTTACCATATGAGAGAGAAAATTGGTGCTTGTAGGACAATATGATAAGTGCTTGACTCGAAATCGCTTATTACGATAAGAGTACTCAAATTTTCATTTACCTTAAGCAAACAGGCTTCCTATGATCAATATAATATATATTTTTTCAACATGATTAGCAAAAATTAAAGTTTTAAGCATTTTTAAATCTTCAATTTCCGAGGCAAGTTTTTTTTTTAAACGGAAACTAAAGCCTACGAATAAATAAGATAAGCAAAATGATGTTTACACAAAGAGAAATTGCTCAGATAAATATAAGGAATTGATATTGTTTTTTTAATGTTTGTTCGGTTGAGCTTGACATTTGTGCAATCCTTAAAATGCCATATGTTGAAACTTTGATTTGTTTTCATTTAGGATATTCAAGCATATTTTTAAAGCAATTTGAATTATTTGGTACGGTTTAGTTCATGGGAAACGGGATTAGTTTGCAAAAGTTTGCTATCTAAATAATCACGCTAAAAATGGCCTGCGTTTATCCTTCAATAATAAAACATATGAAATCGAAGATGCATTTCAATAATTTCTTGTGCACTTTATTGAGAAATAAAATATTTTCCTTCCATCCAAGCAGATTTAACGAGGGCGCAAAATTAAATGAGAACGTAGAATAAATTTGTTTCATAAGATTTTAAATTCTATGCTTTTTATAAAAGAGACTTATTCAATTCTGTTATTTATATATTAGTCCAGCCAAAATAGATTAAACTATGATTCCAGTTTGCATTAATTCCCAACAAGCTGGATTTTTTTGCAGGCCTTGAGTACGTCATTACAAATGATATGTCAAAAGTCCCCATCGATCCCGCTTGTGCGTTGTTTTTTATTCGAGGTCAAAGGTCACAAATTTGCGTTTTTTGCGTATATTTCTGAAACAATGAGAGCTACCGAAAAATAGTTCAAACAAAGTTTGTAGATCGTAAAATTGTCTACAAAAAAGATCTCAACACTTTTTCTTCCACGGTGCACTGTTCTCGAATTATGGCTATTTTAAACATAGAAAATACGAATATGCACTCATACGTGACCAGTATGCATCATCGGGTTAACCATTTGAACAAAAAATATTAGAACAGTTTTATTTGCCCCATGCACACAAGTACGTGAAAAATATAGAAATTTTAAGTGAGTCATCGTCCGTCCCTAATTCTAATGGGCGGTTGGCCTTGAGAAACATCTGCCTGCGACACTCCATTTTCGAAACCAGTTTTGAACGGTTCTTCGTAGTGAATAGACGTGTTTGTGAATTATATTCTCTATTTAAACAGTGGCGTTACAAAATTTTGTAATAATGTCAGAAATTTGCTTTATTTGCAATGAATCTTTGACTGAAAGTGAAATTGTGGTTGTTGATCGTGGGCTAAAGACTTTAATGGATTCAAGTACTGAAAGGGGTGATGGGTTCAATGAATATTTGAAGGACAAAGAAGAGCAGCATCGCTGCAGCTAAAAAACAGCGTGAGGCGGGGGTAGCTACCACATCTGGGATTAGTCCTCTTAGTACTAGAGCACGAGGTAATGAATCGTCTTTTTGTTTCAAGAAATACTGTTTGTTATGTGGCAATGAAGCAGATAAAACGGCTGAAATGAAAAAAGCGCAGCATCTTTGACGAAGAGTGTCTCAAGTTTCAAACCTTGACTTCAAGAAATCCATCTTGAAGGAAGCGCAGACTCGTTCTAATGAGCTAGCAAGAAGCGTCATTGCCCGCATTCAGTATGAATATGACTTAATTGCTGCTGAGGCTAAGTACCACAATGATTGTTACACTTCGTTTCTGAAACCCATTAGTGGAGGTAAAATCGGTCGTCCTGAAAGTGATTCTACTACTTCAGCGATGGAAGAAATATTTCCATTTATTGAAAATCATGATGATTGTCAATTTTCAATACAAGAATTGAAAGATATTTGCAAAGAACCATCGATCGATAATAGAACAATTAAGTCAAAACTCAAGTTAAAGTATGGTAATAGAGTCATTATAACTGAGAAATTAGGAAGTTCAACATTCACTTGCTTCATCGACAATCAGCATGACGTCCTCAGCAATGCTTGGTATGAAAATAAAAAGCAAAATAAAAAGGAAGAGAGGTTGAGAATACTTGAAGCAGCTGCAGCAATCGTTCGAGAAGATATTCTGTCGATAGTGTCTGACACTGATAATTATCCTCCACCTACTCAGATGTTCGAAGATATCAATAGTGATGTTCCAGAATCTTTGTAGTAATCTAAGAACTATGGCTCTAAAAGCAGCGCTGACACAGGCACACAGCACGAACGCAATTTAATAAGGATTCAGTCGATTCAGTCACCTTCCCCATCGCAACACTCGTTTTTTTTTTCGCAGGAATAATAAGCGGAAAAATTTCCTTTGTACTTAACACCCGGGAAACAAAATTCTAAAAATGTTTAAAAAAATTTCTAATGTGTAGTATCTTATTACAATATCTTTTGAAGATAATTTAACGAATTGCGGTGTAACGCGGTATGCAAATGCTTAGAACGAAACGGTTAACCCCTTTTAATTATGAATGCTAAAATCATTGTATCATTTAACCTGTTAATTATGAATGCTAAAATCATTGTATCATTTAACCTGTTAATTATGAATGCTAAAATCATTGTATCATTTAACCTGTTAATTATATGAACGCTAAAATCATTGTATCATTTAACCTGTTAATTATATGAACGCTAAAATCATTGTATCATTTAAACCCCTTAAAATTTGTCTAATTCTTCCGATTTTCCCACCTAATTACGCCTAATTATCATAAACGACAAATTGCCTTCAATTGATAACTTAATTGAACCTACAAAAGACAGTGAAAAGGGAAATTGCAAATACCGCCGTCATAAACTACAACTGATAAGGAAAAAGTACATTTGATAGCAACAAAAAAAAAAACCTTCAATTGTGTGATTTCCCCCTTTCTGAATGGGTTCGTATTGTTCTACTTGCCCATAAAGTGTCGTAGTTGCTTGAGTGTGGAGAATATTAAATTGTGCTTGCGAAATTTGCATGCTATTGCGTCGTAAATCATGAAAATGGGTGATAACTACATAACAACATTGGAATTATCGGGGAGAGTGGCGCCGGCAAGTCGAGTCTTATGCTTCGTCTCACAAACGAGGAATTGGATGGAGATGGGGAGTGTTTCGCTCGTTTTCGATTGAATACGAGTTCCGAATTACGTTGGACGGTGAAGTGATTTGTTCTGATTGATTTTATTTTGCGTTGCATGCTTGAGTTTTTCATCCAAGCCATCGCCAATATCGTTCGGGATCTTGCATTTGTATTAGCAGTATTGTGTGACGAAAAACGAAATATGCAGATAGACATAACGTCATCTCAGTTACGCTTACTCCGGCGTGTCATCGCTCCATCGCATGCTCCGGAGTTACATCTTGGTGTTGTTTTGTAATAATCCCTTTAAAGCGGTTTGAGTAGCGATCCCGCTATAGAAATTGCATTTCGAAAAGTCAAGTGGAATTACGGGGATTGGAGGGAGTCGGTTATGGATTTTCACGGCGGTCACGTCGGATGCGGAAAGAAACTTATCATGTCGTAGGGTGTTAATATCGAAATTACCAAATACGCGTTAATGATTGCCTATGCGAATGCATATGTTAGGAAATCGGAAAGTTATCGTGGGTGAAAATAGTACAAGAGCGGTGGTGTTCATTACGGTTTCCAAGAAAAAGTGCTCGGGAATTTGGCATTTGGATGCAATAAGTGGAAGAAGATAAAATTGTTGTGGGGTTTGCGTTGGTTGAATGACGGAAAGACCGTAAATGTTTTTGGAACGGGAAAATTGATTTGAATGTGAATAAATGAGTGTCAAGTGAAAAAGAAAAATCCGCAATTGATTTATGCTTTGAAAATGGAGAGTTTTCTTTGCGGTTCTTCGTGCTGCTTCTGCGAGGTGTTGGCGATCGCGGAAAAGTTGGTGGTGCGTTGCTGCTGAAGCGTGTGCGCGACAAAGAAAAGCGTGTTTGCATCTTCCGTACAACAAAAACGAACGTTGTTGTTCAGCAGCGGAAAAAGAAAAAACTTGGCGCTCGTTGTGCGCAAGTGACGTACGAAAGTAAAATTGGAGATTGCTAGTCGGCCTTGGGTTTTCCTGCTCGCGCGGAAAACTGCTCAAGTGCAAGATAGTGTTGTGTGCGCCGGGAAAGCAGGAAATTCGCGTGGATCATTTCTCGTGAATATCACGGACTGTCTTGTGGAAACACGTCATCGCGGACGAAACTCTGGGAATAATTTTATTACCGGAAAAACTAACGAGGATTAGTTATTTCTATCCGTTTTAGTTATTTATTTCCACCCGACAAATAGTGCTCAGTGCAAGATTGCGGGACGTGAAATTTTAGTTTGTTTGATCTCAACTGTTACAAATTTTCGGTCGTCAGCAGACAACAAAGGGAAGTTATTCGTCAAGATAACGGGAAAGCCAAAACGAAAACAGTTTCAGTTTTGCCTGCTCGTGGAAGTAAATTTGTTGGGACTGTGCTGCAAGAGAGGGGGAAAATATTCTAGCGAAGAAACTCAAAGCCCGGATTTAAACATTTTTTTTTTTCGCGCGTCACTTGTACTGATCCATGCGCGCCAGAAAGTTTTAATGTGTTTCGTGCTGAATTTTTCACGAATTCAACCAAGAAGCCGAAAAGGAAATTCTAAAGAAAAACGTTTTAATTTGCATGAATCTCGTTATCACGTGTGCGTTTTAGCATTTACCAAAAGAAAAAAAAAAGAAGAAGAAAAGTTGACAACGAAAATATTCCAGAAATATCGCGAGTGCTTTTAACTAATTTGCTATGCAGTATTATAACTTTACAGGACTTACTCACCTCGTCAACGAGCGCTCGTCGTCGGAAAAGGTTGGGTAAGTTCCCCTATTGTTTCATTTTTACATATATACCAATTGTTTCATTTTTTTTATATATACCAATTGTTTCTTTTTATTCAATTTATTCAATTAAGTGGGGTAATCTTTAATATATACTGCAAATACTAATTATATCAATATTAAAAAATGTTTTAATATATACACTGAATAATTTTTGTTGAACTATTTTGATTTCTTTGCTTTGTATTTACGAGAAATCAATGAAATTAAATAAAATGATGAATTAAACGGTAAAAATCGGTCTTTCCCTTCCGGTCTTTTCCAATCGGGTATAGGACCCGGTACGGTGGCAGGCTTCCACCCCAAAATATGAGCCAGCCACCGGGTACTTAAAAATTTTTCTGTTTCAGGAGACTTAATGGGTTGAGTGGCCCAAGCCAAGTGCCTTTTTATGGCATAGAGTTATGCAATTCAATTGTATAATTCTATGACATAAATTGGTCACCGGGGTACTCCCCTTCTGATGGGAAAGCTCATATAATTCAAGTTGTATGAGTTTTCCACTCAGAAGAGGAATACCTGGCCACTTCAACGATTTAACATTGGATTTATTCCGGTTGGGTGGGCATGAAGGGGCTCCACCACCACCCGGTTGCCCCTCTTTCATTTGTGGGCCCTGAATGTATTTGGGTAAAGACGAGCTCAACCCCAAATTAGTCTTTCTTGTCAGGTTGCACTTGTTCTCGCAACAAGTCGTAATTCCTTCGTGGAGGTTATCTACTGATTTGCGACTTCGGTCGTCCTCTCGAACTCTGCAAGCAATTCGTGAATGCGAAATGTTTTGTAGTGAGTCCTCGTGCCGGGGAAACGAACCCGCCCCACGACACCGCAATGCTAGCCTGCCAGCGCATTCACGCGTCTCCGGACGAGGGCATTCTCGGCAGGAATCAACACCTTCCTCTGCCGAGGCAGCAGAACATCGCTGCGGTCCTTCACGGACATATGAAAATCTCTTATTCACTACAAATGGCGCCCAACGTGGGGCCCGAAAAGCCCGGCTGTATCATCAGTCGTGAGCACGAGACAGTCCATCGTCTCTAGGTGTCCCCACAAGGTGTTAGAAATTTTGGCGGGTAGATAACTCCCGAGGGTTTTTGCACTAATCGTGCCCCAGCAGCCGAGTAACTTCCGAACGTGTGTTGTCTTCGGACATCAATATCGTTTGGTCCTTCTTTTGATTTATACCTTGGTGGTTTACCACCATTGTATAACTAGTAAGGCCAAATTATATTAGAGTCCCTTTTTGTGTTCGGAGGTTATTATCCCAACATCTATTTTGCGGAGGATTCTGATCCGCTCCCCAAACCAGCGGTGCCTAAGTGTCTTAAATTACATGGATTTTGATTTCATGTGATTGGCTGATTAGCTAATCCATGACTATCCATGACAAGACACGCGCTGCTTGTGGATTAGAATCCCACCCTGGGCTGACAAGCTGTAACTTGAGAAGTTTGCTAATGAGGGATCACTTCGGAACCCTGATTTTCATGGTGCCACAAGAGAGTGTCCCTGAAACGTTTTAGAAGGATTGTGCCATGGTGTCCATACTTGGGAGGAAGGACGGAAAGGAAAGACCGATTATTTTTTTTTGATAACTTAAAACTTTTTTTTTGAAACTTTATCATACATTCTTTTTGTGAGGTTCGACTATAGTTCGCCACTGACGGCCACTTACAAATTATAAATTTTGCATCATTTTTTTCACATTTTCATTATTTATATATATATATTTATTTAGGTTTTTAGTTAGCAATTTAAATTTCTTTTAGCATGCCCACCAAAAGAACTCCCGAAAGGAGAAAGTTGCGGTCGGATGCCGGACCAGCTCTATTGTGTTCCATCTGTCACGAGGACATGGACGAAACTACAAGCCAGAGGTTGCAGTGCGGACACAGGCTACATCAGCTGTGTTTGGCACAACTGCGGCAAACTTCATCCACGTGCCCGCTCTGTCGACAGCCTTTGGAAATCGCACAGCCAGCAACAGAACGACCTCAGTCCTCCAGTACAAGTGGAGCTGTCCCCAAAAGCGGACCCCTTCCATCCACTACAAGGAGTGCACGAGACGATGACTACAGGGCTGAAGCAGTTCCGCCTGCAGAAGAAGCGAGTCCACCGGTGGCTGTGGAAGCCACAGTTCTACGAGATCTAATGGCGCTCGTACAGGACATGTCCACCCGGCTCGCCTCTCTAGAGAGCCAGAGAGAGAACCCCGCACCATCCCGGCCAAGAACTCCTCCTATGTGGGATTCGGACCCAAATCCGTGGGACTTCCCAGTAGACTCGCGGCGTGATCCCGAACGGATCCGGCCAGGTACAGCCATGAATCCGTTGGCTCCAGTTTACCGGCCCCGATTGAGCCAAGCACCGCCACCAAATCAGGCTCCCGTGATTCCGCCGGACCAACGCTTCCATCCACACGACATGTATCGGCTGAAGCCGACACAGATCCCCAGCATCATCCAGGGATGGAATCTACATTTCAGTGGGGAACCCAATACGATAACGGTGGAGGTTTTCATAAGTCGGGTGGAGTCACTCATTGAGCAGATGCTAGCAGGAGACCGCACAGCGCTCGCAGGATACCTGCCAATGCTGCTTAGGGGAGCAGCCCTGGAGACATATTGGAGGATACATTCAGCTCCACCATCCATACGCTGGTCACGGCTGAAGGAGGTACTCCGCATGGAATACCCTACGGTCGACATGGACGAATTAGTCCTGGATAAGATGAATGCTAGATGGCAGCGTCCGGACGAGTCCTTCCATAAATATCGAGCCGATATCCTTCGGTTGAATGACCAGCTGTCAGAGCCATTGTCTTCTACCCAAATTCTTCGCCTGCTAAAGCGCAATCTAAGACCGGAGATTCGTCGGCATATCGTGAACTCCGATCCACAGAGTATGGAGGCCCTGCTGAGAAATGTGCGTCGTATAGAAGGGTTTGAGGAAGACCTACGGGACCGGCCATACTTACTAACCAGGACGGGTCCTCGACGAGGAATCGCGGAATTGGCCCCAGATTATACCACCCTAGATCTGGAGGATGATTTGGACCCAGACCAGCTTGCTGTAGCGGCGGTGGGAAGTCTTACGACCTGCTGGAATTGTCACCAAACCGGACACCGGTTCATTTCATGCCGCGCAGAACGTAAGGTTTTCTGCTACGGTTGCGGCAAGCCGGACACTTACTTCCCGGACTGTTCTGAATGTGCCGCACGAAAAAACGGCCAAAAGAGTACCCGACCACCTCAGCGGTACTCGAAACCCCAGCAGTAGCTCCTCAGTCAGCGGCTCACCCCAACCAACCTGACGTTAACCCACCAGCCATAACCATTACGACTGCGGATGTTCACTCTCTTCCGGAGACCTCACCAACGACAATATTAAAACGACCATCGCAGTCACTGCCAGAAGAACCGCGGCAGCCTCAAGTACGCACGCTAAAACCTTATCATGTTAGACTGCAGGAATATCGGGTGGCTCGAGAGCGAATATTTGCTTCCGAAGTCGTCACTTCCCGTTCGTGCACGACAAAATGGTCAACCCGTCGTTGGCGGAATTTCCGCAAGAGAGTGCGCACCTGCCGTCAAACCGTAAACTCTTGTAACATCTCGGAGGTTGCTGAGAATGAGATCAGACCTTATCATCCAATTAAAGTGTTGGGCGAGACCGTGTTTGCATTGATCGACACGGGTGCCAGTATCAGTTGTCTTGCCTCGAGCTTTGGCTCGAAAGTGCTCCAAGAATACCCGAACTTGATTAAATCCTGGCGCACTGAAATCAGTACAGCTGATGGCACCAAACACCCTATACGAGGTAAACTAACAACACCCGTGACGTTCAGGGGTCAGACGAAGGATATTACCTTCTACATTATCCCGTCTTTGACTCAGAACGTATACCTTGGTGTCGATTTCGTCCTTCGCTTTGGACTGGCCTCCGATTTATTCACCGATTTGTCTTTAAAAACCAGAAATGTCAACGAAATCACTTCTACTCCCGATAGGCATGACCTGACGTCTAACCAACGGCAACGCCTGGAAGCATCCATTGCTGCTTTCCCATCTTACGCTACCCAAGGCCTTGGCCGCACCACCCTAGTCTCACACGCCATCGACGTTGGCGATAGTAAACCGATTAAACAGAGACACTACGCCATCTCGCCAGCCATGGAGAAATTGGTGTATGCGGAATTAGATAGGATGCTCGAGTTGGGGGTCATAGAAGAGTCCCAAAGTGCCTGGTCCTCACCGGTAACCTTGGTTGTAAAGCCAGGTAAAGTCCGCCTCTGTCTTGATGCCCGTAAGGTAAATGCGGTTACCATCAAGGACGCGTACCCTCTTCCACTCATCGATGGAATACTAGGGAGACTGCCGAAAGCCAATTATATCACCAGTCTCGACCTAAAAGACGCCTTCTGGCAAATTCCACTCGATGAGGGCTCGAGGGACAAGACCGCCTTCACAGTGCCTGGACGACCATTATATCAGTTCGTCACAATGCCCTTTGGCCTGTGTAACGCGCCGCAAACGATGACTCGGTTGATGGACAAGGTCATCCCACCTCACCTAAAACACCAAGTGTTCGTGTACCTCGATGATCTTTTACTCATCACGGAAACGTTCGATCAACACCTCCTACTTCTACAAGAAGTAGCCCTGCACATCAGTAAGGCGGGACTCACCATCAACGTACAGAAAAGTAAGTTTGTCATGAAAGAAGTCCGATACTTAGGCCATGTCATAGGACATGGCACTATCAAAACGGATCCAGACAAAACTCGTGCGATTGATGAGTTCCCCTTACCAAAAACTGTGAAGCAGCTACGACGTTTCCTTGGTGTGTGCGGTTGGTACCGAAGGTTTGTTCGGAATTATGCAACAGTTTCAGCGCCCCTGTCAGACATGTTGCGGAAAGGGAAGTTCGTTTGGACCGAACTCAGCCGAAAGGCATTTGAAGAGCTTAAACAAGCCCTCACATCAGCTCCTGTCTTGCACAGCCCCGACTTCACGAAGCCCTTCTCCATTCATTGTGACGCAAGTCAACATGGAGTAGGAGCCGTGCTGGTGCAATTGACCGATGAAGGAGAGGAAGCTCCCATCGCCTTCATGTCCAATAAGCTGAATTCGGCCCAAAGGAACTATACTGTTTCCGAGCAAGAATGTTTGGCAGCGGTAATGGCTGTGAAGAAATTCCGAGCTTATATCGAGGGCCACCAATTCGAGATCATCACGGACCACGCGTCACTACAATGGTTGATGAACCAGGCAGATTTAAGTGGACGCCTAGCCAGATGGGCTCTTAAACTGCAAGGGTTCAAGTTCTCCATCAAACATCGGAAAGGAACCCAGAACATCGTACCCGACACTCTCTCACGGATGTTTTCCCCAGAGGGAGCCGAAATAACAATAAATGACGAGGACCCCATCGAAATAGATTTGGACAGCCCACATTTCGAATCAGATAGCTACAAAGAGTTGAGGCAAACCATAGCGACCCAACAGACACAGCTGCCTGACTTGAAGGTAATAGACGGCTATGTGTATAGACGAAACGAATACGCCACTGGTGATCCATGGCAGGAAGAAGAGTCTTGGAAACTCTGGGTACCGGAGGAAATGACACAACAGCTGATCCTCCGCGCACATGATCATCCGTTAAGTGCCCACGGAGGTTACGGTCGAACACTACGGCGACTAAAAAAATACTTCTTTTGGCCTAAAATGGCATCCCAGGTCAAAGACTACGTGAGCGCCTGTGAGACCTGTAAAGGCACCAAAGCGCCCAACCAGCCTCTTCGACCTCCTATGGGTCAACTCAACGTCCCAGAACGCGTGTTCCAGCGTCTATACATCGATCTACTCGGTCCATATCCTCGGTCTTCCATGGGACACATCGGAGCTATAGTCGTTCTAGATCAGCTCTCAAAATTCCCAATGGTGGAACCTATCCGTAAATTCACAACTCCATCGATCGTGAAATTCTTAGAGAACCGGGTATTCCATGTGTTCGGAGTTCCAGAGAGTGTGTACTCAGATAATGGAGTACAGTTCCGGTCTCGGCAGTTTAAGAGCCTACTTGAGCAGTATGGCATTGAACACCAACTGACGCCCATATACTCTCCTCAGTCCAACGCGTCAGAACGGTTGAACCGCACCCTATTGGCCGCGATCCGTTCCTACGTCCACCCATCTCAAAAGGATTGGGATCGGCGATTGTCTGCCATCACATGCGCCCTGCGATCCTCGTATCATTCCGTCACCGGTGTCGCCCCTTACTTTGCCGCCTTTGGACAGCACATGATTTGCCACGGTAAATCATACCGACTGTTACGGCAATTAAAGTGTTTGGGAGACCCGGTCGTTGCGCTGGAGCCCCACGAACGTTTAGGAGACCTCCGCCAACAGATCGGACGGAAGATTAAGGCCGCAGGTAGTGCAAATGAAGCGCAGTACAATCTCCGGTCACGATCTGCTAATTTCAAAGAAGGAGATGAAGTTTTCCGGCGAAATTTCCGCCAAAGTGACGCCGCGGGGCATTACAACGCCAAGCTGGATAGGCGATTCCTGAAAAGCCGCATAAAGAAGGTAATGGGACCTAACCGTTACTTGATAACGGATCCATCGGGAAAAGAAGTGGGGATATACCACGCGAAAGACCTGCGCCGATAGATAATTGGGCACGTCTGTTTGTCCGTCCGCATATATTTTCAAAAACGCGCAAAGATTGTATACTTCCAGGCAAACATAGACATAAGTCAGTCCGTCCGTCTGTTAATTGTGTTCTTTTATTGTTCGTCATCTCTAGTCCCGACGCCGAAGGCAACCCGTGAGACACAGAAAGATCCTTCAGCTCCTTTTTCGTAATCCGCATTGCCTTGGGATCACGAGAAAATTAGCTGCCCTGTAGTAATCTAAGAACTATGGCTCTAAAAGCAGCGCTGACACAGGCACACAGCACGAACGCAATTTAATAAGGATTCAGTCGATTCAGTCACCTTCCCCATCGCAACACTCGTTTTTTTTTTCGCAGGAATAATAAGTGGAAAAATTTCCTTTGTACTTAACACCCGGGAAACAAAATTCTAAAAATGTTTAAAAAAATTTCTAATGTGTAGTATCTTATTACAATATCTTTTGAAGATAATTTAACGAATTGCGGTGTAACGCGGTATGCAAATGCTTAGAACGAAACGGTTAACCCCTTTTAATTATGAATGCTAAAATCATTGTATCATTTAACCTGTTAATTATGAATGCTAAAATCATTGTATCATTTAACCTGTTAATTATGAATGCTAAAATCATTGTATCATTTAACCTGTTAATTATATGAACGCTAAAATCATTGTATCATTTAACCTGTTAATTATATGAACGCTAAAATCATTGTATCATTTAAACCCCTTAAAATTTGTCTAATTCTTCCGATTTTCCCACCTAATTACGCCTAATTATCATAAACGACAAATTGCCTTCAATTGATAACTTAATTGAACCTACAAAAGACAGTGAAAAGGGAAATTGCAAATACCGCCGTCATAAACTACAACTGATAAGGAAAAAGTACATTTGATAGCAACAAAAAAAAAAACCTTCAATTGTGTGATTTCCCCCTTTCTGAATGGGTTCGTATTGTTCTACTTGCCCATAAAGTGTCGTAGTTGCTTGAGTGTGGAGAATATTAAATTGTGCTTGCGAAATTTGCATGCTATTGCGTCGTAAATCATGAAAATGGGTGATAACTACATAACAACATTGGAATTATCGGGGAGAGTGGCGCCGGCAAGTCGAGTCTTATGCTTCGTCTCACAAACGAGGAATTGGATGGAGATGGGGAGTGTTTCGCTCGTTTTCGATTGAATACGAGTTCCGAATTACGTTGGACGGTGAAGTGATTTGTTCTGATTGATTTTATTTTGCGTTGCATGCTTGAGTTTTTCATCCAAGCCATCGCCAATATCGTTCGGGATCTTGCATTTGTATTAGCAGTATTGTGTGACGAAAAACGAAATATGCAGATAGACATAACGTCATCTCAGTTACGCTTACTCCGGCGTGTCATCGCTCCATCGCATGCTCCGGAGTTACATCTTGGTGTTGTTTTGTAATAATCCCTTTAAAGCGGTTTGAGTAGCGATCCCGCTATAGAAATTGCATTTCGAAAAGTCAAGTGGAATTACGGGGATTGGAGGGAGTCGGTTATGGATTTTCACGGCGGTCACGTCGGATGCGGAAAGAAACTTATCATGTCGTAGGGTGTTAATATCGAAATTACCAAATACGCGTTAATGATTGCCTATGCGAATGCATATGTTAGGAAATCGGAAAGTTATCGTGGGTGAAAATAGTACAAGAGCGGTGGTGTTCATTACGGTTTCCAAGAAAAAGTGCTCGGGAATTTGGCATTTGGATGCAATAAGTGGAAGAAGATAAAATTGTTGTGGGGTTTGCGTTGGTTGAATGACGGAAAGACCGTAAATGTTTTTGGAACGGGAAAATTGATTTGAATGTGAATAAATGAGTGTCAAGTGAAAAAGAAAAATCCGCAATTGATTTATGCTTTGAAAATGGAGAGTTTTCTTTGCGGTTCTTCGTGCTGCTTCTGCGAGGTGTTGGCGATCGCGGAAAAGTTGGTGGTGCGTTGCTGCTGAAGCGTGTGCGCGACAAAGAAAAGCGTGTTTGCATCTTCCGTACAACAAAAACGAACGTTGTTGTTCAGCAGCGGAAAAAGAAAAAACTTGGCGCTCGTTGTGCGCAAGTGACGTACGAAAGTAAAATTGGAGATTGCTAGTCGGCCTTGGGTTTTCCTGCTCGCGCGGAAAACTGCTCAAGTGCAAGATAGTGTTGTGTGCGCCGGGAAAGCAGGAAATTCGCGTGGATCATTTCTCGTGAATATCACGGACTGTCTTGTGGAAACACGTCATCGCGGACGAAACTCTGGGAATAATTTTATTACCGGAAAAACTAACGAGGATTAGTTATTTCTATCCGTTTTAGTTATTTATTTCCACCCGACAAATAGTGCTCAGTGCAAGATTGCGGGACGTGAAATTTTAGTTTGTTTGATCTCAACTGTTACAAATTTTCGGTCGTCAGCAGACAACAAAGGGAAGTTATTCGTCAAGATAACGGGAAAGCCAAAACGAAAACAGTTTCAGTTTTGCCTGCTCGTGGAAGTAAATTTGTTGGGACTGTGCTGCAAGAGAGGGGGAAAATATTCTAGCGAAGAAACTCAAAGCCCGGATTTAAACATTTTTTTTTATCGCGCGTCACTTGTACTGATCCATGCGCGCCAGAAAGTTTTAATGTGTTTCGTGCTGAATTTTTCACGAATTCAACCAAGAAGCCGAAAAGGAAATTCTAAAGAAAAACGTTTTAATTTGCATGAATCTCGTTATCACGTGTGCGTTTTAGCATTTACCAAAAGAAAAAAAAAAGAAGAAGAAAAGTTGACAACGAAAATATTCCAGAAATATCGCGAGTGCTTTTAACTAATTTGCTATGCAGTATTATAACTTTACAGGACTTACTCACCTCGTCAACGAGCGCTCGTCGTCGGAAAAGGTTGGGTAAGTTCCCCTATTGTTTCATTTTTACATATATACCAATTGTTTCATTTTTTTTATATATACCAATTGTTTCTTTTTATTCAATTTATTCAATTAAGTGGGGTAATCTTTAATATATACTGCAAATACTAATTATATCAATATTAAAAAATGTTTTAATATATACACTGAATAATTTTTGTTGAACTATTTTGATTTCTTTGCTTTGTATTTACGAGAAATCAATGAAATTAAATAAAATGATGAATTAAACGGTAAAAATCGGTCTTTCCCTTCCGGTCTTTTCCAATCGGGTATAGGACCCGGTACGGTGGCAGGCTTCCACCCCAAAATATGAGCCAGCCACCGGGTACTTAAAAATTTTTCTGTTTCAGGAGACTTAATGGGTTGAGTGGCCCAAGCCAAGTGCCTTTTTATGGCATAGAGTTATGCAATTCAATTGTATAATTCTATGACATAAATTGGTCACCGGGGTACTCCCCTTCTGATGGGAAAGCTCATATAATTCAAGTTGTATGAGTTTTCCACTCAGAAGAGGAATACCTGGCCACTTCAACGATTTAACATTGGATTTATTCCGGTTGGGTGGGCATGAAGGGGCTCCACCACCACCCGGTTGCCCCTCTTTCATTTGTGGGCCCTGAATGTATTTGGGTAAAGACGAGCTCAACCCCAAATTAGTCTTTCTTGTCAGGTTGCACTTGTTCTCGCAACAAGTCGTAATTCCTTCGTGGAGGTTATCTACTGATTTGCGACTTCGGTCGTCCTCTCGAACTCTGCAAGCAATTCGTGAATGCGAAATGTTTTGTAGTGAGTCCTCGTGCCGGGGAAACGAACCCGCCCCACGACACCGCAATGCTAGCCTGCCAGCGCATTCACGCGTCTCCGGACGAGGGCATTCTCGGCAGGAATCAACACCTTCCTCTGCCGAGGCAGCAGAACATCGCTGCGGTCCTTCACGGACATATGAAAATCTCTTATTCACTACATCTTTGACTTGTTTGTTAGAGCAAATAATTTTGAAAAATAAACCTTGCAAATTAGAACCCTTGAAATTAATATGTACAAATGTCAGCCACTGTGTTATGGCTGCTGTTCGGCCTAGGTCTTTCAAATCACGGTCACAATTGGGTCTCTCAGTGTTTTTTCATCGACGGTTCGGATCAAAACGTCTTATTCAAATTTTTTCATCTTTTGGTTTGCGTGCATCGTATAATGAAACTATGAGGTATGAGGCAGCAGCAGTTCTTCATCGTCCACCTCATATTCTACCACCAGAAACTGGAACAATTATTCAATATGCTGCAGACAATGCTGATATCAATGTACATACTCTAGACGGTCATAACACGCTCCACATAATGGGTATCATTCAAATTATAACTCCAAAAGCAGCAGTTATAGCCGAAAAACCCATATCACGAGTAAACAAAGTCCTTACAGCGAAAGATTTTGCAGCAAAAGCTCATGTACCGATAAAAGTCTATCAAAATGATGGCGCAGTTGGGTATAGTAAAATAGTTGCACAAAATTTTGATTCTGAAAGTAGCACAGCAGTATCTTTACTGAAAAAAGTTGATATTTTGTGGTTGTATGGGAAATGGAAAGATTTACTATTACCTGGTTGGAACGGTTACATTGAACGTTTAACGAGTAATATCATGAATTTTTCAATGTCTCAAATTCTCTTTTTACCATTCATTCAGAAACCAGCAATTAATTACAATACTATCTACACAACTTTACTCTGCGCTTTGGAAAATACAAAACTTTATAATCACGATGTATGCATTATTACTTTTGATCAGCCTTTGTATGCAAAAGCTCGAGAAATCGTATCAGCAGCACCTGAAGGATCTGAGGTATCGAAGATCGTAGTAAGACTTGGAGGTTTCCATTTACTGATGTCTTTTTTTGGAGCAATTATTATGATTGCTTTGAATGTGTGAACATTGATATCAAAAGTGCAAATGCTACCTACATCATCGATGGAGGATACCTGTTGCATCGTGTTGTGTGAGACCGAGAGAACACATTTGAGGATATTTTGGACAAATATCTTCAGTATGTTCGTAGACACTTTGGTCACAACGTTACTATAATATTCGACGGTTACACTGATTATACAAAAAATATCAAAGCTGTAGAACAACGTCGTCGAGCTAAACAAATATCTTCATCGTCTGATACCGTTTTTCATCGATCAATGACTGCTCCGACAAAGCAACAGCAGTTTCTTGCTAATACTCATAATAAATCTCGTTTGATTTCGATGTTATGTGAAGAATTTGCAGCTGCCAATATTATTGTGAAACAAGCTCAAAATGACGCTGATGTCCTCATTATTGAAACCGCAATTGAACAATTCAGTAGCACCAATCCAACTATGGTTGTTGGAGAAGATGTAGATTTGTTAATAAAATTAACTGCACGAACACCTAGTGATAAGATCATTTACTTTTTAAAACCTGGGAGAGCTCAAGTTAGAACGAAAATATATTCTTCACAAAGTTTAACTGCGTATCCAAAATGTCAGCCTCATATATTATTCCTTCATGCGATAACTGGCTGTGATACAGCAGCAATTTTCAAAAGAGGCAAAAATACAGTATTCAAATTGTTTGAAAAACGTGAAGACTTGATTGATAATGCAACAGTATTTACAAATATTAACTCGTCAGCAGATGTTATCTTCACCAATGGAATTCGTGTTCTCCTTGCTATGTATGGAGCTCCAAAAAAAATGGAATCGATAGACAAGTATAGATATTTGAGTCTTGTGAAAAATACAAGAAACAATAAGAGATTGCAG
The DNA here is from genome assembly GCA_963969285.1 of Odontomyia ornata. NCBI lineage: Eukaryota > Metazoa > Arthropoda > Insecta > Diptera > Stratiomyidae > Odontomyia > Odontomyia ornata. The sequence continues at coordinate 272,015,037 of OZ017740.1, forward strand.
CTATCTTGTCTCCCTCCAACATCTGCTTCTGCTTATCAACACTTGTTTCGTGTGTTCTACCAAGTGCAAGTGTGGCTAGGCAATAATCTAAATCCTGAAGATTGGGACTGGAAATTGATGAATAATAGTTTGGAGCCAATCCAGACTTTACAGCCACCTGCTCCGGAAAAATTCCTCAATGCAATTTTTTGTACTTGCAAAATAAGCTGCACAAACAATTGCGGGTGCAGAAAAGTTGGATCGTATTGTTCATTGGTATGTGCCAATTGCCGAGGCCAATCTTGCACCAACATTGAATCAAATGCAACAGATGAAGATCGTTTGGAAATTGATGAGGATATAACTCATATATCTCTCTTCTTTGAGCAGTCTATACAAATTGAGCAAGAAGAGGAAGAAGACAGTGAAGAGGAAGAAACGAGTGACTATGAAGAATTTGATGATGAATGATGATGTAATTTTCTTGCTGTTAAAATTTTCGTTAAATTTAAATAAAAAAAAAATTTCATCAATAAAATAGTGTCCCATTACATTCTCTCGATTAAAATATATTGTGGAGTATTCCTACTGAGTATTCCTATTCGTAAAAAAAAGCGCCGTGTACACTTCCTCAGAGGTGGTGCGGAAATGTGTGCATATAGTCGAAAATACGACTTTCCTGCGGTCTAAAGTCACGATATCTCGAAAGCGATGCTTTGTAGAAGAAATTTGTTGAAGTCTTTTTTGTAGACAATTTTACGATCTACAAACTTTCTTTGAACTATTTTTCGATAGCTCTCATTGTTTCAGAGATATACGCAAAAAACGCAAATTTGTGACCTTTGACCTCGAATAAAAAACAACGCACAAGCGGGATCGATGGGGACTTTTGACATATCATTTGTAATGACGTATTGAAGGCCTGCACAAAAATCCAGCTTGTTGGGAATTAATGCAAACTGGAATGTCTATATTGACTGGACTATATTGTAATTTCAAAATTCAGTCAAACTAAAATAAATCGGTGAAATCGTGAAATTACCTGTGCATGCTCGTCCAGTTCATTCTGCGGAAAACATTGCTGTTGTTCGCGATAGTGTGCCCAACCTCGACTCGCTGTCGTGCCCAACAATTGAACATCTCATGAACATCACTGATACGAATTTTAAATAAAGATTTGAATTTACACGCTTTCAAGTTTCAATTGACTCAAGAGCTGAAGCCTACTAACCATTTTAAGCGTCCCCACCACGTCGAGCGGTTGGTTGAACAAACAGAAGGGAATGGTGATATTACAAAAAAAATCATCTTCAGCGACGAGGCACACTTTCACGTCAGTGGATTCGTTAACAAGCAGAATGGCCACACTTGGGCAAATGAGGATCCACGAGTGATTGCTGAAGAGCTGATGCATCCACAAATAGTGACTGTTTGGTGCGGTTTATGGGCTGATGGCGTCATCAAGCGGTACTTCTTCGAAAATGTGGACGGCCAAGCAGTTACCGTGAATGATGTTCACTATTGCGAGATGATAGTGAACTTTTTGTGGCCACAAATTCAGGCTATGGACCTGGAAGATATGTGGTTCCAACAGGATGGAGCCCCTTGCCACACAGCTAACAAAACAATGGCTCTTTGGTGCGAGAAGTTTAGTGCCCGTGTTATCTCACGTTGTGACGATGTTAATTGGCCGCCACGATCATGTGATTTGTGTGTACGTCAGTAGGCCAAGAAGAATTCAAGAGCTGAAGGATGAGATAATTCAGCACATTTATGACGTTGAACCTCAATTATGTCTCGAGATGGATCGAAGTAGTTTTTGCGTATAGACGTCTTTTAAATCGCTCCTGTCAAAAGTTTTCAAAAATTAAATTAATTTTTTAAAAACGTTAGTCCGAAGTTAATGATTATCGGAAAAAAATATTATATTGTCGAAGTAATCGACTCAGGAAATTTCTATCGAATGTTTTTACTTCGATTGGTAACGAAAAACAAATTCACAAAGAAAATTTCGCCGCTGGTACGGAGGAGCCCGACGGCTTCCCACCGTTGGGGCAACCTGGGGAAACGACGAATACGAAACTGGCGATAATCACCAAAAGAAAACATAACGAAGAAAACTCCGTAGATGGAGGGTGCAAGCTGCAAATAATCGCGGACAATCAACAAATGGCCAAATTGCAGAAAGACAATGATGAACTAAGGCAAGAGATACAGTCTCTCAAGGATCTTTCCAAGAAAGGGATGAAGCCTCCAAAGACGCAGCCCCAAAATCAATGGCAACAGGTGACAAAGCCGAAAAAAAGTACAAAGCAAGTAAATCCAGAGGAAGTTCTAAGTGCTGGTGGCACCAACGAGAGCCAAAATTATTTTGCAGCGCTGGAGGGATTAACCGAAGATATGGAAATCGAAGAAAACATCGGAGGTAATTTTAATCAAGATAATGACGTTAATTTTATTCAATATTTAAAGAACAAAAATAAGGAGAAAAAACCAGCCCGCAGTTCTGCTGGTTCCTCTGAAAAAGCTTCCAACAAGACAGAAAAAGTTCCGCCAATAAACGTGTTCGGACAAACCGGGAAAGATATGGTTCGGCTATTGGCAGCCGAAAATAAACTGGCCAATTTCGAAATCAAAAGAGTTAATGCCGAAAAATTAACTATAAGGACGAAATCACTGGTTGATTTCAAGTTAGCCAAAGATGCTGTAGTGAATAAATAAGTTCAATAAGTCCGTGAAGGATTGCAGCGATGTTCTGCTGCCTCGGCAGAAGAAGGTGTCGGTATCTGCCGAGAATGCCCTCGTCTGGAGACGCGTGAGTGCGCTGGCAGGCTAGCATTGCGGTGTCGTGGGGCGGGTTCATTTCCCCAGCACGAGGACCCACTACAAGAAAAAATTTTGCACTCACGAAGTCGGTTGGAGATCAAGAGGCGACCGAAGTCGCAAAAATTCTAGATAACTACACCGAGGGAGATAGAACTTGTTGCGAGAACAAGTGGAACCTGAAAAGAAAGGCGGACTTGGGGTAACCTCGTCATTACGCGACGAAGTTCATGGCCCACAAATGAAAGAGGGGCAATCGGGTGGTGGTGGAGCCCCTTCGCACCCACCCAACCAGAATAAATCCATATATATTTTGTTGCAGTGGCCAGGTATTCCTCTTCTGAGTGGAAAACTCATACAACTTGAATTGCATGAGTTTTCCCATCAGAAGGGGAGTACCCCGGTGACCAATTTATGCCATAGAATTATACAATTTGATTGCATAACTCTATGCCATAAAGAGGCACTCTGCTTGGGCCACTCAACCCGCGACGTAACCTGAAACGAGAAGTATTGTTTAAGTACCCGGCGGCTGGCTCATGTCTTGAGGTGGGAGCCTGCCACCGTACCGGGTCCTATACCCGGTTAGAGTCGGGAGAAAAGAAAGACCGATTTTGTGGGAAAATTAGCACTTCATTATATTATTCATTTTATTCCCATACAACTATAAACATTTTCATTTAGAATACTTTCCCGATTTACGAATGTAGATAGATTTGCAAGTCGTAAATATAATATATATATATATATATATATATATATATATATATATATATATATATATATATATATATATATATATATATATATATATATATATATATTGTATTAAGCTTTGAAATATTTCCAACAAATTAATTATCTATAATTTAGAACAGACTAGGTGCAATACGTAGAGAATGTAATCATGTGTGGACGTATTACAAAACTCGCGAAATATTCCTTTCATTAATTTTCAATGATAAACCAAGAATGGTCGCCGAGTTTCAAGTTGGAATTACTAATCATAAAAAATGAATTCAACCAAAAGAATAATCAAATAAACCATTGATTACAACTTTGAACGCTCATAAAATTGCTTTTCTACTAAACTGGAAATTTAAATTAGTTTTTTTTTTGACATGTATTAAAAATTTAATTATGCTACCAACTTGATTAGTTGAATATTTTTAAATTTTTTGTAACATATGAAAATCCACAGCTTTCAAGAAAAGTAATGACTTTTCATAAGCAAACAAAGAACATTTTTGCTACAATTAGTTCAACAATAAAAAGCTTTACTTAGATTTTACTGTTTTATAATTTAACAAAAAGAAATTAAAAATGTAATGGAGAAGAAAACAAAATAATTGCTTTGGAATTAACTCAAATTTTGATTGAAAAACGAATATATACTTATTTTTGAATTGTAAAAATAGTTGAAATATGTAATTAACTTCTTCCTATTTATTTATATGAATTTGATTTTTTTTTTGAAATGGAAAAAACATGCAAAAAATTTATATATAGATAACACAATAAAAGGGTACTCACCCGCATGGTCCTCCGAGTGCACGACGACGATGCAGATGGTCCTACATGAATAAATTAATAAAGCACAATAACACTAAATCCAATTTTGAATTGTTTTTCTTATATGGGAACATGTAACCTCTTACAACATCTATATTGTTTTCTTCTTAGACTTTTATTTTAGCTTAGTTTTGACTTCGTACACTTTTTGTTTTAAAATTATAGTTAAATAAAAACGTTTATGGATATGAAAGTTGTTGAATGTGGTATTAGTTCTTTTATTGCTGCTATCGTTGGCGTAATACGTTGAGGCGTTGACGGTCGGCCCGAATTTAAGCCGCTATATAAGTATTTGGCTATCTTTTCAGATGTTTTCAACATCGCAATAATTTAGCAGAGAACAACGTAACAAGTAGTCTTTTCGCAAAGAACTCACATCCAACTTTAATGACCTGATGCGCACGACATATTAAATCCAAATCCTTTTACATCTTTATCAGGATCACTCCATAATAGACTGCATAATAAGCCAGTGTCGGGAACATCATTGGGCCGCATTAATCGACGTATTTGTCCCATACCTTGTAAATCAGGACTTAAACCACCATGACAACAAAATATTTACTCATCGATAATCGCTGCTACCGGTAAACAATTGAAACAATCAGTGAATGGTTTCCATAATTTTACATTATACCGTCACTTGCATTCATCATAGAATCCATCAATTCTATTAATACTGGCGCGTTCGTGGTTACCACGTAGTAAAAAGAAATTTTCCGGGTATTTGATTTTGTTGGCAAGCAACAAGCAGCTTGTTTCAAGCGGTTGTTCACCTCTATCGACATAATCACCCCAAATTAAATAATTGTCTGCTAGTGGAAATCCACCATATTCGAATACTCGCAACAAATCCGTATACTGTCCATGTATATCAACGCATATAATTAGCGGTGCTTCCAATTCGAGCAGGATTGGCACAAATTTTCATCGGGTCATTTTCACTTTACGATCACTTCACAGTTTCGCGTACAAACTTGAACATTCTCTTACGCGACACCGTTAGTTTTAATGCCCAATTGTACCGTAGCGCGCGAAACTGAAGACGTGTCTAATTGACAAAATCAATTGTTGCGACCCTTCTTCTTTCACCCTTTCATGCACTCAAAATGAATATCCGTTCTTGGAATTTCGCGACTCATTCCATTACACGATGCTTGTTACAATCTTCTCAAATTTCTCCCACAAGTTTATCACAATCCGTTTTTCCACGCGCAAAACTTATTCTAGGCTCTTGCCGATTATACGGAAACGTGCATATTCGCCATCACATTCTCCCCGACGTGATCACGGTCCCGGTCAGAAGCGGACTCCCCTCTCGTCGCAATTCGCCGATCGGATTGTGGCAAAACGAACATATAAAGTGAATCTTCCGTCTCGTACTCTTTATCAGACTCTTCTTCTTCCTCTTCTACGACGACCTGTTTTGATTTTAGGAATTTTAAATCTTCCACAGTACGTCTCTTGCGGAACTCGTAGGCTAGCGGGAAAATGTGTTCAATTGCTGCTTTTCACTGCCCACATCTTTAGCCTGTTGCTCTTCGGTTATCTTTTTATTCTTCTTTTCATTTTGTAGATGATTTTCGAGCAGTTTATCAAATTTAAATTCGAGTTTATTCAAATGACTCAATCGTATTAATTTTGATTTAGATGATTTGCCCTTTTTGCCAGTTTTGCAGGCTTGGTAAACCGCCATTGCAGCATACTGAGGATGTGATGTATCAATATCGCTTTCATTATCAGCTACGCTTTCATTATCAGCTACCATTTCCAAAAATTGTGTAGCTTTCTTTTGATGTTCGTGTAGACCTAGCTGTATGCAAATTTCATTTATGCCGACTAGTTTGTTGAGCTCAAAGATTTTCTCGAAAGTTCGTTTATAGTTTTCGTATGCCGATTCGTATTCCAGATAATTTTAATCCCATTTCCAAATCAAGGATTATTCCTAGTGGTGAAGATGCAAGATCATTACATATTATCGTTTTGGCATATTCATTGACTGTGCAGCCCGCTCGAGATGATTTGATTTCCAAAAGACGAAGAAGTTCAGTTGTCTTCTGTTTCAATCTTTCTTCGCCCTGAAGTCCTAATTTTTGGATTCATTTGGGTGAAGTGGAGGTGTAGTTATTCGAAGATTTTCTAAATTTGATTGCCATTGTGCCAGGTTTGTTGATTTTAACGCTGTGCTGCTGGTTGCGGAGAGGGTTTGTGTAGCATGCTGACTTATTGTTCGGCTTAGCGTTCGTGTGACTTATGATTAAAGATATTTTCCAAATCTTCATATGAAATATTTTGTTCTGCTTTTTAGGTATTATTTCCAAGAGTGTGATCTAACTTTAGCTACTATCTGTTTCAAGGCATATTATTTTACTGTGTTGCAACTCAACCTCCAGGCGATTTATGTAGTTTATTCCAAGCATTGCTAAATCGCAATAATCTATTCAGGAGTAGCTCCATCTTAATTACAAGCTAGTAAAAGCTTACTCACAATTTAGAAGTTTGTTACTTAATCGCAGCATTTTCCTACTCGATTACTACAATGCGCTGATTTCTGGGAAGGTTCCACACTTTACCTATACCCCAAAAAGTGAAAAAAATCAGACCTTCTTGTTGAAGGTCGATCTTTTTCAGGTGCTCAAGGAGGCTGCACCAGATATTGATTTTATTTCAGTCAAAGCTTTTGCGACACGAAGGTCGACCATAGAAAGGAAGAATTTACCACTTTACCTGGTACAAATTGCAAATAAGAGCAGTCCAAGTGCCCTTCAACAAATAAGGTACTTGAATTTCAGAGTGGTGAGAATGCCTCCAGAAAAGAGAAGTCAACCAGTGTTACCGTTGTCAAAGATTTGGACATTCGGCTGCCAATTGTGCCATGCACTATCGTTGCGTTAAATGCAAAGACGTTCATGCTCCCGGTGAGTGCAAATTGGCTCAGACGGAGCCTAAAGAAAAATTATACTGCGTTAACTGCGGTGTTTTTGGTCACCCAGCATCATATCGAGGATGCTCCCGATATCAAGATGCAAAAGTTAAATTTGCTCCAAAGCAAACACAAGTACACCATAATATCATACCTTCCAACTTCGTCAAGCCCAGAGTATCATTTGTACTCGCCGCTAGAGGACCAGCAGAAAATGCTGGAAATAATGTAAATAATGTAAGTGGCAGTAATGAGCTGCTTCTCAAAATTTACCAGCAACTTAATTCTTTATCGGAGAGAATCGACAAACAAGATTCAAAAATTAACTTTGCTTTTCAGCGTTTAGGTCTTTCAAATGCCTAATAATAACTTGTCATCCAGTCATATTCCCATGGATAGGCTTCGCCTGATATCAATCAACGTCAACTCTATCGTTGCCATACATCGGCGTGATTATCTCCTTGAATTTATTGTTAAGCAAAAGCCTGACATCATACTTCTCACTAAAACCCACCTCAATTCATGGCGTTCCATGGAATTCAAAGATTTTGCACTCGTAAGAAACGATAGGGTAATAGGTGATGGGGGAGGTGGCACCGGGATATTGGTTCGAAGACCCTATTGTTTCCAAAATATTGAAAAAGTTGAATTCAAAAACTTTGAATTTCTTGAAGTGTCCGTCATCAAAATTTCACTGCCAGGTGGGGATAACCTCTTCGTTATCTCTGCCTATGCAACTGGTCAAAATGTCCTCAAGTTCAAGGAGGAACTCAATTCCTTGTTTGAAATACTTGAACTGAACAGGCTGCATAGTTATTATATTTTTGCTGGTGACCTGAACGCCAAGCATACATCATGGCTAAACGCCAGCAATAATCCAAGAACCGTATTCCTGAAATCGTGGATAACAGAGAACCAAATTGAATACAGGTGCAACCTATATGGGTCGGAGTTCTCAACATACCCTAGGACAAATTCATATTTGGACCTCTGCATTGCTGACGCAAGACTTGAATTCAGCTTTAATAGTCCTTAACGGAAACTGCAGGTGCTTCCTTACGATAGCGACCATAACGCAATCGTAATGGAAATCAATCATCAAAGGGATGATTTCTTCCTCATTCCAGTTCAACATGAAAACCATCGGTTGAATTTCAAAAAAACAGACTGGGGAAAGTTTCAAAAGAAGCTTAATCCGGAGTACCAGAAGCAATGTCCTCCTTCTGAAGATGGCAACACTCGCTCAATGGTTCCTAATGACAGAAATCTAACTGACGATGAAATAGATCTCTATTTGTCGAAGTTAGAGAAACTGACGTTGGAAACGATTGAGAAAGTTGTTCCCAAGATTAAACATCGAAACAATATGGAAGGATATGAAACACCAACCATCGCAAGGTTGAAAAGATTGAAGAGCCTTCTTCTCACACGCGTCAACAATATTTATCGACGATTTTTGGACTACAACCATCCCTCGTTGGCTTTGTTGAAATTACACCTGAAGAATGTCCGGAACTTAATCCGTTCATACTTCAGGAGTGAGGTCAGCAATCAATGGGCGGAAAGACTGAGGGGTATTAGCCCACAGGACCCAGATAGCGTTTTCGCGAAAGTGAATAGCTTATTCCGCAGGAAGTCTCGAGTAAAGGTATCGAATCTTGAAGTCGCTAGTGATGAGATAAATCTTCTCGATAGGGCTGGTATCGAAATTGATAGTACGACTCCAGATAGAAATGGAAACAGGACTATATGTGATAGATTGCAGAAACTTACCCTGATTGGAACACATTTTGAATTGGTTCATCCGCCAAACCCAGAGAGAAGGAATGAAATATTTTCAGAGGTCATTGAAGCAAAAGTTTCCGACTTCAAATTAAGCCTGAACGGCCAATCAATTCTTCATTTCGATGAAACATTAACATCTGACCTCATACTTGTGTTTCATATTTCGCAGAATAAACAACAAAAAATCATGTGGTACTGACGGTATTCCAAATTAGTTCTCTGACATTTGCCGGAGGTTTCTATTAAGAATTATTGCATATTGTTCAACAACATGTTGAACAATTCATATTTCCCAAATGAATGGAAAAAGGCTAAGGTATTCCCAATCTTGAAGAAAGGAAAAGAATCTTCATGGCCTAAAAGCTATCGCCCAATCAGCTTGCTGTCTAACATCAGCAAGGTGTTTGAAGTGATACTCAACAGAGCATTAAACGCCCACATTGAGAAATATGAGTCGATGCCGAATTGCCAATTTGGTTTTCGTGCCAGGCATTCGACCATACATGCAATAACGAAAGTAACCTCAGACATCTGTTGGAAACTAAACAACAAAGGATGAGTTGGAGCATGTCTCATTGATATGGAGAAAGCCTTCGATACGGTGTGGTTAGATGGACTAATTTTCAAACTTCTTCAGGACAGGTTCCCCAGACCCCTTGATGTGTAATATGTTATGCGGTAAATCATTTGTTGTAACTGATGGAAATCTGACAACAATGCGCGAATTCAAGTTCTTGAATGGTCTACAGCAGAGAACAGTTACTGCGCCCCTGCTCTTCTCAATATTCATTCGCAAGCTATTGAACAGCTTTGATTTTAATGTCTCGCCAACGCGATCATTGGTAGCGTTTGCTGATGATCTGGTCATCTATACGGCAGACCGAAAAGCTACAATAGCTCAGAGCAGTCTTCAAAAAAATATTTAATGATGTGCAGCTCTACACCGACAATTGGCGAATGAAAATCAATGCGCAGAAGTGCGAAACAATTTTGTTTCGGACAACGCTGCAGGGGGCCAGTCAAGACCTGAAACGTAATTGGAAGGATTTCCACATTATGGCTGGTGAGTGTAGTTCAGAACGGGTTCCACATAAATCCTGTGTTCGATACCTCGGTGTTCATCTCGATCTGTATCTGTACTATACGGAACATGTCAAAATCCTGCTCAGTAAAGCACTAAAAGTAGTCATGGCCCTTCGGCGACTCTTTCATTCCAGATACATTGATCAAAAAGTCAAAGTTATTTGTTACAAGACCCTGGTTAGGCCAGTTTTGACACACGGATGCCAGATCTGGTACAACCAGAGTGCTAGTACTATGGAAAGATTAAGAGTTTTCGAAAGGAAATGTCTTCGTGCATGTTCTGGTTTGTACAGAAAGCCTGAGACGGATTGGAAGCACTATATATCGAATAGAAAAATTTATCAAACCGCTCAAGTGACAAGAGTCGATATCTTCATATTGAAACTTCTTCGGAATCATATCGCAAGATCTGTAACTGTGAGTGAAAACCCTTGGATTTCACAGCCGTTCCACCCTACAGACGGGTATATTGTGACTTGCCTCACTACTGGCTTCGTTCCTCCAGAAGCATTCGTGTATTTGGACATGAATCGATCTGTTTTTGATTCTGACGGCGTCCCAATCATATATCACGTTTACTGACGGGCCACCGATAAGAAGATAAAATATCCTCCGAATCTGAGTTCACGAGACCAACAATTCCAATGGAGATACTCATTTGCTAGATTCGTTGAGGCTGGTCGAGCTGAGGTGGAACAATCTAGGTATTGGTGGCTGAATGACAATGTCTAAATTATTCGTGTTTATTTTCTGTTTTTGTGCTTTTTCTCGTTACTTAGTTTTTTTAGATTCATCTCATTATTGCTACATCTAGTATTGTTGTTTATTTGTATTATAAATTAGGTATAGGTTTCAATATAAGGTAACGTTTTTTGTTTTTTTTTTTTTTGATTGAACTTATTTAGAATTAGGGTGTAACATATTAGGTAGAGGATATAAGTTCATTGTTGTGTTAGTAGTATAAGTAATATTTGAATAATGCTGGTTGGTTTTTTCTCCTTTTTCCAATTGAATCAAAAAATATCTAATAATCTTAATTAATTTAAGTTTGCAAGTGTATTTTTTTCATTAAATGTGTTAACTTGATAACGTATAAATTTAGAGAGCCATTCGGGCCATTAAGTTTTTCATAGTTTTATTGTTTGGAATTTGCTTTATGTTCTTTTAAAAATTTATAGCGATTGGTATTAAATAAAGCGCTTTTGACTTTGACTTTGACTCAATTATGTCAAAGAGTTATTGAAAATATGGAGCATTGGATAGAAGTATCCCACCGTGGCTGTGGCGAGCATTTGGGCGGTATTTTGTTTCCCACATAATTTTCATAGATCGTTCTATTATAATAAAAAATATTAACATAATTCTCTGAAAACTTTTTGTTTTATGTACAATTATCATCGTGCGTTTTGGTTGGACCACCCTTTATGTATATACATATATATATATATATATATATATATATATATATATATATATATATATATATATATATATATATATATATATATATATATATATATATATATATATATATATATATATATATATATATATATATATATATATATATATATATATATATATATATATATATATATATATATATATATATATATATATATATATATATATATATATATATATATATATATATATAAATATATATAATATATATATAATATATATATAAATATATATATATATATATATATATATATATATATATATATATATACCTATATATATATATATATATATATATATATATATATATATTTATATATATATATATATATATATATTTATATATATATATATATATATATATATATATATATATATATATTTTATATATATTTATATATATATATATATATATATATATATATATATATATTTATATATATTTATATATATATATATATATATATATATATATATATATATATATATATATATATATATATATATATATATATATATATATATATGTATATACATAAAGGGTGGTCCAACCAAAACGCACGATGTTAATTGTACATAAAACAAAAAGTTTTCAGAGAATTATGTTAATATTTTTTATTATAATAGAACGATCTATGAAAATTATGTGGGAAACAAAATACCGCCCAAATGCTCGCCACAGCCACGGTGGGATACTTCTATCCAATGCTCCATATTTTCAATAACTCTTTGACATAATTGAGTCAAAGTCAAAGTCAAAAGCGCTTTATTTAATACCAATCGCTATAAATTTTTAAAAGAACATAAAGCAAATTCCAAACAATAAAACTATGAAAAACTTAATGGCCCGAATGGCTCTCTAAATTTATACGTTATCAAGTTTACACATTTAATGAAAAAAATACACTTGCAAACTTAAATTAATTAAGATTATTAGATATTTTTTGATTCAATTGGAAAAAGGAGAAAAAACCAACCAGCATTATTCAAATATTACTTATACTACTAACACAACAATGAACTTATATCCTCTACCTAATATGTTACACCCTAATTCTAAATAAGTTCAATCAAAAAAAAAAAAACAAAAAACGTTACCTTATATTGAAACCTATACCTAATTTATAATACAAATAAACAACAATACTCGATGTAGCAATAATGAGATGAATCTAAAACAAGTTGGGTAGACAGACCTATGCTCATGTCAGAAGGGTTTTGTACTCAACTTACAAAATGCCGTAACCAGCAACGAATAAAATTAAGAAACACGTCATGTTCGAGGATCATACTATTATTAACTAAGTTGGAAGAATATTTTAATTCTGAGGTATTTGTTAAAATTATACCCATAAATATCTCGCTTGATAATTTTTCCAGATTTTTTTAGATCACGGGTGTCTATTCGCGAGGGAGAAAACACATTTTTCATGTATTCCCCCCCCCTCTGTGCCCCACTGAAGCAAAAACTGTCAGTTTAAGAACTGTTTTGAAAAGCTCTCATAGAGAACTTTCATTTGATACTCATATCGGCTACGTTTCATGAAATTTTTTTTCAGGGGCCACTCCTCTGTACTGTAAGCATCGATTCATGTCCTATTTTTTCGAATCCTAGAATGGCTACAAAATCCTTTTGCTAGGAGCTCTCTCCTGCCTCTTTGACTTGTTTCAATTGTATGTAGTCATCCTCATGATATCTATCATTCCTGAAACTTTCATGCAAATCCTAGCAAAGCTGTAGTGTCTAAGTTGGTAAAAAGCGCATATGGCTCCATAGCCATATGTTTCCATAGTAATACAGGGCATATTGTTCCATAGTAACACAGGAAAATTCAAATCGCTATAACTTCGTTAAATACAAATCGATCTTTATGAAACTTTCAGGAAAGATCAATCTTATAAATAGTCATATGTTTGCTAAATTTTATTGAATTTAAGGGTACCATTTAGATTTTATTCAAGAAAACATAAAATCGATAAATCATACTATTACTAACAAAGTTGAGTGAATTTCGACTTCTCATGTATTTGTTCTTATTGTACTCATTAAGGCCTACATTCATGATTTTTTTCAGGTTTTTCGGATGGAAGGTGTCCAATCGCGAGGGGGGGGTACGCGAAAAGTTCGTACATTTCCCCTTCCCCTGCCCCGCTCGGTACTCATAAGGCAATTTTAAGACCTGTTTTCAAAAGATCTCATTGATACCTTTCCAATGACACCCTACTCGACTACCATTGGTGAAAATTTTTTTTTGAGGGGTCAACTCCCTATATGGGGAGACCCCCCTTAAACCCCTTCGAAAAATTTTTTCACCCTTGAACTTTCAAGAGGTCACTACTTCTGACCTTACCACAAAGTTTCATGGCTGTAGCCTCTATAGTTTCGGAGAAAAAGTGCTGTGACATACAGACGGACGGACGGACGGACGGACGGACGGACGGACGGACAGACGGACAGACGGACACAGGTCGTGATTGCAATAGGGTTTTGTATTTTAGTACAAAACCCTAAAAACGAAGTAACGAGAAAAAGCACAAAAACAGAAAATAAACACGAATAATTTAGACATTGTCATTCAGCCACCAATACTTAGATTGTTCCACCTCAGCTCGACCAGCCTCAACGAATCTAGCAAATGAGTATCTCCATTGGAATTGTTGGTCTCGTGAACTCAGATTCGGAGGATATTTTATCTTCTTATCGGTGGCCCGTCGGTATATGTGATATATGATTGGGACGCCGTCAGAATCAAAAACATATCTATTCATGTCCAAATACACGAATGCTTCTGGAGGAACGAAGCCAGTAGTGAGGCAAGTCACAATATACCCGTCTGTAGGGTGGAACGGCTGTGAAATCCAAGGGTTTTCACTCACAGTTACAGATCTTGCGATATGATTCCGAAGAAGCTTCAATATGAAGATATTGACTCTTGTCACTTGAGCGGTTTGATAAATTTTTCTATTCGATATATAGTGCTTCCAATCCGTCTCAGGCTTTCTGTACAAACCAGTACATGCACGAAGACATTTCCTTTCGAAAACTCTTAATCTTTCCATAGTACTAGCACTCTGGTTGTACCAAATCTGGCATCCGTATGTCAAAACTGGCCTAACCAGGGTCTTGTAACAAATAACTTTGACCTTTTGATCAATGTATCTGGAAGGAAAGAGTCGCCGAAGGGCCATGACTACTTTTAGTGCTTTACTGAGCAGGATTTTGACATGTTCCGTATAGTACAGATACTGATTGAGATGAACACCGAGGTATCGAACACAGGATTTATGTGGAACCCGTTCTGAACTACACTCACCAGCCATAATGTGGAAATCCTTCCAATTAAGTTTCAGGTCTTGACTGGCCCCCTGCAGCGTTGTCCGATAAAAAAAATTGTTTCGCACTTCTGCGCATTGATTTTCATTCGCCAATTGTCAGTGTAGAGCTGCACATCATTAAACATTTTTTGAGGATTGCTCTGAGCTATTGTAGCTTTTCGGTCTGCCGTATAGATGATCAGATCATCAGCAAACGCTACCAATGATCGCGTTGGCGAGGCATTAAAATCAAAGCTGTTCAATAGCTTGCGAATGAATATTGAGAAAAGCAGGGGCGCAGTAACTGTTCCCTGCTGTAGACCATTCAAGACTTTGAATTCGCGCATTGCTGTAAGATTTCCATCAGTTACAACAAATGATTTCCCGTATAACATATTACACATCAAGGTGTCTGGGGAACCTGTCCTGAAGAAGTTTGAAAACTAGTCCATCTAACCACACCGTATCGAAGGCTTTCTCCATATCAATGAGACATGCTCCAACACATTCTTTGTTGCTTAGTTTCCAACAGATGTCTGAGGTTACTTTCGTTATTGCATGTATGGTCGAATGCCTGGCCCGAAAACCAAATTGGCAATTCGGCATCAACTCATATTTCTCAATGTGGGCGTTTAATGCTCTGTTGAGTATCACTTCAAACACCTTGCTGATGTTAGGCAGCAAGCTGATTGGGCGATAGCTTTTGGGGCATGAAGATTATTTTCCTTTCTTCAAGATCGGAAATACCTTAGCCTTTTTCCACTCATTTGGGAAATATGAATTGTTCAACAACACATGATTTTTTGTTGTTTATTCTGCGAAATATGAAACACAAGTCTTCATAGCTGACAAAATAATCAATAAGATTCAAGCTCGGTATGAGGTCAGATGTGAATGTTTCATTGAAATGAAGAATTGATTGGCCGTTCAGGCTTGATTTGAAGTCGGAAACTTTTGCTTCAACGACCTCCGAAAATATTTCATTCCTTCTCTCTGGGTTTGGCAGATGAACCAATTCAAAATGTGTTTCTGCAATCCATCACATATAATCCTGTTTCCATTTCTATCCGGAGTCGTACTATCAATTTCGATACCAGCTCTATCGAGAAGATTTATCTCATCACTACCGACTTCAAGATTCGATACCTTCACTCGAGACTTCCTGCGGAATAAGCTATTCACTTTCGCGAAAACGCCATCTGGGTCCTGTGGGCTAATACCCCTCAGTTTTTCCGCCCATTGATTGCTGACCTCACTCCTGAAGTAAAATAACTTATGCGAAATAAAAAAAAATAACTTATGCGAACGTTGAATATTTGAATTAGATGCACTCAAAAATGTATACCAAATAGACGTTTTATCAATTACTTCATCGGTTTGATGGGGTTGTTCTGTCTGCTCGTCTTCCTGTTGCATTTTGCCCATTATTATTTCGTTGACTTTTCTTTTAGTATCTTCGGCTGAGATTCTGTCTTTAAAGGGAATACCTGTAGTTTTGGACCTAGGATCTAAAAATTAGATACCGCTAACATAGCACTGCGCTCAATCCGTCCCAATCGATCCATCTGTTAGAACTCGTTCATCAAAATATTTGCACATTTTTTAACGGCTTGAGTATAGTTACGGTACTCTTCCTTCTTTAAAAAACTATCCAACACATCCACTAATCCATTTACCATAGGAATGAGTCCACAACCAGTTGGGAATTTTCAAGAACTTTGAACTTGTGTAACATCGTTGAATGGACTTAAAACTTGGGAAAGTTCATTGACAATTTTCCATTCATTTGCGTTGATCATCTGAATATCAATATTAAGATGTGCCAATGCTGTAGTTAAAAGAATTTGAAATTCTTTTAACCGTTTCAACATGAAATATGTTGAATTCCACCTCGCTGGCATAGAATTGATAATGCGTTTAGCATTCTCGATAGCTTCTTTTTTTTGCTATTTTTCGCTTAAATCTAGAGTTAGCTATAAGTCATAATGGACCTAATGATTTAAATGGTGAAGAGTTATATCAGGAGCTTTGAATACTGTCATCACTCATTAAACCTAATCTTTCGAGTTTAGACAGTTTGAATTATATATTTAAGACAAACTTGGATCAAGTATTTCCCAATTGATGTTTGCTATCAAAATTTTAAACACTTTACCGATAACGGTGGCATCAGGAGAACGCAGTTCCTCAAAAGCAAAATTAATAAAGAATTACTTAGGGGCAACAATGACTCAAGAACAATTGGTAAGATGATCTGTTTTGGCAATTGAGAAAGAGCTCGTAGAAGAACTGGAATATTACGACCTTATAGAGGACTGAGCACAATTAAAGGCTCCGAAAGTTTAGTTTGTTTAGTTCATGGTAAGTGAGATTTCATATATCAGGGGGTTTTAATTCAATTTAGATCTACTAGTTTTGTGCTTTGTCTATGCTCGTAACTCTTTCCATCTGTTTGTCCGTTACAGCACGTTTTCTTAGAAACAAGTGATGTTGCGATCATCAAACATTTAAGAAAGGTCAAAAGTAGTCGTCTCTTGAGAGATCAGGCCTTTAAAATATTTTCATAGTGTAATAATCGAGCATTCTGCCCAGGCAAACTATTTGAGGAACCATTACGAAAAAATACCATTTCAGATTAATAATAACGCAATAAGTGCGGAACAATTTGATACGCAACTTATTAACATTATTATTACTAACCCGAAATAAACCCTGCCACTATCATCGCTATCATTTTCGATAAAAAGTTTTTCCGAAATAAAAAAAACAAATAAAATCATAATGGCAACCCCGTTGCGGCACAATCTAGCGAATCAATTGCTAGATTGTCGCAACGAGAATCTCCCACTACCGCCATGAAGAGGCTTGTCGAGTTGAGCAAAATTGATACGTAGGGGGCCTCAATGGGAGACAACGAGTGGCAAAGATCGCGTGGGGAGAAGGAAGAAATAAGTTTTTCGTCCGGGTGGACGGGAAACATTTGTTCGCTGATCTCATTTCGATTATTTTTGAAAGAAGGAGATAAGTGAATTAGACAGAAACTGAATATAAAATTCAGTTTGAGTATTGAGTTTCAGTTGCGATTGAGATTTACTACACGTACGGTGTGTCGATGCATCGGATGAGAATAAGAAGTCTAAATATTAATGCACGAGTGATCGATTGCTAGCTTAACGATTTGCGAGAAATTATTGTTGGATTAATGTGCACAAGATTTTATGTGATTATCCGCGATCGGGTGAGTTTGCATTCACATCCGTGTATGCAATTAGGAAGTTTGTAAAACGGTGATCAAATAGTGGCATTCTTCGCCTGATAGTAGAGCCAAATATGAAGTTTTAAAAGTGATCTGTGTGGGATTCGAAATACACTTGAGAAAAATGTCACAAAACTCCCCTACCGCCACTGAGATGTTTTTTTTTCAAGTGTTTGGTTCTTTGGTGAACAAAAATGAGCCCTTCAACTAGATAATAGTGATTCTGTAGAATACCTTCCCAATTCGAACTCGTGGACACAGTGGACCTCAAATACATCCTGCTGTGTCATAATATTAACAAGCGTGTATATAAAAAAACAAAAGTAGTGAAGTTAGCATTTTACACAGCCCATGGGTGTTCTATTGTTGTCATCAACTCTTTAAAGTGTTTGTGAGGCTAGTCGATTCCCTGTAAGTTGCGCTTCGCGGAAGGTCTTATCGCTAATACTATTTGCAACGCACAAAATTGTGTTCCAGCCTGGGTAGTTTTTTTTTGGCCGCAGAGTGTACAGGAAATGCAGCAGACAAACGAGGTCATCGGTATGACACTCACTGACATCTTGTTAACTGTCTTGCGTCGCTGGAAAATATTGGAAATTATGAAAGCTAGCGCTAATTGCTGTTAGGAAGCTGAAACGAATTTGTAACGATAATGTGATAATGCCACTTTATTTTGCCCTTTGTAAACAGTTTAGTCATATCGTGTTAAATTTGAAAGCGATAGATCTACCGTAAAAAAAATGGAAGTAAACATACTCATGATGCTAATGGAAGTAATGCAGTAACGAATTGTGTGAAATATCAAAAATAAAATAAACTGCAGGCCCTCATCCACCGCAAACACAAGCGCTCGTCAGAGGTGGACTAGGTGAGTATCCTTTTTGATATTAA
Organism: Odontomyia ornata; assembly: GCA_963969285.1. NCBI lineage: Eukaryota > Metazoa > Arthropoda > Insecta > Diptera > Stratiomyidae > Odontomyia > Odontomyia ornata. The sequence continues at coordinate 272,034,128 of OZ017740.1, forward strand.
AGAAAACCAATGAATGACAAAAATAAGCAGAAAACTATTTAAAATGCTTTCATTTTCAGACCTTTTTTATCATATTGTATTTGCGTAATATATTTTAATGGTGAACAATTTAATTTGAACAATTTAGTAAGGTTCACTTTTGATAAATTCATTTTTGACTGGTTTTTATATTTGAATTATTTAATATAAATGTAAAATACCTCAATGTGCTAACTATTCCTTATATAGAAATGTTCAATGAAACCAACTGGGATGTAAAGCAATTTGATTTATCGATAGGATTATATGTAGTGAAGAGATAAAAAGAGATTGGTCTTGTCATTTCGCTCAAGCCCTGACCAAGTATGGGACCCGCCACGTTGGCTCGCCTCTCCACTCATGAGCTAGCCATCGGGTGAGCACACCCCCTTTTTCTATATTGTTACAGGCGCTCTTGTGGAATGAAATGGCCTTCGACTTGGGTTTCCCATTTTTGTGAAAGTATTATGTGGTTCCATCATATCGAAATTTAACGTAAATCCGAAGATTCTTATTTTTCATTTAAAGGGAAAATTCACGTGCATTATGCTTGCATAAATTTTTTATTTAGATGGAAAATATACGCCACGTCTACAATGGATCTTGATCTGGACGGAGAGGTGCGAGTGAGCACCGGTCCTACCTGGATGACCCACTCTTATTTGAAGGTCGTAGGTATCAAGTAGTAAAGACGAGATCCTGTCGAGTCCCGGGTGTGTTAATCAGGCTCGGTTTGTAGTACTTTAGTATTAAATCCCTTCGATATGTTACCTCGGCCTCAGCACCGTCGAATCATGACTCTATCTTTTAATTCGTGACGCGACACCACGATGCTAGCCTGCCAGCGCATTCACGCGTCCTCAGACAAGGCCAAATCTTCACTTACTGAGGCAGCAGACTAGCGCTGCAGTCCCCTTTGGACACATGAACATCCATCAATTCACTACAAAAGGTAGTCAAATATTTCTACTTCGTCTAAGGCCAATTTTATTTTTCCTTCTTTTTTCTGTCCGTCGGGCCTGCTTTAAATTTGCTTGAGGACACGTTTTGGCTTCTTTTAGCCATCTTTAGTTCAATTTTATAGCTCGGGCTAATCTGCAGATGGCTAAACGATGCCAAAACGCGTACTCAAATAAATTTAAGCAAACCCGATGGACACAAATTTTCAAAAGTTTTTCATCAGAAGTAGTCTTGTGGGGTTTAAAATAAAATGTCTTAATAATGACTTTTAGAATCTGAGATTAAAAAGTCTATTTGTACATCAGGGGAGGAGGCAAAACAAATGGGAAATTTGTGCCACCCTCACTTACGGTTAGATACTTTTGGAAAAAAAATCAAATAAGTTGGTCTTCATGACACAAATACGAAACTTCCGAAATTGTGTTTAGTATGAATATCTTCAATTTCAAATAGCCTTCGTGTTGATGATTGCCACATAAGTATCGTTGGTTCCAATAAATTTTCAGCTAAGATACATACTGGTTTCAAATCAGAGCAGTTCACAGCTGCGCGTATCAACAAAGACTACGATCAAGAATAAATATACTGGAACTATATATCTCCTAGCAAAGGCCCGCCAGTGCCGTAGTGCTTCAAAAAACAAACAATTTCCCAAGAATTCAGCGAAGTAGTCGTGGGTTCTCTTAGATGAATTTGATATTCCAGTAGATCATCGTAATTTTCTCAACACTAAAATCCGAACTAAGGCTACAATTTGGTTAGCAAACAAAGAACTTTAAAAAATCCGAAGAAAGGCGCAACATATGATTCTTGCACAGGGCGCCTGACTAAATCAAGAAGAATTTATCACTGATTAAAAAAAATTTTTCAATGATGTTAGACCCGCAAGTATTTCAGATGATTCTCTTATCATGAAGTTTTTGTATTCAAAGAGTTACGTAATTGTTCTCATGTTTTTCTTAGAATGCCCCCTATTATTTTATTTTTTTATTTATTTTATTCAGATAAATAACAACAAACTTAAAGCACAAATAGACCTAATTTTATTAATTCTTTATGAAAAATTCAAAAGTGACGTAAGTTATAGACATCATCGAATTAACAGAAGAAAAAGAAAAAATTAAGAATGTGAATATTCAGCCATTACTGATATTTCATAAAAGGAACAAGCTACGCTAGTAGATCAATTCACTCACTTTCTTTTTATACATATTTAGATTACATGAAAAAATATCGACTTCATTAAGTTTGTCATTACAAAAAGTACATGAACGCATGCGATCGCGCTGCCGCCGGCCACCAGTGTTTTGTTTTAATTTTAAGTGACGAGCGCCGCGTTGACACACGTGCTTGAAATATTACGTTGGCTTGTTTACTTTACGAGTTTAAGTACCTACCTGTTTACATTAGCGAGTTTTATTACTATGGAACCGAAAAAAAGAAAAGTTGAAGATGAAATAGACAGTTTTTGCCAGATTGGACCGATTTATATTGTTTCACGCTGCCAAATCGTACTGGAGTGGTACCAATGTGCTTGATTTGTAACCAAACAGTGGCGTTAATTAAAAGCTCAAATATAAAACGACATTATGATACCAACCACAAATCATTTGCCGAAAACTTTCCACTTGGTAGTGATCTTCGTAAGTCTAAAATTACAAGTTTACTATCAAGTTACTCGTCTTCGATCTGGATCATAAGTCACTCGATGACTGTGCAGGAAAAATGTGGTGAGGCTTCTTTACGTATTTCTTGGACTCTTGCTAAACATATGAAACCATTTACTGATGCTGACATACATAGTTAAAGAATGCTTTCTCAAGGCGGGTAATGCCTTGTTTGAGAACAAAAAGGATGTTGTTGAGACGATACGACGGATTCCGTTATCTGCTTCTACTAGCACCAGAAATACACACATTTTGTCAGAAAAAAATCATTGTGATGTCAAGCGGCAGTTAAATAATGCGAACTTTTACGCCTTGGCTTTGGATGAATCATGTGATGTCACTGATACGGCACAATTAATTATTTTTGTACGCTACCGGGACCAAGCGAGACAAACTTTTGTTGAGGAGATATTGGCTATTTTGCCAGTATTAGGAAGAACCCGAGGAGAAGACATGATCAAAGCAGTGATTAATCATTTTGATAAAGATGAGTTAGACTTAAAAAAAGCTTTTATCGGTAACTACTGATGGTGCGCCAGCAATGGTTGGGAGGAAAAATGGACTAGTGCACCTGCTGAGTAGTAATGCAAGATGGAATGAAAATTTGATTTCCTACCACTGTCTTATTCACCAAACTGTGCTTTGCTGCAAACTCAATCATGATTTTGAACGTATTATGCAAGAAGTGATGAAAATAATCAATTTTCATCGTGCGAAATCATCACTGCAACATCGTGAATTGAAATAATTTCTTGAAGAAAATGACGCACAATATTATGATCTACTGTTGCATAATAATGTGATATGGTTAAGCAAAGGCTGCGTTTTAGAAAGATTCTTCAGCATTTTAGGACACTTGAAGACATATATTTTCAACCGTGATCGGACTTCAGCAAACGCCTACTTAAGCTTTTGAAACAAAAAAGAAAATGTAGCTGCCATTGCTTTTTTGACGGGTATTTTTAAACATATCAATGACCTGAACCTTAAACTTCAAGGCAAGGGAAAGCTTGTATGGGAGCTCATGTCAGAAGTAAAAAGTTTTTCGCGAAAACTCGATCTCTTTATTAATGATCTTAGTAATGAATGCTTACACTTCCTCAATTTAAATAAAAAAATCACCAGCGACAACGAGATCTTAAATCGGAATTTAAAAACAGGTTCGCAGATTTTAAAAAAATTGAGAATATTGTAGAAATCCTCAGCAGCATTTACTCTCTGCGTCCTGATGGTGGATGGAGCAACGAAGCTCAAATAGTTTTTGGGAGTGATAAAGCTAATCTGCAGATGGAAATGATCAATTTCCAAGAAAACACAGTGTTAAAGCACAAACATGCGGAAGTTTCCAGTGAAGAAGTTCTGGATTAAATTTGTGTGTGGTAATAAATACCCAGAACGACAAAAATTAGCTCTAAAACTTCTTACTTTGTTTGGGTCAACATATGTTTGTGAAGCAGCATTTTCAAAGATGAACTTCGTAAAGAATAAATTTCGATCTCGACTTACTGATGAACATCTCCAGGATTTAATGTCAATATCTTGCATCAATTATACACCAAACTTCAGACAGATAGTCCCCAACAAAAAATGTCATTTTTCTCATTGATGTAAAAAAATACGTTTGTAATTTCTGTAATAACATTTTTATAATAAAAATTTTTTTCTATAAAATTTATCAACGGTTGTGCGGACCGCGATGGTCATTTCATTTCTTAAAACGGACTCGGAGCGAAACTAATTAGCGACCCAGAGTATAAGTTGAATAAAAACGGACCAAGGTGTGATCCTTGAGGAATTCCTGAGAATACCTTCAAAAAGTTTGAACATTAATCTCTTAATGCAACTTCTTGACTTTGATTACTTATGTACAAACAGATCCATCTTAACAGATCACCGTGTATACAAATTTTCAAAAGCTTCTTCATAAAAATAGCATGGTTGATTTTGTCAAAGGCCTACGAAAAATCAGTATAGATGACGTCAACTTAGTACCTAGAATCTAGAGCATTCAGTAAGAAGTCAGTGTACAGCGCTGAATGAGTATTGACACTCCGGCCGCCATGTTGTTGTGAAGCAATAATATGACCCATTTGTGAGTTGAGATTATCAACAACAATTTACTCTAATATTTTGTCAAAAATGTTCAGCTTAGAAATCAGTTTGTATTGTTTGGTGTCTTGCTAATCGTTGCTTTTCGGAATCGGAGCTATGATTGCTTTTTTCCAAATGATAGGAAAAAAACCTTCAGGTACAGACTTTTGATGTATTATGATGAGGAGGATAGAAAGCTCTTTATTAAGTTTTTTTTATTAGAAAAGGATGCACACCATCACAGCCAGCGGCCTTTTTTTACATCCATCAGCTCACATTGTCCACGTGGCCTAGTGGTTAGAGCACTTAGCCCGTAAGCCGAAGGTCTCTGGTTCTAGTTTCGTTGGCGTCAATGATATTTAGTTCGAGTGATTCTTCGGACGGACTATAAGCCTGTTCAGTTATAATACGTGCTGGTTTAAAATCAGAACGTATCGCAACTGGGTGGACGGACACACGGCCAAAGCATGATAATGATCATATCACCTTGTAGGAGTGCCGATACATTCGATCATGACAATGAGATACTCTAACTATCTCTAAGCGAAGCCCCGAAAGGGGCTGTAGGGCTACTAAGAAGAAGAAGAAGCTCGAATTGTTTCACAACTTTGTCCTGCGTGAGAACTATGGATATAATATTACCAGGGGAAAATGATCTTCATGAGTTGCAGAGAAGTTTATCTCAGTATCTGAATGAGGAACGAAAGGAGAGTTAAAATACTCAACAAACATAGTGCAAACAGTTTTCACGTCACTTGAAACAATGATATCGAGTTTTAATTGTGCTGGTATATTATTATGACATGTCTTTGATTTGATGAAACTCCAAAAGTAATTAGGAGCGACAGCGATGTTATCTTCGGAGAAATTAATATGCAGGGTGCGTACGGTATTTGAGGACATACATAAATGTAACTATAACTTCGCGAATTTTTTTTTTTTATTTTTTTCCTTTTCAGATAAGAAATGGCGGACTACAACATCGCTCAAGAAATGAAGAGACATGCTGTCATCGTCGCTATATGTGCGCACCATAAAGATTTAGAGATCTCTAATTTTCTTAATTGAGCCCGTTCATTCGTGCATAAGAGAGGCGATACAAAATCGGTTACAAAACAAAAAAAAAAACACGAACACCGTTCTGACACTATCCAATCTGCTGAATTTTTAGAGAGAGTCTTTGCGTATAGACGTCTTTTAAATCGCTCCTGTCAAAAGTTTTCAAAAATTAAATTAATTTTTTAAAAACGTCTGTCCGAAGTTAATATTTATCGGGGAAAATCTTATATTGTCAAAGTAATCGACTCAGGAAATTTCTATCGAATATTTTAACTTCGATTGGTAACGAAAAACAAATTACCAAAGAAAACTTCGCCGCTGGTATGGAGGAGCCCGATGGCTTCCCACCGTTGGGCCAACCTGGGGAAATGACGAATACGAAACTGGCAATAATCACCAAAAGAAAATATAACGAAGAAAATTCCGCAGATGGAGGGTGCAAGCTGCAAATAATAGCGGACAATCAGCAAATGGCCAAATTGCAAAAAGAAAATGATGAACTAAGGCTAGAGATACCGTCTCTCAAGGATCTTTTCAAGAAAGGGATGAAGCCTCAAAGGACGCAGCCACAAAATCAATGGCAACAGGTAACAAAGCCAAAGAAAAGTACAAATCAAGCAATTCCAGAAGAAGTTCTTAGTGCTGGTGGCACCAACGAGAGCCAAAACTATTTTGCAGCGCTGGAGGGTTTAACCGAAGGTATGGAAACTGAAGAAAACATCGGAGGTAATTTTAATCAAGATAATGACGTTAATTTTATTCAATATTTAAAGAACAAAAATAAGGAGAAAAAACCAGCCCGCAGTTCTGCTGGTTTCTCTGAAAAAGCTTCCAACAAGACAGAAAAAGTTCCACCAATCAACGTGTTCGGACAGACCGGGAAAGATATGGTTCGGCTATTGGCAGCCGAAAATAAACTGGCCAATTTCGAAATCAAAAGAGTTAATGTCGAAAAATAAACTATAAGGACGATGTCACTGGTTGATTTCAAGTCAGCCAAAGATGCGCTGATTTCTGGGGAGGTTCCACACTTCACCTATACCCCAAAAAGTGAAAAGAATCAGACCTTCTTGTTGAAGGGTTTGGACAGCGAAGAGGATATGGTCGATCTTCTTCAGGTGCTCAAGGAGGCTGCACCAGATATTGATTTTGTTTCAGTCAAAGCTTTTGCGACAAGAAGGTCGACCATAGAAAGGAAGAACTTACCACTTTACCTGGTACAAATTGCAAATAAGAGCAGTCCAAGTGCCCTTCAACAAATAAGGTACTAGAATTTCAGAGTGGTGAGGTGGGAACGCCTCCAGAAAGGAGAAGTCAACCAGTGTTACCGTTGTCAAAGATTTGGGCATTTGGCTGCCAATTGTACCATGCACTATCGTTGCGTTAAATGCAAAGACGTTCATGCTCCCGGTGAGTGTAAATTGGCTCATACGGAGCCTAAAGAAAAATAATACTGCATTAACTGCGGTGTTTTTGGTCACCCAGCATCATATCGAGGATGCTCCCGATATCAAGATGCAAAAGTCAGTATCGTTGGTTCCAATAAATTTTGTTTCATGTGATTCTTCAGATGACCTGTAGATCTATTCAGCTAAGATACATACTGGTTTCAAATCAGAGCAATTCACAGCTGGGCGTATCAACAACGACTACGATCAAGAATAAATATACTGGAACTATATATCTCCTAGCAAAGGCCCGCCGGTGCCGTAGTGCTTCAAAAAACAAACAATTTCCCAAGAATTCAGCGAAGTAGTCGTGGGTTCTCTTAGATGAATTTGATATTCCAGTAGATCATCGTAATTTTCTCAACACTAAAATCCGAACTAAGGCTACAATTTGGTTAGCAAACAAAGAACTTTAAAAAATCCGAAGAAAGGCGCAACATATGATTCTTGCACAGGGCGCCAGATAAGCTTGATCCGGCTCTGACTAAATCAAGAAGAATTTATCACTGATCAAAAAAAATTTTTCAATGATGTTAGACCCGCAAGTATTTCAGATGATTCTCTTATCATGAAGTTTTTGTATTCAAAGAGTTACGTAATTGTTCTCATGTTTTTCTTAGAAAGCCCCGTAATATTTAATTTTTTTATTTATTTTATTCATTAAATCAGATAAATAACAACAAACTTAAAGCACAAATAGACCTAATTTTATTAATTCTTTATCAAAAATTCAAAAGTGACGTAAGTTATAGACATCATCGAATTAACAGAAGAAGAAGAAAAAATTAAGAATGTGAATATTCAGCCATAACCGATAGAAAAAGTTCCACCAATCAACGTGTTCGGACAGACCGGGAAAGATATGGTTCGGCTATTGGCAGCCGAAAATAAACTGGCCAATTTCGAAATCTCAAGAGTTAATGCCGAAAAATAAACTATAAGGACGAAGTCACTGGTTGATTTCATGTCAGCCAAAGATGCGCTGATTTCTGGGGAGGTTCCACACTTCACCTATACCCCAAAAAGTGAAAAGAATCAGACCTTCTTGTTGAAGGGTTTGGATAGCGGAGAGGATACGGTCGATCTTCTTCAGGTGCTCAAGGAGGCTGCACCAGATATTGATTTTGTTTCAGTCAAAGCTTTTGCGACAAGAAGGTCGACCATAGAAAGGAAGAACTTACCACTTTACCTGGTACAAATTACAAATAAGGGCAGTCCAAGTGCCCTTCAACAAATAAGGTACTGGAATTTCAGAGTGGTGAGGTGGGAACGCCTCCAGAAAGGAGAAGTCAACCAGTGTTACCGGTGTCAAAGATTTGGGCATTTGGCTGCCAATTGTACCATGCACTATCGTTGCGTTAAATGCAAAGACGTTCATGCTCCCGGTGAGTGTAAATTGGCTCATACGGAGCCTAAAGAAAAATAATACTGGATTAACTGCGGTGTTTTTGGTCACCCAGCATCTTATCGAGGATGCTCCCGATATCAAGATGCAAAAGTTAAATTTGCTCCAAAGCAAACACAAGTACACCGTAATATCATACCTTCCAACTTCGTCAAGCCCGGAGTATCATTTGCACTCGCCGCGAGAGGACCAACAGAAAAAGCTGGAAATAATGTATATAATGTAAGTGGCAATAATGAGCTGCTTCTCAAAATTTACCAGCAACTAAATTCTTTGTCGGAGAGAATCGACAAACAAGATTCAAAAATTAACTTTGCTTTTCAGCGTTTAGGTCTTTCAAATGCCCAATAATAACTTGTCATCCGGTCATATTCCCATGGATAGGCTTTGCCTGATATCGATCAACGTCAACTCTATCGTTGCCGTCCATCGGTGCGATTATCTCCCTGAATTTATTATTAAGCAAAAGCCTGACATCATACTTCTCACTGAAACCCACCTCAATTCATGGCATTCCATGGAATTCAAAGATTTTGCACTCGTAAGAAACGATAGGGTAATATGTGATGGGGGAGGTGGTACCGGGATATTAGTTAGAAGACCCTATTGTTTCCAAAATATTGAATTCGAATTCAAAAACTTTGAATTTCTTGCAGTGTCCGTCATCAAAATTTCACTTCCAGGTGGGAATATCTCTGCCTATGCAACTGGTCAAAATGTCCTCAAGTTCAAGGAGGAACTCAATTCCTTGTTTGAAATACTTGAATTGAACAGGCTGCATAGTTATTATATTTTTGCTGGTGACCTGAACGCCAAGCAAACATCATGGCTAAACGCCACCAATAATCCAAGAGGTGTATTCCTGAAATCATGGATAACAGAGAACCAAATTGAATACAGGTGCAACCTATATGGGTCGGAGTTGCAAACACACCCTAGGACAAATTCATATTTTGCCCTCTGCATTGCTGACGCAAGACTTGAATTCAACTTTAATAGTCCTCAACGGAAACTGCAGGTGCTTCCTTACGATAGCGACCATAACGCAATCGTAATGGAAATCAATCATCAAAGGGATGATTTCTTCCTCATTCCAGTTCAACATGAAAACCATCGGTTGAATTTCAAAAAAACAGACTGGGAAAAGTTTCAAAAGAAGCTTAATCGGGAGTACCAGAACTATGTCCTCCTTCCGATGATGGCAACGCTTGCTCAATGGTTCCTAATGACGGGAATCTAACTAACGATGAAATTGATCCTATTTGTCGAAGTTGGAGAAGCTGACGTTGGAAACGATTGAGAAAGCTGTTCCCAACATAAAACATCGAAACAATATGGAAAGATAAGAAACACCAACCATCGCAAGGTTGAAAAGATTGAAAAGCCTTCTTCTTACACGCGTCAACAATATTTATCGACGATTTTTGGACTACAACCATCCCTCGTTAGCTTTGTTGAAATTACACCTGAAGAATGTCCGGAACTTAATCCGTTCATACTTCAGGAGTGAGGTCAGCAATCAATGGGCGGAAAAACTGAGGGGTATTAGCCCACAGGACCCAGATAGCGTTTTCGCAAAAGTGAATAACTTATTCCGCAAGAAGTCTCGAGTGAAGGTATCGAATCTTGAAGTCGGTAGTGATGAGATAAATCTTCTCGATAGTGCTGATATCAAAATTCATAGTACAACTCCGGATAGAAATGGAAACAGGATTATATGTGATGGATTGCAGACACTTGCCCTGATTGGAACACATTTTGGATTGGTTCATCTGCCAAACCCAGAGAGAAGGAATGAAATATTTTCAGAGGTCGTTGAAGCAAAAATTTCCGACTTCAAGTCAAGCCTGAACAGCCAATCAATTCTTCATTTCGATGAAACATTAACATCTGCCCTCATACCGAGCTTGAATCGTATCGATTATTTTGTCAGCTATGAAGACTTGTGTTTCATATTTCGCTGAGTAAACAACAAAAAATCATGTGGTACTGACGGTATTCCAAATATAGTTCTCCAACATTTGCCTGAGGTTGCTATTAGGAACTATTGCATATTGTTCAACAACATGTTGAACAATTCATATTTCCCAAATGAATGGAAAAAGGCTAATGTATTTCCGATTTTGAAGAAAGGAAAAGAATCTTCATGCCCTAGAAGCTATCGCCCAATTGGCTTGCTGCAACATCAGCAAGGTGTTTGAAGTGATACTCAACAGAGCATTAAACGCCCACAATGAGAAATATGAGTTGATGCCGAATCGCCAATTTGGTTTTCGTGCCCGGTATTCGACCATACATGTAATAACGAAAGTAACCTCAGACATCTGTTGGAAACTAAACAACAAAGAATATGTTGGAGCATGTCTCAATGATATGGAGAAATCCTTCGATACAGTATGGTTAGATGGACTAGTTTTCAAACTTCTTCAGGACAGGTTCCCCAGACACCTTGTCGCCATGATGTGTCATATGTTATACGGGAAATCATTTGTTGTAACTGATGGAAATCTGACAACAATGCGCGAATTCAAGGTCTTGAATGGTCTACAGCAGGGAACAGTTACTGCGCCTCTGCTCTTCTCAATATTCATTTGCAAGCTATTGAACAGCTTTGATTTTAATGTCTCGCCAAGGTGATCTTTGGTAGCGTTTGCTGATGATCTGGTCATCTATACGGCAGACCGAAAAGCTACAATAGTTCAGAACGACCTTCAAAAAATGTTTAAGGATGTGCAGCTTTCCACCGACAATTGGCGGATGAAAATCAATGCGCAGAAGTACGAAACAATTTTGTTTCGGACAACGCTGTAGGGGGCCAGTTAAGACCTGAAATGTAATTGGAAGGATTTCCACTTCATGGCTGGTGAGGGTAGTTCAGTACGGGTCCCACATAAATCCTGTGTTCCATACCTCGGTGTTCATCTCGATCAGTATCTGTACTATACTGGACATGTCAAAATCATGCTCAGTAAAGCACTAAAAGTAGTTTTTGATCAAAAAGTCAAAGCTATTTGTTACAAGACCCTGGTTAGGCCAGTTTTGACATACGGATGCCAGATCTGGTACAACCAGAGTGCTATTACAATGGAAAGATTAAGAGTTTTCGAAAGAAAATGTCTTCGTGCATGTACTGGTTTGTATAGAAAGCCTGTGACTGATTGGGAGCACTATATATCGAATAGAAAAATTTACCAAACCGCTAAAGTGACAAGAGTCGATATCTTCATATTGAAGCTTCTTCGGAATCATATCGCAAGATCTGTATCTGTGAGTGAAAACCCTTGGATTTCACAGCTGTTCTACCCTACGGACGGGTATATTGTGACTTGCCTCACTACTGGCTTCGTTCCTCCAGAAGCATTCGTGTATTTGGACATGAATCGATATGTTTTTGATTCTGACGGCGTCCCAATCATATATCACATATATAGACAGGCCACCGATAAGAAGATAAAATATCCTCCGAATATGAGTTCACGAGACCAACAATTCCAAGGGAGATACTCATTTGCTAGATTCGTTGAGGCTGGTCAAGCTGAGATGGAGCAATCTAGGTATTGGTGGCTGAATGACAATGTCTAAATTATTCGTGTTTATTTTCTGTTTTTGTGCTTTTTCTCGTTACTTAGTTTTTTAGATTCATCTCATTATTGTTACATCTAGTGTTGTTGTTTATTTGTATTATAAATTAGGTATAGGTTTCAATATAAGGTAACGTTTTTTTTTTGTTTGATTGAACTTATTTAGAATTAGAGTGTAACGTATTAGGTATAGGAAATAAGTTTATTGTTATGTTAGTAACATAAGTAATTTTTGATTAATGCTGGTTGGTTTTTTCTCCTTTTTCCAATTGAATCGAAAAAAATGTAATAATTTTAATTAATTTAAATTTGCAAGTATATTTTTCTTCATTAAATGTGTTTAACTGATAACGTATAAATTTAGAGAGCCATTCGGGCCATTAAGTTTTTTATAGTTTTATTGTTTGGAATTTGCTTTATGTTCTTTTAAAAATTTATAATGATTGGTATTAAATAAAGCGCTTTTGACTTTGACAAGCGATCATAAACGAGGACCCTTCAAAATCAATGAGGGTCCTTGGGAGGGAGCTTCAAATTTCTGAGCGCCTTACTCGTAGAGTTGTCCACGTCTTATGTGCTTCGCAGAGGACAGTTCATGTCAAAACGAACACGGAAATAGAGAGTTCTCTAATGAAAATATCTTTTCCGACGAAAAATTTTTTGACTAAAATCAAAAGACCAATCGCAGAAATGACAGATGGCCATGTTCAAACCCTACAGAGGTTCCTGTTGTTATGCACATAAAATTTCCAGCCACTGTTATGGTTTTAGGTGTTGTCAGCAACGAAGGACATGCTATGCCACCACACCTTTTTACTCAAGGACATCGAGTGAACTCGGCTGCATACATCGAGGTTTTGGAGACGGTAGTGAAAACCTGGATAGATAATGTAAGCGGAGGCAGACCACACATTTTTCAACAAGACTCTGCTCCTTCACATAAAGCGATGGCGACACAAGATTGGGTGGCAGAAAATTTTCATGACCACATAACACCAAACCTATGACTGAAGACTGCTATTAATATCGTTATGGTCAATATGAACAACGAGCATTTGATTCGGGCATGTAATCGTTTCCGGACTCGGATCAGAAAAAAGCTGATAATCTTGAGCATTTTGATATCTCTTCCACTTCGAATGCTTTTTAGGGTTTTGTGAAATAATTTTACGAAACCCTACTAAAATCGCGTCCTGTCTGTTCGTCCGTCCGTGTGTCACGGCAGTTTTTCTCGAAAACTACTTAAGCTAGAAACATCAAATTTTGTATGCAGGTGTAAAGTGGTGCTCTCTTCAAAATTCAATTACAAAAATTTTTATAAGGTATTTAAGGGGGGGGCCTCCTCATATAGGGGAGTGACCCCCCGAAAAAAAATGTCATCAAAGGTAGCCAAAATGGGTATCAAATGAAAGGTCTTGATAAGAACTTTTCAAAACAGGTCTTAGGTAGGCAAAGTTTGCTTTGAGGGGCGCACAGGGAGGGGAAATACACGAAAAATTTGTGTGTCCCCCCTCGCGATTGGACACCTGTGATCCGGAAAATCTGAAAAAATTATGGTGGTAGGTGTTTATGAGTACAACAACAACAAATACCTCAGATGTCGAAATTCGCTCAGATTTGTTAATAATAGTATGATAATCGAATTTCACATTTAAGTACTCCTACAAAAGGTCCTTCAACTATGTAAGATTGATGAAAATCGTTTGATATACACGGAAGTTGTAGCCATTTGAAATTTCTCCAATTACAATGGCAATAACACATGATTTTGGTATTTTATGCACTTTCCATCGAATCGGTCACTGCAGTTTTGATTTGATCTTCTTGAAATTTTCAAATGAGGTCAAAAACATTAATATTTTTAGGAGTTCATGATTTCAGTGATTTTTGTTGGTTTGCAACAAAATGTCGCCCGTTGAAAATAGAAAAATAATGAATTTTCTTATAAACATGCACATTTCTTTGACACATTTATTGAGTTTATTCGTTGCTGCTTACTGCATTCCTGAGAAGTTGAGTACAAAACCCTGCTGACATGAGGGTAGGTCTATCTACCCAACTTGTTTCCTTTTAGTTTTGCTTATGTTGAATGATTTGGAGGCCGGTTTCTCGTCTAACGACTCGAAATATGATCTCACTTATCGTCAAAATCAGGTTGGTCATCATGTAAGTCAATCTTCCGATAAAACCAGTGAAAATGATGATGTCTCAGAACCAAAACAAACTGCATTTCCAATACCAAGCCCTTCTTCTTCAATTTCACGCTTGAATCTTGGTAGATGTTCACAAGTGCGGACCAGAAGTTATTTGCGGAGTTAACAATGCAGAGGTAGTATTGGATATGGTGGTCCATCAAGGTGAAAAAATATTTGAAGACTGTGTGTCCCAAAGTTTTTCGTTCTTTGAAGCAGCTAATCTTAGATTACATGAATCGTTGGTGCCCGGTCATTAGCGGTATTTTGATATATATTTTTCAATAATAAGCTCCTGAATGAATTACTTTTCAGGGGAGTACTGGAACGATTATGAAAAACAGACTGCCAAAAGAATGTCGTCTCTCTGATGACGAAGTTTTCATGAAAAAACCCAGAGGCAGCACTAAAGTGAAATACAGAACTGATGGAAAATTACCTGTAACAAAATGGCTTGATAACAAATCAGCTCCGGACCATATTACACTGCATTGCTGAACCAATTGAAGACGGAACTCAAGAAGAAGTGACCACACTTGGCGAGGAAGCAGGTGCTGTTTCATCAAGACAATGCGCGAGTCCACACATGCATGGTCGCAATGGCGAAATTGGACGAATCGAAGTTCGAATTGCTTCAAAATCCGCCCTACTCACCAGACATAGCTCCAAGTCATAGTATACTCAACTAGTAACCACACTCCATCAACCCTCCGGAAAAATTCGAACACAAGCCGAACAGCGAGCCAGAAATCTTCGGTAGCAGGTAGATGGTAAACGCTGATGCGAGGAATGGCGCAAATATAAGCATATGCTTCGATGAGAGATTTCAGGGCTACCAGAGCTAAAAAATCAATAACATTGCAGAAAAACAAATTCGTTCCATGCAATCTTTTAGTTTTTTATTAGGATTTGGCAGCACTCCTATGTTCTGAAATGCGTAAAAGAACACGTGCGTCGGAAATTTTATTTGCATTTTGCTTTGTTTCTTGAGCTGTCATGCCCCGGATCAGCTGACGTGCCCCTGGGAAATTTCAAAAAGTGTGCAACACAGGGTAAATGAAAGGTGTGGCTACTATTTGAGTATACTATGCTCCAAGTGACTTTCGTTTGGTTCCCCTACTTGAAAAAAAATCTGGGTGGGAAAAAATACGGGTGAAACATGGGTCAAATACCGATGTTGAAGGGGCACTAAATCTGTATTTTTCAGGTTTATCTAAAGAATTTTCTAAAGGCCTGAAAGGTTGGAAAAAGCATTTGACTAAATGTATCGACTTTTGTGGAGACTATCGCGAGAAATAAATTTTTGTTTGGGTTGAATAGCTCGTATGTGTTTTTCTTTAAAAGGTCGGAAACTTTCTAAATGACCCTCGTACAACTACAGCTCATGAGTATGCTCTGTTTGAAAGCCCAGAGAATACTTATTTACCAACGACAGTTAGAAAAAAATCTAGTTTCTATTGTATTTTTGTACAAGAAATTTGAAATAATCGATTTATAATTAAAGTTTTAAAGATCTCATTAACTAAGCTGTTGAGTCGGATATTTTTTAGTTTAATGCTTCAAGTGTTTTCCTTCTTATGAATCTACAAAATAAAATAAACACATAATCACACATGATAATAGCAAAGATTTTCATTTCCGTTGTATGCTCTTTGCATATTATCATCCTCAACTGCATGCTAAAATCGTTAATTTAATTTTGTACATTGAACGCAGAGTAGCATCAGTAACAATCTAATCGAGACCAACGTTATCACTGCGAGAGTGTTGAGCTCATCACATTTGAGGCTACTTACTTACACTTCCACGTATGTAGGGCGAAATAACTGTGAATGCGGTGTTCCAGGACATGAACTTAATGGTTCATCAACATTTCTAATCGTTGTCTGGTTTCGGGGTCAGTATTTTGGGGTTACAAGTATATTGGCTAGAAATAAGGAATAAACTTCGGTCAAATTGAGTACCTTAGTTAAAATGAGTTCAAAAATTCTTTAATGTATGATTCATTACCGAGATTAGTTATAAAAGGAATTTTATCGAAGGATAAATTGTAGTTGCCTCATTTCTGGAAACAACCGAAAAAACAAGTCAACATTTTTAGAATATTGTTGCTATTTTACTTGAAATTTCCATATTGACTTATGAATCTTATGTGTGGTAATGATTTCCTGAAGCAACCGCTGCAATTTTGATCCCATGAAACTTCAAGAACATTAACTTCAACGCTTTCATCTTAAAAATTCTCAAACACTTAATAACTTCATGAAAATACCACAAACAATTTATATTGTAATTCCCTGCACTGCAAAAAAAAATGGTCGAACATTGAAAGTACTAAGCCTAGCAACATCAATTTTCAGGGTGCACATATGAAAATGAAATTATAAATACCCTCCAAAGACTGACTAAAATCATAATCCTCCAAACCACCTTTCCTCCACTTGCTACTTTAAAACGGTATAGCAAATAGGTTGATCCCGTTGGGTTGTTAGAATGCTTGTTAAATATTATGCTTAAAAGGATTCACATTTGGTTGCTACTGATACTCTTCATCCAGCTTCTGACAATGATGCTCCTACTACATAACGAAGTTTCTACATGGTTGCGTAGCTTTAAATGATGCCAAAGTACTTTTTGTGAACTTGCCGACTGATCATCCCACTCTCAAGTGAGCTCATTCTCTGATTGTCGTTAATGAAGTTACTACTGGGAATCATTTCCGAAAATTAGGTGAACTCCCAGCAAAAGCAAATGCTCATATTGATGCTGATATTTTAACGTTCTGCTGCGTTATACTAAAGGAAAGACGAAATATTCATATGTGGAGCGAGTAGAAAAGGATTTGTATTTATTTTTTCTTGCATGTGCGCCAAGATTCGGCATTTCTCAGTATCTAACCAGAAGGTTGGATATTTTTTCTGGTAGGCGGGTGGAGATCGAGATATCTCGAAATTGAATTTTAACTGCGTTGAAATTCGTACCTTTGAATTTATCGACTCGTTGCTGTGAAGGTATTTCCTTTAAAAAGTGGTTTGATTTGAGAAACCGTGAAAATTTAAAAACAAGTTGGGTAAACAGACCTACGCTCATGTCAGAAGGGTTTTGTATTCACTTTACAAAATGCAGTCACCAGATCGAATCAAATCAAGAAACATGTCAAAGACGATTTTATTGGAGAAAATATGAAATTTGAAGATCATACTATTATTAACAAAGCTGAACGAATTTCGACTTTTGAGGTTTTTGGTATTGTCTCCCTTGATGATTATTTCAGATGTCCATCCGCGACGGAGGAAACACAGTTTTCATGTATTTCCCCCCTGTGCCCCCACTGAAGCAAAAACTGACAGTTTAACAACTGTTTTGAAAAGCTCCCATGAAAACATTCATTTCATACTCATATCGACTACGTTTGATGATTTTTTTTTCAGGGGCCACTCTCCTGTACTGTTATCATCGATTAATGGCCAATTTTTTCGTATCCTAGAATGGTTACAAAACCCTTTTGCTAGGAGCTCTCTCCCACCTCCTTGACTTGTTTCACTTATAGCATTGATTGTAGGTACTCATCTTCAGTCATTCATTAAATTGAATCAAGTGTTCAAAGCATGCATCTTAAACGTTGAAGTTGGGAAAAAATAACTCAAAATTATTCAATCTTCGCATTTAAAACAGTCACTATTTTGCTTTACGATTACTGATACCACTAGCTGAACCGATTCTCAAAGATATACATGACACCTATCATTCCTGAAATTTTCATGCAAATCCTAGCAAAACTGTAGTGTCTGAGTCGGTAAAAAGCGCATGTTGTTCCATAGCCATATGTTGCCATAGTAATACATGCAGCGCATATTGTTCCATAGTAATACAGGAAAATTCAAACCGCTATAACTTCACTAAATATGATTCAATCTTTATGAAACTTTCAGGATAGATCAATCTTATTAATAGACATCAACGTACTGAATTTCATTGAATTTAAGGGTACCTTTAAGATTTTATTGAAGAAAACATAAAATCAATAAATCATACTATTACTAACAAAGTTGAGTGAATTACGACTTCTCACGTATTTGTTGTTGTTGTACTCACCAAGGCCTATATTCCTGATTTTTTTCAGATTTTTCGGATCACAGGTGTCCAATCGCGAGGGGGGGGACACAAATTTTTCGTGTATTTCCCCTCCCTGTGCACCCCTAGAAGCAAACTTTGCCAAACTAAGACCTGTTTTGTAAAGTTTACATCAAGACCTTTCATTTGATACCCATATCGGCTACCTTCAATGAAATTTTTTTTCGGGGGGTCACTCTCCTATATGGGGAGACCCCCCTTAAATACCTTATAAAATTTTTTTGTAGTTGAACTTTAAAGAGATCACCACTTTACACCTGCACACAAAATTTTATGTTTCTAGCTAAAGTAGTTTCCGAGAAAAACTGCTGTGACACACGGACGGACGGACAGACGGACAGACTGGTCGCGAAACTAGTAGGGTTTTGTAAAATTATTTTACAAAACCCTAAAAAGGAAACGTTATGATTTTTACGGTTTGATGTTTTGATGGCAATTTTTAAGGCTTTGTTAAAAAACTTTTTGTGATACCCTATTAAAATTGGTACCTAACAGCCCATTCAATAAGTCCGTAGGATTACCCATAGATGGCGTTATTAGAATTTTTCCCATATGAGTTTTCATTAGTACTAACCTTCGAACGATACGTGTATAAATTTGAAACCAATCGGACTTTTGATTCGTGAGCTATATCATTTTGTGCGAAGCAACTTTTGTTATTGAAAAAATAAAGGATAAAGTGAATTTCGAGTTTGGAAAAAGCATTGCTTTTTGATGAAAAAAATGCACTGGAATCCAAACAATGGCTTGATAAACATCTGGACTCTACTCCACTGAGACAAATGGTAGGGACGTGGATTGCTGAATTTAAACGCGGTCGTATCAGCACAAATGATGCAGAGCGCAGTCGACGCCCAAATGAGGCTGTTATTCCCGAAAACGTAAAAAAATCCACAAATTGGCTATGAACGATCGCAAATTAAAGGTGCACGAGCTAGCTGACATCGTAAAGATATCAGATGGTAGTGTTTTTACTATTTTACACGAACATTTTGGTATGCAAAACCTCTGTGCAAAGTGGATGCCGCGTGAGCTCGCAGTCGACCAAAAACAATAACGCATTGATGCTTCAGAGGAGTGTTTGACGCTGTTGAACCGCAAGAAAATCCAATTCTATCGTCAATATATGACAATAGATGAAACATAGCTTCACAGAAGTCGACGAAACAAATTCAAAGTGAGCAAAAACGCAAAAATCAGCCAGTAAGGTGATGGCGTCGGTATTTTGGGATGCGAATGGAATAATATTCATCGGCTATCTCCAAAAAGGAACCACCATCAACAGCGAATATCACTGTGCACTTTTGGATCAATTGAAGGCTGAAACCGCAAAGAAAAGGCCGCATTTGCAAAAAAAAGTGCCATTTCTCCAAGACAATGCACCGTGTCACAAATCGATGAAAACTGTTATGTTAAGCCCGACACGACCAAAAACTTCCGAGTTCTGATTGCAACTGATTAATTTTTTCAAATAAAGTACAAGTACATAAACATTTACATGACATTCCTCCCGCAATATCATAAGGCAATATTCATTTAAAGCAAAAAGCGAAATAAGAAATCAAAAGTAATTCAAAAAATTTTGAAAGAACTAAATATTCAAGATTCAATTTTTAATATTAAGAAAAAAAAACAAACGAGGAAATGTAACCCAAATACACAGAATATTCCACTTGGCGAATAAAGTATCGAAAATGTTAGCGAATTTGTGTATTTAGGCACCAAAATAATGAAAACGGGCAATGAAAGAGACGAAATACGCCGAAGAATACAGCTCGCAAATAAAATATTTTATTCAATACTGACGATCTTGAAGACCAGCTGCATACACAGAAAAACAAACCTCCAAGTATACAAATCTGTGATAAGACCTGTGTTATGCTATGGGTGTAAAACATGGAACCTAACCCAAGCATCTGCAAATATATTGAATGCCTTTGAGCAACGAGTTCTGAGGCAAATAATCGGAGCGAAGCTAGATGGGGACCAATGGCAAATTCGATACAACCATGAGCTGTAGAAATTTTTGACGAGCCGGAGGTCTCAAGGATTGTAAGACTGCGGAAGCTGCAATGGGTTGCACACATGAATCGTATGGACGAACAACGGATACCCAAGAAGGTATTCGTAGGGAGAACTGAAGGCCGGCGGCCAGTGGGGAAACCGAGGAAATGCTGGTCTGACTCGGTTGACGAAGACAGTTCATCGTGGCTTGGATTTTGGAATTGGATGACGCGGTCAATGGACCTAGACAGTTGGAGGCGCTGTTAGCAGGAAGCGAGGGCCCGAAAGGGGCAGTAGTGCTAAGAAGAAGAAAAACAGTAAGTATGTAACAAATTTTCATTGGTAAGCACTGTTTCTGAAACGGTCTGGCTCTCTGCGAATACGGTTGCTTCATCTTGGTTCTGAGAGTAGTTCCATATTTCCATAACAGCCTCTTGAGATCCGACTTGAGATGTCGGAGTACTGGTCATAACAGGCTGTGTCCTTTCAAGGATTATTGGTATATTTGGTGAGATCTGCAAGTCTGAAAGAATGTCGTTTTTATCTAACTCTTTGTCTTCATTACGTTCGCGCATGTGGTCGCAGTATCGTTTTCTCTCCCAATCGTCGGGATGTTACAAACCAGTATACCCTATGTATACTGGTAAGAACTGGGAGTTCAACTTGATGCGTATCCTATATACAACATCAAGGCTCCCGGAGAAAGAGCTCACTGTAACACCACTTACCTGCTAATCTGTCCATTTAATACTAGAACACCAAAGACGAGAGTTACATGTTTAAAGAATTTAGTTTTATTTTAATGTTGATATTTTAAATTAATTACATTTACACTTCTTTAATTATTTTTAACATCTATCCATACTGGATGAAGCCCTTTTCACTTGACCTGTTGCGCTTCACAGGTGAGCGCCAGCCTGTAGAGGGAACTAGAAGATGGGTTTGTGGATCGGGGTGGCCACACAGCGTGAAACACCGAAAGGCCGATGGAGGAGCGCGGCTCAAGCCAACACCTCACCCCTGACCACTTACGTCTTAAACTTCAACCGCGTAATTAATCTACGTACTTAAATAATGGGTAGCAGCACGCTCCCTTTTGGCCTTGAACACACACTCACTGGTATAAGACTGCCCAAGAACATTAAATACCATTCTTTCGTGAGCTTTCAACCTAAATTCTCTTTAAAGGTGCTGAGTAGCCGAACACGTGCGCTCTCGTTCCACGAAAGTTTTTCCTCCCCGTTTCGTCTCGCTTGCTCGGCTGGTGAATATGCGAAACTGGGGAAATTGAGCAAAAGGGTGTTTTTCACTTAAGCTTTCGACTTTGAAGGAGTGCTTTCAGTTTAAGCTTTTGGCTTTCCCAAGATCTCTTGAGGTAAGATAGCGAAACTGGGGACAGTGAGCGTAAGAGTGTTTATGCCGGAACTTTCGGTTTTCCTTTCCGCTTACCTCTCTTCGGAGCACCCCGTTCGTTCACGATGTGAATATCATTGCGGGTTGAACTTTCTCGTTTAGTTAACTGCTCGCTTATTTACTTGCGCATATGTTTCTGTGGCTAATTTTCATTGGCGAAGTGCGAGTACGTAGGTGTTGTTTGCTCGCTACTATTGCAGTTATGAGGCGGGAATATATCTGAGCATGTTTTATGTACTCGCTTGCAACAGGGAGTCAGTATACGATAGGAGTGCCGATGTGTTCTCTCCGTAACTTTTGCTGGCTGCCATTTTTTTCAAGTGTTGTCTTGTAATAGACTTGTTGCCCTATTTTGAATTTGCGTATCTTCTTACCTGACTCAATCTCTTGTCTTAGGCTCTTGAACTGCAGTTCTTGCCTCTTTTCGGGTTATTAGTTGTCGAAAATACCCTTCGGATGTCTGCCAAACCTCATCTCAGCTGGAGTTTCACCTGTTGCAGCATGTGGAGTACTCCTATAAGTGGACAGAAACTCACAAAGACGCTGCTGCGTTGTCTGTTTTCATTTTTTACTGGCTCTCGTTCTTGTTTTAAAAGTCTGAACGAAATTCTCAGCGAGCCCATTTGTCCTGAAATGGTATGGTGACGATCTAATGTGCTTTTCGGATGTAAATTGTGGCCCGTTATCCGATGCAATGATTTGCGATAATCCAACCGTGGTGAAAATACCATCTAGCATATCATATAGATGTTCGGCTCTTGTTTTTTTGAAAGGTCGGATATCGACCAATTTTGAAAGGGCATCAACTACACCAAGCCATATAGATTCGTTACCATAGTCGTTCCGGTATAGTCCACAAAAATACTGGAAGTTCAGTGCGATGCGGCCTTTGTTCCTGGCATGGCCTGCATTTTTTTTTACAAATATGTATGTCGATGTCGGTATTTATAAGCGGCCACCAGACATAAAAACGGGCTATTGCAAGCATAACAACTATTCCCGGATGTCCGATGTGTGGACGTCGTAGCACGGGTTGCCGAAGTTAGTCAGGTATGATTAGTCTACCCTGCCAGGTAAGAATGTTGTCGGTTGAAACGATTCCGGCTTTTTTGTCGTAGTACGGCTTAAGCTCGTTCGTTACTTCTTTGCTACTCCAAAATGATCGTACTAGCCATAATACTTTTCGTAGCATAGGGTCGTTTTTTGTTGCTTTCTGTAAATTTTTTTGTGATAGTTGTATATCGTCGTACTTACTACTTAGTGGTTCCTCGGATATCTTGTTGATCCACTGTTCTTCTCTGCCTGCCCCTTAGTCATTACTCGGAAGTCGTGATAAGTAATCTGCAATAACGTTGTTAGCTCCTCTTCTATATTCCATGTTGTAGTTATACGATCCGACGTAGAGCACCCACCGAGTCAGTCGGCTATTGAACAATTTTGGCAGATTCCGATTTTCTCCAAACAAATGTTGTTATTGCAAAAGGTCTGTGATTAGCGGGAACGTAGTACCTCGTAAAAACTGGTCAAATTTTCTTATTGTGAAAAATATTGCTAAGGCTTCGCGATCGACCACAGACTATTTTTGCTTGGCGTTAGTAAGTTTGCGAGAAGCAAAGGCAATAGGTTCCTCGCTTTGCCACTAGTTTTATGAAATAAGACAGCTCCTACTCTTTTTCAGATGCGTCATATGCTACGTATAGTTATTTATTTATTTGACCAAACACGGTATACATTTTAACATTCTATTAAAATACATATCACAGTTTTTTTTATTTTTGACAATATAAATTCTCATTTGCAATGAAGGATTAGAAACCGAGGAGCTTCGATAAATTAGGATCTGTATATGGCTGGGGAATAAAGATGGCACATCTTGTTGAAAATTTTGACACACCTATTTATCGGCTCATTATCACCATAGAAAGTATGATGTTTACTTTCTACGAGCAAAGGTGAATGTCTCGTAAATCTTACTGGCTCGTTTAATGTTATTTTTTCGATTAGATATTGAACTTTAACGGTTCCTCTAAGGACATCAAATGCGAAGCAAGAGCATAATGTGGTTCGACGGGAGGCAAGTGGTGTCATATTGAGAAGGGATAGCCGGTTATCGTATGATGGCATATTATGGAAATTTTTTGGATCATAGAGGGATCTCGAAGCAAACAGTAGGAGTTATTTCTGAACGAACTTAAACCTCTCTGAGTGAACATCAAAGACCGGATTCTAAACGACACAAGCATATTCCAGAAATGGGCACACTAATGATGTGTATAACGTTTTCGTTACCAACAGGTTCTTAAATTCTTTCGCGCGTCGTTTGATGAAACCTAAAAGCTTATAGGCTTTGCAGAGAACCTCATTGTAGTGCAAATTAAAGCAGAGTTTTTTACCCAAGTGAACACCAAGATCTGCTACACTTTCAACTCTGGAAAGCTTTGTATCATTGCGATGATAGTCAGATAATAAAATTATACTTTTCCGAGAAAAACTTATCACCTGGCATTTCTCAAAATTCAAATATAGAAGATTTTTGTTAGACTACTCTAATAGAGTATTTATTTTGTCCTGCAGGAACAAAAAATCACTTTGGGATGCTACCACATGATATAATTTGAGATCATCCGCACAAAATAAATATGGTACATCGGATAACACTTCAGAAAGGTCTGCTATAAAAGTATTGAAGAGAAGAGGTCCGAGGTGACTGCCTTTAGGAACACCGGAATAGACATGAATTCCGTTTGACACATATCCCTGAAATTTAACGGTTTGAGTCCAATTTCTAAGATACGACTCCAGCCAATGAAGTAGGGCGCCAGTGATTCCAAATTTATTCAATTTATGAGACAAAATTGTGTGATTGACACAGTCAAAAGCCTTACTGAAGTCAGTATAAATTGAGTCTACCTGGTGTCCATTTTCCATTGCACAAATGATGTCAGAGACCAAAACTGTTAAGTTGGTGGTTGTGGATCGATTTTTTCTGAAGCCATGCTGTTGGTCGTTGAGACGCTGTTCAATAAAAGGTGATATTTTGGAACATACTATTTTTTCAAATAACTTTGGGGTATTGAACAATATGGCAATCCCTCTATAATTTTCATCAGCTCCTTTGCTTTCGTTTACATGGATTGGAGTTAAGAAGAAGGATGTCCAGTATGCTGGGAACACGCCGTTTGATAGCGATTTGTTAAAAATGATGCAAAGGGGTAAAACTAATTGTTCTCTGAATTGAAATAAAAAATATGGAGGAAGTAAATCAGGGCCAAGTCCATGATTAAAATCAAGAGTTTCAATTGCGTCGAATATGTCACCCTCTGTAACTGAAATTTCTTGCAGTACAGGCCAACATTCTGTGTGTAGTGGTGAAAAATTTTGGAAATTGTTTGCTGAACAGTAAACTGATTGAAAATGGCCTGCGGAATAATTACTGATTCCTTCAGGGAGAGTAGAACTGCAGTCTTTAAAGGTCATTTGTTTAGGATAGCCATGAGCTTTGCGCTTGATGTTTACAAATTCAAAAAATTTCTTGGGGTCTTTGATGATGTTTTCACCTATAACACTAACATATACTTCAGAGGCCTCGCACGACTTCAATTGAAATTCTTTTGACAGTTCATCATGCTCTCTTTTAATTTCGTCATTCACATCAGATCTACTTTGCATAATTTTATACAGTTTATTTCTTCTGTTCCTTAAAGATCGAAGGTCAATATCCAGCCAGGGCTCTGATAATTTGTTCTTTTTCTTGATTCCTTTCAACGGCTGATATAATAAATTTACTGCATCAATAATATCTAACGTTCAAAGCATGGCAGTCCAGTCTATATTAAAAAAATTGCTTTCGAATGCTCTTGTAATCAGCATTTCGAAAATCAAATCTGTACAATCAAGTTACTGTACGAAAGAGTGTGTCTAGCTTCAGCTGTGGAAAATTCAACCGAAAGTGGGGAATGGTGGAGGATGTTTGAGAAAAAATTTTCAACCTCACTAGTTGCATTAACCACCACATCGTCATAAGCATTGGTAAAGATAAGATCTAGCCAATTAGCATTGCAATTGGGTGTCGGAGCTACTTGCTGTAAATTATTGCCATAAAATGTAGAAACAAGGTTGTAATCACTGTCGTCTAGAAGATTGACTGGAAGGAGACGATTTTCAAGTTCGTCGAGTATAAACGTTAACATAAATTGGGCCTATTAAAGTCTCCAAGTATAATAATTATATCTCCTTCATTAGAAAGGCCAGCAAGTAAAGAAATAACTCCACATGGATCATTATAAACAACTTCATTGGGCTTTGGACTGTTCTCGTGTCCTTTGGAGCGAAGATATATGATTTGAGCTTACATGTGAAGCGTAGGTCTCAAGATATTTTTGTGCTTGTCCTGGATTGGTACCTAGTTGCTCGTGATATTCAAAATATTATTTGTGAAGAGCATCTAATTCTATAGAAAGACCTTCTCTTTGTATCAATTCTTTAAGATTGGTCTTCGTTTTACCATCAATGCATGTTGTATCTGGCGCTTTATGCATGAAGGCCAGGTAGAGTCGAACAAACTCATATAACATATGTTATGCTCAGGCAGTCTATAATAAGAGATACCTAGTTTCAAGATCGTGACTAGAGTTAATTGTTTCTTTTACAGCTGGAGGAAAAAGAGGGTCTAAAAAGGCCTCCTTTTTGGCTAACGAGTAATTTGATGTGCTAGGCAACTGAATTGATCCTTGTGTGGATGAAATTGGAAGACCATCACTTACGAAATTGGGATATTTGGGGTGCGGTTTCATAGTCTTCAGTTCAGGAGTGGAAATAGAATGCTCACGGGAAGGACCAACCCTACCTCTCGGTTGGTTACTATGGTAAACAGTACTGTTTGCCACTAGACTACCGTCTGAAGGATCTAAAGGATTTATAGTTTTATTAGTATTCTTTGAGTGAATCTTGTAAGTCATGTTAGTATTGGTATTTTTATTATTAGTGGGAGCTTTTATTATACTATTCATAGATTCACTTGGTTGATCCTTGTTATAAACAGGCTTATGTGATAACCACTTTTTGAAGATCATTCCATTCCAGTTGACAGTACCGTTTTCAGATTGAAAGTTTGAGAAAACCCAGGGATGGAAGCCTTGATCGAACGCTTACGCTTATTCCCCTTTGATACGTCCTCAACTCTGCAACCTTTGAGCTTGAAACTATTCTCCAAAAACTTTCGAACTCCATCGGCACTGATATTTTTTGGTGCTTTTTGTAGGAAAATTGATTCATAATTTGCTTCAAAAGCTATTTTGGCGTTAACTGCTTCTATCTTTTGTAGCCTTACATTCCATTAATCCACCGACCAAAACGTCCCCAGCTTGAAGATGCGTTTTACGACTTCTGGAGCTTGAATTGATGATTTCAGTTCTGGACATCTCGAATTAAACCGTTTGCATCACTCTCCATTGGAAATGTGTGGTGTACTTCACGCTGCTCTTGTAATTTAATTTCTAGTAATTCACACTTTTTCTCAATATTTGCCAGTTTTGTTAACATTTCCGATTGTTGCAATGAATCTTTCTGCTCGGATAGTTTTTTGGTAATGTTTGTTAACATATCACTCAACATTTCTCTGTGGTAATCTTCTTTACGGCAGTAAAGATTTGAAGATTTGCGCATGTACCATGCACGTTAGGTATAAATCGTTCATAAAAATTTATTAAACCTAAAAAAGATCTGAGATCACTGACGTTGGTTGGCGTTGAAGCAATTGCAATTGCTGCCGATTCAGATTGTGACGGTCGTTTACATTCTTTACTGATTTTATGTCCCAAATATTCGATTGAGGTTTGCATAAACACGCACTTGCTCAGTTTTGCTCGAAAGCCGGCTGCGTATGGTCGTTGTTAAAACCTCTTTTATGTTTACCAAATGCGCGTGATTGTCCTTCCCCGCAACGTAGGGTATCCCTTCTAATAAGTTTTCCAAATACCTTTGAACACTAGCCGGGGCATCACAAATGATGCCAAAAGGAAGGCGGTTGTACTGGTAATAACCTCTGAGAGGCGAAACAACTACGAATTTTCTTGAGCCGGGGTGTATTTCAAATTGCAGATATGCATCCTTTAAGCCAATCGTTGTATACGTTTCTCCCCAAGATAATTTATGTGTCAGTTGATCAAAAAGTGGGACTAGATGCCCTTCTGTTACAAGCGTGGGATTAAGTGTTGTTCGAAAGTCACCGCAAATTCTAATTGGCTATTTTAAGCGGTGTATTCTTCGGATCCACGTGTGAAATCACTTCTTTTTCTATAAGTCTGTCAAGTTCAGCTTCTACATTTTTTTGTAAACCGAATTTCATTAGACGCACCGGTACATGTATAGACTTCGCGTTATGTTTTAAATGAATTTTAATTTGATAATTTTCGCACTTTTTTTTCGTAGCACTACAGTCCCTTTTGGGCCTTCGCACAGAGACAGTTTGAGTATCTCATTGTCATGATCTAATGTATTGGCACTCCACAGTTTGATTTTAGGATGAAGCCTTGTAAGATATATAAGGAACGATGGTGCTGGTTAGAGTCTTTAACACCGCAGCCTCAACCACGAGCATCAAAGCGGGAGAAGTCATCGGCAGCCGCAAGCCTGTTTCCACCATCATCTCTTTGGTAGCCACTCACGACCATCATTAGAAAAGGAGGCAAGACGCAGACAAAGCCAAGGAACCCACGTCTGCAATATTGAAGCAGGTTAAATTGCCAGTGCAGCTACTCAAGCAAGCCTCTGATCTGGTCACCAAGTCCAGTGACATCTTCTCAAAAAGCCCGGACGATCACTGCCGAACGAGTATGGTAACACAGGGAATATAGATATCTTGTCTTCTAATCGACAGTCTGTATTACTGTCGAATTTCCTTTCCTAATTTTCCCTTAACCAATTAAATCACGTTCTAAATATAAACAATCGGATGCTATATCTTGTAATGTCGAACATTGATACTGGGCATACTCACGTATATGCTGCACCTCTTTCCTATGTATCTCCTGACCCCCATCATCCCCCTCTGTTGTCGGACATTAACATGAGCTTTCCAAAAACAATTGAATGCCATCAGCCGCTCAAATTTAACTTCTAGAAAGCCAATTACAGCGCATTGTCGAAATCTTTGAATTCAATTGATTGGTTCTCGTTTTTTGACGGCCTTGATTGCGAAGAAGCTCTTACTAAATTTTATTCCCACCTCGACTCGCTTGTCCGTCAATTTACACGCCTATGTAGGTCCAAAAAGAGCTCTGAGCCACCTTGGCTCAACCGTGACATCTAAGAAGCTCTGAAGTTTAAGAACAAACTTCACCAAAAGTTTAGATTGGCCGGTGATTCTGACTCTTATAATGAATACTCTTGATCCTGTGCACAAGGAAAAATTATTTTACGCACATAGAGCAGTCACTTCACTCCAACCAGTCAAAACCATTCTGGTCATACATTAATCATCTAAAGTCCTCCCCGCACTTTCCTAGCACCATGTACTGGAATGATAAACAAAGTTCAACACTAGAATCCATTTCCAACTTGTTTGCGGACTCCTTTTCCACTATAACTTCCTCTTCAGCATCTGATTCTTCTTATGGTTTCCCTCTTCATTTTTCTCTGGCTGATAGTGCTCCTGCAGTTAGCCCTGCAGATATCGAGTCTATAATTAATACTCTTGACACAACCATTGGTTCTGGACCAGACGGAATTCCAAATGTGTTCGTCAAATCTCTGTCTTCTTCATTAAGTGTTCCTCTGAGTTTTGTTTTTAACGCCAGCTTGTCCTCCGGAGTTTTTCCTCACTTCTGGAAGACAACCAATATCGTCCCAATTCATAAATCTGGTCCTCTTTTTCCAACTCCAACTACCGTCCAATCTCACTTCTATCTTGTTTCCCGAAGATCCTAGAACGTTTCGTTCATAATCACATTTATGAACTTATACGCTCCCCGATATCTCCTGCTCAACATGGCTTTCTTCTAGGTCGGTCAACGAATACAAATCTACTTGAGTTTACTCACATTGTTGGTGAAGCCCTTGATAAGCACTTTCAGATTGACGTTGTTTATATTGATTTTGCCAAGGCGTTTGATAAAGTAAATGATAATGTATTGTCTAAAAAGCTGCTACAACATAGTATTTCTGGTTGTTTGCTCTCTTGGCTTATTTCATACGTAAACAATCGTTCATGTAGAGTAAGTCTCTGTGGAGTGTTATCTCATACCTTTTATCCACAGACTGGTGTTCCTCAAGGATCCATCCTGGGGCCGCTTTTATTCCTAATATACATTAACGACTTGCCCTCTTTAATAGATGCTCCATGTCTTCTCTATGTTGATGATCTTAAAGTTTTTAAAGTAATTAGATGTATTGATGATTGCATTTCCCTCCAAAATGACCTGAGCGTCCTATGCAATTGGAGTGAATCAAATTTCCTTTCCCTTAATGTGCAAAAATGTCATAAAATGACTTTCTTTTTAAAACCGAACCCAATCTCATTTCCATATAGCCTACACAATCTCATTTCCATATAGCCTACACAATGAGCCGCTATCTGTAGTGACCAAATTCAAAGACTTAGGGGTGATCTAAGACCCGTGACTCAAGTTCGAAGAGCACATCCTCGACATCATGTCACGTGCTTCTTGGGTTTCCGGATTTGTTCTTTGTCACTCATGCATCTTTGGAAATATCCTGTCTCCAGTACATCTTTATATAAGAACTGTTCCCCCTATCCTCGAGTATTGTTCCCAAATTTGGACACCGCATTATAAGTACTTAGACTCACTGCTGGAATCTGTACAACGGAAGTTGTACCCGTACCAATCTTATGAAGAAAGACTTTCTTTCTGCACCTCCCATCATTATCATCTCGTAGACACTTTCTTGATGAATATCTTCTATATAAGCTTCACTATCATCAGTTGCATACAAATGTAAGAGAGTTACTGACAATGCAGATATCTAATTATACCTGTAGAAATTAAGGATCTTACCAAATTCCGTTTGCAAGAACGGAAACATTTTATAATTCACCACTACTGCGTCTGCCAAGAAACCACAATGCTATGGAGTTTGGCCCGTACCCTCCATCTTTAGTAATTAATAAGCCTAGACTTAAGAATTTAATTTTAAATACCTAGCCCAGTATATATATATATATATATATATATATATATATATATATATATATATATATATATATATATATATATATATTTATATATATATATATATATATATATATATATATATAATGTTGTACTTTTCATCTATACTGTTTGAACCAATCTTGTAATTGGACTTTAGTCTGTAAGTTGGTCGAAATAAATAAATAACCAAGCCAATTTGACAAGCACCAGCACGTCTTCCTATAGCCAAAAAGGTGAGCGCACTGATCTCAGACATGGAAAAACAAGGTGTTATTAAACCTTCTGTCAGTCCAGAGGCTGCGCCAGTAGTTCAAGTAAAGAAAATGGATGGTAGCACTCGTTTTTATATTGACTATAGGCAGCTTAACGACGTCACTAAAA
This sequence comes from Odontomyia ornata, assembly GCA_963969285.1. Taxonomy (NCBI): domain Eukaryota; kingdom Metazoa; phylum Arthropoda; class Insecta; order Diptera; family Stratiomyidae; genus Odontomyia; species Odontomyia ornata. Next base: position 272,065,651 of record OZ017740.1, read on the forward strand.
AAGATAGTTACCCACTTCCACGCATCGATGACATCATGGACACTTTTTCCGATGCAAAATGGTTTTCTACACTTGATCTCAAGAGTGGCTACTGCCAGGTAGAAATCGCCAAGAAGGACCGAGAAAAGACCGCATTTTCTGTTGGGAAAGGATTAAGGCAATTTGTGGTGATGCCATTTAGGCTTTGCAATGCTCCAATGAGCCCCTAGCCACTTTCAAACACTTATTGGAATACGTGCTACGAAGCTTAACCTGGAAAACCTGCTTGGTGTACCTAGACGACATCATTGTTATCAGGAGAACGTGCGAAGATCATGTACGGAACTTAGAAGAGGTTTTCTCACGATTGCGTCGGTCGAATTTGAAACTTAGTCCTGACAAATGTATTCTTCTCGCAGCTGAAGTAAAATACTTGGGACACGTCATATCAGTAGGATGGGTCAAAACAGACCTTGAGAAAATTGCAGCCGTAAAAAGCTGGCCAACACCAAACAACAAGCGCCAATTACGAAGTTTTCTGGGTCTGGCAACCTACTATCGAAGATTCGTCAAAGCTAAGTGTCTCCATCAGCTAACCGAGAAAAATCGTCCGTATGTCTGGAATGAACAATGCCAGGTAGTCTTTGAGACCTTGAAGGAGAAGCTGTGTGAATCATCCGTGCTGACATATCCATCCCCGGAAAAATGTTTGTAGTTGACACCGATGCAAGCAACGGCGGTATTGGAGCTGTACTCTCCCAGCAGATCAATGGCGAAGAAAGAGTCCTCTCGCATTACAGTCGAGTTCTCTCAAAAAGTGAGAGGGAGTACTGCATGACCAGGAAGGAGCTATTGCCTATCAAAGAGGCCACCAAGCAGTTCCACAAATACCTATATGGCCAGATATTTGTTCTTCGAACGGGCCATGCATCGCTGGGATAGCAACTTAACTTCAAAAACCCCGAGGGACATGTTGCGAGATGGATCGAAAGATTGCAGTCATACGACTACGAAATTGAACATCGGAAGGTCGGAGTTCATGGAAATGCTGACGCCCTATCTTGTCGTCCATGTCTAGCTAACTGCAAGCATTGCTGACGGATTGAGAAAAAGGAGCTACCCGTTGATCTGCGATTGATAATGACCGAATCCGATGAAGGTTGGTCTTCGGAGGAGATTCGAAATGCCCATGTAGCCGATGAAGACATCGGACCATTGCTCGTATGGAAGGAAACAACTGGGCGACCTGAGTGGAAGGACTTTTCAATGCATGGCGCCACCCTGAAAAGCTATTGGGCACAATGGAACTCTCTTCAGGTAGATGATAGCGTTCTCAAGCGGAAATGGTAATCGGCGGATGGCAGCTCCTAAAGGATGCAAACTATACTTCCCAAAAGCCGAATCCACGATGTGGTTAAGGAAATGCATGAAGGATCCTCGGGTGGCCACCTTGGTGTTAACAAAACCTTTGCGAAATCGCGGGAAAGATTGTACTGGCTCCACGCTCGAGAAGACGTAGTGGACAAATGCAAACCTACAACGTGGGTGTACCGTTTGAAAAGATTGCTGTTGACATTCAGGACCCTTTCCTGAATCCGAATGGGGAAATCGATACACGCTGGTTGTGACCGATTATTTGAGCAAGTGGCCCGAGGTCTACCCTACTCCCAACCAGGAAGCAACTACTGTAGCCGTTCAGCCAGTGTTGAATCGAGTCAGTATGTACGACGTACCTTGCGAACTACATTCGGATCAAGCTGCTGAGAACACGGAAAATGAGGACAACACTGTCGCATCCCCAATACGATAGAATGATCGAACGTTTCAACGGTACACTCAGTAAACACTTGGCCAAGATGGTTGACGAGAACCAAAGGGACTGGGACCGACACATCTCACTATTTTTGATGGCGTATAGAGCTGCCCAACATGCATCGATGGGGCAAGCCCCAGCCGAAGTCATTTTTGGAAAGACTATTCGTCTGCCAGCTGATATAAAGTTCGGAACACCCCCTGAGAGACCCCAAACAATCTCGGAGTACGCAAGTGAGCTAAGGCAACGGTTGAACCAGATACATCGGACAGTGTGAAAACACCTCGAATCGGCTACTGACCGCATGAAGAGCAGGTATGATCTAAAGGCAAATTCTACTGGCTTCCAACAATATGGCTTAGTGTGGCTATTTAACCCACAACGGTGGGAGGGTAGATCTGCAAAGTTGCAGCATAATTGGGAAGGACTATACCGAATTACAAAACGAATCAATGACGTCGTATATCGTATGCAGGAACACCGTAAACTGAGGACAAAACTGAAAACCGTGCACCTGGACCATTTTGGCCCGTATTACATCCAGGGAGACTTGACTACAACTGGCGACACATCTTTTCGGGGCGCAAAGAACTGAGGTGGGGGCAGTGTTACATGTACAAATAATTCTGCGAGCTACTGTCGCAATTGTTTTCACAACCATTAAGAACATCAACAAAATGAATTTACTCGCAACCACGAGAACCCACCAAGCATGATCAACATCTGAAAGTGACGTCACTCCATTCATTAAACTGCTCAAATATACCAGGTACCCCTCGGCAGAACATTCGCCAATGTACGGGAAATGGGTTGAATAGGTAGAGACCCTATATAAAGGCGAGCTGAATGGGGGGCATCATTCATTACAACCACGATAGAAAACTGCGATATAGTGGAACGCGAAGTAAAGGCGATTGATTGTTTGAGTGCGGAGTGAGTTTAAGTGGACAGTTGAAGTAGAAATTGATAGACGACTTGTAAAATAGTGAAAATTAAAATTGTGAAATAGTTAAATAAGTGATTGTGCACTTTTAAGTTATTAAATAAACTCTTTTAATTTAATTTAAAAGACATTGCGTTTTCACTTTCCCGGAACATTAAAATTATTCGGCGCGGACCATAACACGCGACAATATTAACTGTCGCATCGAGAATTGAAGTTTGATTTTGTAGTAATTCCGTAATGTGATCTCCGTTCTGCCGGATTGATTCTATAGTTACTGACACGTCTTCCGCATACTTTGAATTAAGGACGCCAAACATGGTGCTTGCTATGTTACCGACAATGTTTAGCGCTCCTTGTTTTTGTCTTGAGGGCGACTGCGACTTCAATAGATCATTGGTTTGCTCAAGCTCATTGAGGGCATGTTGGGTTTGCTTAACGATATTGGCGTAGGTGTTTCGATTCTGAAAAGCTGCCGATATATTGTCTAGGATCAAACAATAGTTACGCAAAAGTTCGAATACCATGTCCATGTCGTAGTACGCTATGAGATTCCACTCGCTAGCGATTATGTTGGTAGAGCCTATGTTTTCAAAGAAGATTCCAGGATTTGTTTTGAAAGGCGATATCATATTTGAGCTGACACTAGGTGCCAATAACATCAAGCACGATAATAGCGCAGTGGTTATTGCGGCGCTTAGTGTAAGACGAGCACTTTTTGGAGGATTATTGGTCTTGTCTTCTCTGTCCTTTCTTAACTTGTGGATCTTATTTGTGTGATCACTATACCTTAAGCCGGATGATAGACTAAAATCTTCCTCTTCCACCGGAAGAGGGACCAATCGATGAGTTGGTCGCCGAAATATGTTATGTACGGTTTTAACATCGACAACTCTCACCAGACCATCTTCGCCCTTAATGACATTACAAATGCGCCGAAGAGGCCACTTCAAAGGAGGTAGATTATCGTCCTTAATTATAACCATTGTACCTGGCTTAACGTTATCGCACTGCTGCGTCCACTTGTAGCGGTGCTGCAAGTTATTCAGGTATTCGTTCGGCCATCTCTTCCAAAACTCGTTCTTAATGTGTTGGACGAGCATCCAGCGAGTCAACAAATTTGATCTTTGTGATTCTGCTCGCGGATCGACCGAGAATCTAATGTATCTCCTATTAGCAAATGAGCGGGCGTAAGGGCTGACAAATCATTGGGATTTGATAAGATTGGCGTTATTGGACTGGAATTGAGTCTGGCCTCTACTTCAATGACCACAGTTTCCATCTCCTTATACGTTAACGATGCTGAAGCTAGGCTATGTTGCAGCGAATGTTTGGCTGATTTAACTGCAGCTTCCCATAGCCCGCCAAAACGCGGAGCTCTTGGTGGGATAAATAGGAACTCTATTCCCTTGTTGCTACACTCTGATGCAACTCTTTCTTTCGAGGTTTTTTCGTTGAAAATATTCTTGAGTTCATTCAGTATGTTTGGAGGTCCAACAAAATTAGTGGCAGTATCACAATATATCGTTTGACAATGGCCCCGTCTACCCATAAAGCGTCGCAGTGCTCCAATAAAGCCATCTGTTGAAAGGTCGCTGACTAGCTCTAGGTAGACAGCTTAAGAAGCGAAGCAACAGAAGAGCGCAATATACGCTTTCTGTGGGTGCTTTCCTCTTGTTTTGTAGTGTGTGGAAACTAGATCGCAAAAATCGACTCCTGCATTGACAAATAGGCGAGCTGGTTGAACACGATCAGCAGGTAAATTACCCATGAGTTGCATGAATAATTTTGGTTTCGCCCTTGAACACTGAACACAATGTTGTACTACAGCATGAGCAATATGTTTTCCCTTTATAGGCCAGAATGTTTGTCTTGCAATAGCCAGTAACGTTTGAGGTGCTGCGTGTATGTTTTCTCTATGTATGTCATTCATGATCATTTTGGTAAACGGATGTGCATATGGTATCAGAGCAGGATGATTGGCATTATAGCTCAGATTTCACGCCTCGAGCCGTCCACCGACCCGTAGAACCCCTCTGTCATCTATAAAGGGTGATAAGGTGCTAATATCACTGGATTTCGCTACTTTTTTGTGTTTAAAAATATTTTTATTGTCCTCACTGAATTCATGTTGCTGCATATACTTGATTATGATCATTTGGGAATTGTATAGTTCTTTAACGCTGAGTTAGGCTTCAATTTCAGCTTTGGGACGTTTGCAAATCGCAGAATATAAACAAAAACTCGCTGCAAACGACGAAAAGAGTTCCGCTGATCAATGATTTCAATAAAGTTAGTCGCTATTCCACTACATACCGCTCGTGGTTTCTCTCTTTTCTCTAGTGTTACTTCTGAGACCTTGGTGTGGGGCTTAGGCCATAGGCTCTCGCTTCCATGCAAAAGCCTAGGTCCATAGAACCAAAGATTATTTTCTGCCAGTTTTTTGGGAGGAACACCCCTTGATAGCACATCAGCTGGGTTTTCTGTGGATTTGATGTGTCTCTATTGACCAGCAATGGATAGCTGTTGGATGGTTGATATTCTGCTGGCCACAAACGTGTGGTAGTTAAAAGATTCGGCATTTATCCAATCAAGGTCGATCATTGAATCAGTCCACAGAAACGTTTGTATCTCTTTAACTTGAGGTCCATTTGAATGCGTACCAAGAGCTGAGCTGCTAATTTAGCAGCGCAAAGTTCTTAACGTGGAGGAGTGATTTGCTTTAGAGGAGCAACATTTGATTTTGAAGCCAATAAACGGACGACGATAATATTGTTCCGACTTAGAGACCATATATAAGCCGCTGCTCCATATGCTCGTTCTAAGGCGTCTGCAAACACGTACAGTTGTATACCTTTAGGTGGTTGATGAGCGAAGACGTGTCGGGCAAAATTGATTCCTCCTAAGGATTCTAAGCCTTCTCGAAATTTTGACCATTTGGTATTTAAATTTTGCGAAAGTGCTGCATCGCAGTCGAGCTTAAGTTCCCAAAGCCACTGGAGGAACAGTTTGGCCGTAATTACAACTGGTCCTAAAATGCCCAATGGGTCAAATATGAGGGCTATGTCAGATGAAGCCGTTCTCTTGGTAATTTTATTGTGGGGACTCAACGTTGTTTTTACAGCAAAGGAGTCATTTGTTGGCTACCAGGTTATACCCATTGTTTTTATACTGTCCCTCGCGTGATGTACAAAATTTAATTCTATAGCTTGTTGGGATAAGGTAATATTTCTAAGTAGTTGTGGATGGTTTGCACACCATTTGTGGAGCTTTAATGCAGCAGTTTTTAAGGCTGCAATCAACTCAGCTTGCTTTTGCATGGCTACCGTCAAGTTGTCTGAACCTGACATAACGTCATCAACGTATAAATCATGTTATGAAGCTTGCGATGCCAGTGGATATTGACATGCCACTTCATCGGCCAGTTTATGAAGGGTTCTCGTCGCAAGATAGGATGCAGGTGTGGTACCATAAGTGACAATTCACAGTTGGTGGCACTTGAGCGTTAAATTTGCATCATTTCGCCACCAAACCAGCTGGCATTTCCGATCAGACTTATCAACCTGGACCAGCAAATACATTTTTTCTATATCGGCGGTAAATATGAATCGAGGAAGGCGGAATCTTAGCAAAATTGTGAAAACGTCATCGTAAATGGTGAGGCCAGTTGCCAAGATGTCATTCAAAGACACGTTTGATGAGGTTTTCGCGGAGCCATCGAAAACGACGCGAAGCTTTGTAGTGGCGCTCTCCGGTTTTACCACGCAGTGGTAGGCACACTTCTTTCATGTGACCAAGGTCAAGATAATCCTTCATGAACTGTACATAAAGCTCCTTAACTGCTTGATTTCGCGATAATTTTCGTTCAAGTGAGTGAAAGCGCCGGAGGGCTATCTCGCTAGAATTGCCAAATTTTCCAGGATCTGATTTAAATGGCAATTTAACCACAAAACGTACATTATCATCTCTTCTAGTTGTTTGTGAGAAGAGTGTTTCGCAGTGGTTTTCCACAGTAGTGGAATTTTTCGTATGTTCTTCAGCTTCTTCAAGTTGCCAAAATTTCTCTATATGCTTATCCAGAGATTCCTCTTCACTGCATATGCTACAATATGGAGTGTTTCGTATGTGATTGATGTTTCGGGTACTTCCAGAAACTGTCCAGCCAAATACAGTATTCTGTAGTACAGGTAAACCATCTCCTAAATTGATTTGGCCTATCGCTAATGTAGCATAAAATAATTCAGCACTAATCTAGAGGTCGATGGGACCTGGTTGATGAAACAGCGGATCAGCTAGTTTAATATTCTTTGGAATCGACCTAAAAGATGTATCAATTTGTTGTGACAGTTGCGGCAACACAATTTTCCCCAACACTTGTGCCTCAATACAAGCTTTAAATGCTGTTGTCTTTGAGTGGATTTGCACATTCACACGTTTTTGGGACTCTCTTTTGCTTTGCCCAATGCCTTCGATGCTCATTGAATGTTTTGTACCACAAAGGCCCAGTTTTTTCAGCAACTTTTCAGAGATAAAATTTAATTGTGAACCGGAATCTAATATTGCTCTCGATTCAATTTGATTTTCTGATGCATCTGTTAATTTGATGATGGCTGTGCTGAGTAAAACATAGGAACAGTTCATAGAACAAGTGTTGGCGCTGAGGGACGTTATCTAGTCAGTTCTCTGACCGGAGTCTGATGCACTTTCTTCAGGCCTTGCATATGCTTCAAAACTGAATGGCTGTAGATTCTTCGACTTTACGGGCGGTCCTTGCTTGGTTTTTGTCTCCAAGTGAAGCAACGTATTATGCTTCTTAGAACACTTCGACCAATGTCTAGATTTGCATTCAATAGAGCGATGGATGGATTTTAGGCAATTCACACAATGTTTTCCTTGTTGAATTATTCGCAGCCATTTCTCAGGATTCATTTGCAGGAACGCTTGACAACTCAATAGCTGGTGATTTTCTTTACAGAGAATGCAATTGGGCCCTTGCATAGATGTGACTAAAACATTTGGCTCTGGATATTTCTTTGACCGCTTTTCTTCCTTGCTACATTTCATGGTCGAGTACGACAGAGATTCCAGCGATTGGAAGTGGGTTTCGACAAATTTCAGGAAAACTTCTATTAATTGGAGGTCTCTTGGGCTTTTTGAACATTGCTCATAGAGCATATGCATCCCTGCATCTAGTTTTTGGATTAGTAGATGTAATAATAGTGGGTCCTAATTTTCGGTTGACACACTGATGTTCTTTAAACCAAATAAGCACTCTTTAGTGGTGTCGGGAAGAGCCTTTATTGATGGTGCGGATCCTGTATGTGTAGAGGTTATTGCCAGTAACTTATTCAATAAAGCAGTTACTAATAGTCTGACATTGTTGTATTGTCCATTTAGCATTTCCCAGGTGCCCAGATAATTATCATCAGACAATGTGAGATGCTGGATAAGCCTTTCAGCTTCACCACTCAAACTGGTTTTTAGATACCACATTTTTTGTGCATTGCCTAATTTTTGTTGGTGGACCATTTGCTCAAATAGATCATGGAATTGGGTCCATTTAAGATAATTGCCATCAAATGTTGGTATCGAAATTAATGAGAGTTTCATCTGCGGTTCGATGCTGGTCACCTTTTGTGGTGCTGAAGCCGCATTGATCTTCTCTTGAAGCAGGATTGTTGCTTCTCGCATCGTTATTTCGAGGTCGCAGTATTCTTCCTCATCAAAACTTGAGGTCATCGGGTCATCCAATTCTATCCATAATTTTTGTTGCAAAGTTTCCACGTTTATCCATAGCCGCTCAATATTGCGCAGATAAGCTTGACAAGATGTGTAGGTTTCAGTCATTTGTGGAATTATAGGGAGCATTCTCCGCAAGGCTTCTATTTGGCGTATGCTAGGATGTATTTGCGACGGCAAGGCAAACGACCGGATTTCGGACGAACCTGGTTGATTTACGGCCACCTTTTCCAACGGCAGACGTCTTTGTATGCCATCCTGAATGAACAAGTTGTATCCTACTTCAATATTGAAGTAGTCCTCCTTCGTGAAATACGGGTGTTGTTTCTGATCAGCGTATTTGCTATTGCTTTCATAATCAACTTCGTGGAATCTTTTCCAATGTTGGGTTACTTTTGGGTTATCGATTTATCGAAAGTGCCCTCAGACCGGGGAACCCAACGCGTCCCCAGGGTTGCGGATAGGGGCAAACCTTTCTCGAAAGGTTCGCTGCGAATAACCAATAAGCAGCCGTGGACAATGGTCGGCAGTGAAGGGAGAGTCTCAGGACAAATACCTGAGTGTCAATGATCTCCACTGTGATATGACGAAATATATGGCGTCATCAATTATCCATATATCCTGGCAGTAGGTAAAATGCCATGGGAACGGAAACCCAGACAGAAAACCAAATCATGCAGGTCCACAAGGGGAACCAAATTACGGTGCAGGGGGTCGGAACCCCAGTACCGGTGGCAGAGCGTAGTGAGCGAGCAGGCTCCCGGCCGTCGTCATCCAGCGACTACAATGTTATAGAAGTGGTGAACTTGGATTCTGTAACAGATATAACTACAAGCAAACAGGACGCTAGCACGGAGAACCCTTTCAGGCAAAAACCGCTGTTGGCAAGAACACCGATAAAATAAGTCACCGATTGCGGGGGGAGGCAGAAAACCCCAGAAATACTGTCAAAGTCAACATCCCAGGTTAAATCATCGGAGACAGACGACAGACGGACTAACGAACGAAAGAAGGCAGAGTGCGTTGCGCAACCTGGCATCATTGCGGCCTTTGGGCGCAGTAGAAGTACTATGCGCACCCCGGAGCGTCCAGTGCAAGATGTACACAATCCGGATCAAGCTGCGACACCAACCGTGTAAGACTGGGGGAGGGAGAAGTTTTGCCAAGCGATAGAAGCAAAAGAGCTAGGAAACGGGGGCCTCTCCCAAGAGGTGGCGCCGAATAACACAATCGCCCTTGACCGCGCCGAAGAGGAGCGGCTTACTCGGAAAGCGGGGACTATCGTCAAACAACTGAGGGCTGCCTGCGAAGTGCAGAAAAACATAGGCAAAAGTGTCAGGAATGGCATTCTTGAACTAGAGGAGCTTTTTGGCCGCATAACGCACTACAGGCGGAGATGGCTTGCAACCGAAAAGCACCAAAAAGACACGCTCTCCCTCGAGGCATCAGTGGGTCCTAGCAGCAGCAAAAGAATGGCCGGTAGCCCAATTGAAGGCGACCGTGAGAAAAGGAGGAAGGACGAGACCATAAACGAAGTTGTCACTCCAGGCGAGGAGTTTCATGTGGTGCGAAACAAGGCAGCGAAAAAAGCGGCCAAAAAGCTACTCCTAGAAAAAACAGACAAAGAGCTCAACCACGAAAAGAAGAACAAAGAACCCCCCGATATACCGCAGAAAACAAAAAGCAAACCGCGGCGCAAACCCTTGCGAGAGGCACTGCTTATTAAACCCACTAAGGGCCGAACCTACGCAGATGTCCTCCGTGAAATTAAAGGAGCGGTCAAGCCAGACGACACCAAAACTGCCATCAAAGTAGTTCGACCAACCCGGACCGGTGGCCTGCTGGTGGAATTTGGGCCAGGGGCCACAAACAAAGAAGCATTCCGTGATGCGGTTCAAAAGGTTCTTGGAGGTGCGGCAACAGTTGCCTCGCTTGAACCAATGGCCACCCTGGAAATCAGGGACCTCGACTGCGTCACGGATAAAGCTGAAGTAGAGGATGCCATTAGGAGGGAGTTCCCCAGCTTAAGTGAAGTCAAGGCAAGATTGACACGTGAAAACATAACTAGCTGATAAAGACGCCCAGCAAATCCTGGCGAAGGGCAAAATTAAGATAGGTTGGGTGATCCCTATCCGCTGCTTCAGATGCCTTGAATACGGACACACCGCGTATGGCTGTAGGGGACCCGAAAGGAGATCTCAGTGCTACAAATGTGGTGAAACGGGGCACAAATGGAAGGAGTGCACGAACGTGGCAAAATGCATTCTTTGCAAGGATGCCAAGCTAGCACCCGGCGACCTCAAACATGAGCCGGGGACAGGGAGATGCTGGGTTTTCAAGGAGGCCCTAACTAAAGCCAAATCGATACTCAAATGATCCGTATCCTGCAGGTCAATTTGCACCGAAGCACAAACGCCCAGGACCTACTTGAGCAGTTTGCGAGGGATAAGAAAGCTGATCTGCTGTGGCGAGCGAGCAACATCATAACAAGGACTCGCAAGCGTGCTACCCTGACGAATCTAGTACCTCGGCCATCTGGGTTCGAGACAGCGCCCACCTTCAGCTGCAGGGCCATGGACGCGGGGATGGTTTTGTGTGGGTGCGGTGTTCAGGGATAACATATTTCAGTGTTTATCTGACGCCTAACGAGACAATGCCATCTTTTCGAAACAAACTCGATGCCCTCGAGGACGCTGTCTCAAACACAGAGGGCCACATGCTGGTCGGGGGAGACTTCAACGCTAGAGCCATTGAATGGGGTATGCCACAATCCGACCCAAGGGGAAAGCAAATCTTGGACATGGCGGCCAGAAAAGCGCTTTTTGTCCTAAATACTGGTAACACCCCTACTTTCCGCCGCTGGGGTTGCGTAGGAACCATACCCGATGTGACACTCGCTTCGGAGTCCCTGGTACCTAGAGTACACAACTGGCGAGTACTAGAGGACTACTCGGCTAGTGATCACCAGTATATAGCGGTTGAGATTCACGACAGTGCCACTCTGCGTGCATATGCCCAAACTTCAATCCTCGGATGGAGGACTGGAAGGATGGACGTTGAGAGGTTCGCTGACGCGCTTACGGCAGGCGCACCGTTGCTGGGAGCTCTGCCAGGGAGTGGAGGGCCTACAGCCAAGGACTTGGTGAACTCAACTATGAGTACCATCATAACTGCTTGCGAGTCTTCCATGCCCCGTCGGAGACCCCGACACGGTAAGCCTTCAGTATACTGGTGGTCAAACGAGATCGCCGAACAAAGAAGTGAGTGTCACAAACTTCGGAGAGAGGCCCAGCGGGCGCGAACACGGGAGGAGGCTGACACTAGGCTAGCAGCATACAGGTCCGGCAGGAAATATCTTCACAGGCTTATTAACAAGAGCAAGGCCCGATGCTGGCAAGACCTCGTGGACGATGTAAATAGGGATCCGTGGGGCCTAGGTTACAAGCTGGTCATGCGAAAACTTGGTGCACAACGGAAGCCCTGCTTACATGAAGCAGAGAAGATGGACGAGATCGTACGGGCACTATTCCCCACGCACCCTGTCGGTGTCGATTCAGCTCATGCACAAACACCATTAGAATGCTCACCTTTCACAATGATGGAACTGGAGCAGGCAATTCTATCCATGAAAGCAAGGAAGGCACCGGGACCAGATGGCGTTTCTGCTGAGGTTTTGCAGCTTGTCTACAAGCTTTGGCCTGACTTGTTGCTCAGTATGTTCAACGCTTGCCTTTACGAAGGTGTATTTCCGGAACGCTGGAAAGTGGCGAGGCTCGTACTGATCAGCAAGGGGAAGGGAAATTCCGAGTTGACGTCTGCATACCGGCCGTTATGTATGCTAGACACGGCTGGGAAAGTGCTCGAGAAACTCATCAAGGGAAGAATCACTGACGCGGTCCGTTCTGCCAGGGACCTATCTCCACGGCAGTATGGTTTTAGAGCAGGTCGCTCCACTATTGACGCGATAGCGGAAGTAGTGAGCGCGGTCCAAAGAGCGGAGGCTCACTGCCAGTCAAATAAAAGGGTTGTGTTGCTCGTGACGCTTGACGTCAGAAACGCCTTCAATTCCGCTAAATGGACGGATATTCTGGAAGCACTGGAAAACTCTTTTCAAGTTCCAGAATATCTGATGTGGATTTTGAAGAACTACCTGACAGACTGGAGCTCTATGAGACGAAAGAGGGACGGCGGAGGATGGAAGTTACATCGGGTGTTGCACAAGGCTCCATCCTTGGCCCAGACCTGTGGAACATCACGTACGACGGGCTACTGAAAATCGAGCTGCCGGATGAGTCGCGCTTGATCGGCTATGCAGATGATGTCGTGGCGCTAGTTGTGGGACGCACTATTGAGCAAGCGCAACTCAGACAGGGTATGCTAATGCGCCGAGTGAGGGACTGGATGACTGCTCGCGGGTTCAGCCTAGCTTTGGAGAAAACCGAAGTAGTCATCTTGACAAAGAAGAGAATCCCTAGAGTAAGGATGATCAACATTGGGGAAGCACTCGTTGGGACTAAACCAGCAGTGAAGTACCTGGGCATTTTGATCGACTCGAAGATGCGTTTCTCCGAGCAAATCAGGGCAATAGCGGACAAGGCTGCAGCGAGTGTTTCGGCTCTCAGCCGGCTAATGGCTAACATAGGGGGTCCCAACTCATCAAGAAGGAGACTTCTGATGAGTGCAGTACAATCTGTGCTGTTGTACGGATCGGAAATATGGTGTGAGGCTCTCAACAAGGAGCTGTATCGAAAGCGCTTGGCACAGGTGCAGCAACGAGGAGCGCTGCGGATTGCATCTGCATATCGGACTGTGTCGGAGTCGGCAGTGCTGGTCATCGCAGGAGTGATACCCTTTGCCCTCCTTGCCAAAGAGCGCCGCAGAATCTACCTGCGGAGGAACGAATGCGACAGAGATGCTGTCGCCCACGAAGAACGAGAACGCTCACTCAGTGATTGACAACAGCCTGGGTGAGCGATACAAAAGCTAGGTGGACCGCACGCCTTATTGGTGACCTGAGGCCGTGGCTCAATCGAAAACATGGTGAGACTGACTTCTATCTAACTCAGTTACTGAGTGGACAGGGGTACTTTCGGTCTTACCTGCACAAGATTGGAAAGTTACGGTCTCCTGACTGCATATTCTGTGCTGGAGAGGTCGATGATGCCTACCACAAATTTTTTGTATGCAAGAGGTGGGAAAGGCAGCGCAGTGACCTCATTGAAGAAATGGGAGATCTCTCTCCGGATGAACTCACTGGAGAGATGCTCACATCCGTTGACAAATGGAACTGTGTGGCACATTACGCTCGGGCAGTCCTTAAGATAAAATGGAACATATTAGAGCGCCTGGAGGCGACCAGGGCGAAGGGGTCACTTTTCTAGAAATCCCTCTCCCCTCTCCTCCTTCCGCTGGAAAAGGGATCCCTGTAGCCCGGTGGCGCCTAAACGCGTAGAGAAATGAGGCTTAGCCCGAAGTAATGTGTCAAACGGTTCCAGGCTAGGTTCTCAGATTGACAGGGGAAGCGTTTCACTTCGGGGTCACCAATGTTTGATTCAAAACTATTTTGTTTTGAATTATTTTTATAAATTAATTTATCGTCACTAACGCTTTGTTTTTAAACTATCACTGACAGGATTAATCCAGGTGTAGCACCAAGATCACTTATGGAAATGTGTGAAGGTCACTAAAATTTAGGTTTAACTCCACTTATTATTCACTTAATTTATTACATGGGGATTAATCTTGGTGTATCACCAAGACAAAATTAAGGGTATGTGTAAAGGTCCTAGACCAATACACTAAGATGGATATTCAACCGCGGATGTTCGTTAACAACTGAACTAAAATTCTTTATTCACTAACAATATTTGTAGACAACAATAATTACATTCTATCGTGGGAACACACTGCAATTGGGATTCACAAGTCTTTCAATGCAAAATATGATGCCTTAGCTCAGGTGACGAGCTAGCAGACGCAATATGATGCGACAAGTGCATGAAAGACTTGTGAGAATTGATGACGATTCTAAATGGTTTTAAATTCTTTGCATGTTCGTATATAGATAAGTGATATTTATGTGAAATAAAAAATGTTCTGATTTTGATTTGAATATGAATCTGATTTTAAGTAAAACAAAGCCTTCATGTTACAGGTACTGAATTAAACGGTAAGAATGATAAGTTTGATTTACGTATTGAATTTAAATTGAAAAAGGATTAATTTATAAAATGAAAACTGATTTAAGATTTTAAACAGATCTTTCATTGGAAAAGTTTCCGGACCATGTTATCTCACGAAGAGGTGATCACAATTGGCCACCGAGATCTTGTGATTTAACACCTTACGACTTCTTTCTTTGGGGCCACGTGAAAGAGAATGTCTACGCCAACAGTCTAGCATCGATTCAAGACCTAAAAGATGGAGGACATAGGGCAGCCGCTTTGCAATTTGTTTTACTGAAAATTTCATGAAAAGGATATGGTCCTGTAAGCGTGGTCGTGGTGGTAATTTGCCTGATGTTATTTTCCACTATTAACGGCATACCCTCCTCTTTATAATGAAATAAACATCCGATCATTTATAATAAAAAATGGCATTTTTCTTTTAATATCGAAACAGTACCTCTTATTGGAAAACCCTATAGAACTGGAAGAAGAGGATTTCAGCGACCTAATATAAGACCAAAGAGTTTTTGTGTTATTAGCCACGAATGATCCAGACTACTGAAATAAGTCTTCGAAGCATACTTGATCCCTTTCTTGGCAATACATGAAGCCTGCTAAAATTAGATTTAGCACCAATAGTGCTCTAAAGAGAATAAAATAAAATTTTTGGAATCGGGGCCAAGTCAGTTTCTTTGTTTTTAAGAAGTCGCTCTCAATCAATCGTAACTAATACGAATACAGGGAAAAAACTGATTTAACGCCAATCCCAAACATTTTATTTCATCCTTTGCATTTTAAGGATTCAAATCCGAAAAATTCTACGTTCGTGTATGAACTCTCAGTAAAAGTTAAAAAAAAAATTGCATAAACCTGATCCTGAAAATTGGTCCCATAATTTATTACAAATTTCTTTAGAGGTACTTACAAGCATTGAAATCAAAACAGAAATCACACTTAAAACTTTACTCTTCACAAGTCATCCTTCATGGATGCTCTCATTTCCTTACGAGCATACTAAAAACCTTTCGAACATTCCAAACAAACATATCCCTTGCATTCTATTTTATCCTTTAGTAAGTTTTCACATCATAAGTGGCTAGTGCATGTCTAGACGATTTTTCAAATCTTTTTTAGGTCATTGAACTGAACTCCTCTTTTCCCCTTATAGTTTTCCGGGAATGATGCCAATAATAAGGCTCCGGACTTATTATTTTTATTGCAGAGATTTAAAATGAAATTGCATAAACTCTCAGCAATCCTTCATTGTCGCCAAGTATCCGAAATGAATTATCCTTTTACACTTTTGTTGCTCTACTGTTAGTTACAATGTGTTAGCATATGGGGCATATGCAATGCTTTTTGTGGCATCGTGGCACATACGAGTACATTGTAAAGACCGGACTCCAATTACAAATGTATATCCTGGTTGTTAGTGTTGATATGCCATGCAGGCTTCACAACAGCAATTCTTGGCGTTGACTTCCTGAAAAGGTTGCACAGCAAGGATTGAATAGTTTCAAAGAGAATGTATAACAGCATAAGGCGATAGTAGAATACAATAATTTTGCGACAATATGGACTATACTAATTTTAACCCAACTCTTCTACTCGGAATGTTTCTGAATCGACGCAAACGACAATATTATCTCTTGCTAAATTTTTACTCTAATTTCTTTTTATACCATTCAAGGTGAAATTTCTAAGGATGCACTGCTGCTAACTAGTATATTCATATTTGTATGAGATTCTATTCGTTGCGTGGTCTCCTTTTACTACATTTACCATTACATTATCGTTGCACGTACTTTTTTGGTATTGTTGAAATTAGCTTTTAATGCTCATATAAATGCCAAGTGGCTGTTTGCCTGTAAAGTGTAACATGTCCTGCATAAAAGTTTTATGCGACAATTTTTTACCTTCTTTTGCCTCTCTCTGATTTTCAACACGTTCGTTTTATATTTTCCCGGGATTCGCTCTTGGATCTGTGTGAAGCGGATCTTCCATGCTCCCATCTTGCCACAATTGTTTGTTTACTTGTTTGTTTGCTGTTTTCTCAGAAAAACCTTGAAACGTATAAGTGATGCTCTTTGTGGTGAGACTGAAGTAAAGGTGAATGTTGGCAAGTGTATGTGCATCGGACCCAGATTTAATGAAGTTTTTGGATGTCTTTTCTTTTTTATAAAAAATACTTTAACGATTTCCCGGCTGGAATTGACATATTCGTTACTTTTTTATTGAGGCGTTGATGAGATTATGTGAGTACCTGATGGTGTTTGCATTAGCGGAAGACAGATGAAATTTTTGTGGATTTTTCCTTGGAGTTGCTGTTTTAAATGCTTTTCGATGTGATTGAACCTTTTAAATTGTTGATGGGAAGAGTTGATTGGTAAATCAAATTGAGAACCTGATTGGAACTGGTATTTACTCTATATTCTTGCCTGAAAAAGTATCCGTACAACATCAAAAGGAAGCAACATACAGGGTTTTCCAATAAGAGGTGCTACTTTAATATTAAAAGAAAAATACCATTTTTTAATATAAATGATCGGAAGTTTAATTCATTATAAAGAGCAAGGTATGCCGTTAATAGTCAAAAATAATATCAGCCTAATAATTACCACGACCACACTTACAGGACCATATCCTTTTCATGAAATTTTCCATAACTATATCGCAATGGGCTGCCCTATGTCCTCGAAAGCCTTACGAATTCCATCTTTGAGGTCTTGAGTCGACGCTGGGCTGTTGCGTAGGCCTTCTCTTTCACGTGGCCCCAAAGGAAGAAGTCGCAAGGTGTTAAATCACAAGATCTTGGTGGCCAATTGTGATCACCTCTTCCAGAAATAACACGGTCCAGAAACTTTTTCCGTTAAAGATAAATGGTTTCGTTGCTTGTGTGGCACGTATCGCCGTCTTGTTGAAAGTAAACGTTGTCCCGATCAATACCATCCGATTCCGGCCATAAAAAATCATTAATCATCCCTTGATAGCGCAATCCATTCACCGTAACTGTTTCTCCAGCCTCATTTTCGGAAAAGTAAGGTCCAATGACGCCGCCGGAGCATAAACTGCACCAAACAGTCACACGTTGAGGATAGAGAGGCTTTTCTACAATAACCCATGGGTTTTCCAACCCCCAGATGTGACAATTTTGCTTGTTGACGAAGCCACCGAGGTGGAAATGGGCCTCATCACTCAAAATGATTTTTGGATGGAATTCCGGATCATTTTCATGCATTTCAAGGACCCAATCAGCAAAGACGCGACGTTGTTGATGATCGACTGGCTTGAGTTCTTTTGTTAACTGTATTGAAGACCCAAATCCGACAAGGTGGTTCACGACGACCCGAAAATGTTCGAGTTTTACGAACCGTCTCTGCTAAATTTTCACCATTATTATAGTAAATTTTTATAATTTCAAAGCGTTGCTGAAGCGTGTATTGTTCGAAGAACAAATTTCTGGCCACATATGTACTTGTGGAACTGCTTGGTGGCCTCTATTATAGCCAATAGCTCCTTCCTGGTCACGCAGTAGTTCCTCTCACTTTTTGAAAGAACGCGACTGTAATAAGAGAGGACTCTTTCTTAGCCATTGATCTGCTGGGAGAGTACGGCTCCAATACCACTTTTGCTTGCATCGGTGTCAACTACAAACATTTTTCTGGGTTTCGGATACGTCAGCACGGGTGATTCACACAGCTTTTCCTTCAAGGTCTCAAAGGCTACCTGGCATTGTTCATTCCAGACATACGGACGATTTTTCTCCGTTAGCTGATGGAGACACTTAGCTATTTTGGCAAAGTCTTTGACGAATCTTCGATAGTAGGTTGCCAGACCCAGAAAACTTCGTAGTTGGCGCTTGTTGTTTGGTGTTGGCCAGCTTTTCACGGCTTCAATTTTCTCAGGGTCTGTTTTGACTCCTTCTGCTGATACGACGTGTCCCAGGTATTTCACTTCAGCTGCGAGAAGGATACACTTGTCGGGACTAAGTTTCGAATTTGCAAGTCGCAATCGGGAGAAAACCTCTTCTAAGTTCCGCACATGCTCTTCGAACATTCTCCCGATGACGATGATGTCATCATGGTACACCAAGCAGGTTTTCCAGGTTAGACCACGTAGCACGTATTCCATCAAGGATTCGAAAGTGGCTGGAGCATTGCAAGGCCCAAACGGCATCACCACAAATCGCCTTAATCCCTTCCCAACTGAAAATGCGGTCTTCTCTCGGTCCTTCTTGTCAATTTCTACCTGCCAGTAGCCACTCTTGAGATCGAGTGTAGAAAACCATTTTGCGTCGGCTAAAGTGTCCATGATGTTATCGATGCGTGGGAGCGGGTAGCTATCTATCTTAGTGACGTCGTTAAGCTGCCTATAGTCGACACAAAAGCTAGTGCTACCATCCTTTTTCTTTACTAGAACTACAGGCGCGGCCCATGGACTGACAGAAGGTTCAAGAACGCCTTGTTTTTCCATGTCCGAGATCAGCGCGCTCACTTCTCCTTGTTTGGCTTTAGGGAAACGTCTTGGTGCTTGTCGAATCGGCTTGGCTCCCTGTGTATTTATGACGTGAATTACCAAACTCGTTCGGCCTTGGTCATCCGGGCTTGTTGAGAAGATGTCACTGTACTTGGTAAGCAGATCAGAGGCTTGTTTGAATAGCTGCACTGGCAATTTGACTTGTTTCAATATTGCAGACGTGGATTCCCGGGCTTTGTCTGTGTCTTGCCTCCTTTTCAATGATGGTCATGAGTAGCTTCCAAAGAGGTGATGGTGGACACAGGCTGGCAGCTGCCGATGACTTCTCCCGCTTTGATGCTCGTGGTTGAGTCTGCGGTGTTAAGGACTCTAACCGGCACATATCCGTTCCTTGGGGATCTTACAAGGCTTCGTCCTACAATCAAACTGCGCAATGCGGACGTCTTCGTTGGCTCTATCAGATAAGATCGGTGGTTTCCAGAATCACCATCAAGCTTGGCCCATACAATGCTTTCGGAAGAATTCGGTACATCAGTGTCAGTACATACCACTACATTCATCTTGGGAATCGGGATGCTGGGATCCTCCATCAGTACTTCGACATTCTGCCATTTCAATACACGTTTGTCCAAATCCAACGTGATTCCATGTGGTCGCAGAAAATCCATTCCGAGAATGCAGTCATCCATAATGTTCGCGACCAGAAAATTATGTCGGAACACAAGGTCTCCCAACTGTATCTGGAGGTTGGCCTCTCCATGGACAGGTGCAGTTTCTCCCGTAGCTGTCCGTAGCGAGAAAATTCTGCCTTTGTGAAGTTGTTGCTGTCTAACCAGGTCTGGTCGGATAATCGATCGGGTTGCACCAGTGTCGATCGTTATGGTGCAGTGTTCTCCGTCAATTTGACCCGGAAGGCATAAGTCCACTTCTCCACGATGTAGTCTTGACACGATGATGGTGGTGCTGGGGACGTCGATCCTCCTAGCCATCCTCTGCCCCACGAAGTTGGCTCTTACATGTTTCCCGACCCCTCTGTTTGAAGGGCTTCCATTCTGGGCTCCTGACTCGGTCTGGATCTCGTCCTAGCTGCACACCTTGGACAATAGCTTAGTTTTCTTCGCTTCTTGCAGTCTCTTTGCAGGTGCCTCTTCTCTCCGCAATTCCAGCATCTAGGCGCACCATTTACATGCGGGTCTCGCTCAATTTCCACGCGCTCACACCTGCACTCATCTGCCACTACCTCACGGACCCGGGCAGGGGTACGAGTCGTATTTTTCACTGCCTCAAAGTTCAGACTGTAAGCCAATGCGTCCTTAACCGTTTGCTTTAGAGCTAAACGCACGGCTTGTTGCAATTCCGGGTCCTTTGGTGCGCTGATGAAAGCTTCTGTCGCTGCATCATCTCGATGTTCTGGGTCGTAGGCTGGGCAAGCCAAAAGTGCTAGTCACTCAATGTTTTGGGCTAGCTGCTGTAGGGTTTCACCAGACTTCTGCACCCGATGCCTTAGCTGTGACCGATAAATCTGCTTTAGATGATCGTCTCCATAACGCATGTCGAGCGTGTTCATTATAGCATTCGGGTTTGAGTGCAACTCAACGGGGATCATCTGCAACAGCTCGGCAGCTGGGCCTCTTGGAGAAAAAATCAATGCAGTTGCTCGTTCCTGCTCATTCCAGTGATTTATGCGAGTGGCTGCTTCAAACTGGGTTTTGTGAATATTCCAGACCGTTTGCCCGTCGAATATTGGTGCTTGCATATTTCTAGATGAGCTTTGCGCTGCGGTTATAAGTGGGGCTGGTGAGGCGGTTACTACTGCTTTCGCTGCTTCCAAGTCCTTTTTCACTTTTTCCATCTCATGGTTGATTCTCTCCTCGACCTGCCTGATCTCAAGGCTGATTCTCTCCTCGACCTGGTATACCTTTTCCTCGACGCATTTAATTTGGCAGTTGAGACTACTGAGCTCCACTTTTATTTCGGTTGACTGTTTTTGCAAATCCGCCTTGATTTTGATTGCTTGTTGGTCCATTTTTGCTGATTGTTCATTTAACTTTGCTGATTGTTCATCTAGCTTCGTAGTTAAATTGGACGACTGTTCATTGAGCTTCCCAGTTAAATTGGATGACTGTTGTCCCTGCTCTTGCTGCATCAGCATCAACATTTGCATCGGCGCATTTTCTGGTTCCTTTGGTTCTGCTGTTACGGCTTCACCACCTTCTGCGCCTTTTTCTGCATCTGTAGGCTCACCCGAATCCAGATACGCACCTTCCGATTCAATCGCGTCACGCAAGCGTGCAATCAGTATGGCCTTTGTACCTTGCGTGGCCAGATTTTGCTGCTCCAACTCCTCTTTGAGCTCCGATATGCTCAATTGATTGATTTTTAGATGTAAGTTTCCTGGCATTTTGATTGTTTTGGCAATTTTTCCACCAGTTTCCACGTTAATTCTCACTATTGTGCACTTCGAAAATGTTTAAAAGTTTTCACTTCCAAAATTTTTATTTCTTACTTCTGACACCACTGCCGCGTGTTTTGGTTCGCGGCCAATAATTTTAATGCTCCGGGAAAGTGAAAACGCAATGTCTTTTAAATTAAATTAAAAGAGTTTATTTATTTACTGAAAAAATGCACAATCACTATTTTAACTTTTTCACAATTTTAATTAGAATCTAACTTTCACTTGTCAATTGTCTACTAAAATCACTTCACACTCAAACAATCAATATCGCCTGTACTTCGCGTATCGCAGTTTTCTATCACGGTCGTAATGAATGATCCCCCCATTCATTCAGCTCGCCTCTATATAAGGTCTCTAATCATTCAACTCAGTTCTCGTACATTGGTGAATTAGCGGAAACATTCCAGCAGTGAATGAATGGAGCAGTGACTCACTTTCAGATGTTGTTCATGCTTGGTAGGTTCTCGCGGTTTCAAGTAAATTCGTTTTGTTGATGTTCTTAATTGTTGTGAAAACAATTGCGACAGTAGCTCGCAGAATTATTTGTACATGTAACAATATCAAGGCGTAACAACTTGACGGATAACCTTTTCTATCTCCTTAAGTTAATTTGGTATGGAATTAACCAAATTTGGCTGTGTTCTGCCTGATAATTTTGCTCCATTCATCGACGATGACGTTTTTCAGCATTTCCTTCGAGGTTACGCTGTGCTGACGGGTCCTGTGCTCCAACAAGTCCCACAAATCGAAGTGGCGTACACAGTTGATGTTTTGTGTTGTAGAGCAACCAAAGCATCACATTGTGTGCTGTGTGCTTGGGATTACTGTCTTGCTGGAACCAGAAATCGTCACCAAGCCTCAACTGCAACTTCAAAATATTATTGATCCATATTTGATTCTACAAACACAAGTTAGCCTACTCCTTCTGCCGCCATACACCCCCAGACCATCACACCACCTCTACCATGTTTCACAGTTGGTACGAGATTTTCTCTTTCGCTCTTCCGCCACACTAACTTTCTTCCTTCAATGCCAAATATGCAAAATTTGCATTCGTTATAGAAACAGATCGGGTGGCTCATTTATATATTTTTTTGCGAAATCCACACGTTTCTTCCTGTTCACTTCCGCATTGTATGACTTCTTACGTACTATGCGTGAGCGATACCCATCTCTCTTTAGTATTTTTTCGTATAGCATTTCGTGGAGAACCTTGCCATAAGAGTCTTTAATATTTGTAACAATTTGGGAGACAGTTACTCGAGAATTCTTTTTAACTGCCTGCAAAACGTTTCTTTTTCTTTTTCTGGAACTTGAAAAGGGTTTCCAGTGTATCCAGAGTATCCACCCATCTAGTGTAGTTGAAGGTGTTCCTAACGTCGTCACCAACAGGATGATCCGTGGTTTGGTGTGGCTATATGTCTCTGTCTTTTGAACCGTGCTCACCACCTTTAAAATCGCATCAATGATGAAATATCCTGCTCTAAGGCCGCACTATCGAGGATATATGTGCTAAGAGCAAAAGCGTGGCCCTTGATGAGTTTCTCTAGCATTTTTCCAGCAGTACCTAATAAGCATAATGGGCGGTATGCAGACGGCGAATCGGGATTTCCTCTTCCCTTCCTGATCAGCACGAGCCACGCCGCCTTCCATCGTACCGGGCAAACCCCGTCAAATAGGCAAGCGTTGAATGTGCTGAGCAGCAAGTCAGGAGAATGGTGGTAGACAAATTGCAACACCTCAGCTGGAACACCATCTGGACCTGGAGTCTTTCTCGCTTTCAGTAAAAAGACTGCCTCTTCCAGTCCCGGCTGTGTGAAGAGTGAACACTCGATTGCTGTTTTACCGTGGAAAGCGTCAACATGGACGGGATGGGCGGGAAGAGTACTTTTCCGTATCATATATGCAAGGTCTCCGTAGGGCACCAAGCTTCCGTATAACTAGTTTGTAGCGCTGGACCTATAGATCTTTGTGCACACTGTCCCCAAGATCTTGCTAAGAGCAAACTTTGCTGTTGTTAATCAATTTGTAAAAGCATGTTCCCTGCGAATCCTCCTGTGACCAAATACCTGCTCTGAGCACCTTGACGAACCTCTTGACGCCTATCCTTCCGATACTTCACCTATTGTAGAATATCGAAAGCACGGACGCTGTGAGACAATATCATTGATCTAAAGCAGAATGTACTGATGATCAACTCAAATACTCTCCAATTGTGTGTCCTCCGAACTAAGGACTCTGAGGCAAATGTCAGGTATGGTATGGTTCCTTCGCTGCCAATACGGTGAGACGTTGGCGTACTTCTAGTATTGACTACGACGAACGCCATCCTGGCCGGGTTGAATATGACAAGAGCCATCCTAGCCACCATTTTTAGGGTTTGTTTACATAGTGAATCTGCTTAAAGCATGCCCCATTCGATTGCTTTAGCGTAGAAATCTCTCCTAACGGGTAAATTGCCGTCTGCAATCGAGACAGTGCTCTCCAAAGCATTAGACTTGGCTTGGAAAGATGATCCCGATTCGTTTGGCGTTAGGTACATACTGAAGAAGGCAGTTTCTGAGCACCTAACTCACACAGAAGCATCTCCCCGTGTACAGTTCTCCGCCTGGAAATCACTGCTCTGAACCCAGATGGCGGCAGTACCAGTTTCATCAGGATACCGTGTTGCAAATCTTATATCATGGTGTTGCTGACTCAGCTGCATAAAGTTGGCTTTCATGTCCCTCGCAAACTGCCTAAGCAGGTTTCAGGCGGTTGAACTGCGGTCCGGTTTTAGTTGCAGTGTGCGGATCATTGAAGCTCTGCTTTTGTCTTGACTAGGGCTTCTTGAAAAACCCGATATTCTCCTGATCCCAACATGTGCCCAAGATCAGCATCTTTGCAAAGGATACAGTGTGCTTTCTTTGTACACTCTTTTCTCACATGTCCCATTTCACCACATTTGTAACAGAGGGAACTCCCATCGGGCCTTTTGAATACTTGTGTGGTGCGACTATAGCCAAGGCATTTGAAACATTGAAGAAACGCTGCTCTTGACTGTATTCTTCAGACTACTCATCCGATTCTTACTTTGCCCTTATTCAGTTATTGTTTGGCGTACTGGCTGGCCAAACCATTGATGACCATGCGTTGACGCCTATAGTTTTTTGGTGTTAGCTCTACTTTTATCCTGCCCTCGCTAGGGAACTGCCTTTTGATGTCCCCTTCTGCCTCGGCCACATCCGTGATGTAGTCAACATCTCTTATTTCGATTATTGCCAGCGGCTTAAGTAAGGCTACAGTTGCACTTTTACCGAGGACCTTCTTTACTGCGTCGCAGAATGCTTCTTAATTGACTGGCTCTGCCCCGAATTTGACTAGTTTGTTGGATAGCCGTATTCTTGTCCTGCTGTAATGGCGGTATTCGTGTCTTCTGGAATTGAATTTCCCTGATATCCTGCAGCACTTTTACGTAACATCGATCATCTTAGGTTTTACGAGCAGTGCCTATTCTTCTTCTTCTTTATAGCACTACAGCCCCTCTCGGGCCTTCGCTTAGAGATAGTTAGAGCATCTCATTTTCATGACCGTATTGATTTTTTCGGAAGTTGGTTCGGTCGGTACTATTTTCCCGTGTGCCTGTTCAGCTGTGATATGATCTGATTAAATCAGTACATATCACCACTAAGTGAACACTCACAGTCTGTTCGAAAAATTCCCTGAACTAAATCACGTTGCAGTGCCCATTGCCTGTATCTTTACCGGGTCTTCTGTCTCTCCCCTGTTGCACATCAGTTCTTTTTTCTTGTTGGGAGTCCATGCGAAATATGTCTTCTAGTATTTTTTGAATGAGTTTCTTTGCAGCTTTCTTCATATTTCTTTAGCCTTCTGCTCTTCTTCGGCCTTATGGTCCTATTTGGCTTTTAATTAGCTCCTCTGGTAATATCCTATGGGGTCTAGCAGTGCCTCTAGTTTATGCAGCCCATTCTCCATTTTGTTCTCTTTAAAACATCTCCAGCTTTTCGAATTAGCCTTTATTTTCATGACGCTTGGCGGCAATTGTATTTTGCGACTTCTTTTCTTGGGAGAGGTTGTTGGCTTTCGTTTTCGAGTACAGTATTACCGCCACAGTTTCAACAATGCTGGTGAAATTACACAACGGTGCTTTATTTGTCTGGTCAGTCCTTTCTTTTCCTGCCGTGACCACTTTGTGGACTTCAGGATCCATCTTATCCTTGATGCTCTGTTTATTTTTTCTTACCGCTTGAACAGCTGGCGTGTCCTGCAGATTTTTCCGCGCTTCCTTTTAAGCATGTTTTGGCATGTGAAATGCCGTAGGAATTTCAGTCGGGACAAGACTGTTTGTTAATCTCTGTACTTTGTCCGCTTTTCCTGGCATTATATTCATCGTCGTTTTTGTCATCATTAGTATCGCTCCCGATGTGCTGGAATCATCGTGGCTGCAGGCACTGGTTGCGTTGACATTTTTGATGGTTCTGCTAACTTTTTGAATTTTTGGTCTGTTTTTAGGGTCGTTAGTTGCAGTTGCTCTATTTTCGTTGAGTCCCCCCTCTGAGCCACTATCTCCGTTCGTGTGGGCAGCCGCCTTTTTGGCCCCATGGTTAACTTTGCAGAGCAAGGAGGCCATGCAAGGGATGGCACAAGCCCTTATGTGGACAAGTGCTCTGAGCCTAACCAGCGCTCATCAGGATTCCATCTTAACCGAACCTACTCCACCAACCCAATGGTACGAGCTTCAAACCTACTCCGAGGCCTGCTAAGCCTTTATTGGGAGGGTGGCGGTATGATCGTTGAATTGAAGCCATTCACGCACGAGTGTCACCTCGGCGCCACCGTGCAAGGCAACTACTTCCAAATCATCATATCCAGCAGCCCAAAATATAAATCCCAGTTCATTGCCTAAAGCGTAGTCCAAGTCAGTCAGGGTCGTTACCTGTCATCCCAAGGGAAACCTCATCGTGACCTCCATATTATTAAGCCCGTGGGGACGGTACTCTCCAATGTGTTATAGCATACAAGAGTACACCTGTCAACCAGCATTCCTCC
Source organism: Odontomyia ornata (assembly GCA_963969285.1). NCBI lineage: Eukaryota > Metazoa > Arthropoda > Insecta > Diptera > Stratiomyidae > Odontomyia > Odontomyia ornata. The sequence goes on from OZ017740.1 coordinate 272,092,272, forward strand.
TGTGGGAACCTATATATATACGTACATATACGTATATATATACGTACATGCTTATTTTTAAGGAGTCAATTTGCTGCAAGCAATTATCATTCTGCACCCTCGATTTATTGAGTAAATACATTAATTTGTAACATATAAGACGCTCAATAATATCATGTTAGTCAACCACATTTTCTCAATCAACGACACACTTACTAATTGCTTCTTGATACTAATATAATTCTAAACTGTCAGTTGCTATGTGATGTATGAGCATGTAACCCTGTTTTAGGTAACTTGTTCCTTTGCAGAATTGATGATGTAAACTAAAGCAAATGCAACAATTGCAGATGCAGCATAATTTGTAATTAAGTTCAATGGCGAAATGTCATGAAGAGGTTGCCTAGTTACAATTAATTAGATCAAATCAAATACCTTTTTTTTCTTATTTTTATTATTTGTTATATTCTGGCCACATCAATTATATAATTGCAAATACGATTTCCGTATATATTAGCCGAATTTCACTCAATCAAATATTATAATATATGGATTTTCTAGCTAACAGTAGCAAATCCAGCGACTTTTCCCGATGGGAATCGTAATACCTTACTAAACCGTTTACAGGTTCCATGTATTGAGAATTCCGGAAAGGGCATAGTAGAGCCATACTTCAGCTAGAACTAAAGGCACAGGATGAAATTCAAGTCCATGCATACAATGAGAGAGGTTGAATGAAGCCATTAATTACTTAATGAGATTATTACTATTCGAAACATGCACATAGAAATCTGATTTGGTCCTTTTGATAAAGAATGTGGATTTACAACCTTGGCTTTAACTATTAAGTGTTTTTCATCCGATTAAACTTCAATTGAGGGAACAGAAATTAATTTGTTTAGTCGAATCAATTGATTTAAATTGTTTATCCTTAAAATTTAGGCACTAGAGGTATTTGTTGATTTGATTTCAATAAGAAGATAATTTTAAAAACGTATTCGTGGGAAGTTAATTTCCATCGACTACGATCACAAAGGTGAGATTAATATTATACTTGGTGTTTTTCATGCCAGCTTGTACCTCTACATCAACTCATGTAATTAGAAATCCTCTTGAATATTTTAATTTAGGATTTATTGAGGGGTGTTCTCAGATCTCCTCCAAGTGTTACATCCTAGGTACTGTAAACTAATCTAATCCTTACGTCAAGATGATGATGTTTTTATGTAAGAGACGCTTATTAATGCTTTTGTAAATTTTTTTCTAGTGAGACTGATATCATTACAAAAGTTAAACTACTCAAACACGCGTAAGCGTGCTGGAAGCTAGCGTTGTGGTATCCTGAGGTGGGTTCTTTCTACCAGCGCAAGGAACCATCCCAATAAAACAATTTCACGCTTAGGAATTTTATGTAACGTGGCTATAGGACATCTTTGAAAGGTGTCGTAGGCTGAAATAACCAACCAAAGGATATTACATTAAGTAGACGCGACGACTTTTCCAAATTAATCGCGTGCGAGATTGGGCACAAACCCGTAATTGACGCGGATATTCACAACCCACAAGAACAGTGGGGCATCCGGATGGTAGTGATTTTCATTTGCACCCTTTCCAATCAGATGAAAGTTCTAAACGATGACTTGGCCTAGTGAGGAGTGGAAGGCCAATGATCTCAGGCGAGAGCCCTTGAAACAACAAAACGAGAGGGAGCTTTGGTCGATGACTAGCTCATTATTACGGAAGAGCCTGCTTTATACCCATTAGAAGGAAAAGCAAAAGACCGGTAATGACTTCTTTAGTAACTAATTTTTTAATTTTTTATTTGTCTTTACAAATTCATATTTTAGTTGACTGTACGTGTAAAAAACTATATTTGATTTCCGACAGTGTTCTAGCCTTGCCTAATTTTTTGGTCAGTCACCATTCATATCAACTTATTTGAAATTTACAGTTTGCACAAAATATTCACAACGACTTGATTGTGCCCACTCATTATGAATGTTGGTTTTCAATCGATTCCTTATCGTTAATCTAGGTACGCGGTGACATTAAAAGAAATCATTTATACTCGTATGCAATGCAATGATGTGGAATGTGGATGTCGTTCATTGTTTCTCCTAAAACAAAAATGTCAAAAAAATTAGTTTCTAATGGGAATCACCAAAAATCCTGTCGACCACTATTCCCAGCTCACTTCCGCCAAAAGTATCCTGTCAAACTGTCTTTTGGTCTTACAGTTGACAGCTGCAGGATTGCCTGTCATTGACACAACCCATGTTAGGTGAAAGCCTGTGGCTCTGCTTTCTGCAACCTTTTCTTAGTAAAAGCCGGTTACTACAAAAGGTTAAAATGTTATACATCTAGCATTTTTGTACTTATGTAAATGATTTGGATATTATATCATAATTTTACTTTTTTCAAACTTTGCGGTTGGGTTGTGTGGGGTAATGGTTATTCAACTAAAGTTACGATTCAGATGAAATTAATATCTTTGTTTTTATTTTATTTTATGTTTCGAACTTATAAAAAAAATTTCCAGAGGTTATAACTCTTCTCAAGAGTTAAATGATGCTGTACAGGTTGCCAATGACAAAGAAAAGAATGTAAATGCTGCCGTAAAAGAGTTTGGTATCAAACGGATGACTTTGACAAGATTTTTTAAGAAGCTACAATACAATTTGACGGTGATATTTTATCAATGGGCTATGCAACACCAAGGCAAGTTTTTTTTTGCTCGCAAGAGAGTTTTGTTGAAAAAATTCTTATTAAAAATAGCATCCATCTTCTATGGATATTCCTTAAAAGACGTTTGCGATCTTGTCTGCGAGTGTGCTGCTAAATTTGGCATTAAAATGCCACCGTTCTAGACTGAAAATAAGCTAGCTGGGAAAGATTAGCTAATGATATTCTTAAAAAGAAATCTGAAACTATCTATACTGAAGGCCGGAACGTACAAGTCTTGATAGCGTAACATCATTTAATACTCAAAATGTCAAAGTTTTATATCGAAAAATTAGCGGTTGTAATGGGTAAATGTGGATTCAATACTCCAAATATATAGAATGTAGATGAAACTGAGGTATCTACTGTGCCGAAGCAAAATAAAAATGTAGCTACCAAAGATTAGCGTAACGTCGGTTACGATTGTGGCTGCTGTATCTGCATATGGAAACAAAGTATCTCTTTTCTCTGTGTCTTCCAGAAAAAAATTTAAAAACTCTATCCTTATACAAGTAGGTAGCCCACCTCAGTGTTTAGGAGCAGACAATACCAGTGGATGCGTTATAGATGATAAATTATTTCAGTTTATGCAGCATTTTATAAAACATGCAACACAAGCTCAGGAACACTACGTCTTGCTAGTACTAGATGATCATTTCTCTCATTTAAACGTTAAGCCACTCAATTAAGCTCAAGAGAATGGGATTATAATGTTTTCTTTCCCCCACACCGTAGCCATAATCTGCAACCATTGAATGTCTTAGTATTTGAGCCACTTACAAAATATGTGACCCCGTAAAAGCTCACTATTTATGACAAATAAAAATTAATTTTCATTGGCTCAAACAACTATGAATATTGTCAACGGTTTTCGAAAGGCCAGCATATTTCCATATAATGCAAAAATTTTATATAAGGACGAGTTGTCACTATCATTTGTAACCAATTGTCTAGACCCGAACCGAGTCAAATCAGATCCAGAAACCATCGAGCTGGAAAAAGATCACCTAGAGCAAGCTACTATGTCCAACACTGAATCAGTTTTTACATGATCTACGAGGGTGGTTCAAATATGATGGAGACAATCGCTGTAGATGGTGCGCATGTATGTTTTGAAGGTCGTGGCTTGAGTATGTGACAGCTGGATATCCTTAAAAATATTGTGGCATCGAGTTCGTCGGCAGTGCATATTTTATGCGCGTGCTACGACCATGAATGAACGCCAAGTGCCGACCGACATTGCGAAACGTATTGTCATTCGTTTTTTGATGTGGGAAGGCGTTGAAAATACAGAAATTGTTCTGCGTTTGCGAAATCAGTTCGGTAATGAGTGCCTGAGTAGGGTTGCTGTGCTTAAATGGCCCAAAGAATTCAAGGGTGGTCGTAAAACCGTCGAGAATGAGCCGCATGATCGTCGACCGGGAACCAGCGTCACACCAGACAACATATTGCGCCTAAAACTATTCATTTTGGACGACCGTCTAATGTTTGAGACATTTCGGCTGAACTTGGCATCAATACTAGTAGTGTAGAGTCTATCATCCACGAATACCCTGAATATCGCAAAATAACGCTCGAAACGGAGGAGCATTCCAACATGAAGTGCGATTCTTCTCCAGGATAACGCGCGCCATCATATCGCGCGTCTCACGCTCGATACAATATCGGAATTGGGGTAGGAGGTACTGAAACACCTCCCACCCCCTCCAGAGACCGGATTTATCACTCTGCGACTACCACATATTTGGCCCACTGAAAGAGGCCCTCGGAGGTCAAAGATTTAACCCCGATGACGAGGTAAAGGATTTTGTGAGCACATGGCTGTCCAAGTAGCCCAAGGAATTCTTCGATACCGGCATCAAAAAGCTTCCAGAAAGGTGGACAAAATGCGTAACTTGTAAAGAGGAGCAACTAGAAAAACTGTAGATTTTTGGAAATTTTTTTGATAGTAAATAAACGTGCCAGAACATTTGTCTCGATCAGATTTGAACCACTCTCGTACATCCAATAGCCACAATTAACACAAACCTGGTCCAAACAACAATGAAAATGTAGAGTTTAATGCAACGAATGCATTTACCCCGCAAAAATTCCTCATCCATATCCCAAGGCAGGTCTAAGCAAAGCAGTCAAAAGTATTAGAAGATGAAGAAAATCTGTTCATCTCAAAGGCGCTCCCAGAAAAAAATGCATTGCAAGAAGAATAAAATTAAACCAATCAAAAAATTTAAGAAGATTGATAAGGAAAGAAGTAAGCTAATTCTAAAAAAGTGCATCAGTCAAGTAAGAAAAGCAGCCATGATGACTATTCTTGCCTGCTTTGTTGTGCAGTATATTCTGAAAGCTTGCCTGGGGCGACGTGGATCCAGTGTCAAGTTTGCCAGGGATGAGCTAATAAATATTGTGCACCAGGTAATGGTCTCACTTTCATTTGTATTAGTTGTAAAAGTGACGATGATGATTAAAGTTCTAAGATTTCATTAATTTTCTTCTTTTCTCTTTAGCACTACAGCCCCTCTGAGGTCTTCACTTCCTTCAACAAGTGCCTCTAACTATCTCGGTCTATTGACTACATCCTACAATTTTGGAATCCAATCAGCGATGAACTGTTTACATTGACCCAGTTAGGCCGGTGTTTCCTCGATTTTTCCACTGGCTTCCGACCTTCAGTTATCCCAATGAATACATTTTTGGGTATCCGTTGTCCGTCCAAACGATTTATGTGGCCTGCCCACTGCAGTTTTCAAAGCCTTACAATCGTTAAGACCTCCAGCATGTCAAAAATTTCATACAGCTCTTGGTTGTTTCGAATTTGCCATTGGTCTCCGTCTAGCATTGCTTCAATCATCTGCTTCAGGACCCTTCTTTTGTAGGCGTTCAATATGTTTGAAGATGCTTAGGTTATAGTCCATGCTTCACACCCATAGCATAGTACGGATCTCATTACAGATTTGAATACTTAGAGCTTTGCTGACCTGTGTATGCAGCTGGTCTTCAAAATTATTAAAACTATATAAAATATTATACTTACTAGCTATATTCTTTGCCATATTACGTCTCTTTATTTACAGGTTCTCGTTCTTTTGGCCCTCAGATACACAAATTTGCCCACATTGTTGATACTGTACTTGCCAAGTGTAATATTTTAGGCATTTGAGATATTTTTTCCTTGAGTACATCACGAGTTTTGTTCTATTCTCATTGATTTGTAGCCCTACTAGTTTTGATTCTCGGTTGAATTTCAGGATAAGTCCTTTGGTGGTTGTTATGGATCATAACAAAATGCTGACGTGATCCGCTGGGTGATAACTTGGCTTTACTTGCATAGTAACGTGCCTCTTGTATCAACAGTTAGCTCTTTGATGACATAGTAATGGGGCCAGCCCATCTCCTTGCTTCAGTTCAATATTTGTGTCAAAGGCGTTGATGAGTTGGTTATTGATGCGGACTTGGTAGGTTGTCAACGTTATTGTAATTTTGGTAAGATGGACTTATTTGGCTGGGATACCAAAGCAAAGCATTTTTTGGTACAGTACGCTATGATCAATACTATCGTATGCATCCTATAAGTCAATGAAAATTTGGTGGACGTCTATGTTGAACTTTCAGCATTGTTGAAGTACCTCCTTGACTGTAAATAATTGGTCTATTGTCGATCTACCTGCTGTAAAGCCGCCTTGATACTCCCCAATAATACTGTTGGCGTATGTACGACCAGGTTTTATTTTCTAAACTTTTTGGAAATATTTTGTTCGCCGTGCAAAGTAGTGATATGCCTCTATAGTTTTCACACTGTAGCTTGTCACTCTTTTGTGGATAGGGGTTATAATTGACTGGCTCTACTTATTTGGCATATGTTTTTGTTGCCATATGTGCTGCCATATGTGTGAATGGCTTTTCGAACACCGCTGCCACCACATTTTAAGAGTTCCACTGGAATCTCATCGATGCACGGTGCTTTATTATTCATTTATGCCTAGATGGTGAAACAAACATCATTCAAAGTTGTAGGGACCGGTGAAAGCTCCCCAGACATTAGACTCTGATGTTCTGAAACTGCGCGGAGGATAAAGAAGGTTCTTGAAATATGATGCCAATCTTTCCTTGATTTTGTCTTCATCAGCGATGATTTTGCCGATGTCATCACGGCAGAGTGTGCGTTTCAGGCTTTTCAATGCTTTGTGTGTTTATTTTGTGTTGTTGCCCACTAGACTTACATCGATACGTCTCAACTGGCCGTCATAGTATTTTATTTTCTTTGTGCCAATCGCCTTGTTTCCTATTCTTCTCAGATTTTCATAAGGTTGTCTCTTTGTCCTGGTTTTCCCACCTATATGCTCTTTATATGCTTGATTCTTTTTATCTAGTGCATATTGACATTTGTCATGAAATGAATCATTTATTTTTCACTGAGCTTGATGTCCGATCGTCTGTTTTGCCACGGTCTTGATTGCCGTTTTTACTGCCATCCATAGCCCGTTATGTGTTTTCAGGGAAGTATCTAATAGGATGAGAGCCAGCTGGCTGTTGAGGGTCTCCGCAAAATGTTTTGCCACAGACGCCGTTTGGAGCGTTTCGGTTCCGAATTTCTTCAGAGTGCTACCCTGTGCTAAATACGCTTTTGACATACAATATCGAGAGGTTAGTTTGGTCAGCTAATAATCCAAGTTTCAATTGGCTCCTCGATATGCGCGGGCAAGGGCCCAACGTTGTTGGGTCAGAATATGATCGATCTGGTTTTGTGTGTTGCCATTCGGTGATACCCAGATCATTTTATGTGCCCATTGGTATGGAAAATGAATCAAATGTATGACTAGATTTCTGCTACACGCGCAATCAATCAGGCGATGGCTGTTGTCATTTACTCGTTTTTAATCGTGGAGGCTTTACTCATCAGTTGTTCCCCAATGAGATAACTCATTGCCAATCTTGACGTTAAAATCACCCAGAATTATTTTTGAGTCGTTTGTAGGCAATGAGTTCCAAAGTATTTTAAGGCGATTGAGGGATATTTTCTTCACTCCTTCGCCCTTTTCTTTAGTTGGAGCGTGTAGGTTCATTAGCTGACTTTCGAAGAATTAAATTTGGCAGTCATTAGGCCCATATTAGGCACGTCTTAGAGGGAACTAGGGCCTACTGTGGATTCTGAATTAAGTCCTAATGCCAAACGTAACGCATTACTCCATCACTGCGTAAATACGGCTTACCTGAACAGTTCCCAATTTAGGCTGTAATGGGGCTTACCTAAGCAGTTCCTAATTTAGGCAGTGATGGGGCTTGCCTAAACACTAATTTAGGCGGTTATGGGGTTTACCTAAACAAGTCTCAAACACAAATAGCTTTCTTTGGGCAAAATTAACGCAAAAGGTATAAATTTTTTCATAATACCTACCATTCTCTTCACTTCATTAAATGCTTACCATTTAAAGCTATGCATTCTCATCTTCCACGTATAACAATAATTTATTACCAAGAAATTTGATTTTATTCCGATTTTACACATCAAGAAATTTTCTGTTTAGGAACTGCTTAGGCAAGCGCCATCACTGCCTAAATTATGAACTGTCAAGCAAGCCCAATCATCGCCAAAATTGGGAACCGTTTGGGCAAGCCCCATCACCACCTAAATTGAAATTGTTTTTTTAAGTGAAGAAAACTGTAAATACGAGTTTTTCAACACTTACCAAGAATTTAAAGATTCTTTGTATCTAAAATAAAACAGAAATTGTATTTAAGAACAGTTTAGGCAAGCCTCATCACAACTTAAATTAAGAAATGTTTAGATATGCCCTATCATTGCCTCAATTAGGAACTGTTTAGGCAAACCCCATCACCGCCTAAGTTGGAACTTTATTTGTAAAGTCAAGAAAATGGTTGCTCAGGAAACGGATTTTTTTGTTAGCAAACCGTAAAACGATCATCATAAAACTCGCATGAAACTGTCGTCACATATGTTAATTTAAATTATTGCAAAACCTTCGTAAAATGATCGTTACACCACAGTAAAACTATCTTAAAAATATCGTACATCTATCGTAAAACTATCGCAAAAATATAAGCAAACTATAGTAAAACCATCGTAAAACCATCTTAAAACTAGCATAGCTAGATCGTACAGCAATAGTTACACTATCTTCAAAGTATCTTCAAACTATCGCAAATTTATCGTCAAACCATCAAATCATCATTTTTGACGAATGTTCGTAAAACTATAATTTTTAACGAATGTTTGTAAGACTATCGCTTTTGACAAATGTTCGTAGAACTATCGTTTTTGACGAAAATTCGAAAACTATTGTTTATGGCGAATGCTCGTGAAATTATCGTTTTTGACAAATTTTTACAAAACTTTCGTTTTTGACGAATGTTCATAAAATTATAATTTGTGACGAATGTTCGTAAAATGCTTTGTTTTCACTAAGAAGTTTTAGCGTTGTTTACATTTTTTAACAGCAACAATTTTTCTATTTTGGGATAGTTTAGGAAACCCCCATTAGGCCCTAATGCGGAAAACCCCTTCAGTGGCGAAAGACGTTGTGCTTAGGAATTGATGGGGTAGTGCGTTACATTTGGCATTAGGATCTAATGGGGCTTTTCTAGATAAATCCTAAACTGAACAAGTTTGGGCATGCCTAATTAGGCCCATATTGGGCATGCCTAACTTAGACATGGCCCACCGTTCAACTATTCCATTGGAAGCCGGATCGTAGGATGACGTCCGCAAAAGCGTGATTTTGAGTAGTTTGGTAAGCTCCTTAAATACCTGGCTCTCAAACTGTCTACCGAGGTCGGTGTTGATGCGTGCAGGGGCTCCAAAGCGGCCGATCCATACATTGATTAGCGCTTCTGCGACTGCTGTGGCCGTGATCGTCTCAATTGGGATCGCCTCGGGTCAGCGGGAGAGCCTGTCCACAATGGTGAGGCAGTGCCGGCATCCTTCTCATAGTAAGAGAAGTGGTCCGATGAGATCGATGTTAATGTGCTCAAACCTCGCGTCAGGTAGACTGTATTTTTGTAGTGGTGACTTCGTGTGCCAAGCGATTTTGTTGCGTTGGCATGGGAGGAAGACTCGAACGAAATTTTTGATGTCGGAGTCATCGAGGGCCAGAAGTAGCGATTTGTGGTCATCTTCCTGGTCGCTGGGGTGCCTGGGTGAGAGAGGCCATGGATACTCTTCATGAATATCACTCGGAATTGCTGCGAGATGAATGGTCGTATCCTTTCTAGAGTGATGATACAGTAAAGAGTTAGGGAGGAGTCATTCCTCTGTTGTTTTCACTGCTGGTTGTGGCTACGTAATAGCGCTTGAAGCTCGGGGTCATCCTTCTGAGCTAGGGCGATAGCGGTAAAGTCAATTGATTGAATCATATTTACCCTTGAAAGATAGTTAACGATGGTGATGTCTTGGGCTGGGATGTTTTGGATATCCTTGGTGAATTGCGATATGTAATCCAGCTGGTGTTATTGCCTTGGCGATCCTTTTTCGGAGCGCTGCTGGAGTGCGAACTGTAAGGGCTTGTGTCGGTAAAGATGGTGAACACTCTGCCTTTGATTATTGTCGGAAGTGTCAAATCGTATCATGCTAGTCAACAGTTTCCGATCATACACGCTGCACTTTTGTTGGGCATCTGTTAGCTTCCTGGAGAAGAATTCAAGTGGCGTTGGGGTTCCTCCTCTCTATAGATGAAGTTTGACTCCAACCCCGTTTTCTGGGGCGTCAACGCAGAGAGACTATATGGTGTTAAAGTCGGGATTTGCCAGAATCGGTGCTTTCCTCAAGTCTAACTTGGACTGCTCGAATGCGGCTATCGCTTTGCCCATCCACTTGAGAGGCGATTGGTTGCGTTTGCAGTTTACTGAGTTCAGTTGCAGTACGGCATGCAGGTATTGAGCTGCATATGGGAGGAAGCGGTGCTAGAAGTTGACCATCCCCAAGAAGGACTTCAGTTGGTGTAAGATCTTCGGCCTTGGCGTTGCAGAAATTCCCTCCATCTTTTCTGGTCCTTGCAGATGGCGTGTCCCAGGAACTTGACTTCTGATTTTCCGAACTGGGAGTTAAGGGTGTTGATGATCAGACCAGATTTGACTGGTCGGTCCAAAACTTGCTTCATACCCTCCAAATGTGCGTGCTGGTCAGCCGAGAAGGTCAGGATGTCATCGAGATAGACAAATACGTTGTCCAAGCCTCGCAGTACCTCGTGCATGAAGCGCTGGAGTGTCTAGCTTGCGTTGCATAGTCCGAAGGCCATGTACATGTACCTGTCGTTTGCCAAATGTTCAAATTTGTGAACGATTGACGGCCACTAATCTCGAGGTGACGTCGGCAAAATTGAGATCCTAGATGGTTGATGGTATAGATGAAACATCTGCGCCGGTGTTGATGAGAAGTTCTTGATTGTTGAATTGTGCGATGGGAGGCCGTTATGAGTGGGAGCAGGGTTGCCTGTAGTTTTTGGCTTCCGGACGATAATGTTGATGGTACCAGTAAAGTTGCTCGTCCGTCATTCTGGTACGGCGTGTTGGTGACTCTTGCTGCTGTGATGATTGTGTGCAACGGAAGCCATGTCGCAAGGTTGACCTATTGCACAGCGTCCTGAGCGCGTCCTCTATTTTCGTCATTTGATGGCTGAGGTCTTGGACTTTAGATGAGAGTTTGTTTAGCTCACAAAAAATTTGAAGCGTCGGTGGAATGCTGTGTCGCGGCTCGTCGTCCTTTGTAATTGCTGCCATCGACTGCCTGGTGACATCGTGCACGTGATCAGCGATCGTTGCGAGATCCGACAGTGGGGCATTATTAGCTAACAGGGTCCTCCTTAGCGTGACATCGAGGCAGTTCAGCCACATTTACTGTAACAAAGGGTCAGACGCATTTCTGTTAGCAAGCGCGTGCATCTAGTTGAGGAGCCCCGATGGGCGTTGGTCTCCCAGCTTGATCTCCGAAAGAAGCTTTTGAATACGGTGCTGGGGCGAGTTTGCTTAGACGGACAATAGAGCGCTTTTCAGGGCACTATATTTATTTTCTGATGGTGGATTAATCACGATGTTACGCACCTGCTGCATCACCCTTGTGTCGAAATTTGCCACTAGCCGGTTGAATTTTGTTGAGTCATCGGTAATACAGCTCGTTACGAAATTAGCCTCAACGTAAGTGAACCAAAGCTCCATGTCCTGCTGCCACAAGGGTGGAACTCTGAAAGCAACATGTGCAATCCCATCTATGTCGTGGGCCTCCCCCTTTGGCGCAGGTCTGACTGGCAGAACGGGCATCGGCGCTGATGATGGTGCTGGTGTCGCCATCTTAGATGGGTCGGGTGATCGGTGCTGCGTGACATTTGACTCCTTAAACGTGGCTACGATACAGTTTGTAGGCGAGGACAATGCAGTTGATGCACAACAGTAGCACCAGTACGAACTCTGGTTCTACAACTCCGAGGTGACCACTAGTGTGTTGGTAACGTCCCCTTGATGGCCAGTGGTTGTGAGTTGCCCATTCGTAGATCGGTAGTGACAACCCTGTTGCTGTGTCCAGTGGGTTTATTTTCCGTGGACCTTAAGGTGCAGCTCGTTCATCAGGATCGCCACTATGGGATAGGGAAGAGACTTTTGCTTTCCCTATAAAAAAATTATTGAAAACAGTTTTTACAATTTACTTCGATGAAGATTTGTCGACGTCGGCTGAGCAAATGAGTGAACGAATGGGATGAAATTTGTTGCATCCGCCATTTAATTACATCAAATATGCTGACACATATCGGATGCTGCGCCGGCGGTGGTCATACTCCTGGGCTGCGATATGTGCAATGTCAGCATCAGCATGTACATTGTCCGCGGGCACATACTTTATAGCCATGTGCTGCTGGTCTATGAAGTACCACTCGGAGATTGCATATGCCGTGACACACAAGCATGTATGTTGGCTATTACATTCGTCCGATACGTCAAAATAATGTTGTGTGCGTGGTGGGTGGCTGATCCAGCACACCTCTATAGTTTTCGCACTGTAACTTGTTACCTTTTTTATGGATAGGGAATTTAATTGATTGGCTCCACTTATTCGGCATATTTTCTTGTTGCCAAAGGTGCTGAATGACTTCATGAATGGCTCACCACCATATTTAATGAGTTTCACTGGAATCTCATCAATGGCAGGTGCTTTGTTATTCTGTTAGACCTTGATGGTCGAACAAATTTCATTCAGAGTTGGTGGGACCAATGGAAGCTCTCTGGGAATATCTTTAGGCTCCGATGTTCTGGAGCTGTGCAGAGGATTTAGAAGGCTCCTGAAATATGATGCCCATGTTTCCTTCATGCTGTTTTCATCAGCGATAATGTTGCCAATGCTTTCATGACAGAGCGTGGTCTTGGGCTGATAACCTCGTTTCAGGTTTTTGACCTCTTTTTATGCTGACCATATCACCTTTGCGAATACCATTGCAGCCAAGAAATGAGACTCTCTAACAAACCTTAACGCCATGGTTCAAACTAGAATAGTGCTCGATTCTAATGATTATTATTATTTAGCTACTCAAAAAATTACTTGCATGCGAAAATTTAAACAAATCGATGAGATATTGTTAACTGCTAGATGGTCCCTTCAGCTTGCTCTCTAAAACTGGTTCCCAAAACCTTAAAATTTTCATTTTATTCAATATTTATAGCACTATTTACCTTCATTGATATTTCGCGTTTTCAAATTCAATCCTACATTTTCTCAATTTTATTTCGTCCACCAACATGCATTCAAAAGTATACGGGAAAAATTGACTATATTCATATGTGCAGCTATACAATGTCATTATCATTCACTCCACCAACGGTCAGGTTACTGTTTTTTATATATTTTGGCTTAATTAACATAAAATCAATTTTATTCCGGATGTTACGGATGATTTGATGTCCATTCACGCATGCATGTTCATTGTGTTCATACATTGGCAAGGCATATTGAAAGTGTCGTTCAGTAAATATTTTTGAAAATTTCAATAGCAATATTGAGTCAATTTCGAATGATATTTAATATTACCTCTTTTCTGCTGTGAGCATGATCGCTTTTAAAGAATTCAAGCATTCGAAAAGTGTAATATCCGATGTAAATTGGTATTGAAATGTTTTGGTTTTGATTTTGATAGTAATGGAAAAATATAAAAAGGAAGTTTGTCGGGAAATGCTAAAATTTAGCATTTATTTCAATGTACATGCTGATGCAGTCAAAAAATGAGGAACGAAACAAACATAAATACAGTTTTGGTTTTGGATTAATTTTTTGTAATAAGGTACTATTGGCCCAGGAAAGCTTTTCGTCTTACAATCCTGTGCTTAGAAATGATTTTAGAACATGCCCAGAAATTTAACATTTTATCAAAGTGAGCCAAGAACAAAAATGAATGGAAGAAGAATAAGTAGACTCAAATAACAGTACTTATTTGAATCAATTATATGTGGTGATAAACAATTGTTACAATTGCCAAAAAATGATATCGTCTACAAAAATCCCCGTTGGCACTAGCAGCTGAAAAAGCGAATCTCTCATGGGCACGCTTAGTTACAAAAAACAAATGACATTTGATGTGGTCCCTCTCGAAAGTCAAACACTGTTTAGGAAAAACTTTCCAATATCGAAATACTTTCAATGTTAGCCATTTTAAACATTCCCATGAAAATATACTTGAAGCTTTAGCGGCACTAAAATAACGAATTTAGCATATTTTTTGTGCTTTGGGGGCCGCCATTTTGAGTTTCATTGTTTGATTTAAGATTTTTCTAAGACATCTAGCTTAAAGTCTCATCAACCATTATGCTAAATCTCATTTCAATCGTCAAAACTGCGGGTGGTTTTCAACGCTTCAGTCAAATTCACATCAGGAGTATCCCTCAACGACAACTTCATGGTCAGTTCGAACTTTTGGATCCAAACAACACTACGCACAATCTCATTCTTTTGACAACAATGAGTCAAGCGGATCAACGGCAGATTAGAAAATGTAGAATTACTCTTCAACCAGCGGTATCCAATCCTGCTACATCGGAATCATCACATCACTTCACTTCTTATCACACATGAGCATTAGAAACATTTGCATGCGGCTTATCGATTATCACAAACCATTTTACTCCCCAAATTTTGGATAATTGGATCAGCATCAAGCAGGTCATTTGCAACTGTAATACGTGTACACGACATCAGACGAAGACATTGCACCAGAAGATGGCCCGATTACCAACGGTACGAGTTACGCCTGCAAGAGCCTTCGCAAACTGCGCTGTTGACTATGTAGGACCACACATTGTCAAATCATGGCGCGGACGGTCAGCCAATCTGTGCAAGGCCTACATAGCGTTCTCTGCTTGTTTGGCTACGAAGGCCGTTTACATAGAAACAGTCACAGAATTTACTACGGAGTACTTTATAGCAGCTCTAAGGCGGTTTATATCTTGGCGCGGCTGTCCTGACAACGTTTATAGTGACAACGAAACCAAATTCTTAAGAGCAAACAAGGAAATAGCATAAATGCATCGGCTGCTCAAATCTCGGAAAGCGATGGACGACATCATGGATTTCATATCTTCAAAGAGCATCAACTACCACTTCATCCTTCCGGCAGCCCTTCACTTTAGAGGACTTTGGGAGGCAGGAGTCAAATTGGCTAAATTTCACTTAACCAGAGTCATCGGCAATGTGACACTCACGTTCGAAGAACTCTACACTCTGCTCTGTTAAGTGGAACATTGTTTAAACAGCTGGACACTATGTCCTCTTACAAATAATACCAGCGATGTCGTTCCTCTAACACGAAATCATTTCCTCATTGGTATCAGGGGCGGACTTATACTCGACTCGGAAGAGCATTCATCCCACATCAACCACCTGTGTGGATGAAAATATATTCAGAAGCTACATAACGATTTGTGGACACGTTAGACAGGCCAATATTTAGGGCAACTGCATTCACGGAACAAATAAGCTTCCCTTACCCCAGACATCATACTTGGAAGCTTGTTCATCGTAAAAGCGGATAACACACTACCGGCTACGTGGCATTTAGCACGCATCATTAAGTTGCACCCAGGTAAGGACCAGCACATCAGATTAGTCACCCTTTGGAACCACCACGGAGAATTCAGGCAGCCCATCAACAAACTGATTCATCTGCCAGTATCCTCGGAAACGAGTATTGATAATTAATTAATGTGTCAAGGTGGGCGGCATGTATGGACATTATTCAAAATTACTTCAAGGCAACAAGCTTTGAATTTTCGGAGTCTCGAACAGATATCAGTTTACAGGCTTCGAACTTTCAAAGTCTCGGACAGGCGTCAAACATGAAACTTTCTTATTGTTATCTTATTTGGGTTGTATTTAATGTTTCGATGAATAAACATGGATAGACGGACGGACAGATGAACACCGGTCGTGATTTCAATAGGATCTTGTATTTTAGTACAAAACCCCAAAAAACAATCGAGAAAGAGAAAAAATACAACTGACTTCAATACTGCGGTGATACTGGTTCGTGGGTAACACCAGACATTGTCTGACTTAGATAATTATTAACTTTTTTTTTTATATTTCCCTTTTTAATTTTCGATTAGCCACAAAATTGTAGAATGCAGACACAAGCGTGTAACGCCTTTCAGTCTGCATCCACTTAAGCGAAGGAAGAATCCCATGTGAGCATTTTTACTCCCTTAGCAAAGGATATATTGTATGTACTTACGCAATGATAAGCCCAGCGTATACGAGTGAATGAGGATTTTATTGAAGTTCTTTTTGTCTTATATACTAACTTAACCTAACAGTACTTTATTTTCACTTAACATTTAATTTGCTGACATTTTCACATTAATTTTATATTGCTGCATAAACTATGGCAATGCTTAATTTTGGCAATGCTTGATAATTTTCAATTATGGCAATACTTAACTTAGCACAAACGGCCACCATATTGGATGACGTTTGACAATCATCTGATTGTTTTGTGGACTTGATGGTGAGGCGTCAAACCGAACACAACGCAAGCGAAATCACTGAGGTGTCAAAAATCAAAGAAGAAAATAAAATGCAAGTATATCGAAACAAAGGTAATCAAGCCCGGAAAACTGGCAACGGCAGAGGTACAAAGCGAGTCCTCAACAATTTAAAGACGGTCAGAGGCGGACAATGACGGGAAGGTGCTTCCACCAAGAACGAAAGCGGCTAAGAAAGAAATATTGCTATAATCAACAATGGAAGGAGAACAAGCGGCAAGAAATGCCTCAAACAGGATAATTATCGACCTGATTAACACGGAATCGGAAGAATTTAGAACGGTTCAAGGTAAATTGGCAATTAAGAAAAAGCTAACCATTCTTATCCAAGCACCAACCTCCCATAATCCAAACCCATACGCGCTTCTTTCGGGAGTTGCCCCCCTATATTCGTGGAAAAATTCACAGCGATGACAGTAAAAAAAACATATGGAAAAGAGCCCCACAACGAAGTATAGAATTACTCGCCTGAGTGCGAGCAAATTAAACAAGTTGGGTAAACAGGAGAGTGCTCCTACCAGAAGGTCTTTGTAAACATCCTAGGGTTAGAAACAAGTCTTCTAATGGCGTGAATCGATAACTTGAATTATTCATCCAATACTTGGATATGAAATCATTCAAATTTATACAAAAGATGCACAATTTCTTTCATAAGCAGAGTGCAGCCGCCATTTTAATCTAGCTTAAATGATTTTTCTGAATGCTCGGCCGATTGAACATGTTCAAGTTAAACACTATTCCTTAAATTTTCATGAAAATTGAAAGAAAATAAAAGTGCCTAAGTCAATTTTAGATATATGTAGGGGTTTCCAATAAGAGGTGTTATTTTGAATAGATCTTGTGATTTAACACCTTGCGACTTCTTCCTTTGGAGCCACGTGATAGAGAAGGCCTACGCCAATAGCCCAGCGTCGATTCAATATCTCAAAGATGAAATTCGTGAGGCTATCGAGGACATAGGGCAACCACTTTGCGATTTGGTTATGGAAGATTTCATAAGAAGAATATGGTCCTGTAAGCGTATCGTAGTACATAGTTATTTACGTAATGTTAGTTTTTGCTATCAACGGCATATCTTCTTCTTTATAATGAAATAAACATCCGATCATTTATATTAAAAAATGGCATTTTTGTTTTAATATCAAAATAGCACCTTTTATTGGAAAACCCTATATCAACCATAAACACGTGTTATTGTTGTTGTAATTCCATATTTTTGAAATGGCTATAACTCACTTGATTATGATTCGATCTCAATTAAATTTTGTGAACATATATATCTTATGCCAGTCTATATAATTGCAAAACTTCAAGAAGTTTAAAGGTACCGTTTTGATTTTATGTGCAAAAATGTAAAATCTACAAATCATACTATTATTAACAAAGTTGAGCGAATTTTGATTTCTAAGGTATATGTTGCCCTTGGACTCAAAAAGGCCCACGTTCGTGATAATTTTCAGATTTTTCGGCTGACAGGTGTCCAATCGCGAGGGGGGGGACACAAATTTTGGGTACATTTTGCCTTCTTATGGACCCCCTAATTCATCAAATGATTTTTTTATTTCCTTTCATTTGATACCCCACTCGACTACCTTAGATTAAAAAAAATTTTAAGGGCCAATTCGTTATTAGGGGGGACATCCCTTAACTTTTTTTTAAATTTTTGGTAAGGCCTTAAGTCTTGAGAGACCATCACTTCTGACCTTTTCACAAAGTTTGAGCATTCTAGCTTCTATAGTTTCTGAGGAAATTAGCTGTGACGCACGGACAGACGGACAGACGGACGGACAGACAGACGGACAGACGGACAGATAGGTCGCGAAACTAGTATGTCTTTGTGAAAAAATTTTTTACAAAGACATTAAAAAAATTACAGTTGACGAAGTCGCCATTCATGATAAATTACTGCATTTGATCTGCAGATCTAAAGCGGAAGGTTATTCCTTCACATCAATAGAACGCAGAAAATACACAATCATACTTAGAGGTGTAGACTTGGTATCTGGAGCTACACAGGTTAGAGAAGACATTGAAATATAATGTCCAGACATTAAAATCAACAATGTCTCACCGTTAACTACCGGATGGTCTAAAGCAAACGGCGTGAATTTAGACTTATACAAATTAACCCCTTACAAAAAAGAAGACCAAGACCGCCTCCTTAAGCTCCGTTTCATCATTGATCAGAAAGCGACATGGGAAAAGCCCAGAAGGAATGATCTACTAAAGTGTTATAGATATCAGCCCTACGGCCATGTCTCGGCCAATTGTGCCTTTCAGGCAAGATGTGTAGCTTGTGGAGAGGACCACAATGCCCAATGCCAATGCCCAAGAAAGGACATTGACAAAACAAGTAACCCACCTTTCTGTGTCTTCTGCAAAGAGAGAGGCCACCCATCAAATTTCTCCGGATGCCCGGAAAGGAGAAAATTGGTAGACAAGATAGCGCTTTTAAAAAATAAAAGAACAACCCCCATTTCAACCCCATCTTTCGAATATATCCAAACCCCAATAGCAATAGCCACACCAGCACAATCAGTTGTTCTTTACTCGGAAGTCACGAGAGGAAGAAATTCAACTATTTCCCGGAACGCAGTACCACAAGAGAACCCCCTTCAACGACTCCACTACGAAAGAGTCCAAGTTTTAGGAGTGCCACCAGGGAAACTCTCTAGAAAAGGTTGCCCAATTCTAATGACGCGCCAACACAGGACAAGCCAGTTTTGCTCATTGAACTATACCTTAACCTGTATGGGGGTAAATAATCTGATTACTATCTGTCTCAACATAAACTCTCTAGTTTCCTATGCCAAAAGAATAATCGTGTCTAACCTTAAAAAAACCATTTAACCAGACATAGTTTTCCTTAACGAAACAATCCTAAAACCGACACATAAGGTCCGAATAGGAAATTACCAAGTCTATATCGGGATCACCTATCAGTCAACCAAATGAATTTTAACCATCTGGACAAGTCCTGCACACTAGCAACTTTAAACATGCAAAAACACAATCGTAGTCATGGGAAAATACCAATTGGGTCTTTTCACATCCCAGGAAACCTGGGACCTTCAATAGAACCGACCCTTAATAGAATACTAACAATAGCTGCTAGTCGCGAGTCTTTCCTTCTCAGCGGAGACCTCAACGCGAGACATGAGCATTGCGGTGATTTCGCACGGAATCCAAACGGCCAAAGAAAATATCAATGGTTCCTGTCGAGCGCATCTCTAGCATGCACCATCGTCAACGCAGGTGTCCCCTCATACCCAAGAAGCAGCTCCTTCTAAGACAACTCTAGTGTCTCAAGACCTACTAACCGATAACACAACTTCCTACCACTGTGCAAGCCTATCATCGATATCAGATCTACTGTTTTTAACTAACCCTTCACCTAAATAACTAAACCACTATTGAAGAAATACCGAAAAAAATCACTCCTATGCCTCTGTTGATGGGGCAGAAGTCAGAAAAGACCTCGAAGACGATTTACTACCCCCCTCGCCCTGTCAACCAAATCCTATCTATCCAGGAGATCAATATCCACATCCAGAACGTAACTTAGTCTATACTAAAACGAATGGATGCACATGCGCCGGAAGAAAAACTGAAACAATGGCTATACAGATGCCTTACGCAACACACCAAAGCACAGAAAAAGGAACAAAAACGGAAAACTCCAAAGTCTTAAATGGATCTTCCACCGGCACAATAATCGTATACACCGGGAATCACAGAACCAAACAAACGCATAAGGCGGCAAATAAGACGTGAGATGAATGGAGATTATAAAAGAAGATTGAGTTTACTCAAACCATCTTCAGACGTCTTTGAGAAATTAATATACTAACGGGTCGACAGTCATATAATTTTAACATCGACAGGGACCCCATCAAGCACATAAGGCTACCCTTCTCTACACTTGAAGAAAAGCTGCGAGTTATCTCCTCATTCTACGGAAACCTGTACCGAGAAAGAGCCCCAGAGAACGGAAGAGCGCAGGAAATGATATCGGATGTAAGAACTAGAAATATCAGTTACGAAGGGTCATACCTTATAATTTTTTCTGATAGCAATAAGGCAGTATCTCCCTTATATTAAACATCCAGGGAATTTTTCACCTACGTGTCAGAAGTAGAAGATATACTAGCCGGTCTAAATAATAAATCCTCCTCGGGCCTAGAAGGTATTCGCAATAAAGTACTAAGGAAATCTGATGCAATTGTTGCCAAAACCTTAGCAATCATTTTCAACAATGGTTACTTTCCCGAAAGATGGAAATGAGGCAAGTTATCCTTATTTCTAAACCATACTGCGATTGAGATGTAAAACACTTCAGGCCAAAAATGTGGCGGAAGCACTGCATTCGGAAACGAAACACGATAATCTCTCCTAAGGATGGTTACAAGGTACGATTCCGGCCCTGCGATACGAAGAAGAAAGGCTACTCCAAAAACCGGGAGATGTTCTGAAAAGAATACAATCTGTATGCGACACCCAAAAAATCAACAATGCAGTAAAGTAGGGGCTCCCGGAACTAGAGGAGCTCCTAGATCGCATAAGGCACTATCGGAGGAGCTGGTTAAGGGCCAAAGACGAACAAAAGGCTAAAGAGGCGCTTGGGGTGAAATCTAAAGGCGACATGCAGATAGCTCCACCATTAAAAGTCAATAAAAGAATGGCGTCTAGCTCAATCGAAGGAGATCGGGATAAAAGAAGGAAGGAAGAGGCACTTGATGGGCGTGGAGTACCAGATCACGGGTTCTAGACAGTGCTTACAAAAGGAGCGAAGAAAGCCGCAAAAAAACTCCTTCAAAAAAAGCCAGAAAGTAAAGTTCACACGGACGCCCAATCAGAAAAAGGACCTGAAGCCAAACAGGAGAGGCAGAAGCCCCAACAAAGACCCCGGCAGTAGGCACTCCTCGTAGAGCCCCAAGATGGCCGATCCTACGCGGAGGTACAGCGGGACATCAGGGGAAACGTAAGGCCCGAAGACACCAATACTACCATTAAAGTAGTACGACCAACGTGGTCGGGCCACATACTGGTCGAATTCGGAGCAGAGGCCGGCAATAAAGATGCATTCTGTGACGCAGTAAAGAAACTCCTCGGCAAAAGCGCAACTAAAGCCCCGGCCAAGGCAACGGCAACGATCGAAATACGAGACATAGACTACGTGACGGATCTGGCCGAGGTAGAAGAGGCCATCAAAAGGGAGTTCCCTAGCGTGGGATGGATCAAAGCGAGACTGACACCAGAAAACAACAGGGTACAACGCATGGCCATAGTTGACTTGACCGAAAAGGACGCCGAGCAATTTCTGAACAAGGTCAAAGTCCAAATGAGTGGGTTGTCTGTAGGATACGGCGAAGAGCAACGCCTCTTCAATGTTTCAAATGCCTTGGCTATGGTCACAACACACAAGTATCCAAAGGACCCGATAGGAGTTCCCTATGTTACAAATGCGGTGAAATGGGACATAAAAGAAAAGAGTGTGCACAGGAGGCACACTGTATTCTTTGCAAGGATGCTGATCCGGGTGTTCGAGGAAGCCCTAGCCAAGGCAAAATCAGAACTTCAATGACCCGCATCCTGCAGCTAAACCTTCACCGCAGTTCAACCGCCCAAAATCTGCTTGAGCAGTTCGCGAGGGACATGAAAGCCGACTTCTTGCTGCTGAGTGGGCAACACCATAACAAAAGTCCTGCATTATGGTATTCTTATGAAACTGGAACTGCCACCATCTGGGTTCAGAACAGTGACTTTCAAGCGGAGAGTTGTGGATGGGGGGATGGTTTCGTGTGGGTGCTCAGGGACCACCTTCTTTGGTGTGTACTTGACGCCTAACGAATCGATATCATCTTTCCAAGCCAAGCTTAATGCTTTGGAGGGTACTGTCTCGAACGCAGAGGGAAAGTGCTCGTTGGGGGCAACTTCAACGCTAAAGCAATCGAATGGAGCATGCCTCAGACGGATCCGCGGGGAAAACGAATCCTGGGAATGGCGGCCAGGTCCGCCCTCATCGTATAAACTCCGGAAATATGCCAACTTTCCGCCGCATTGGCTGTGAAGGAACCATACTGGACGTGACATTCGCGTCGGAGTCCTTAGTATGGAGAAAACACAATGGGTAAGTACTAGAGGACTGGTCAGCCAGTGATCATCAGTGCATTTTCCTTGAGATAAGGGATGTTGTCTCCCAACGTCCGTGCTCTCGGCTTTCTACAATTGGATGGAACATCGGGAGCAGCTCAAGACGTGGTGAACTCTACTATGAGCATCATTACGACTGCTTGCTGCGCTTCTATGCCCCGTCGAAGACCCCGGCATGGCAAGCCCCCAGTGTACTGGTGGTCAACTGAAGTCGCTGAAAAACAAAGGGAATGTCACAAGCTTTGACGTGAGGCTCAACGGGCGCGGAGCCGTGATGAGGCATGCAATCAGGTGGTAGCATATAAGTCGGCCAGTAAATGCCATCGCAAACTGATCAACAGTAGCAAGGCTCGCTGCCGGCAAGACCTAGTGGACAATGTTTGCAAGAATCCGTGGGGCCTTGGCTACCAGCTGGTCATGCGGAAACTTGGTGCCCTACGGAAGCCTTGTATATATGACACGGAAAAGATGGATGCGTTAGTGCGGGGACTCTTCCCGACCCATCCCGTGGTGAAGCAGCAGTCGAGTCACACAGCTGGAACTGGAGGAGGCAGTCCTCTCATTGAAAGCGAGGAAGGCTCCAGGTCCAGATGGTGTTCCAGCTGAGGTGTTGCAGCTTGTCTATCACCATTGTCCTGACTTGCTGCTCAGCACATTCAACGCTTGCCTACGGGACGGGGTTTTCCCGGTACGATGGAAGGTGGCGAGGCTCGTGCTGATCAGTAAGGGGAAGAGAAATCCCGAAACGCCGTCTGCATACCGCCCATTATGCATGCTAGACACGGCTGGGAAAGTGCTAGAGAAACTCATCAAGGGAGGACTCACTGACGCGATTCGTGCTGCTGGGGACCTATCTCCTCGGCAGCACGGCTTTAGGTCGCTGGACACACCGTTGAACAAGCACAACTTAGGCTAGGTATGCTAATGCGCCGAGTGAGGGACTGGATGACTGCTCGCGGGCTCAGTTTAGCACTGGAGAAAACCGAAGTGGTCATCTTGACAAAAAAGAGAATCCCTAGAGTAAGGATGACCAGTATTGGCGACTTATGAATCGAATCGAAGCCATCGGTGAAGTACCTGGGGCTACTGATCGACTCGAAGATGAGTTCCTCTGAGCAAATCAGGGCAACGGCTGAGTAGGCTTCTTCGGGAATATTGGCCCTGAGTCGACTTATGGCCAACGTATGGGGACCCAGCCCATCAAAAAGATGCCTCCTGATGTGTGCTGCAGGGTCAGTGCTACTGTATTGAGCAGAGGTATGGGGCGACGCTCTCAGCAAGGAGGTATACCGAAAACGTTTGGCACAGGTACAGAGAAGAGGAGCGCTGAGAATTGCATCTTCGTATCCAACAGTCTCTGATTCAGCGGTGAGAGTTATTGTAGGCGTGATACCTGTCGCCCCCCTTGTTAGAGAGCGCTGCGCTATTTACCTGGACCGAAACGAGGATGCGAGGGAGATGGTTGTCCGCGAGGAGAGACAGCGCTCGCTCAACGGTTGGCAGCAGTCTTGGGTCCATTGCACGAAGGGAAGGTGGACTGCGTGCCTCATCCCGGGTGTGAGACTGTGGCTAGATCGAAGGCATGGGGAGACTGACTTCTATCTGCCCCAGCTTTTGAGCGGACATGGGTGTTTTCAGTCTTACCTGCATAAGATCGGTAAGTCACGGTCCCCCGATTGTCGGTTTTGCCCAAGAGAGGAGGACAATGCCTGTCACACATTTTTTGCGTGTACAAAATGGATCAGGCTGCGAAGGGAACCCTACAGGGAGACGGGAGAGCTCACCCCCGATAATATAGTTGCGGTGAAGCTCGAATCGGTTGACAAATGGAACCAGGTGGCACATTATGCTCGGGCAGTCCTAAAATATAAAAGTGACTCACAGCGGCCGGGGCGCTGGGGCTGGAGGATCGTTTTTCTGGAAATTCTTCCTCCCTTCTCCTCTCCGGGTAAGAAAGGGACTCCCCAGCTTGAAGGGGCCCCACTGCGTAACAAACCGAGACCTGGCCCGATGTAATGTGTCAAACGATTCCAGGCTGGGTTCTGAGGTTGACAGGGGAGATGTTTTGTGGGTAGTCCAGTCGCGCATAAGAGTCCCACACTCTGTGCATAAATGGCATTCACCTCCCTACGAAAAAAAAATACCTCCCTTGACCCGAACATGATCACGTACGCGGATTATATCCTAATTCCAGCCAGTTACACTCTTCCCATTTTCGCCATGGAAATGGTGCAAAGAGAAGTTGACATAATAGCAGGCTATTAAAAGGATTGGGGGCTCTAAATCAACGCTGCTAAATCGGAAATAATATGCTTGCGTAACGCGAGTGGTAAAGGGCACAAACTAGCTGTTCAGCAAAGCAAACTGATAAGGGCGGTTATCGTAGGGGACACGGTGAACCCAAAAGATAACATTAGGTATTTTGGAGTGAACCTCAACAGCAGGTCCAAAATGAGCCCACATGCAAGAAAAGCAATAAACATAGCCAAATAAGCTGCTGCATTAATTTCACCCCTCCTATCCTCCAAATCCATCTTCCCAAATGTGAAACTCCTCATGTATAAAACCTAAATTCGCCTCATCATCACATACTCCGAAGAATTGCAAATATTTGAGAGGAGGATACTCTGAGAATGTATATCGAAATACCAACGCCCAAAAAAAATAATATAGAAACAGCGTTCTTTCCAAAGAAACTAAATTGACCCCCATCTTGCAATACATGTTTGAAATGGCAGATACATGAATCAAATCTAATCCGGGGCCTCTTCGATAGTACCTCCACCTCTGAAAACCCATATAATCTCTCTCTCATAAGAATTCTCCAAAACTTCCAGATTAACACCGAGCCCCAACCAAACCCATGTTCTATTATGCACCGTCTCCAATACCTACAGGGGCTAACTTGAATTTCCATCGGAAAAATATTAAAATCAAATAAACAATAATTAAGAAACCGATTTAATAAATAAAAAATAACTTCCGTACATGTTGAAGATCAGGTTGGTAAGAGCTGTGCTTCTTCTGAAACGCGATTTTGGATGCAACGCTTGAAGTGAACACACGGCCAACTAAAACTACAAAGAAGAGTTGCAAATGTAATTAGACTAAGAATAGAATAAGTTAGGTTAGTGTAGTTTAAGTTTTAATCTGTAAATAAGCAACTTAAAGCGATAACCAAAAGAGCAAACGGAATAGAAAAATTAAAATTAGCATTTCAAAAACGGTAAAGTATCGACTCAGGTCGTATAAAGTAGCTACGGACATTTGACAAAAGTGTCGTTGTCAAATGAATCGTAACATTAAAAGTGGGTTAAGTAACATATGTCAAAAGAAAAGTCTCAATAAAGTACTACTACTACTGATTGTTTTATTTTCTTTGGGGCTATTAAAACTTCTTGTTGGTTGATCTCTTCTTGCTGTGAGTGGGGCAGTCGATAGGTTTTTATATAGGTTTGAGTATTGTCTATGGTTTGGATATTTTGAAAATAAAAAATTACTTGTCAATTGTTCATATTCAAGATGGAAAACATTTTGATATCTACAAAAAATACTCAATAACGAATGTTTGTCTTTTTCTCATGTTACTCAAATTCAGATTTTGAAGTAGTTCTTTAAATCTTTGTTCAGTTTTCTTTATCTTCTTCTCTTCTCATAACTACAGCCCCTTTCGGGCCTTCGCTTCAGTTTTCTTTATACTTGCTTTATTTTTTGTCAATGTTCATTGTTTTAAAGTTTCTAAATGGCTCTTCTTTTAAATTTAATGCCGGGACTTCTATCTCTGTTTTATTTACGTTCAAGATTTTTTAATGTTTAATGCCGATTGTTTTGTTGTCATATTACAATATGCCCTAAAAAAGGGTGATATTGGGGTGTATAGAAGCGATGCCAATCATTTTCCTCGTTTCAACCTAATGAAATTAAAAGCACAGTAGCCACTGTGTATGAAATAGGGAAAAACTAATATGACACCGATCCCATAACATTTATTTCACTCCTTTTTGAGGTATTTTGTAGTCGGTTGTCTTTTTTCTAAATATTTTTTTCTTCTTTGTAAGTAAACTAGGTACAAGCTCATATTTCAGCTCAATGAATTTTATGCTGCCACACACTATATTATCGGAATACTTATATGTTAAGTGCTGCTTTACAATGATTTGAAATCAGTTAATAACCAGAAGAAAGTTAAAATGAAATTAAAAAGTTCAAATTAGAATGCCTTGTAAGTGAGTAGCACCTTTATCAAACACGACGCTAATCAAGCAGCTAAGGAAAATACTCAAATTTGCATGACAAAGTCAACAATGGAATATTGTTTGAATTGATAATTTTTAGTCATTGACGCAAAATCAAATAAGTCCTATATTTGATTTTAACAATGCCAATGTTTTTCTTCGTGTGTATTAACAGGTCGCATTAGAAATTTTCGCATTCTGAGAGGATAGCTATTACCAAGATCAACCATTTATTGCTTTATTGTTTTGACAAAACTATCTAAAATTCGAAGGATTCATTGGGACTTACATATAACTAAATTTTCAATCTTTCATTAACTTTTTACCGTAGGTATCTAGTTGTTTTCACCCACAACGGCTAGTCCATTATTTCATTGTAACTAGTTAGCGCTTCTTCTAAACATCATTTTACTTCATTTCCGAACGTTACGAGAAGAATCCCTTTAAACGAACATACTTCACAAAACTTTCTCCACGAAAATTTTACTTCACAAGCAAACAATGTTTGAAATGTTTTCCAATCTGCCAACACACGAAGGTGAAAGCGAAAATAACGCTTCGGGGTTGATAAGCCAAGAGGGTGAAATCTTGGAATTTTCATCCCGTTTCACTTTTCTCACTTTTTTCTAATCCGACCAGGCAATTAAGCACGGAGCCTTTTAAGCTTTTGATTTTAACGAGCTGAAGATATTTTTTACTCAGGCCCACACGCTCGTTTAATTCTGCTGTTGTTACTGTTCATATCTTAGCCAATTTAATGAGCTTCAAATTTTAGCCGGAAGGGTAGTGTTAGCAGCTTCAATAATGGTGAAAGCACTAACAGAACAACTTGGAAGAGATGCAGAGCGGAAAATACGGAGCATCATCATATCACCCCTTCAGGCTAATATATTTCATTACCAAACTAATTTACAAAATATATGGAAAGCTGCAGGGGGAAGGTGGATTATTGCGTTGGTGAAATGTTGTTCTACTTCACTTGCTTGATGAATAATAGGTTTGGACAAGAGAAAAAAGGATTCATGCTTACCGAGAAACGATTGGATATTCGCTAAAGAATTCAGCAAGCTCCTGGATGAGGCGAGACTGAGGGCATCATTCGGGAATTCCTAGAATAGACTACTGCTGCGATGGCAAATTGAAGAGGTGAACGTTTTCAAACCTCCTGATCTGGCAAATTCGGGTTCGTTTAATCATCAAAGAGAGAAGCTTGAAAATTCTTTGGATAAAGGTTAAGACGGTGTACCTCAAAAGGGACTTGTTACATTGACTATACTTTCCGATGAACGAGGCGGTAAAACAGCATTGAATGGCGATGAGTCTAATTGGCCTTAGTATTACTGAAGAAGAATGTTTACATTTGCAAGAAAGAGTTCGTCATAGAATAGATGGAAGGAATTTTGTAATTAAAATCTAACCCATTGGGCATTTATAATTTTTCAAGGTAATCCAATTAATTAGTTATCAAGTGGAATAAGTATGATTTCGAAGAATGAATGTAAGGTTCAGATTATTTTCTTTTGAAAATCATATAAATGGATTTTCGGAAGGAATGAGCAATAAAGGTACATATCAATACATATTCGCTGAATGTTTACTAACGAACGGAAAGCAAAGGATAGCCCATTACTATGAGAATAAGTTGATTAGGTAAGAGAGCACTTCCATCAGATGGGCTTTGCAAATATCGTAGGATTTCATGCAACGATTCTGATAACATCAATATGTATTGTTTCAATAATACTTCCATGGCACATAGGTGAAACTGTCGAAGCAGAAAACCGAAAATAACATTTCGACGGAATAATAGATCTCTCATTTAGGCTCATCTAAGAGTATTTTGCTATCCATTGTTATCCATTTCGTGGTAAGAAAGTATAACCCTGCCATTGGACATCTGTCAAAATTAAATGTCATCCAAAGCGTGTTTTTTAGCTGACGGTTTGCCATTTAGAAATATGGATCGTTTAACAGTCGAAGAATGCGTTAAAATTATTAAATTTTACTATAAAAATGGTGATTCTGCTGTATCAACATTTAGGGCTTTACGAGCCGATTACGGTCGACATAATCGACCTACACAGCAAACAATTTCGAACACAGTGAGAAAATTTGAAGAGACTGGATCAGTTATTGATATTGCAAGGCCTGTGCATCATCGCAACATTCGTTCTGCTGAAAATATCGCTGTCGTTGCTCAAAGTGTGGAGGAAGACCTGAATTTGTCGATTCCTCGACGTGCTCAACATTTGGGCTTGTCTTACGGCTCATTGTGGCGGATTTTGCATTTGGATTTGCATCTCCATCCGTACAAAATCCAACTCAGTCAAGAACTTAAGCCTCAAGACCATAAACAACGCAGAATGTATGCGAATTGGGTGATTGAACAACAAGCCATTCATAACGATTTTTCGAACAAAATTTTGTTTAGTGATGAGGCTCATTTTTCGCTCAGTGGTTACGTAAATAAACAGAATTGCCGCATATGGGGCTCTCAAAATCCTCAAGTGATCGCAGAAAGGCCTTCCCATCGGGAAAAAGTGACCGTTTGGTGTGCATTACGGTCTGGTGGTGTTATTGGCCCGTATTTTTTTGAAAACGATCAAGGAAGAGCCGTTACAGTCAATTCTGGCCGCTATGGACGGAAGTTAACCGATTATTTTTGGAGAGAAATTGAAGATTATGATCTGGAGAACATGTGGTTCCAACAAGATGGAGCCACAAGCCACACAACACAGGCTAATCGAGCACTTTTGCAAGAGAAATTTCTAGGACGCGTAATTTCGAGATTGAGTAATGTCAATTGGCCCGCAAGATCCTGCAACCCCACATCATTGGATTTCTTTTAATGGGGCTTTATGAAAGATCGTGTTTACGCAAACAATCCTCAAAATCTTGAGCAATTGAAAACCAATATTCGTGAAGTTATGCCGGAGATATTGCCAGAAATGTGCCGAAAAGTCCTAGAAAAATACCTCAAAAGGATTGAGGCCTGTAAGAGGTTCCGTGGAAGACATTTGAATGATGTTGTGTATGACGTATAATGGCAAGGTTCAATCTTTGTATTGAATAAAAAACTTTGTTTCCAACTGAATATTTTATGTATTTTCCTTAGCTATACTTTCCCGAGCGTAAAATGGATAACCCTATATGAGACGGGAAGAGAAGAAGGGATTTAGTTCTTTAAGAACTATCAAAACCATCAGAATAAACGAACTCACACTGATTCCTTGTTGCAAATTGTAAACTTAATTAACAACACAGTTGCTGGAAAGTCAATTAACCCTAGAGTACTAACGTGATCTTTTCATACGTTAATACTAACATTCGCCTGTGAGCAACTTTTTCAGAGAAAATATTTTTTTTTAATGTTGGAAAACAGTTTTATTGAAGAACGTATTTGGCGTTAAAAGAATACAGTTCAATGCATAAAATCTAACATAAATTAATTCATGTAATAAAGGCAATGTATTAATTTTTAATATTTAAAATGAACACTTTTTCATGGAGATCGCTTTTTAAATAAGAAAATTTAATAAATTAATTCACAACTTTCGGTTTCAATTTCACATCATTATTAAGGTATTGAAATGATCTTTGAAATGAATAAAAATTATTTCCCAGCACGTTCAGGTTCACCTTGTAGATTAAATTGAATTTGAGGGTTGTTTAGGGTACATTTTATCGCATTCCAAACAATTTGATGAAATGTGTTCCATACAATATGTTTTATTACATAAGGTGCATTTGTAGGTACTCATGCGTTTTATTTTCATTTTACAGTGTGTTGGAGAGAATTATCGAATTGTTTCGCAGCATCCGATTTCTACTTGTATCAAATCGCGAAGTCTTTTGGACATATTCGGTTGTGCTTCAAGACTTGTTGAGCTCCAATCGTGACATAAAGTCTTCCTGAAGTCTTTCATGTAATTTTTTCTGGTCATTATTTTTATGTGAGAAGCTGTATAATTGGAAGCACATTACATAGCTATTTAAAATTGACATATTCAAAATACCAAAAAAAAATATACAAAGGGCCAAAGTCTGGTTTTGCGGCTGGTACTATAGTGAGCACTCATTTGGTCAAAAGTGTCCACCGCTCCTTTTATCTCGTTGTAGGCTTCGATTATTAAAGGTTTTTTAGATATTTAACTAATGGCACGCTCTTCATGCATAGTCGACAATAAATGAACCATATTATGAGACTTCGGCTTCTAGCTGATCAGAGTGAGTTTTTCATGGAAACCAAACATGGATGTTCCAACAGGACGGGATGCGATATGTTTGAACTCTGCAGGAATTTACTTCTTGTTATTTTTAATTGTACCAATTAATGTCAGTTTATATTTGTCTCTAAGTCACTCCTTGGTCAAAGAAACATAAGTGAACCAGTTATCAGCAGTAAGGTTTCGATTGGTCCCATATATTGTTTTTGTGAGCAGTTTACAATAATAACTACCCGAAGGTTCGCTTGTAGGCATTCCGCTGTTCTTTCCTAGTTACTTTTTACTTACTTGCTTTGACTGCAATATCCTGATTAGTTCGCAAAATTGCAAAAATTAAGTGTCGCTTGGTAAAAAAAATTTCGTTCTAACACTAAAGTTCGCCTCATAGGCACCTAAAATAAGAACAACTCAATAACTCAAAACCAGATCTTTTTTTTGTGGTAGGGAGGTGAATGCCATTTATGCACAGAGTGTGGGACTCATATGTTCGCAAGAAGGTAACTGGACTACTCACTAAATACCTCCCCTGTCAACCTGAGAACCCAGCCTGGAACCGTTTGACAGTATACTTTGGGCCAGGTCTCGTTTTGTTACCCCGTGAGGTGCCTTCAAGCTGGTAGATTTCTTTCCTAGCTGGAAGGGAGAGGGGATGAGGAAGTGCCAGAAAAGCGATCCCCCAGTCCCAGCACCCCCGGTTGCTGTGAGTTCTTTTTATATTTTAGGACTGCCTGAGCATAATGTGCCACCTGGCTCCGTTTGTCAACAGATTCGAGCAGCACCGCAACTATATTATCCGCGGTGAGCTCTCCCGTCTCCCTGTAGACCCATTTTGTACATGCGGAAAATGTGTAGCAAGCATTGCCCTCCTCTCCTTGGTGAAACCGACAATCGGGGGACCGTAACTTACCAATCTTGTGCAGGTAAGACTGAAAGCACCCATGCCCGCTCAAAAGCTGGGTCAGATAGAAGTCAGTCTCACCATGCCTTCGATTGAGCCACGGCCTCTTATCCGGAATGAGGCGCGCAGTCTACTACCCTCTTCGTGCAGTTCACTCAAGACTGTTGACAATCGTTAAGTGAGCGCTGTCTCTCCTCGTGGGCACCCATCTTCTCGCATCCTCGTTTCGGTGCATGTGAATAGCGCGGCGCTCTCTAGCAAGAAGGTCGACAGGTATCACGCCTGCAATAACTCTCACCCATGAACCAGAGATACGGATATGAAGATGCAATTCTCAGTGCTCCTCTTCTCTGTACCTGTGCCAAAAGTTTTCGGTATACCTCCTTGCTGACAGCGTCGCCCCATACTTCTGCTCCATACAGTAGCACTGACCCTACAGCACTTATCAAGAGGCGTCTTCTTGATGGACTGGGTCCCCTACGTTGGCCATAAGTCGACTCAGAGCCGATAATCCTGAAGAAGCCTTCTCAGCTGTTGCCCTGATTTGTTCAGAGAAACTCATATTCAAGTCGATCACTAGCCCCAGGTAAGTCTCCGATACTGATCATCTTTACTCTAGGGATTCTCTTTTTTGTCAAGATGACCACTTTGGCTTTCTCCAGTGATAAGCTGAGCCCGCTAGCAGTCATCCAGTCCTTCACTCGGCACAATAGCATACCTAGCCTAAGTTGCGCCTGTTCAACGGTTCGTCCAGCGACCAGAGCTGCAACATCAGATCTTAATGCACTTCTGCATACACACTCGGACAGCACTACACTGAGCTGGCGTAAGCAAAGGCTATGATAGCAGCAACGCCTTGGGAGATATCGTAAAAAACGATTTTTTCCGCCTCACAGGCAAACGTTCATACTCTAGGGTTAATAACATGATTTTCACAAAAATAATAGGGATACCAGTTAATTCGTGCGGTTTTCTAACAGATGGCGTAACTTGATTTCAATTCTAGTGATTCACCTTTCCAAATATGTGTTGGAAAGCTACTGTCATATAGTTTCAGAATCATAACGTGTCATTTACCTGAAGCGTAAACAATAATACTTTTTTTTTACTCTGAAAATGTCGAATTTTCTTCATTACTTCAATATGAAGAAAAGGGCTGCCAAAAGACATTGTATTTTGATGGAAGTGTATGGTCTGCATGTTCTAGCTGAGCGCACGTGCCAAAAGTGGTTTGCACGATTTAAAAGTGTCAATTTTGGCTTGGAGGACGATGAACGGTCCGGACAGCCAGAAAAGTTTGAAGATCACGAATTGGAGACATTGCTCGACCAATATCCATCCCAAATGCAAAAAGAACTTCCAAAATCACTTTGCGTTGCTCAACAAACCATTTTCAATCGTCTAAAAGCAATGGGAATGATGCGGCAGATGGGCCATTGGGTGTCGTATGAATTGAAGCCAAGAGACGTCGAACGCCGATTTTTCACGTGCAAGCAACTGCTTCAACGGCACAAAAGAAAAAGTTTTTTGCATCGAATTGTCACTGGCGATGTAACGTGCGTCCATCATAATAATCCAAAACGTCAGGCAACTTATGGATACCCTGGCCAAGCATCATCAACGGCAGCCGTCCAGAATATTCATGGCCTGAAGGTTATGCTGTGTATTTGGTGGGACGAGCTGGTTGTTATCTATTCTGAGCTGTTGCAACCGAATGAAACAATCACAGGAGAAGTCTACCGATGACAATTGATTCGTTTGAGCCTAGCACTGCACGAAAATGGCCGGTTTATGAACAAAGGCACGGCAAGGTAATTTTGCAACATGACAATGCTCGGCCACATGTTGCACAGGTCGTCAAACCCTACCTTGAAACGCTCAAATGGGACTTCCCACCCCA
This sequence comes from Odontomyia ornata, assembly GCA_963969285.1. Lineage (NCBI taxonomy): Eukaryota > Metazoa > Arthropoda > Insecta > Diptera > Stratiomyidae > Odontomyia > Odontomyia ornata. The sequence goes on from OZ017740.1 coordinate 272,126,409, forward strand.
TCTGCTGTATAGTCCAGACCTTGCGCCATTCGATTACTATCTCTTCCTATCAAAGCAACATGGCCTGGCTGACCAGCACTTCTCCAATTATGAAGAAGTCAAAAATTGGATTGATTCGTGGATAGCGGAGAAGCTGGCCGAATTTTTCAGAGACGGGACTCGTGGATTCCCAGAAAAATAGGAAGAAGTTATAGCTAGCGATGGACAATACTTTGAATATTAAATTTGTTACCATTTTTTTAACAATAAAGCTTCAATTTTTGAAAAAAAAAACGGCATGAATTAACCGGTACCACTATTACAACTTGTTTTGATGGCACATTGTATACGAATGGACTTTTTACATGCAGCGTAAAAAGTAAGCGCAAAACAGGTTATATGGGCAAGAAGAGAGAGACAGGCATCGAGAGGACTTGATGGTAAAAACACTCCAAAATTTTGTAGGTTGAACCGGCGTAATACACACATACAAGTGCATATCGTATACGAGTATCTTTCGGCCAGGAAAGTTTCTGGGCACAGCATATAATCATTTTATATCAGACATTAGATGGCATCAGTTGGGTCTCTAGCAACGATAGCGCAAAGTTCAGTAGATACTTGCGCAAAAGATGAAACTTTGCCCTCCTTGCTTGAGTTTGCTCAGTAGTAGGTAAAATGGTAGGATAAGTGAATCCATGGGTGCAATATACGATGGCCGGATGAACATGCATAGCAGTATGAGAGATCGAAGGGACTTCGGGGAGATAGTCACGTGACTATCGTAATTCACGCATGGTTAAATGGAAACGCACACACTGCGACTTTGCAGCATTTCTAAAATGTCAATTGTTGAAAAGATTTGCGTTTTTTACTAAGACCAGTTTAAAAGGCATGATAATTTTCGGGCCGCAAGTTTTTGAAGTACTGGTGCATTCGAAGCGTAAGTGTTCCCTCTTTATTTAATAAAGAGGGAACACTTACCCTTGAAATATATATACGAGGGTGATCCTAAAAGTATCCGACCCGACAAAGAAAACGATAAAAAAATTGCGAAAATATTTTTTATTTCTCAATATATTCTACTTTCAGCTCGATATATTTTCCCAAAGATTTTTAATAGCTCTGATACCTGCTTTATAGTAGGAACGGTCAAGCTCCTCAAAATAGCTAATAACCGCAGACTCTACCTCTTCATTGTTGGGAAATCTTTTGCCGCCGAGCCATTTTTTCAAATTCGGAAAAAGAAAATAATCCAAGGAAGCCAAATCTGGTGAATAGGGTGCATGAGGAAGCAATTTGAACTTCAACTCATTGATTTTAGCCATCGCAATGACGCACGTATGGACTGGTGCGTTGTCGTGATGAAACAACACTTTCTTTTTCGTCAGATGGTGCCGTTTTTTCTTGATTTCATCACTCAAACGCTGCAATAAGGCTGCATAATATGCGCCGTTGATTGTTTTTTCTTTTTCGAGATAATCAATAAATATTATTCCACGCGCATCCCAGAAAATGGATGCCATGACCTTGCCAGCTAACTGAACTGTCTTTGCTTTCTTTGAAGCTGGTTCTCCCTTTTGAGTCCACTGCTTTGACTGTTCCTTGGTCTCAGGTGTAAAACGATGAACCCATGTTTCATCCATGGTTATGAATCGACGCAAAAACTCGGCTTTATTGCTGCAAAACATTGTCAAATACTCGATGGAAACATCCTCACGTTGCTGTTTGCGCTCCATTGTGAGCAAACGCGGCAGCCATCTTGCGCACAGCTTTCGCATGTCCAAATTTTCGGCCAAAATTCGATGCACAGCACTTTTTGAAATGCCTGCCATGACTGCTATCTCGCGCACTTTTAGTCGACGGTCATTCAATACCATTTTGTGAATTTTCTTCACATTTTTTAAAGTAGTGACCTCACTTGGTCGACCACTGTGGTGTTCATCTTGGCAGCTCGTATGATCTCGCTTAAACTCAGCTAGCCAATATTTGACCACTGTAGATGAAGGAGCAGACTTCTTCCGAGTAGAATCCAACTCGGCTTTGATATCGGTTGAGCTTAGACCTTTCAAATAAAAGTATTATATCACACAACGATGCCCGTTTTTTCCATATTTAAAAATTCACTGAGATCGTTCACTTTGGATGTCTGTCAAAAAATAATAAACGTACCGTTATGAATTGTTCACATTAAGTTGTTGAACGGTGGTATTGTCGATGGCAATAATCTTTTTATTAAAACGACCTGTATTCATTCATAAGTCAGGTCGAGTACTTTTGGGACTACCCTCGTATATATATATATATTATAATTTTCAGGAAACGGAAACACAGAGGAACCAAATAAATGAATAGATGTTTGAATCGAAAAACTTAAACGATCATAAAAATACATTTTTCATTCCAGTTTTTATTATCGTGTGCACAATTCATTCAATTTTGGCTCGAACTCAGCTTATGCGACGCAGTTTACAGTTCAGCAAAGCTAATAAAAGCCACGTCCTCGTAGCGTGCTGTTTCTTCTTGATACATTGTTATTAGCTTTGTTTGCTACCGTTTTACAGAGCCTCGTCGTCACCTTTATCGCTGTCTTCTTCTTCATAATCTTAACCTTGTATGCTTTAATTTAATCTGTGGAAAAAATTCCATTTTATTTTCTTCGCAATCTGGTTTAACCTGGCACATCTTCTAATGTTAATGTCTATGAACTTACAAATTCATATCAGTGAACTAATTCTTTGACATTCTTTAATACTAGAAACGCCGAAAGTTACTACCTCCCTTGAACCGCCGCCGTGGCAGTTTTGTCACATTGTATTTATTGCACCATTCATTAGTATAATGCATGAATATTATGATTAAAATACCTTGTAATTAAATGTGAACCATGAAAATTTATTTATTTAAATCAAATTATTAATTCCTTTATGATCAAAATGTAATAAACTATAGACACTAACAAGCTGTTTCAAATTAAGAAAAACGTATAAATTAGTTATAATTATTTATACAGCAAACATTTCATAAATAATATTCTTTAATAGTGCATTTATTGCAGACGGCTTTTCAACAAAGGTGGCACTTCACATATGACTTATTATTTGTGCATTTAGACTTGACCTGACACATTGAACGATTTTCTTGTCTTTCTGGTATGTTTTCCAGAATTTTTGCAGGCATGATTGTTTTACACTGTGTTCCAAATTCTTCTCCCAGTTGCAGTAAAAAGTCTCTGCGTTTAATTTTGTTGTTGTTGATTATTTAATACAATATCAAGGCGTTTATACTTGCCAAATCTAACAGGTTATAAAATGTATGAACTGGCCAACATCTAAAAGCAGCCTTTACTGTATATTTTTGGCTCATCGAATCGACAACATTTACGCCATATTTCGTATTGTTGTAGAATAACACTGTCTCAGGTTTTTTCTTTGAGACACAGCTTATTGGTACATCGGGATGCATAGTGCTGAGCATAAGAACATTTTCATTCAATTAAGCCTGATAAACAGTTAATGTTGTATCACCGTTTTTGAGAATAAATGTACTTTGTAGTTAGTCTTTTGCGGTTTTCACGGAAACAGGTATTTCTCTGCGAGCTCTATTTATTGTACGCTACTATGCTAGTATTTTGTGACTTCAAATATTCCGCTAGTGAAACTGAAGTAAAAAAGTTGTCACCAGTGACATTTCAGGCTTTATTGATGTAAGGTTCCATCAATTTTTTCACCACCCAGCCACCTAAACGCTCATTATTAGGTCTTTTTTCATCTTTTTCAAGGTAAAGGAACGCATTTGGTACATAATTTAGATCTTTAGCAACAACCATCCAAAATTTTTGACCATATTCGTCTGGTTTAGAGCTCATAAACTGGGTAAATCGGCAACAGCGCTTACATGGAAAAAGTTGTTTGTCAATCGTTATATGTGGTCCGGTTATGTAACAAGCTTGTACATTAGTGATAAATTCATACCGGATTTTCAAAATCATAGCAAATTTACATTCAGTCACTCTTTGGCGACTACTGGGTTTGTGATCGAATTGCAGGTACCTCATTATCTCACGAAAAAGATTACGAGACATTGTTGCCTTTAATTTAGGATAACTTCATTTCATCGACCGTAATGAATCTTGATCTAAGTTATGTGCACCAATTGCACCACGTATGTAAAGTACAACAATAATGGCCTCAAGTTTTTCCATTGACATACACCAAATTTCGCATCGTAGTTGGCGTTGCGCCTCTTCCACAGTGCATTCTAAAATATGCTGCATAATTTTTTTTGTAAACATTATTTGTCAAGCACTTTTACAAGCTTCATCCAAATTGCGTTTCGCATACGGTTTTGCCTCGACGCGATCTATAAAAACATTTTGGCATCCATACCTACTAGCTGTACTAAGTGTTGAGCCTGATGTCATTTTAAAACGAGGATTCGTCAATGCTGTAAGTAATCACCTACCTGCAGGCAGCCGGCCGCGATTACACCGTACTCGTCCCCGCTTTTGACTCTACCCACGATCTTGTGCCTTATTCATGACACCCATAAATCTTCTTGTTTGCTAGATTATAAAAATAGAATAGCTGTTGTTATAACCACAAACAAGACTAATAAATAATACTGTTAGTGTGTGTGTGAGTTATTTCCCACACTGAAAATTATAGTAATTAAAAAAAACCTATAATATAAAGCAAACACAGCAATAGCTGTACATTTTCCAATGAAATAAATTAACAGTGTAATTACCTTCCGACATTTCTTTTTGAATGGTTTCTCCAAGCTCGTCAGAAGAAGAACTAGAATTGAATTCTAATTGGTAGTCGTCATCAGTGTATTCTTAAGGCTTGGCATTTGATTCATTCTCATTTCATTCAAACAAGACAACATTTTTGTGAGGTTTCAACACTCCGTGACGTTGACTAGACATTCTCATAAAACGTGGGGTATACGCTTATAATAACAACAAGTTGGGTTAACAGACCTACGCTCATATCAGAAGGATTTTGTATTCAATTTACAAAATGCAGTCACCAGATCGAATCAAATCAAGAAACATGTCAAAGAGAAAATATGAAATACGAAGATCATACTATTATTAACAAAGTTGAACGAATTTCGACTTCTGAGGTTTTTGTTCTTGTTATACTCATAAATATCTCCCTTGATAATTATTTCAGATGGCCATTCGCGAGGGAGGAAACACAATTTGTTCGAATCCTAGAATGGTTACAAAGCCCTTTTGCTAGAAGCTCTCTCCCGCCTCCTTGACTTGTTTCACCTATGAGTATTAATTGTAGGTACTCCGCTTCAGTCATTCATTAAATTGAATCAAGTGTTCAAAGCATGCACCTTAAACGTTGAAGTTGGGAACAAATAACTCAAAGTTATTCAATCTTCGCATTTAAATCAGCCACTATTTTGTTTTACGATTACTGATACCACTAGCTCAAAGATATTTAAGACACCTATCATTCCTGAAATTTTCATGCAAATCCTAGCAAAACTGTAGTGTCTGAGTCGGTAAAAAGCGCATGTTGTTCCATAGCCATATGTTGCCATAGTAATAAATGCAGCGCATATTGTTCCATAGTAATACAAGAAAATTTAAACCGCTATAACTTCGCAAAATATGATTCAATCTTTATGAAACTTTCAGGAGAGATCAATCTTATAAATAGACATCTACGTACTGAATTTCATTGAATTTAAGAGTACCGTTAAGATATTATTCAAGAAAACATAAAATCGATAAATCATACTATTACTAACAAAGTTGAGTGAATTTCGACTTCTCACGTTTTTGTTGTTGTTGTACTCACCAAGGCCTACACTCCTGATTTTTTTCATCGCGAGGGGGGGGAGACACAAATTTTTCGTGTATTTCCCCTCCCTGTGCACCCCTCGAAGAAAACTTCGCCAAACTAAGACCTGTTTTGAAAAGTTCTCATCAAGACCTTGCATTTGATACCCATATCGGCTACTTTCAATGAAATTTTTTTTCGAGGGTCACTCCCCTAAATGGGGAGACCCCCCTTAAATACCTTATAAAATTTTTTCGTTGAAATTTGAAGAGAACACCGCTTTACACCTACATACAAAATTTGATGTTTCTAGATTAAGTAGTTACCGAGAAAAACTGCTGTGACACACGGACGGACGGACGAACGGACAGACAGACGGACAGACAGGACGCGATTTTAGTAGGGTTTTGTAAATTTACTTTACAAAACCCTAAAAACGTACACTCGCTTCACTAAACGACGTACAACTGACTGATACAAACAATGCCCAACTGTTTATTCACGCACACCTCACCGTCTCATCCCGTAACTGCCCAGAACAATAATCTTACATTGAATTATTCCATAGAATATGGACAGGAATAAATTACCCAGGTAAATCACTTATTTTTCATTTGCTATCTTTTTTTAAGGGTTTTGTACTAACATACAAAACCCTATTGCAATCACGACCTGTGTCCGTCCGTCCGTCCGTCTGTACGTCACAGCACATTTTCTCCGAAACTATAGAGGCTACAGTCATGAAACTTTGTGGAAAGGTCAGAAGTGGTGACTTCTTGAAAGTTCAAGGGTGGAAAAGTTTTTCAAAGGGGTTTAAGGGGGCCTCCCCATATAGGGAGGTGACTCCTCAAAAAAAAAATTTCACCATTAGTAGTCGAGTAGGGTGTCATTGGAAAGGTCTCAATGAGATCTTTACAAAACAAGCCTGAAAATCACCTTATAAGTATCGAGAGGGGCAGGGGAAGGGGAAACGTACGAACTTTTCGCGTACCCCCCCTCGCGATTGGACATCTTCCATTCGAGAAATCTGAAAAAAATCATAAATGTAGGCCTTAATGAGTACAACAACAACAAATACATGAGAAGATGAAATTCACTCAACTTTGTTAGTAATAGTATGATTTATAGATTTTATGTTTTCTTGAATAAAATCCAAACGGTACCCTTAACTTCAATAAAATTTAGCGAACAGATGACTATTTATAAGATTGACCTAATCTGAAAGTTTCATAAAGATCGAACAGTATTTAACGAAGTTAGAGCGATTTGAAGTTTCCTGTATTACTATGGAACAATATGCCCTGTATTACCATATTAACATATGGCTATGGAGCCATATGAGCTTTTTACCGACTTAGACACTACAGCTTTGCTAGGATTTGCATGAAAATTTCAGGAATGATAGGTATCATGAAGATGAGTACCTACAATTGAAACAAGTCGAAGATGCAGAGAGAGCTCCTAGCAAAAGAGCTTTTTAACCATTCTAAGATTCGAAAAACCAGGCCATGAATCGATGATTACAGTACAGAGGAGTGACCTCTGAAAAAAAATTTCATGAAATGTAGCCGATATGAGTATCAACTGAAAGTTTTCTATGAGAACTTTTCAAAACAGTTCTTAAACTGACAGTTTTTGCTTCAGTGGGAGCACAGGGGGGGAAATACATGAAAAATGTTTTTCCTCCCTCGCGAATGGACACCCGTGATCTAAAAACTCTGGAAAAATTATCAAGCGGGATATTTATGGGTATAACTTTAACAAATACCTCAGAAGTCGAAATTCTTTCAACTTTGCTAATAATAGTATGATCCTCGAACATGACATGTTTCTTGATTTTATTCGTTGCTGGTTACTGCATTTTGTAAGTTGAGTACAAAACCCTTCTGACATGAGCATAGGTTTGTCTACCAAACTTGTTTAATATTGAAAACATTAAAATTCAATAAGCACAATAAATGATTAAAAGTCATTAAGTTTCACGGACCTAAGAAAAAAAATTTAAAAGCTACCTACGATGAAATGGAACTGTGGCGTTTCTAGTGTTAAACTCTTTATGGTTAATTCACAACGTTAATATTACAATACATTACATAATTTATGCAATCGCATATTGTAAGCAAATTCTACATCACATTCCGTTCAAGTTTAATAACTTTAAATCCATTACCTGCGTTTCTTTAATTGAATTCAACTCTATTTATGTTTTTGATATGTTCAATGAACTAATTGTGTAAGCAAAAATACTTTCTGTGATTTTGTGTAGTATGGAAGAATTCATTATAAAAAAGCAAATTGGTATGAATAAAAAATTATTCAATTGCAACCAGTCTTTCCGTGAACATTACAACATTTTTTTTTTTGGTCCTTCAAGGAAAAGTTTATATTGGGGAAATTAATATTGTAGTATCGATTTTTCAGACTATCACTCCTTGAAAGGGAACTAATCATCAGGAGCATATTGGCCTGCGATTCTTGGAATCAGAATAAGTTTTGTATAGCTACAACTGGGTGTAATTGGATCATCGGAAGCCATCATGGCGGATAAACTACAAGAAATCAACATCGCAACGACGAAGCAAATCATCAGTAATTTCAAAAAGGACCACGAAAAGAAGTATTTACTGGCATATTTTGAAACGAGGCTGGACAGACTAAGGGAGCAAAGGAAGAAATGCGAGGAACAGCATCCGACAACGTTTAGCTCATTTGAGAAGGAAGCAGGCTCCCTTAGGGCATACAGAGAGAAGAAAACGAGGCTTTGAGAAATCTTGTTTTGGAATATATTACATTGTTTCGCTACAAAATCCGCATATATCAGGGGCTCAAGCAATCAGTGACGTTTTGGTGGCTCCGCGAGCGTGCGTACAACGTCAGACCTTGGGAGCGACTACGTGTCCTCGGCTCAATGCCTAGTGCCACCATCGTGCATAAAAGACTCGTCGAAATGACTGCACTGTGTCCTTGGCTCAATGCCTAGTGATACTGACGCATATAAAAGACCCGTAGAAACGACTGCACTGCGCCCTTGGCTCAATGCCTGGTGATATTGACGCATAAACAAGACCCGTAGAAATGACTGCGCTGTGTCCTCGGCTCAATGCCTAGTGACACTGACGCGTATGAAAGACTCGGTGCGTATTAACTTGTTTCATTTTTAGGGTTTTGTACTAAAATACCAAACCCTATCGCAACCACGACCGGTGTCCGTGCGTCCGTCCGTCTGTATGTCACAGCACTTCCTCTCCGAAACTATAGAGGCAGCAGCCATGAAACAGAAGTGGTGATGAAACAGAAGTGGTGACTCCTTGAAAGTTTTTTGGTGGAAAAATTTTTCAATGGGGTTTAAGAGGGTTCTCTCCATATAAGGGGGTGAACCTTTAAAAATTTTTGTTCACCATTGGTAGTCGAGTAAAGTGTCATTGAAAAGGTCTTAATGAGATCTTTTCAAAACTAGTCTTAAAATTGCCTAATCGGTATCGAGAGGGGAAGGGGAAATGTTTGAACTCGCGATTGGACACCTTTCATCCGAAAAATCTGAAAAAAATATTGAAGGTAGGCTTTTATGACTTGAGAAGTCGAAATTCACTCAACTTAGTTAGTAATAGTATGATTTATCAATGTTATGTTTTCTCGAATAAAATCTTAACGGTGCACTTAAATTCAATTAAACACATACAGATAATTATTTATAAGATTGATCTGTCCTGAAAGTTTCATAAAGATCAAATGGTTTTTAATGAAGTTATAGCGATTTGAATTTTCCTATATTACTATGGAACAATATGCGCTGTATTACTATGGAAACATATGGCTATGGAACAATATGTGCTTTTTACCGACTCAGACACTACAGGTTTGCTAAGATTTGCATGAAAGTTTCAGAAATAATAGGTATCATGAATATGTTTGAGAATCAGTTCAGCTGGTGGTATCAGTAATCGCAAAACAAAATAGTGGCTGTTTAAAATGCGAAGATTGAATAATTTTGAGTAGTTTTTCCCCAATGTCAACGTTTAAGGTGCATGCTTTTAACACTTGATTCAATTTATTGAATAACTGAAGATGAGTACCTACAATTAATACTCATAGATGAAACAAGTCAAAGAGGCAGGAGAAACCTCCTAGCAAAAGGTCTTTGTGACTTTTCTAGGATTCGAAAAAATAAGCCATAAATCGATTATTACAGTACAGGAGAGTGGTCGCTGAAAAAAATTTTCATCAAACGTGGCCGATATGAGTATCAAATGAAATTTCTTTATGAGAGCTTTTCAAAACATTTCTTAAACTGACAGTTTTTGTTTAAGTTTTGGGGGGAATACATGAAAATATATTTCCGCCCTCGCGAATGGATTTAAAAAATTTGAAAAAACAATCAAGGGCGATATTTATGAGTATAACAATAACAAATAACTCAGAAGTCAAACTTTGTTCAACTTTCTTAATGATAGTATGATCTTTGAATTTCATATTTTCTCCAATAAAATCGTCTTTGACATGTTTCTCGATTTAATTCGTTGCTGGTGACTGCATTTTGTAAGTTGAGTACAAAACCCTTCTGACATAAGCATAGGTCTGTCTACCCAACTTGTGTGTTTTTGTGTATGTTGGGTTGGTGTACGCTTTATGCCAAATACTTTTTTTCTTAGTCAAGCGGTTTGTTTTAGTTTTTACGCGTAATCTTTGATTTTTTGTTTAGTCACGGAGTATGTTCTGACATGTGTTTACTACTTAAAATGAATTTACTTAGTCGAGTGATTTGTTTTGGTTTTATGCGTAACGCTTGATATTTCCCCCAGTCACGCAGTTTGTTCTTATATATGTTTTCTGCTAAATATGATTTTACTTACTCGAGCGGTTTGTTGTGGTGCTATGCATAATAATTCATATTTTGTCTAGTCACGCGGAATGTTGTTACATGAGAAAGTTTTACTTCCAGGCAGGGCTTCGTGAAAAGTACCTAACGTTATGATGACACATTGCAATTTATTTTCTACAACTTTTGGGGACCACCCCAAAAGTTCGAAGTTATAGCGGTTTGAATTTTCCTATATTACTATGGAACAATATGCGCTGCATTTATTACTATGGCAACATATGGCTATGGAACAACATGCGCTTTTTACCGACTCAGACACTACAGTATTGCTAGGATTTGCACGAAAATTTCAGGAATGATAGGTGTCATGTATATCTTTGTGAATCGGTTCAGCTAGTGGTATCAGTAATCGTAAAACAAAAAAAGTGGCTGTTTTAAATGCGAACATTGAATAATTTTGAGTTATTTTTTCCCAACTTCAACGTTTAAGGTGCATGCTTTGAACAGTTGATTCAATTTTATGAATGACTGAAGATGAGTACCTACAATTAATGTTCATAAGTGAAACAAGTCAAGGAGGTGGGAGAGAGCTCCTAGCAAAAGGGCATTGTAACCATTCCAGGATGCGAAAAAATTGGCCATTAATCGATGATAACAGTACAGGAGAGTGGCCCCTGAAAAAAAATTCATCAAACGTAGCCGATATGAGTATGAAATAAAAGTTTTCATGGGAGCTTTTCAAAACAGTTGTTAAACTGTCAATTTTTGCTTCAGTGGGGGCACAGGGGGGAAATACATGAAAAATGTGTTTCCTCCGTCGCGGATGGACATCTAAAATAATTATCAAGGGAGATATTTATGAGCATAACAATACCAAAAACCTCAGAAGTCAAAATTCGTTCAACTTTGTTAATAATAGTATGATCTTCGTATTTCATATTTTCTCCAATAAAATCATCTTTGACATGTTTCTTGATTTGATTCGATCTGGTGACTGCATTTTGTAAATTGAGTACAAAACCCTTCTGACATGAGCATAGGTCTGTTTACCCTAATTTTTTTAGTTGAAAGTTTGCCATTTAGAAATATGGATCGTTTTACAGTCGAAGAACGCGTTAAAATTATTAAATTTTATTATAAAAATGGTGATTCTGCTGTATCAACATTTAGCGCTTTACAAGCCATAATCGACCTCCACAGCAAACAATTTCGAACACAGAGAGAAAATTTGAAGAGACTAGATCGGTTATTAATATTGCAAGGCCTGTACGTCATCGCAACATTCGTTCTGCTGAAAATATCGCTGTCGTTGCTCAAAGTGTTGAGAAAGATCCGAATTTGTCGATTCCTCGATGTGCTCAACATTTGGGCTTGTCTTACGGCTCATTGTGGTGGATTTAGCATTTGGATTTGCATCTCCATCCGTACAAAATCCAACTCACTCAAGAACTTAAGCCTCAAGACCAGATAAAACGCAGAATGTATGTGAATTGGGTGATTGAACAACAAGCCATTGATAACGATTTTTCGAACAAAATTTTGTTTAGTGATGAGGCTCATTTTTCGGTCAGTGGTTACGTAAATAAACAGAATGGGGCATATGGGGCTCTCAAAATCCTCCGGTGATCGCAGAAAGGCTTTCGACCATTTGGTGTGAATTATGGTCTGGTGGTGTTATTGGTCCGTATTTTTTTGAAAACGATCAAGGAAGAGCCGTTACAGTCAATTCTGACCGCTATGGACGGACGTTAACCGATAATTTTAGGAGAGAAATTGAAGATTATGATCTGGAGAACATGTGGTTTCAACAGGATGTAGCCACAAGCCACACAACACAGACTAATCGAGCACTTTTGCAAGAGAAATTTCCAGGACACGTAATTTCGAGATTGAGTAATGTCAATTGGCCCGCAAGATCGTGCGACGTAACACCTTTGGATTTCTTTTTATGGGGCTATGTGAAAGATCGTGTTTACGCGAACAATCTTCAAAATCTTGAGAAATTGAAAACCAATATTCGTGAAGTTATGGCCGAGATATTGCCGGAAATGTGCCGAAAAGTCATTGAAAATGAGCTCAAAAGATTGAGGCCTGTAAGAGGTCCCGTGGAGGACATTTGAATTATGGTGTGTTTCACGTATAATGGCAAGTTTAGTCTTTTTAGTGAATAAAAAGGTTTGTTTCTATCTGAGTATTTTATGTGTTTTCTTTAGCTTTACTTTTCCAAGCGTAAAATGGATAACCCTATGTATCATCCATATACGCCATTGCAGTGCTAAACGGAAGCGGATCTAAAGCAGCGTTTATCGTTTTTTGAAGTACCGCAGGTACATTAGTTAGCCCAAAAGGCATCCTTAAATATTCTTAATGTCCATCTGATGTAACAAAAGCAGTCTTGTGGATAGAATTACCACTAACTGGTATTTGTTTACATACGTTTGATAAACCAAGGCTTGTGAAATATTTGCAACCTTGTAGCCTCATAATCATCTATTCTGGGGACGGGATATTTATCCTTGATTGTGTTTGCATTGAACTTGCGACAATCAATGCACATCCAATAATCCTGTATAGTATGGAAATCTGCCAGGAAGAAAGATGAAGTGGAGACGAATTCGTAAGAAGGAATATTTTTTGGTGCAGGCATAGCTTACTAGTGGTAAACATACTAATATGATCATAATCTCCAACTTAACCTTTAAACGCGATTTTCATGAACCAATTTTTTTTTTTTCTAACTAGATTGAAACAAGGTTTTTACACCAAATAACAGATTCGCATGAACTTTTTTGCAACTTCCAGGGAAAAATTTATTCGTAGAAGTATATAGGATTATTTGATTAGGATATTTTCTTAATAGGCTACATGCGTTCACAGCTTATTAGTTGAAAATAAATTCCTTTTGCTGTTTTTGTTCTTAATTGTTAATCAGATGAGCTTCGTTTCCTTCCGTCAAACACAACATCACCGGAAAGCTCTTAGATTGGTAATCACACTGTTATTTTCAAAAAAGTCATGCTTGAAAAATTGATAAATACATTTTTGTCATATGATCACCACGAGCTCGTTTAAAGCGGTGGATTCTTTGTACCTAATTTTCCAGTACTCTGGCCCACATTTCGACTGGAACGTGGGCAATTTCGCGTTGGATGTTGTCTTTGAGCTCGCCTAAAGTTGTTGGCTTGGCAGCATAGACCAGTAACTTGATATACCCGTATAAAAATAAATCCAGTGGCGTTAAATCGCATGATTGAGGCGGCCATTCGACCGATAACATGCTGTGTGGCTAGTGCCACCGTCTTGTTGAAACCACATATTGTTGATGTCAAGTTCATCCAATTTTGGCTAAGAATAAACTTCCAACATAACATGAAAGCACTCTCCATTGACGGTAACATGACGTTCGTTTCTATTCACACAAAAATACGGCCCAATCACACCTCCGGCATGTAAAACGCACCAACCAGTAATTTTTTTGTGCAGATGCAACAGTGTCCTAAGAAGCACATGTGGGTTTGTTGCTGACCAACAATGCATATTTTAATCTTAAAGATATTCCGCTTTTAGTGGAACTTCTTAAACTATTTAACAAATTATCAAAATTTAAATCCCTCTGTTTCCACCAAAAATTTATTTAAACTTGTAAACGATATTGTTTCGTCCACTACTTGAGGACTTCTCCAGTACTAAACTAAAACAAACAACCTCATTCTAATTTAAATCGACAAGTTTTACAATTGAGTTACCTTAACGAGCCATTAATCACCTTTTGTTCACAAACGAAACCATTCATTAATGACCTGAAGATTTACAAGGTATTTAAAACAAAGTTGACATTTATTGTTTGGTTTTCTTAAAAAGCCAGGTATTTTCATTACCAGGGTCACCATTCCAAATGTCCTGCCTGCTGTGTTTGAGAATTTCGATACTCTCGGCCACATCCAGTTTCCACACATTGTTGATCATTCTAAGCATGCTCATGTTATCCGCTGTGATGTTATGATTCGTTGAGACCATGTATTCAACTACTTTTGATCTGAAATTGGCCGCTTCTTTCTTCTTCGTTTTATTTACCGCTTCCTTTATGTGTTCCTTGATTCTTACGCCTAGTGACCTTCAAGTTTGCCAAATGTAACATTCGTTGCATACTCCGCATGTTACTTTGTAGATACCGCCTTTCTCCATTCTTTGTATGGAGTCCGTTGTGGATGCTAATAGATGTTGAAGTTTGGTGGCACGGCTAATGAAGACTAGATTCATTTCTAGGGCTTTCATTCCTTTCGTAATTGTGCTCGTCCTTGAATCGTGAGACAGAACTAATCTAATCGACTGATTGCTTTCTGCCATCAACTTTGAAACTCTCCTGCTGTTGATCTGTTTTCTTCGTTTGGGCAACAATTTTGTGACCTAGTTTGTGGGGTATTCGTTCAACTTCGCTGATTGGTAGATGTGAGCCGTTTCGTTTACCTGACCTTGCTTACTTAGCGGAAGCGTAAGCATACGACTCACCAGCCAGTTAAAAGTCACCCATTTTTGCGGCCGGTTATGATTGGAAGAGAAGGGTACTATGCGCATCGTGTCCGTCGATTTCCGGTATATTTCGAATTCCAATACGTTCTCAGTTTTATATACCAAGACGTCCAGAAAAGGTAGTTTCTCGTTCGACTCCCTTTCGAAGCTAAACTAATGTTCTGGTGCGCCGAGTTGATGGCCGTAAGCGATGGTTGGATCTGATCTGCTTTGATTATTGAAAATACATCGTCAGCGTAGCGTACCGATTGGCGTGGAAGTTTAAAATGTCAACTCTGTTTTAAATACCTTGTAAATCTTCAGGTCATTAAGGAATGGTTTCGTTTATGAACGAAAGGTGATTAAGGGCTCGTTAAGGTAACTCAATTGTAAAACTTGTCGGTTTAAATTAGAATGAGGTTGTTTTTTTTAGTTTAGTACTGGAGAAGTCCTCAAGTAGTGGACGAAACAATATCGTTTACAAGTTTAAATAAATTTTTGGTGCAAATCAAGGGATTTAAATTATGTTAATTTGTTAAATAGTTTAAAGCTATTTTGTTTATTAACAAAACCCTTGAGTCAGAAATGAGCTTTATCGCTGAGGATGATTTTTCGATGAAATCCTTTATTTTCTTCAAGCTTCGCCGAGCCCAACTAGAGAAGTATCGACGTTTGGAATGATCAAGTGACTTTATTTCTTGGGTTGATTTGATCTTGTAATCATGCAGGTCAAAATCTTTTTGCAAAATATGCCACAGTGTCGTTTTAGCGATGACAAATTTTTGAAAACGACATTGGAATCGACTGATTTAGCTAGATTTGAATCGACGCTCTTACGGCTGCGATATTCCCTTCGCTTCGAGCAGTAAGATGCCTTTTTGGCACCGAAATATCTAAAAGTGAAAATTTAGTCTCGGTCTTATTCACTATAGCACGCATAGCCTGTCGGGTGGGACGATTAGTACCGCCGGAAATTGGAGCAAGCGCTCATTAAATTGTGACCACCGACTCAGAATTCCAGTAGTAAGTTTTAATGATTTCCAAACGTAACTGGCTCGTAAACTTTACTATGACAAAAAAATTAATTTTCGCTAACGTTTTGACATTAACTATTTATTAAAAAAGTTAAAGCGTGTGTTTACAAAAAGATACAAAATCGTTATGTCCCTAATGGAAAACCCGATATTTTTGAATATATACTCAACAACGGCCTTCAAAATATTTTAAATTAGCATCAAATTTATCATAGAAAAACATTTTTGCTGTCATCTTTTTGCCATTCTAGATTGGCCTAAGGCCTAACGTCCACGTGGTGTAGTGGTTAGAGCACTCTACCGATAAGCCGGAAGTCTCTGGCTTGAGTCTCGTTGATGCCAACGACATTTAGTTTGAGTGATTCGTCGGACAAACTTTAAGCCCCTTCAGTTATGGTACATACTAGTTAATCGTGGTACTGATCATATCATCCTATGAAGTGCCAATACATTCGATTAACATAATGAGATAATTTTGAGCTCGAAATGATTACTCCGAGTGCTTTAGAGTCAATAGACATATTTTATTATTGCACTTTACCTTAAATACATTTTTAATTACAAACAAATTAAATCTTCCCATGGTTCAACGCGTCGATGGAATTTGCTTCTAAGCATGTTTGAATTTTCGCGGTTTCATGTTCTATGCTAGATCGTGGGATCGCACCACATAGATTTTTATTGTTTTGTCTGGCGGTGTAGCCTTACCGCGTTGGACCATGGGAATTACAAATAGTCTGAAATACATGCGAATGCATATTATGCATATTATTTTTCTTATCCGAACTGTGGGAAATGATGATGTGGCGAAAATCATTTATGCATTTGGCATTAGGTAAGTTATCAAATTCTAACATCCTCCCCCACTTGAAACACTCGTGGAGCTGGTTCAACAGTTGAATAGCCTTCGATGATTTCTTGTTCCTGTTGATGGATTAATGTTCTAGGACGGGGAATTGACAGTCGATATGGAATGTTTGGCGAACATGGTTTTCGGTGAATGCGTAATTTATTCCAGGTCAACCATATTAAAGCTGTTACTATTGAGAGTAAGCAGAGGTAGCTGACAATGTTTGTATATGTGTGGTGCGAAGAAATGGTTTTTGGGAGTTTGGCCTGTTTTATTTCGTCAATACCCTCCTTGATGTGGCCCCATAGCCTTTTGTCAATGGTTTTATCATTGAGGTCCATTTTGTTAGCAAAGTGTAACATATTTTGGCTGATGTAGTTGGACAGATTGCTCATCGGGTAAAAGGAAAAATTCATGCTATCAAGGTATTGCGAGTGGCCAGCAATAACGATTGCTGGATGGCTCAGCTCACAAATTGGGCTTAGTTTTAGAACCCCGGTAGCATTCAGCTGAAGAGTTCCAACGCTTCCTTGGCATATGGCATCGAATGTTGTTCGCTCTTTCAAAACGTATACCCAGTTATTGGAAGCAGCTAATGGTATCCATGTATTGGCCATTGGACCAATTTTTGTTCATTGCAGTATGCGGAAGAATTAACCCTGTGAGCAAGAAGGGCTGTCTTGCATTTGTACATATGTGAATGTGTGGTGTAAATAGGTTGGTTCTGTGGGCATATCAGTTCGATATCCGAAAGTTGGAGGTATTTACTGTGTTTTTGTGTTAATAATGGAAAGAATTTGTCTCTTTTCAAGTTGGTCGCTAGATACTCAGTGGAAGGTTTTATACATGCTGAAATGTTGTTCAAAATTGTTGGCACAGCGTAAAGTTTGAGCATCTGAAACTCTTCCACAAACGTGAGTGGTATCCGCATGTCAAATATGATTCGCTTCATAGTTGTTCTCGTACGCACGGTAGCAATACTGTAGGTTTTATTTATAAATTCTGAAGATACCGGAAGCATTTGATTTTTGGACAGATTTTCTCTGATGATATGCA
The DNA here is from genome assembly GCA_963969285.1 of Odontomyia ornata. Taxonomy (NCBI): domain Eukaryota; kingdom Metazoa; phylum Arthropoda; class Insecta; order Diptera; family Stratiomyidae; genus Odontomyia; species Odontomyia ornata. The sequence goes on from OZ017740.1 coordinate 272,144,460, forward strand.
GTTGTCTGCGAAGTTTTGAAGGCTTTATTAGCAATTGATTTATTTTGCCTTCATAGGTGTTGGTTACAACTCGCAATAGGATATCCTGCAAGCCTTTGAAGTTAAATAGAATAATTTTTGTTTACAGCGCTAACGAATTAAAAATATTGCTGAGAGTCTCAATTTGGAATGTTGTGTTTGCGAAGTGTTTAAACTGTGTTTTCATGAAACGAAATTGTTGGTTGATTTGTTCTGTTTCCTTGGCTAGTATGTTTGAAGTACAATCAAGTACCATTGTTTGATTTTTTATAAGTTCCAATAAATAGCCTTCGTTTTGTTTTATTTGACCGTTGTCGATTTCGTACTGAGTGGCAAACTCTTCATCTAATACTCCGAATAAAAGGTGAGAAGCTGAGCCTATTATATTCAGAGGTGATCTTCGTGTGCGTAGTTGATTTGGATGCAAAAGCTCGTTTTTGTGCTCGATTTCGCGTAGCAAATATTCGAACTGCGATATTAGGGACTTGCAATATTGGCCGATGTGAAGTAGCTGATCCTCTTGAGAACATACATCGATCAGTCTAGGAATATGTCTTCTAATACCATCGTATTCCATCCAGTAGGTTGTTAAGTCGTAAAATTTGATTATTCTCTAGCTGCCACCCGTTAATTTTATCCTATTGACTTCCTCAAAATATATACCAGGGGTTTCTTTGAATGGTATTAGCTCCACTATTCCTTCGGCTGAAGTCGTTTCCGTTTCTCCAACTACCAATACCGGAAGGACTAGTAGCAGGCAGAGTAAGGTTTGTAGAGGAAACTTTCGTACTCGTTTTGGTGCTGAGTCGTTGGGTACATTCTCTACTCTTTTCCTGGATTGGCCTTTAACTGCGTCAATGAGATCAGTGTTGACTGGGGAGATATATTTCCCGCGAAGATCGTTGGTAGTGTTGTTCTCTGTTGTGGAAGGCTCTCCGATGTTTGGTAGTGGACTGATCATATTTATTGCTCTTGAGGTGAATTCAGTAGCGGTTTTTATCTCAACCACTCTTACTCTGCCATCAGATCCCTTTTTTACATTGATTATTCTTCCTAAGCACCATTTGAGAGGTGGCAAGTTTTCCTCTTTTAGCATGACTAATAATTCTGGCTCAACATTGTGCTTGATTTCTTGCCATTTTTGCCACTGTTGCAAGTCTTGAAGGTATTCTTTAGACCATCGGCGCCAGAAGGCTTCGTGAAGACCTCTCACCAATTTCCATCGAGTTAAAAGAGGAATGGATCCAGGGTCAAGATGAGGATCAGAAATTGTTGTTAAAGGTTCCCCGATCAAGAAGTGGCCTGGCGTTACGGCCTGCACATCAGTTGGGTCCGGTGACATCTGGCTGATTGGCCGAGAATTCAGTACGGCCTCTGTTTGGCAGATTGCCGTACTTAGTTCCTCATGCGTCAGGGAAGCGCATCCTACCATTCGATTCAAATGATATCTAGCGGACTTAATTCCGGCTTCCCATAATCCACCGAAGTGGAGGGAACGTGGCGGTATGTGCAACCATTCTATACCTTCATCGGCACAGCTTTCCTCAATCTGTGCAAACTGCTGGTTAAACAGTAAAGTGAGTTCCTGGAGCTCTGTATTTGCTCCAAAAAAATTTTTAGCGTTATCGCTAAAGATTTTCACAGGACGTCCTCGCCTTGCGATGAACCGCTTAAGATATCCAATGAAGGCCGCTGATGAAAGGTCACAAAATAGCTCCAAGTGAATGGCCTTTGTTGAAAAGCATACAAAGAGCGCTATGTAGGCCTTGTCTGGACGCTTCCCACGAATTTTATGGTGCACCTAGATTGGACCACAAAAGTCGACTCCAACATGGAGAAATGGCCTCGATCTTCGTACTCTGTCTGCTGGTAAGTCCCCCATCAATTGAGTTAGAGTTTTTGGTTTAAGTCGTGCACACAGCATGCATTGCCAAACTGTTTTGGATGCCATCCTTCTACCATGAATGCACCAAAATGTTTCACGTGACACATAATGAAGCGCTAGTGCCCCAGCGTGCAAGTATTTTTGATGGAGATGATTGAAAATAAGCGGAATAAACTCGTGATTTGGTGATATCAGCCACAGCTGCTGTTTTGACGGACTGCTCCTTTCGTTTGTAGATGCTTAAGATCCTCTTCAAAGCTTTCGACCTGTATTACGGCAACAATTATCTTGAGTGCGTCTTTCATTTCCAATGGGCTGGGTCATCTGCTCAGCTTTCTTTTCTCCTTGGGCAATTTACAATTTCGAATGAAACGTAATATAAATGCGGTTGCTTCTTGTAAGCGTTTGAAATTATTATGATGGTTTATGCGTCGTATGATTTGGTATGCAAATCACTTGAGCCAATCAAAACCGTCTTTCGTTTTTGTAATTCCGGAAGTTCTTCCGTGGTTATTGTCTGTATCGCGTTTGATGCTGGCAGCTGTTGTTTTAAAAATTCGGAACTTTCAACCAGAGTTTATTTGAACATAGTTCGCTGGGAAGCATTCCTCGGGAGACAATATCCGCTGGGTTGCTGGCTGTATCAATGTGTTGCCAGATGTTCGGTTCGGTCAATGTTTGAATATATGCGACCCGATTGCCGACAAAAGTGGTAAATTTAGATGACGATGAGACTATTCATTGGAGAACAGTTTGAGCATCACTCCAATAAAAAACTCTTTCAATCTCTGTCGATATAGAGTTTTGGACTTTTCTCATGAGCTGATCAAGTAGCTTGGCGCCGCACAGTTCTAACCGCGCTATTGTTGTTTGCTTAGTAGGTGCGACTCTACTCTTCGCACAAACTGGAGAAACGTCGATATTTCCATAGGTGTCTTCAGTGCGCGTTTAGATACAAGCACCGTAAGCTAGTCTGCTAGCATCCGCAAACCCATGGAGTTGCGCACTCTTTCGTTTGATGGAATTCATTATATAGCTTGGTATGGCAAATCTCCTCAATGTTGATAGTTGAGCTCTATAATCTTTCCAGCTTTGTTGGAGCTTTTCCGATAGAGGTGTATGTTAAATTGATCCGATGCAGGATGTCATATTAATCCTGGAGCCTTAACAATGCCGGTATCATCGGAGTCGGTGGCATTATATTCTGTAGCTCGATTATTGGCTGGAATGCGTTTCAGCAGTGTTATGTTATTAGAACACCATTTATGCAAGTGGAACCCACCACGTTGTAACATTTCAATGAGTTGCTGCTGAAGGTTGATGGCTTGTTGGAGATCATCCGTACCGGTAAGCAAGTCGTCAACATAGGAGTCCCGTCGTGTGACTTGAGCTGCCATTGGAAATCTTTTTTCCTCACTCTCTGCTAAATTTTGGAGACATTTCGATGCTAAGTATGGTGCACATCTGGTTCCGTATGTCACCGTCTTTAGGTGATATGTTTTCAGCTCTCCATTCGGACTCTCTCGCCATAGAATCTTCTGGTATTCTTGATTTTCACAGTTAATAAGTATTTGGCGGAACATTTTTTGTATGTCCGCTGTCATTGCGTACTTAAATGTGTGAAACCTGATCAAAATACTAAACAGTTCATTCTGCAGAGCAGGTCCCGTATGTAGTATATCATTCAAAGACAAATTGGTCAACGTCTTTGCGGATCCATCGAATACTACTCACAATTCAATGGTTGTATTGTCTGGGCGCAGCACACAATGATGAGGTAGGTAGTACTGGGGTGTATTCTGTGCTGCGTCAAGATGTGAAGACCCAAGATCGGGTTCCAAGTGACCCAAAGCCAAATATTCGTTTATGAAATCTGTGTACATTGACCGCAGTTCACCGTTTCTGTCCAACTTCCTCAGCAAACTCTTAAGCCTCAGTTCTGCTAAGGTTCTCGACTCTGCTAGAGTTGAAGGTGGACGGGAGAGTGGTAATCGGACTACAAATCTTCCCTCATTGTTTCTTGTTACTGTAGATTCGAAGAACTCCTCGCACTGGCGATCCTCTTCTGATATTCTCTGTTTCGTTTCCTCGACTTCCTCCATAGTCCAAAAGCGCTCAAGCTGCGTGTCGGGGCTTGTCAAAGTGCCGCAAAATATGTTTTTCGTTGCATCGATACTACTATCAACCCTTCCGATTGCCACCCATCCTAGCATAGTGTTTTGAAGAACTGGTAGTGAAGGGCCCATGGTTATTTTTTCACTGCATTACAGAGAACAAAATAAGATCAATATTCTTAGGAATTGGCCAATTTGATGTGTCTAAGTTTTGTCTTGGGTGTTTGGTTGTTATCTCGCTGATAACAAGGGCTTCTAGTGGTGCGTCGTAGCTGGATAGCTTAGACTTCAGACGTAAACACACAGGATGTCTAGATTGCTGTGTAGTGTTGCCGATCCCAACAATCTCATGGTTGTCTCTTTTTCCTTTGAGACCAAGTTTAGCGCAAAACCTTTCAGTGATTAAGTGAATCTGTGAACCTGGGTCCAATAAGACTCGCGCATGAATAGGTTCACCGTAGCGATTGATGATGAAAACTTCTGCTGTGGCCAACAAAACGTAGGATGAGTTGTCAACTTCACCTTTGACCGCCAGTGATTTGCTTCGCGTGATCGATTTCTTTGGGATGGCGTCGTTGCCCCTTGCGTCATTGTGAAGCAGTGTGTGTTGCCGCTTCCCACATTTTGTGCAGCTTCGTGCGGTGCACACCTTTACTGCATGATCTACTCTCAAACAATTGAAGCAAAGCTGCCACTTGTTTGCGAGCTTTTTCCTGTCGGCTTGATTCAGGTTTACAAAACCGCTGCATTGGTGTAGTTGAAGTACTCCTCTACGCATCTTGCAACCACTATCCGCTGCTGTTAGGGCCATTTTGGAGACCTTTGGTTTGGTAGATGTCACGCCTATTGCTTCCGTAGCTTAGAACCGAAACTCTAGGAACTGCAAGAATTGGTTCATGGATGGCAACTCTCTTGGCGAAGAAAGTGAACGCTCGAACGCTCGAACGCTACATGTGTTGTGCTGTCCAGTTTTTTCAGCAACAGGAATATCAAAATTGGATCCCATTGATCTACGTTCACCTCCAACGTTTGGAGCCCCCAAATGCATTCCTGTGTAATGTCCTGTAGCCCCTTTAAGTTATTGGCCTGGCTCAATATTTGGCTGCGAAATGAGCTTCTGTATGATGGAGGTGACTAATAAGCGTCTATTCTGATAGCGCTCCTTTATGAGCTCCCAAGCTGGACAGTAATTTTTGTCACATACTGTAAAGTGCTTAATTAGCGCTTCGGCTTTACCTTCCACGTTTGCCTTTAAATAAAACAATTTTTGTGCGGGCCCTAAGTTGCTCTGGTCAATCAGCTGGCAAAACAAGTCGTGAAACTCTTGCCACCGCAAGTAGTTTCCGTCAAACCTTTATGGTTGGAGATGACGACCTTGTGGCACTTGAAGACGTTAGCGTTGAGAATCCAGCTTCCATCATCCTCATTTGAAAAACTTCGACCTCTTCTTCCATCTTCGTGTATGCCTCGGCATCTTAATCAATAGGAACGACAGCTGATCTTAAAATGCTGAAGTGCTTGTCTTGAATGGCTTCCCAATATTTCTGCACGGTAACTCGCTGCATTTCCAAAAACTGCGTTGGTTGTGGCGATGTCAATCTGCTTTTAAGACGGTCCATTACTTGTCTTAACGCCTTCATCAAAATTTTTAAGGTGTTGACCATGGATAACATCTCCACCGGCAGCTGCTTATGAGGGGCCTCTCCCTTCAACAATGTCGCTAAGAGTTCCTCTGGTTGATCCCTTTGAGTGGCTTCGCCCTTTGATGATGTGACCAACAGTTCCTCTAACTTCTCCAACAGGCTAATCGCTAGCTTCTCGATTTGGTCGTAGTAATTGTTGCGTAGATACGCTCACTCCTTGTAGCTTTCTATGGCTGCCTCGATGAGTCCGTGGTTACGTTTGAATTCCCGCCATAGTTGGCTGAGCTGATGTTGTCGCTGCTGCAGATATTACTGACTCTTCCTGGATGAAGAATCCTTGGCGAAATTCCGCACCAGCAGTTCTATCTCGTCTCCCAATGAGTGCTGCTTCGCAGTAAGATCCAACATCCTGGTTTGTCGAAAGTCCTGTCATGGTCGCCAATGTTTGAGCTCGAAATGATTACTCTGAGTGCTTGATAGACAATAGACATCTTTTATTATTGCACTTTACCTTAAATACATTATTAATTACAAACAAATTAAATCTTCCCATGGTTCAACGCGTCGATGGAATTTGCTTCTAAGCATGTTTGAAATTTCGCGGTTTCATGTTCTATGCTTGATAGTGGGATCCCCCCGCATAGAACTTAATTGTTTTGTCTGGCAGTGTAGTCTTACCGCATTATGCTAGATCGTGGGATCGCACCGCATAGAACTTTATTGTTTTGTCTGGCGATGTAGTCTTACCGCGTTGGACCATGGGAGTTACAAAAAGTCTGAAATACATGCAAATGCATATTATGCATATTATTTTTCTTATCCGAACTGTGGGAAATGATGATGTGGCGAAGATCATTTATGCATTTGGAATTAGGTAAGTTATCAAATTCTAACAAGATACTCTATCTCTAAGCGAAGGCCCGAAAGGGGCTGTAGTGCTGATGCAAAAAAAGACCTTTATATATGGATGTTTGAAAGGAAACCATACTTCTGCTAACGTTTTCCCATACAATACAACATTTAGTATTGGGAAAAGAGTCAGTGCTTTTTTAAATAAGAAAACATAAGTTGATTTCGTTTTAAGTTTTTTATTATTTCTAGTTAGTTCTTTTAAATGCTAGAATCAAACATTTCTGTTTACTTAATTTTCTTATAAATATGATCTTTTTATGTCACAAGCCATTATATGCGCATCGAAAAATTGAACATACACTTCAAACTAATCTCGTATTCTCATAACAAAAACCTAACGGTACTAAAATTTCCATGCAGGCTTAATCTCCCTTATGTTTTAATGCTAACTGCAGTCACGAAGTTCTTGTGAAAGTGTTCAGTAGCTTTATTCGCGTCGATCATTTCAAAATGTCCCGAACAAAGAAAAAGGTTCCTATTGAAGTGAGAAAACTGATTATTAAACTCAAAGAGGAAGATAAAAGTTTTGCAGACATTGGAAAGATCGTAGGACGACCACGTGCAACCATTCAAAGTGTTATAAAAAAATTATGTAATTAATAACAGTTTCGTTATTGCTCCGGGGGGAGGCCGTAAGAACTTAGTGAGCGAACGTTTAGGAAGGCAAATTGAACATGTAGTGAAAAACGATGCAAAAATTAGTGCTCCGAAAATAGCCGCTACCCTTGAAAATAATTGTGGAATATCCGTCAACCCCCAAACTGTACGAAATTTCCTATATAAGAAAGGCTACAAAGGCTGCGTTGCAAGAAAGAAACCATTCATTTCTAACATTAATATAAAAAAATGATTCCAATCCGCCAAAGAATATGTATCGAAATCTGAAGAGTTCTGGGAAAATGTAATTTTCGTAGATGAAAGCAAACAGATGTTTTCGGCTCTGATGGACGGCGATTTGTGTGGCGTAGAGTTAACACTGCGTTGGAATCAAAAAACTTGACACCCACCATAAAGCATGGTAAGGGGAATGCGATGGTTTGGGGTGCAATGGGGGCAAATGGAGTGGGGAGTTTAGTATTTGTTGAGACAACGATGGACAAAGTTCAGTATTTGAACATTTTAAAGGACAACTTTAAACAAAGCGCCGCCAAAATTGGCATAAACGGTGGGTTTTCATTTGTCCAAGACAATGATCCCAAACATTCTTCTAGATTAGTGCATGAGTGGTTGCTTTACAATGTTGCATCTGTTGTTCCACATCCACCCCAATCCCCCCACCTTAAACCCAATTGAGCATCTTTGGGACTATTTAGAAACAAGTTGGGTAAGCAGACCTACGCTCATGTTAGAAGGGTTTTGTATTCAATTTTCAAAATGCAGTCACCAGATTGAATAAAGTAAAGAAGCATGTCAATGACGCTTTTATTGGAGAAACTATGAAATTCGAAGACCATACTATTATTAACAAAGTTGAAAGAATTTAGACTTCTGAGGTTTTTGTTATTGTTATACTCATAAATATCTCCCTTGATAATTATTTCAGATGTCCATTCGCGAGGGAGGAAACACATTTTTCATGTATTTCCCCCCTGTGCCCCACTGAAGCAAAAACTGACAGTTTAAGAACTGTTTTGAAAAGCTCCCATGAAAGCTATCATTTCATACTCATATCGGCTACCTTTGATGAATTTTTTTTCAGGGGCCACTCTCCTGTACTGTTAACATCGATTAATAGCCAATTTTTTCGAATCCTAGAGTTGTTACAAAGCCCTTTTGTTAGAAGCTCCCTCCCGCCTCCTTGACTTGTTTCACTTATGAGTATTAATTGTAGGTACTCAGCTTCAGTCATTCATTAAATTGAAATTGGGAAAAAATAACTCAAAGTTATTCAATCTTCGCATTTAAAACAGCCACTATTTTGTTTTACGATTACTGATACCACTAGCTGAACCGATTCTCAAAGTTATTCATGACACCTATCATTCCTGAAATTTTCATGCAAATCTTAGCAAAACTGTAGTGTCTGAGTCGGTAAAAAGCGCATGTTGTTCCATAGCCATATGTTGCCATAGTAATACATGCAGCGCATATTGTTCCATAGTAATACAGGAAAATTCAAACCGCTATAACTTCGCTAAATATAATGCAATCTTTATGAAACTTGCAGGGTTGATCAATCTTATAAATAGACATATGCGTACTGAATTTCATTGAATTTAAGGGTACCATTAAGATTTTATTCAAGAAAACATAAAATCAATAAATCATACTATTACTAACAAAGTTGAGTTAATTGCGACTTCTCACATATTTGTTGTTGTTGTACTCATCAAGGCCTACATTCGTGATTTTTTTGAGATTTTTCGGATGGAAGGTGTCCAATCGCGAGGGGGGGGGACACAAATTTTTCGTGTATTTCCCCTCCCTGTGCACCCCTCGAAGCAAACTTTGCCCAAATAAGACCTGTTTTGAAAAGTTCTCATCAAGACCTTTCATTTGATACCCATATCGGCTACCTTCAATGAAATTTTTTTTTCGGGGGGTCACTCCCCTACATGGGAAGACCCCCCTTAAATACCTTATAAAATGTTTAAGTAATTGAACTTTGAAGAGATCACCTTTTTACACCTGTATACAAAATTTGATGCTTCTAGCTTAAGTAGTTTCCGAGAAAAACTGCTGTGACACACGGACGGACGGACGGACGGACGGACAGACAGACAGACGGACAGACGGACAGACAGGACGCGATTTTAGAAGGGTTTTGTAAAATTATTTTACAAAACCCTAAAAAGGTGCGTGCGCATCGCATAACCAGCCGTGCTCAATTGAAAGACATTATTTTAGAAGAGTGGTACAAAATTACACCCGATATAACTCGAAAATTAGCACTTTCAATGCAGAATCGTTTACGAGCAGTAGTAGCAGCTAAAGGACATCACACTCGCTATTGAAATAGTTAATAACGTGATTTTCTTAGGTGTATGTTCAATTTTTTGATGTGTATATAATGACTTCTGACGTACAAATGACAATATGCATAAGAAAATTAATTAAACAGATATGTTTGATTCTTGCATTTAAAAGAACTAATTAGATATAATAAAAAACCTAAAACGAAATCAAATTAGCCTTTTTTCATTTAAAAAATAACTGACTCTATTCCCGATTATAGATGCTGTATGTGCAATTTTTTGATATATGTACATGTAGAGAGACGGACACAGGTCGTGATTCGATAGGGCTCCGTATTTTAGTACAAAACCCTTAAAAACTAGCGAAAATCTTTTTGCTAGAACAGCCCAAATTACTCACCCTATTATTGTAGCTTAGACCATTTTAGTGCTAGGCACCTCATGCACAAGTTTATGGCGCTGCTTGTTTCGGCCTTCTTCAGACGTTAAAAACATCAACACATTTCAGCTTTGAATGGGGGATATCGAATCATAGCAAAGAACCTCTGGCATAAATTGGCGTTTGTATATTTCTGTCTTCGCATCCAATTTAAGTTCATATTCGTTTGTTTTCCTGCAATGCTTCGAATGTTGGGAAAAAATTTCAACAATCGGTAAACAAATTCTGCAAATGTCGCTTGTTTACTCTTATTCCGTCAAATCTATTTATCTTTCAGCAGAAAACATGGTAGCAATAAAACTCTCAAAACCGTGTGAATGTACATAGGAAGAGCGAACGGCATGACAGGAAGACTTTAATTTAATTTAACATCTGATGTAAAGCCAAAGGTGCTACACTCAAATATAAATTTCAGCTTTCTAACAAGTTGGGTGGACAGAACTATACTCATGTCAGAAGGGTTTTGTACTTCACCTATGGTATGTAGACATATTGAATGAATTAATTCAATATTTATAAATATAATTTTTCTTTTAAAGAAAAAAAAACAGTATTACTCCATAATATCCGGCTAACATTGAGTTGCATTATTGCTATAATCATTGACTAAGCGGAATCTTAAACGTAATTTTGTTATTTACATATCTTATCTGAAAATCTGGTGAAGGTCCAATCAAAGTGTTGTGTTGGTTCGATGGAAAGTCCGAATAGTACTTGCTTTACTGAATATTCTTTCATAAAATGGCTGTAATTTTATTTTAACATTAACTATGTCATACGTTAGATGAATTCTCAAAGATATTCATGATACGCGTAGATATCCATCCTAAAACTTTTATGCAAATTTTAGCTAAGTCGTAGTATCTGAGTCAATTGGAAGCGCATATTGTTCTGTTGTTGTTGTGAGGTTGGAAAACCCAAGCTACCATAACTTCGATAAATATTACCCGATCCTTTTTTGAAATGTTCACATTTGATGAGTCTTACAAGTAACCATCTGAATTTGAAATTTTTGTCAAATTGATAAATCATACTATTATTAAGTATAGCGAATTTCGATATCTGAGATATTTGTCATTGTTGTACACATAAGGAATGATCCGCTAGATTTTTTGGTCCACATGTAATGATTTTTACTTCGTCCGTCCGTACGCTCGAGATTTCCCGAAGGAAATCTAAACCAACCTTTCATCGGTTATAGAAATGAAGTCTTGGTATGTGCCAGCGGTCTGTACCTAACACGTCAACAAATTTGGACACTCAGTCTAATCCGAGGTGGCTGCTGGCAGGCTAGTAAGTTTGGAGAGGCATTTCGATCAAAGGTCTTCCGCGAACAGACTAAGCTCGAATACAACTTATCAGATCGATTCAAATGCCGTATTCAAAATGCATCAAAATGGCTTCCATCTAAACGATTCTACTGTACTTTAATTTAATTCATTTTTCATCTCTTTCAGACTTCAAATCAACTCTAACAAAAGAAAGAAAGAAGAAAGATGCATTATCAATCCAAAAACCACGCGTTCCCGATTGTGCAGTCCACAACCGTACTTTACATGCTGACTCTCATCTCAAAATGTTCTATTCTTGTATGTTTTGTTTTCTTTGCAAATCCTAAAATTTCCGACTTTATAGGTGTCATTTATGACACTGTCAGCTTTTGCATACAAGTGAACATATGAAGACGAGTGAACACTCAACTGGCCAACAAAAAATACCGGGATAGAGTGAAAGTTCTTCCGCTATTAATTTACAACTCAAGAAAAATAAAACTCAAAGATATTTTATTGATCTTAATATTGAAATTGATGAAACAATTATGGTGGGAGCAACCATTCAAAACACTCTTATCATTCATCTCTTGCGGCCCAGCGCACATTTCTACGTAACCACTAGTGATATTGAAAAGATGTTTCACCAAATTTGGATCCACCCGCAGCATTGGAAATGTCAATAGATATTATGGAGAAATAAATAAGAAAAATTTAAGAATATTAACTGAAAACAATCACCTTCGGCCTTTCTTCAGCACCAATCCTTAGCAATTCGCTGCTTTCAACTATTAACAGGAGACGAAGCATCAAAGTATCCATTAGGCTCTAAGGTTTTGCGATAAAATATGTGCGTCGTTGAACGAATTTGAATCGAAATAGAGCAACTTCTCAAGAAAGGTGGATTCAACATACGGCAATGGGAGTCTATCAGTCAAAAAATTCTAGGAGTGCCACCTGAAGACATAAATCAAAGTGTACAATTGCAAGCAAATCACTGAGAATTCATTGGAACTCAAAAAAGGATACGATCGTTTATACACTCAATCAATCGCCAATAAAAGTCATAATGTGATTGATATTCGGGGAAACAGCCAAAATATTCGATGCACTCGCATTATTGAGCCCTCTAATTATAGCAACGCTAATCACACAACAAGATTGCTGGCATCAACACGTAACATGGGACAAACATTTATCAGCAAATATTCAAACGAAGTGGTCATTATACGCAATGGAATTTAATGAAATCAACAGTGTTTCATTTCAATGCTCAGTAACTTCTCCAAACACTTCAGATATTCAACTCCATGGCTTTGTGGATGCAAGTGAGAGGGCATACGGAGCTTGTTTATATCTTCGTGGCACTGGTAAAATCATAGTCCAATTAGGTACTATGTGCTGTAACGAAAATCGCACCACTTCCAAATATTTGCCTTCCAAAATTGGAACTTTGTGCAGCTGTGATACTCAAAAATCTTTAAAGCACAGTCAGAGAACAAATTAACATATACATATCAAAAACAATATTCTGGTCGGATTCTACAATCACTCTTCATTGGATCAATACTCCGACTTATCAACTTAAACCCTTTGTGTCTTTGTGGTGGAAGATCAGAAATTCAAAAGAAAGCAAAAGTCAGTGATTGGAGGCATATTCGCAGTGAAGATAATCCAGCCGATGCATTGTCAAAGGGACAGTCACTGCAGAATTTCTTGAAAATCACTTGTGGCAAAATGGTCCCAATTGGCTAATTAAAAATGAAACCAAGAGGCCAACATCTATTATTGCACACTCAACATAAGATGCAGAGCGAAAAAAAACCATCTGATTAGCGGCTTGCATACAATTGGAAACCCTAGATAATTAATTCATAAACAACTTCCAAAGTATCAATCGCCCTAATTGTACGATAGCATGCTGTTAGTGAGTTGTTCCAAAATTACGCCAAATGGGTGAATACTCCGTTGGAGAATTGCATAGAGCTCAAATGCATATCATAAAGCTAATTCAAGCGATTAAGTTTTCAAAGGAAATTCACAATGCATAATCATGAGATGCCTGAAAGCAGTAAATTGAAGTATCTGAGTCCATTTGTGGATGCCGGCGGTATTCCTTGGGTAGGTGGTCGATTATCTAACACAAACATCTCCTTTAATCAAAACCATCTGATAACACTAGTTTACCGTCATTTTGCGACTATGATGGTTTTTTTTTGTGGTAGGGAGGTAATTGCCATTTATGCACAGAGTGTGGGACTCCCATACGCGACTGGACTACCCACTAAACACCTCCCCTGTCAACCTGAGAACCCAGCCTGGATCCGTTTGACACATTACTTCGGGCCAGGTCTCGTTTTGATGCACCGTGAGGCGCCTTCAAGCTGGGGAATCCCTTTCCTAGCAGGGGAGGAACGGGGAAGAGGAAGTGCCAGAAGAGCGATCCCCCAGCCCCAGCGCCCCCGGCTGCTGTGAGTCTCGTTTATATCCCTTTCCTAGCAGGAGAGGAACGGGGAAGAGGAAGTGCCAGAAGAGTGATCTCCCAGCCCTAGCGCCCCCGGCTGCTGTGAGTCTCGTTTATATTTTAGGACTGCCCGAGCATGATGTGCCACCTGGTTCCATTTGTCAACCGATTCGAGCATCACCGCAACTATATTATCCGGGGGGAGCTCTCCCGTCTCCCTGTAGAGTTCCCTTCGCAGCCTGACCCATTTTGTACACGCAAAAAATGTGTGACAGGCATTGTCCTCCTCTCCTGGGCAAAACCGGCAATCGGAGGACCATGAATTACTGATCTTGTGCAGGTAAGACCGAAAACACCCGTGCCCGCTCAAAAGCTGGGTCAGATAGAACTCAGTCTTACCATGTCTTTGATTTAGCCACGGTCTCACGTCCGGGATGAGGCGCGCAGTCCACCTACCCTTCGTGCAATTCCTCCAAGACTGCTGCCAATCGTTGAGCGAGCGTTGTCTCTCCTCGCGGACAACCATCTCCCTCGCATCCTTGTTTCGGCGCAGGTAAATAGCGCGGCACTCTCTGGCAAGGAGGGCGACAGGTACCACACCTGCAGTCACTCTCACCACAGAGTCAGAGACTGTTGGATACGAAGATGCAATTCTCAGTGCTCCTCTTCTCTGTACCTGTGCCAATCGTTTTCGGTATACCTCCTTGCTGAGAGCGTCGCCCCATGCCTCTGCTCCGTACAGTAGCACTGACCCTACAGCACTCATCAAGAGGCGTCTTCTTGATGGGCTGGGTCCCCCTACGTTGGCCATAATTCGACTCAGAGCCAATATTCCCGAAGCAGCCTTCTCAGCCGTTGCCCTGATTTGCTCAGAGAAACACATCTTCGAGTCGATCAGTAGCACCAGGTACTTCATCGATGCCTTCGATTCGATTTGTATGTCTCCAATACTGATCATCCTTACTCTAGGGATCCTCTTTTTTGTCAAGATGACCACTTCGGTTTTCTCCAGTGCTAAACTGAGCCCGCGAGCAGTCATCCAGTCCCACACTCGGCGCAAAAGCATACATCGCCTAAGTTGCGCCTGTTCAACGGTGCGTTCAGTGACCAGAGCCGGACCATCATCCGCATAGCCAACCAAGCGTGCCTCATCTGGCATCTCAAGTCTCAGTAGGCCTCTGCCTTTTGGACTGCGTTCACCACCTCTACAATCGCATCAATGGTAGAACGTCCTGCTCTAAAGCCATACTGCCGAGGAGATAGGTCTTACAGCATGAATCGCGTCAGTGAGTCTTCCCTTGATGAGTTTCTCTAGCACTTTCCCAGCCATGTCTAGAATGCATAACGGGCAGTATGCAGACGGAGATTCGGGATTTCCCTTTCCCTTGCTGATCAGCACGAGCCTCGGCATCTTCCATCATACCGGGAAAACCCCGTCCCGTGGGCAAGCGTTGTATATGTTGAGCAGCAAGTCGGGGCAATGGTGATAGACGAGCCGCAACACCTCAGCCAGAACACCGTCCGGACTTGAAGCCTTCCTCCCTTTCAATGAGAGGAATGTCTCCTCCAGTTCCAGCTGTGTGAAGAGTGGACACTCGATTGCTGTTTCACCATGGACAGCGTCAACACGAACGGGATGGGCGGGGAAGAGTCCCCGCACTATCGCGTCAAGGCTTCCATAGGGCACCAAGCTTCCGCATCACTAGCTTGTAACCAAGGCTGAGTAATCCTCTAATGCTTTCTAATTGTGTATCCTCCGTACTAAGGACTCCGAGGCGATTGTCACGCCCGGTTTGGCTCCCTCACAGCCAATACGGTACAAAGTCGGTATATAGCCGGAGTTTAGTACGACGAGGGCCGTCCTGGCCGCCATTCCCAGGACTCGTTTTTCCCGTGGATCCATCTGAGGCATGCCCCATTCGATTGCTTTAGCGTTGAAGTCGCCCCCAACCAACACTTTGCCCTCTGCGTTCGAGACATAGCCCTCCAGAGCATTAAGCTTGGCTTGGAAAGATGAAATCAATTTGTTAGGTGTTAGGTACACACTAAAGAAGGTGTTGCCTGAGCACCGAAATCATACAAAACCATCCCCCGTCCACAACTCTCCGCTTAGAAATCACTGTTCCGAATCCAAATGGCGGCAGTACCATTTTCATTAGAATACCATGATGCAGGACTTTGATCATGTTGTTGCTTACTCAGCAGAAGAAGTCGGCTTTCATGTCCCTCGCAAACTGCTCAAGCTGATTTTGGGCGGTTGAACTGCGGTGTAGGTTTACCTGCAGGATGCGGGTCATCGAAGTTCTGATTTTGCCTTGGCTAGGGCATCCTGGAACACCCGGCATTTTCCTGATCCCAAGACGTGTCCAAAATCAGGTCTTGGATCTGCATCCTTGCGGAGAATGCAATGTGCCTCCTTCTTACACTCTTTTCTTTTATGTCTCATGTCACAATTTCATTTGTAACATAGAGAACTGCTACCGGGTCCTATGCATACTTGTGTGGTGTGACCATAGCCAAGGCATTTGAAACATTGAAGAGGCGTTGCTCTTCACCGTATCCCACAGAGAGCCCACCTCATTCGTACTTTGCCCTTGTTCAGAAATTGTTTGGCGTCATTTTCGGTCAAATCAACTATGGCCATGCGTTGTCCCCTATGGTTTTCTGGTGTCAGTCTCGCTTTGATCCTTTCCACGCTAGGGAACTCCCCTTTGATGGCCTTTTCTAGCTCGGCCAAACCCGTCACGCAGTCAATGTCTTATTTTATCGTTGCCATCAGTTTGAGTGAGGTTATAGCTAAGCTTTTGCCGAGAACTTTCTTTACTGCGTCGCAGAATGCTTCCTTATTATTGGCCTCTGCTCCGAATTCGACCAGTATGTGGCCCAACTGCGTTAGCCGTACTGCTTTAATGGCAGTGTTGGTGTCTTTGGGCCTCACATTTCCCCTGATGTCCCGCAGTACCTCCGCGTAGGGTCGGCTATCTTGGGGCTTTACGAGCAGTGCCTGCTGCCGGGGTCTTTGTCGGGGCTTCTGCTTTCCTGTTTTGCATCATGTCCTTTTTCTGATTGGGCGTGCGTGCGAATTTTATTTTCTGGCACTTTTTGAAGGAGTTTCTTTGCGGCTTTCTTCGCTTCCTTTGTAAGCACTATCTGGAACCCGTAATCTAGTGCTCCAAGCCCATCAAGTGCCTCTTCCTTCCTTTTTTGACCCCAATTTCCTTCGATTGGGCTGGATGCCATTCTTTTATTGATATTTAATGGTGAAATGTAAATGTTGCCTTTAGATTTTGCCCCAGTGCCTCTTTAGCCTTCTGTCGATCTTCAGCCCTTAACCAGCTCCTCCGATTGTGCCCTATGCGATCTAGGAGCTACTCTATTTAAAGGAGCCAAACCTTTACTGCTTTGCTGATCTTTGGAGTCGCATGCAGACTGTATTCTTTTCAGAACATCTCCCACTTTTCGGAATAGCCTTTCTTCTTCGTATCGCAGGGCGGCAATTGTACTTTGCAACCATCCTTGGGAGAGGTTATCGCTTTCCGTTTCCGAGTGCAGTACTTCCGCCACATTTTTGACGTTGGCGGTGCAATCACACAACGTTGCTTTATTTGTCTGGTCACTCGTTGCTTTTCGTGCCGTAATCTGCTCGTTGGCTTCAGAATGTTTCTTTACGATGTAGGGATTTGCGACCCTTGCATCGATCGCTTCGGTAACGATCGCAGTAGTGACCATCGAATGTTCGATGCTCTTTATATAACCTTCCACTGCCCGAACACCTTTAGCGTCCTGCAGAGTTTCCCGCTTTTCCATAATAGGACGCTCTGTCGTTCGCATAATTTTTTTGCTGTGCACGAACGCCGCAGGGATCTCAGTCTGAACCAAACTGTCTGCTAATCTGCGTTTTTCATCCGCCTTCAGTTTTATTGTATTATTCGTCGTTTTTGTCATGGTGAGTATCACTCTCGATGTACTGTTAACATCGTGGCTTCAATCGCTGGTTGCGTCGTCGTTGTTATTATTTTTTATATCTTTTTTTGGATTTTTTTGATCTTTTTTATATGTTTTTGGTTGCTCCAGTTTGATTGGCTCCGCTCTCGGAGCCGCTATCTCGTTTCGTGTGCGCAGTCGCCTTTTTGGTCCCATGGTTATCTTTGCAGAGCAGGGAGGCCATGCGAGGGTTGGCACAAGCCCTTATGGGGACAAGTGCTCAGAGCCAGACCAGCGCTAATCGGGAGTCCGTCTCAACCGAACATACACCACCAACGCAATGGTGCGAACTTCGAACGTACTCCGAGGCCTGCCAAGGTTTTACCGCGACAGAGACGGTATGATAGTTGAATTGGAACCGTTCACACACGAGTTTCACCTCGGTGCTAATAATTAGATCCAAACCATCACATCCGCCAGCCCATAGCATCAATTCCAGTTCGTTGTCCAAAGCGTAGTCCAGATCCAATCAGAGTCGTTACCTGTCATCCCAGGAGGGAAATCACGGCACCCGCCATATCCTCGGGTCCATGGGGCGGTGCTCCCCAAAGAATGCTAGCCTCCAAGAGTGCTCTTGCCGACCGGCATTCCCGCTTCGGGAATTTCCTCGGGTACGTGGGGCCGGAACTCCCCAAAGAATGCTAACCTCCAAGAGTATTCCTGTCGATCAGCATTCCCCCCTGCGGGGATGGGAGATTATTGTTGGTTCCTTATGAAGGAAAGCGATCAGCAATATAAGTGAAAGTCAGCATTTGCGAAAGAATTGTCTATAAAAGATTTAGTATAAATGTATTTTGGATATACAGTTGTAATACAGGAAAATTCAAGCCACTATAACTTTGTTCGATACTACTTGTCCCTTGTGAAATTTAGGATAGCCCAACCTTATAGGGGTAGCCAAACATTTCCTACATTTCTCCTTCTCCTGCCCCTCTCGACAGGTAATTTTAAGATCTGTATCGGAAAGATCTAAATGAGATTTTACATATGACACTTCACTTGACTACCTATGGTGAAGAAAACTCTGAGTGTCAACCCTAATAGTACAAAGCCCTTAAAAAGAAAAAGAAGCAAGCTGAGTAAGCAGACCTACGCTCATGTTAGAAGAGTTTTGTATACAACTTCTCCAAAATGCAGTCATCAGAAACGAATAAAGTCAAAAAACATAACAAAGAGATGTTATGACCAATTCCCTAGCTGCCCCACCGCTATATTAGTGCTACTCCGGTGGAGGCTGCACCAACCCAAACTAACTCACCTGAAGACGTTCATGGGCGTCACTCGTTCAATTCTTCGCGCCTCTCAAGGGCTCGTCCGAACGACACGACGACCATCCGGAGCGAAATCACAAATATACAAGTTTTGGGGCCCGCTGCCACATAGCCGCAAAAATCACCTACAAAAGAAACTCTACCACGCAAAACGAGTTAAGGTATCTCGCCACTACACAAAACTCGTAGTTTTTCATGACAGGGCAACCAAAATTACCCAGAACGCCACTAACTTTCACTATACCCACGAACACTAACACTTCAATTAATCTTTCGTGGTCTTCCTGCCTGGTCAATGTCCCTGGAAAAGAATTCCCGAGCCACACCTTTCACAGTTGAAAAGGAAAGTTTATATATGGTATTGTAGCAAGGAAAGAAAAATTTGCAGTTATTTTTATTCGACTTTAAACTTTACTTTATTAAAAAAAGAATTCGACCAACATGTGATAAAATTGAAGCAACTTACATTTATTCCCTACTCTAGAAAGTGGCCCCTTTCTTCCGTCTTCGTGATTATTGCCACCACAAAGCTGTATCGTTCCAATATGATGTTCGAATATCCAAGGTTTGTCTCCAATTTAATGTTCCAGAAGCCAGTGTGCGTCTCCAATTCCTCGCCAGAAAATGCTATCGCCGATCTACGTTCTATTATATCTCCGCCGGTTGCTCCGAAAAACTTCCAAAAGAAAAGAAAGCAGGCTGATTTCCTCCCATCCACCGGGAAAATCATGTTTTGGAGTGCTTTTTTTCATTTGGTTCGAGTTATTCCCCTCGCTTGATTTCACTCATGACAAGTTCCACTCAGTGGCGATCCTGATGGGAATCAAGTGTACTATGCGCTGAATGCATTTGACTGACAGCTCGTACAGTCAGTATTGTTAATTTACATCGCAACGCGAGATGAGGATTTCGCAATGATCCTCGTGTTATTCCTTTTTCCCTTGAGTCGGCGCTAATATTTCTTAGTTTTTCTTGTCCCCACCGGTAGTTTAATCGCCGTGCTAATGCGTGGAGTGTCGTGTATGTATATTTATCCACCAGTTTTAACCAATTTCCGCCGTCGAACCTCTCCTCGGGAATGTCGCGATTTTCTTCATTTAGATTTTCGTGGTAGAATATCGTGAGGTAAGCGCTAATAAGTGAATAGCACGCTTCGGCACGATGTTAATAGTCAGTTAGGAGAGGAAGTAAGAAATTCAACAGTTGTATCCGTGTTTCTTTCGTGTAGTTTAGTGGATTTGTCAGCTACCTCTTGTTTGAGCTGGGCGTCATCGTAAAACACACAGGCAGTATGAAACGTTGATTAGAGGAAATGATGTAAATGCCTGCAAATTATCGCGCATATCATAAACACCTCTTGTCGCCTGACGGGAGCAACGATTCAAATTCGGATTTCCTCCTAGCGTTGCATGTTATTTTGTTTGCGACGCAATTCCGATTGCTTTGAGAGGTTACGTGTTTTATGCTGCGGGATATGTTGATTGGATGACGAATGTTTCCACTACAGTGTGACCTAGCCGTAGGGCCGTTTCGTTTCGAGTTTTTTTTGTGGTAGGGAGGTGAAGGCATTTACGCCCGCCGAATCTGGCAGTGTGGGACTCCCATGGAGGATACCCCTGGACTACCCACTAAACACCTCCCCTGTCAATCTGAGAACCTAGCCTGGAACCGTTTGACACATTACTTCGGGCCAGGTCTCGTTTTGTTACGCCGTGGGGCGCCTTCAAGCTGGGGAGTCCCTTTCCTAGCGGGAGGGGAGAGGGGAAGAGGAAATGCCAGCAGAGCGATCCCCCAGCCCCAGCGCCTCCGGCTGCTGTGAGTCCCTTTTATATTTTAGGACTATCCGAGCATAATGTGCCACCTGGTTCCATTTGTCAACCGATTCGAGCATCACCGCAACTATATTATCCGGGGAGAGCTCTCCCGTCTCCCTGTAGAGTTCCCTTCGCAGCCTGACCCATTTTGTACACGCAAAAAATGTGTGGCAGGCATTGTCCTCCTCTCCTGGGCAAAACCGACAATCGGGAGACCGTGACTTACCGATCTTGTGCAGGTAAGACTGAAAACACCCGTGCCCGCTCAAAAGCTGGGTCAGATAGAAGTCAGTCTCACCATGCCTTCGATTTAGCCACAGTCTCACATCCGGGATGAGGCGCGCAGTCCACCTTCCCTTCGTGCAATTCCACCAAGACTACTGCCAACCGTTGAGCGAGCGTTGTCTCTCCTCGCGGACAACCATCTCCCTCGCATCCTCGTTTCGGCGCAGGTAAATAGCGCGGCGCTCTCTAGCAAGGAGGGCGACAGGTATCACGCCTGCAATCACTCTCACTGCCGAGTCGGAGACTGTTGGATACGAAGATGCAATTCTCAGTGCTCCTCTTCTCTGTACCTGTGCCAATCGTTTTCGGTATACCTCCTTGCTGAGAGCGTCGCCCCATACCTCTGCTCCGTACAGTAGTACTGACCCTACAGCACTCATCAAGAGGCGTCTTCTTGATGGGCTGGGTCCCCCTACGTTGGCTATAAGTCGACTCAGGGCCGATATTCCCGAAGCAGCCTTCTCAGCCGTTGCCCTGATTTGCTCAGATAAACTCATCTTCGAGTCAATCAGTAGCCCCAGGTACTTCATCGCTGGCTTCGATTCGATTTGTATATCTCCAATACTGATCATCCTTACTCTAGGGATTCTCTTTTTTGTCAAGATGGCCACTTCGGTTTTCTCCAGTGCTAAACTGAGCCCGCGAGCAGTCATCCAGTCCCACACTCGGCGCATCAGCATACCTAGCCAAAGTTGCGCTTGTTTAACGGTGCGTCCGGCGACCAGAGCCGCAACATCATCCGCATAGCCGACCAAGCGCGACTCATCTGGCATCTCAAGTCTCAGTAGCCCGTCGTAAGACACGTTCCACAGGTCCGGACGAAGGATAGATCCCTGGGCAACACCCGATGTAATTTCCATCCTTTGTTGGCCCTGTGTCGTGTCGTAGAGCAGGCTTCGGTCCTTTAGGTAGTTCCTCAAAAGCCGCATTAGATATTCTGGAACTTGAAAAGAGTTTTCCAGCGTGTCCAGAATATCCACCCATCTAGCGGAGTTGAAGGCATTCCTGACGTCGAGTGTCACCAACAGGACGATCCGTCGCTTGGTGCAACTATATGCCTCTGCCTTTTGGACCGCGCTCAACACCTCTACAATCGCATCAATGGTTGAACGTCCTGCTCGAAAGCCGTACTGCCGAGGAGATAGATCCCCAGCAGCACGAATCGCGTCAGTGAGTCTTCCCTTGATGTGTTTCTCTAGCACTTTCCCAGCCGTGTCTAGCATGCATAACGGGCGGTATGCAACGGCGATTCGGGATTTCCCTTCCCCTTGCTGATCAGCACGAGCCTCGCCACCTTCCATCGTACCGGGAAAACCCCGTCCCGTAGGCAAGCGTTGAATGTGCTGGGCAGCAAGTCAGGACAATGGTGCTAGACGAGCCGCAACACCTCAGCTGGAACACCATCTGGACCTGGAGCCTTCCTCGCTTTCAAGGAGAGGACTGGCTCCCCCAGTTTCAGCTGTGTGAAGAGTGGGCACTCTACTGCTGTTTCACCATGGACAGCGTCAACACAGACGGGATGGGTGGGGAAGAGTCCCCACACTATCGCGTCCATCTTTTCCGCGTCATGTATACAAGTCTTCCGTAGGGCACCAAGTTTCCCCATGACCAGCTTGTAGCCAAGGTCCAATGGATCCTTGTTCACATTGTCCACTAGGTCTTGCCAGCAGCGAGCCTTGCTACTGTTGATCAGTTTGCGAAGGCATTTCCTGGCTGACTTATATGCTGCCACCTGGTTGCATGCCTCGTCACGGTTCCGCGCCCGTTAAGCCTCACGCCGAAGCTCGTGACACTCCCTCCGCTTTTCAGCGATTTCAGTAGACTACCAGTACACTGGGGGCTTGCCGTGCCGGGGTCTTCGACGGGGCATAGAAACGCAGCAAGCAGTCGTGATTATGCTCATAGTAGAGTTCATCACGTCTTGAGCTGCCAGTTCTTCCGTCCCCTCCGGAGCTCCCTGCAGTGGCTCACCTGCTGTGAGAACCTTGACGAACCTCTCGACGTCCATTCTTCCAATGTTCCATCCAGTGGTAGAAGGCCGAGAGCGCGGACGTCGGGAGATAGCATCTTTTATCTTAAGCAGAATGCACTGGTGATCACTGGCTGAGTAGTCCTCTAATACTTTCCAGTTGTGTATCCTCCGTACTAAGGACTCCGAGGCGAATGTCACGTCCGGTATGGTTCCCTCACAGCCGATACGGTGGAAAGTCGGCGTATTTCCGGAGTTTAGTACGACGAGGACCGTCCTGGCCGCCATATCCAGGATTCGTTTTCCCCGCGGATCCATCCGAGGCATGCCCCATTCGATTGCTTTAGCATTGAAGTCGCCCCCAACGAGCACTTTGCCCTCTGCGTTCGAGACAGCGCCCTCCAAAGCCTGAATCTTGGCTTGGAAAGATGATATCGACTCGTTAGCCGTTAGGTACACACTAAAGAAGGTGACCCCTGAGCACCGAACCCACACGAAACCATCCCCCCGTCCACAACTCTCCGCTTGAAAGTCACTGTTCCGAAACCAGATAGCGGCAGTACTAGTTTCATCAGAGTACCATAATGCAGGACTTTTACTATGGTGTTGCTCACTCAGCAGCAAGAAGTCGGCTTTCATGTCCCTCACAAACTGCTCAAGCAGATTTTGGGCGGTTGAACTGCGGTGTAGGTTTAGCTGCAGGATGCGGATCATCGAAGCTCTAATATGGCATTGGCTAGGGCTTCCTGGAACTACCGGCATTTTTCTGATCCCAAGACGTGTCCAAAATCAGGTTTTGGATAAGCATCCTTGCAAAGAATACAGTGTGCCTCCTTCGTACACTCTTTTCTTTTATGACCCATTTCACCGCATTTGTAACATAGGGAACTCCTATCGGGTCCTTTGCATACTTGTGTGGTGTGACCATAACCAAGGCATTTGAAACATTGAAGAGGCGTTGCTCTTCACCGTATCCTACAGACAACCCACCCTATTCGTACTTTGCCCTTGTTCAGGAATTGTTCGGCGTCGTTTTCGGTCAAATCAACTATGGCCATGCGTTGTGCCCTGTTGTTTTCTGGTGTCAGTCTCGCTTTGATCCTTCCCACGCTAGGGAACTTCTTTTTGATGGCCTCTTCTACCTCGGCCAGATCCGTCACGCTGTCAATGTCTCGTATTTCGATCGTTGCCATTGCCTCGACCGGGGCTATTGTTGCGCTTTTGCCGAGGACTTTCTTTACTGCGTCACAGAATGCATCTTTATTGCCGGCCTCTGCTCCGAATTCGACCAGTATGTGGCCCGACCACGTTGGTCGTACTACTTTAATGGTAGTATTGGTGTCTTCGGGCCTTACGTTTCCCCTGATGTCCAGCAGCACCTCCGCGTATGATCGGCCATCTTGGGGCTTTACAAGCAGTGTCTGCTGCCAGGGTCTTCGTCGGGGCTTCTGCCTCTCCTGTTTTGCATCAGGTCCTTTTTCTGATTGGGCGTGCGTGCGAATTTTATTTTCTGGCTTTTTTTGAAGGAGTTTCTCTGCGGCTTTCTTCGCTCTTTTTGTAAGCGCTGTCTGGAACTCCTGATCTGGTGGTCCACGCCCGTCAATTGCCTCTTCCTTCCTTATTTCATCCCGATCTCCTTCGATTGGGCTAGACGCAATTCTTTTATTGACTTTTAATGATGGAGCTATCTGCATGTCGCCTTTAGATTTCGTCCCAAGCGCCTCTTTAGCCTTCTGTTCTGTTCTGTTCATTAACCAGCTCCTCCGATAGTGCCCTATGCGATCTAGGAGCTCCTCTAGTTCAAGGAGCCCTTCCTTTGCTGCTTTGCTAATTTTTGGGGAGTCGCATGCAGCTTGTATTCTTTTCAGAACATCTCCCGCTATTCGAAGTAGTCTTTCCTCTTCGTATCGCTGGGCCGCAATTGTATTTTGCAACCATCCTTGGGAGAGGTTTTCGCGTTCCGTTTCCGAGTGCAGTACTTCCGCTACATTTTCAACGGTGGCGGTACAATCACGCGGTGTCTGGTCACTCTTTGCTTTAAGTACCGTGATCTCCTCGTTTGCTTCTGGATTTTTCGTTGCAATGTCGGGATTTGTGATCCTTGCATCGGTCGCTTGGGTAACGATCGCAGCCGTGACAATCGAATTTTCGGTGCTCTTTATGTTATCTTCCACTGCTCGAACACCTGAAGCATCTTGCTGAGTCTCCCGCTTCTCCTTAATAGGACGCTCGGGCGTTTGCATAATTTTTTTGCTGCGCCCAAACGCCGCAGGAATCTCAGTCTGCACCAGACTGTCTGCTGTTCTCCGTTTTTCGTCTGCCGTCACTTTCGTCGTGTTAGTCTTCGTTTTTTTCGTGGTTAGTACAGCTCTCGATGTACTGTTGACATCGTGGCTGCAACCGCTGGTTGCGTCGTCGTTATTATTTTTAGTTTCATTTTTTGGATGTTTTTGATCTTTTGATTTTGTTTGCTCCATTTTATTGGGTCCCTCCTCGGAGCCGCTATCTCCGTTCGTGTGTGTAGTCGCCTTTTTGGTCCCATGGTTATCTTTGCAGAGCAATTGAGGCCATGCGAGGGTTGGCACAAGCCCTTATGGGGACAAGTGCTCAGAGCCAGACCAGCGCTAATCGGGAGTCCGACTCAACCGAACCTACATCATCAACCCAATGGTGCGAATTTCGAACGTACTCCGAGGCCTGCCAAGGTTTTACCGGGACGGAGACGGTATGATAGTTGAATTGGAGCCGCTCACACACGAGTTTCACCTCGGCGCTACTGTGCAAAGCAACTAGGTCCAAACCATCACATCCGCCAGCCCAAAGCGCCAATTCCAGTTCGTTGTCCAAAGCGTAGTCCAGATACAATAAGAGTCGTTACCTGTCATCCCAGGAGGGAACCTCACGGCACCCCCCATATCCTCGGGTCCGGGGGGCAGCACTCCCCAAAAAATGCTAGCCTCCAAGAATGTTCTTGTCGACCGGCTTTCTCCCTGCGGGAATTTCCTCGGGTACGTGGGGGCGGAACTCCCCAAAGAATGCTAGCCTCCAAGAGTGGTCTTGTCGACCGGCATTCCCCCCTGCGGAGTTCGTTTCGAGTTTGCGTTGGTTCTTGATGGTGTCGGCGCTTGTTACTGCTTGCGTTGTCCATAATGTCGCGTGTAAATCGGAAGTGACCTAGCTACTTTAGTTTAATTACATATAGTTAAAAGGCAAAAAATATCATGTGGCTTTCTTTCCGTAATCTAACAGGTAGTCATTTTATGAATGAAAATTTAAATTACTTGCGGTTGGTTACATTATTAGGTTATCAAAAAAAAATTAAAAAGGGCGGCTCGGTATTGCGTAAGTTTGACTCTTATGAAATCGCGTATGGTAGTGTTCGGGGTGAGCAACACTATGGAGTCTCAATGTTCACCCGTAACAATGTGTATGTTTAAAAGAAAATCCATTGTTTCCCTATTTTAATGGTCGCCATTTTGTTCCAAAATAGCAAAAATCACTCAAATGAATCATGAATTCCCAAAAATATTTATGTTGCTGACCTTTATTGAAAATTTTAAGAAGAACAAATCAAAACTACCGCGACTGATTCGATGGAAAGTCCATAAAATACCAAAATCGTGTGTTATTGTTGTTGTAATTGGAGAAATTTCAAATGGCTATAACTTCCGTATACATCATTCGATTTTCATCAAAGTATGAGAACCTTTTGTAAGACTACTTAAATATCGAATTTCGTTGAGTTTGAGGGTACCTAGAATGTGAAATTCGAGGATCATACTATTATTAACAAAGTTTAGCGAATTTATACTTCTGAGGTATTTGTTGTTGTTGTGCTTATAAACATCTACCTCCATAATTTTTTTCAGATCACAGGTGTCCAATTGCGAGGTGGGGGCCCACATTTTTCGTGTATTTCCTCCCCCTGCGCGACCCACGAAGCAAAAAATGTCACCAAGACCTTTCATTTGATACCCATATCGGCTACCTTTGATGAAATTTTTTTTCCGAGGGCCACTCCCCTATATGGGGAGACCTCCTTAAAATACACTATAAAATTTTTTTGTAGTTGAACTTTAAAGAGAGTAAAACTTTACACCTACATACAAAATTAGATGTTTCTAGCTTAAATAGTTTACCAGAAAAATTGCTGTGACACACGAACGGACCGCGGCACGGACAGACAGGTCACGGTTTTAGTACGATCTTTTAAAAATTATTTTAAAAAACCCTTAAGAGTTCCCAATAAACGTGGAAAAAAATGCACCCACATAACGAATTGTATTCCTTTCTACTCGTAGTAAAAACTATCTCTTTCCTCACTTTTGCTTGCTATTAAACTCTCTATTTCTCGCTCACTTGCCTGAAGCTCTCATTTTACTCGTATATCTACGTTACTCTACCCTTGTTTTAAAACACCTCAATAGGAGGCAAACCATCGATTTTGTAAAACTGATTTAAATTGTAAATGTTGCTACCACGATTGATCAATTCGCTTTGATACCCATTCCTCAGGGGATTTTTCATGTTTAAACTCTTCTTCCGCGAGAGTGTTTGTCACACTGCCGCTATTAGGCAGTTTATCTGTTTCTCTTCTTCCTTTTCCATACTTTTTCCGAAACGTACTTTGGACATGCAGTATAAATGTCTTTACTGTATATGCCGTCGTTCTTGTACTCGTCGTTTGTAACGGTTGTCGCGCGGTCTTGTTCTTCTCTTTTATATTTTCAATTGAACGTGAGCTACAAATCACATCATCAACAAATCAGTTTTCCGTTATAAATCAGACAGCGTTGGTAATGCTGTTGATTTGCTTTATCGAATTCTTTTTTATTGAAATAAACAAATTGACAGTGACATTATGTGATTTGAATTTATGTATATTTTCTGTTAGTAGCGCTAGCCTAAGGGAGAGTGAAATGATAAAAGATGGAAAAATTGTTTTGGGAAATTGAGTACGAATATTTTTCATTATTAAATTAGTAACGATGAAAAAGTGGATGGGAAGCGCAAAAGAGACGGTAGCATTTTAGTTTGATTGAATGAGATGTGCGTATATGATAGGTGAGAGGCATTTTTATGAGTCATGAGTAGGTACTGTTTCGATGTTGAGTTTTGATTTGATTTGTTACGTAAACGAATGTAGAGCATACATATTGAATAATATTACACACAAACCATATCAACATTTTTTGATGACTATGCAGGAGGCGTTGTCTGCATACTTTTGCAATGTTTTGGAAGCTTGAGTATTGTTTGTTCATAAAAAATTTTAGAACGGGTAGTCAGCCAATTATGCACGTACTCCACAACTTATTCATAGCTTTTGAATTATTTTCCTCCAAGCCGCGGTCATCTTTTATTTTGGTAGGAGGTTTTCGCTGACTGTAACAACTGGCAATAGTAGGCCACATTTGACCGACGGTGCACCGCTTTCATTGGTTAAACGTTTTATGATAACACGTTGAGCGACAGACAGATGTACCTCTTGTTCAGTCATAGCTATGTATATTGAGGACAGAACCAAGTGTCACCGCTGACTAACCTGGTTCCCACACTTTTTATAAATGAACCACCAACCGCCATACTGTATTGTTTAGTTTTGAGTGCGTGCTAAGCAGAATAGCTAAACTACCGTTTATTTTTGATTCACTCTCGTATCATTCAAATAATTTCTAGGGTATACTGGCCCGGTGGAGATGCACCAAGTAAAGATGTAGCATAGATATAGAGAGTACTGGATCTGCAACTTGCCGCGAGATACGAAGCAATTAGCAACTTTCGCTATAGTTGTGTGAAGTTGAGGTTTGAAGTGATGTGCTTTTGTTTTTACACTTAATTCACTCCGAAACACGTTCACGTTTAAAAAGGTTTTGATTTTGAAGATCGCGTGTACGAAATCGGCACTTTAGTTCACTCTTTTTATTAAAAACTTACGAATTTTCCATCGGCTTTGACACATGAGTTTTCTCGCCGTTTTCGCGCCTCTACGAATTTCTTTTGCTTTGACGTTCGAGTTTTCTGTGAGAGTCGTTTGTTGTATTGTACTCAAACTGTTTTACGAATGATGACGAAGGCACGATCGTGTGCACGTGGAATGAAATTTTGTCGGTGTGCGCGGGTGTCAGTAGAGGAAGTGATTCTTCTGAAGAGAGGAAAGAAAAACCTGTCTGGAAACAAAGGGGAAGAAGAAGCAGGGGAAATTATATAATTTTGAGAGCGTAAGTTATTTATAACTTATTTATGTGGTAAATTTGCTTTCCACATGGAAGAGTACACAGATTCTTGTTGGTCGTCCATTTATTTATATGTCTTTGAGATGTAGTATTCACTACAAGCCAGTTGTGAACACTCGCAGGTTTTCAAGCTGATTATATAATAAATGCTGCTTATTTTGTTAACATTATTTGAGTAGATCATCATATGCTATCTTTACAACACGTTGATATAACGCCTAGCGTTAGTAGCATACAGACGTGTTTTTTAATTGCTTCTGTCAAATTTTTTCAAAAATTACATTTATTTTTGAAAACGTAAGTCGAAACTTAATTTTTATTGGAAAACGATTATATCGTCAAGGCCATCGACCCAAAGAATTCGTATCAAATATTATTTTACTTTGATATATCAAAAAAAGCGAACAATCCAAAGACAACTTCGGGACTGCAGGTATGGAGGAACCTGACAGCTTCCCACCGGTGAGAAAAACCAAGGGAGATATGAACTACGAAATTGGCGGTAGTCGTTAACGAAAGAAGACATAATCAAGAAAACTCCGAAAATGGTGGTTGTAAAACTTAGATAATCGGAGGCGGAAAAGAAGTGATTACACTTCGAAATGAAATTCCTGAATTAACGCTACGACTACAGTCCGTCGAAGATCTATTCAAGAAAGGGATGCAGACTCAAGATCCACAACCAGAAAAGCAAATGTATAATGAAACAAAGGCAAAGAAAACTGCAAAACAAACTATCCCAGAAGAAATTCTAGGTGCTGGAGGCACTAACGATAGCCAAAACTATTGTATTGTACAGCGCTGGACGGATTACGTAAAGAAATGCCAGTTGAAGACAAGTTAATGATATAAATTTCATTCAGTATTTGAAAAACAAAATTATGGAGATAAAACTTACTCGCGATTCTGCTGATTCCTCTGAAAAAGCCACCAAAAAGGCAGAAAAAGTTCCATCAAGCAATGTATTCAGATAAAGCGGAAGAGATATGCTCCAGCTATTGGCAGACGAAAATGAACTAAGCAATTTTGAAATCAAAAGAATTAATGCAGAAATATAAACTCATCAAATGAAATTACTGGTAGATTTCAAGTCAGCCAAAGATGCGTTGAACTCCGGGGGACTCCACACTTCACGTTTACCCCAAAAAGCAAAAAAATCCGACATTTTTTTGCAGAGTCTGAACTGCGTAGAGGATAGCTGCACCTGAAACTGAATTTATTTCTATCAAAACCATTGCAAAATGAAGGTAGACCCTTAGAAGGAAGAATTTACTCTTTTATCTGGTAGAAATTTTGAACATCAGCAGTGTAAGTGCCCTTCAACAAATAAAGTACTTTAATTTCAGAGTGGTGAGGCGGAAACACCTCCCAAAAAGAGAAGTCAACCACTGGTCATTTGACTGCCAACTCCACCATGCACCATCGGTCCGTAAACTGCAAAAATGTTCATGCCCTCGGTGAAAGCAAATTGGCTCAGATGTTACCTCTTTTTGGTTATTCAGTATCATTTCCAGGATGATTGTGATATCAAGATGCAAAAGTAAAATTTATTCCAAAGCAAACACAAGTACACCGCAGTGTCATTCCCTCCAACATCATCAAGTCCAGGGTAGCATTTGAACTCGCCACTAGAAGACCAGCAGATAATGCTGCAAATAATGTAAATAATGTAACCAGCAATAATGAGCTTCTTCTTAAAATTGATCAGCAACTTATTTCTTTATCGGAGAGAATTGATAAAGAAAAAATTTAAAAATTAACTTTAAACGCCCCAAAATGACTTATCATCCGGTCACGTCGCCACATACAGGCTTTGTCTCACCTTAATCAGCGTTAACTCCATTTTTACTCTACATTGACGTGACTATCTGCTTGAATTTATTGTTAAGCAAAAGTCTGACATCATGCTTCTCACTGAAACCCACCTTAATTTATGGCACTCCATGACATTCAAGGATTTTGAATTCATAAGAAACGATAGGGTAAACGGTGGTGAAGGAGGTGGCACCGGGATATTGGTTAGAAGACCCTATGATTTCCAAAATATTGAAAAAGTTGAATTCAAAAGCTTTGAATTTCTTGAAGTATCCGTTATAATGATTTCACTGCCATGTGGGGATAACACCTTCGTTATTTCTGCCTATGCAACTGGTCGAAACTTTCTCAAGTTCAAAGTTTCAAAAGAAGTTTAATCGGGACTACTAAAAGTTATGTCCTCCTTCTGATGATGGCAACGCTTGCTCAATAGTTCCCAATCTAGCTAACGATGAAATAAATTTTTGTTTGTCAAAGCCAGAGGAGCTGACGTTGGAAACGATTTAAAAATTAGTTACAAAGATTAAACATCGAAATAATATAGAAGGATATGATAAACTATCAATTGCAAGTTTAAAAAGACTGAGGTGTATTAGCCCACAGGATCCAGATGGTGTCTTCACAAAAGTAAATGGCTTATTTCGTCAGTAGTCTCGAGTGAAGGGTCGAATTAAGGAGTCGCTAGTTATGAGATAAATCTTCTCGATAGGGCTGGTATCGAAATTAATAGTGCGACTCCGGATAGAAATTGAAACAGAATTATATGTGATGGCTTACAACAACTTTCCTTGATTGAAACTCATTTTCAATCAGTTTATCTAGTAAGCCCTAGGAGAAGGAATCAAATACTTTCAAAGGTCATTGAAGCAAAAGTTTCCGACTTCAACTCAAACGTAAATGACGAATCGGTTCTCCATTTTAATGAAACATTGTCATCTGATCTCAAACTGAGCTTGAATCTTATTGACTGCGAGTATTTTCTCAGCTATGAAGACTTGCGTTCCACATTCGACAGGATAAACAACAAGAAATCATGTGGTATTGGCGATATTCGAAATATAGTTCCGCGACATTTGCCTGAGTTGCTATTAGGAATTATGACATATTGTTTAACAACATGTTGAGCAATTCATATTTTCCAAATAAGTAGAAAAAGGCTTAGGTACTCGCATTTCCAATCTTGAAGAAAGGAAAAGAACCTTCGAGCCCCTAAAACTATCGTACAATCAACTTGCTGTATAATCTCAGCAACTTGTTTGAAGTGATACTAAACAAAGCATTAAATGCCAACATTGAGCAATACGAGTTGATGCCGAATTGCCAGTTCGGGTCTCGTGCCAGGCCTTTGACCATGATGCGATAACGAAAGTAACCTCAGGCATCTGTTGGAAACTAAATATAGAAGATGTGTCGAAGCGTGTCTCATTGACATAGAGAAAGCCTTCGATATGGTGCGGTAGACGGACTTATTTTTAAACTCCTTCAGGACAGGTTCCCCAGACACGTTGTTGCCATAATCTGCAACATGTTATACGGGGAATCATATGTTGTAGCTGATGGAAATTTGACAACAATGCGTGACTTTAAGGTCTTGAATGGTCTACAGGTGTAGTGGATAGAGCACCCATCCCGTAAGCCGAGGGTACCTGGTTCAAATTTCGTTGGCGGCAACAAAATTTAGTTCAAGTGATTGTTCGGGCAGACTGCAAGCCTGTCCATTTATGATACGTGCTGGTTCAAAAATCAGAACGGATCACAATTGGGTGGACAGAAACACGAACGAAGCGTGACACTGATCATATCACCTTGTGGAGGGCCAATGCACTTGCTTATGATAAGGAGATACTCTAACTAACACTTGATCATGATAAAGAGATACTCTAACTATCTCTAAGCAAAGGCCCGGAAGGGGTTGTAGTGCTACAAAAATACTAAGGTTTAAGATTGAGGTTTGAAACATTGTGAAAGCATTTTATTCGTATAAAATAACGTTTTTGATTAGAATTAGGGTATAACATTTTAGATGCTAGTTTGTGGTACTTGTAAATGCGTTACGGGCAATTTAGAATAGTTTAGAACAGCCAATCGTAACAATCTGCCGTAGATGGCTCCAAGCTCATTTGAGAAAGGAGGAGATGGTCCTTTCTTTCCCCGACCCACAGCTTCCATGATTTCTCATCCTAAACCCCACAATTAAATAGTAGTAAATGTTATCGGCGCCACTCATTGAGTTTCCCGTTTCCCCAATAATGGGGAATGCTAATAACTGTAAAAACATCTACAGCTCTGCAACTAAATCCTACTTACACCTCCTTTGTGGGAAGGTAAAGGTTCAAGGCGAGCTTTTTGCGTCTGATAACGGAATCGAAGTTATAACCATGCCATCAGAATGAAGGTTGGGCGACGCGCTAACTCCCCGTCTCTGTACAACTTACAATGTTTCGAAAACTGCAGATGGACCTCGGAATGGATCGAACTCATGGCAGCGACATCGCAAACGGAAAAAGGACAATGGCATCAAATTACGGAATGTCATAGCCTTTTACAATAGACCAGCAAATATCAATTAAAAATAATGGCAATGCAGGAGAAGAACTGGACTCAAAATGGTATTCAAGACATAAAATCGATTACCATATTCAAAAGTGAGAAGCTTTTTGAACAACGAGAATACGAAGTGGCCTTCATTGTGGATGGGGAGTTCAAATCACACGTTATTGATTTTGAAGCAAGCGAAATTCTTTGAAATATGGCTGAAGAATTTACACGCCCACATCCAAGAAAAGGACAAAGAAACAAAGGAACCGTTTAGCAATCACCTGGAAATACTAGTCAATTCATCGCTTGCAAGCAACACAAAAATAATTTGCTAAGTTTGGCAATGAGATACATCATCGAGAAACAACTAGCACATATGGCCCCCACGATGAAAAAAATGACAACGGCCAGCGCCTGATTGACTTTGTATGTAACAGAAATCTAGTCATGCACTCGATTTGCTTCCCTTATTAAAGCATACATAAAATGACCTGGATATCACCGGATGGCAACACACAAAGCTAGACTGACCATGTTATAATCCAGCAACGTTGGCCTTCGAGTAAAGTTGACGTCCGTACATACCGAGTAGCCAATTGTTATGTAGTAATCAAGCAGTTTGCTTAAGTGACTACTCGATGACCACTACTAACCTGCATAATATTTATACGGAATTTTAATTGTAGATTTGATAAATTTAATTATCTCAATCCATACCTACAAATCATGAAATTTTATTGAATATATATTTTAGATCATTTTTTTCTATATTAAATTTAAACTTTTCTATATAATTATATTCTTTATATTTTTCTTATTCTATTGTTATTTATATTTTTCCATATTATTATTTTTCATTTATTTAATAATTAAAATCTGCGATTGAGATGTGGATATGGCAACACTTTTCCCGCTGCACATGCACGTATTGCATCGGCGAAGACAAGTGTGCAGCGGAGTGAATGAGAGGCTCGTCAAGTCCCGTTGCACCATCTAGAAGTTGACGATTGATAACCAAAAGGGAAGGCTGCTATTCTGCTATTTTAGATCATTTTTTTCTATATTAAATTTAAACTTTAATTTATAATTATATTCTTTATATTTTTCTTATTCTATTGTTATTTATATTTTCCCATATTATTATTTTTCATTTATTTAATAATTAAAATCTGCGATTGAGATGTGGATATGGCAACACTTTTCCCGCTGCACATGCACGTATTGCATCGGCGAAGACAAGTGTGCAGCGGAGTGAATGAGAGGCTCGTCAAGTCCCGTTGCAGCATCTAGAAGCTGACGATTGATAACCAAAAGAGAAGTCTGCTATTGATCGTCACCGCAAATAGGTTGCAGTAACAGCGCCAGCAGCAGTAGAAGCAACCACAACAGCTTCAGCCGTGACCATGGGGGGAGTTCGTCTTGCTCGTACTCGTATCTAGGTTTCGAGGTATAATTGAAAGATTTCAGTTCTGGTAGTAAACTTTTAGTGGATCGTGGATTTCGGATCGCGTGCGCTCAAATAGTATTCGACCTTGCAACTACTTTTCGAAAACGCTATCGGGGTCGAGGTGTTCTGTTTAATTGGTTTTGCCGTGTGCCTTGCATAGTCAGCGATTGCAAATTCCACTGAAAGGTGCCACGTATGGGTCGGTCGGTAGTGTTGCATCAGGTGTCCGTGTTTGTCGTCGTCGTTGGAGCTGTGTTTTGTTCGATTTGCTATTTCTACGTAAGTAGTTTTTCCAGGAAAACTCCTCTACCCGTGAAAATTAGACAAAACTTTCTCACAGTTAAACATTAGAATTCCCTAACTGTTCTCTTTTATCATATAAATTCCCTCAAAATGCATCGAAACGATAGAAACTAAACGGAATGTACTTGTATGTGTGTGAAATGCGAAATTTGTGATCACTTGAAATCGCATGAAAATAAATTTCCCGAGCAATCAGCGACAAACTTTCACTTATTCGATGCTGACGCATTTCTATTGATTTTATTTGAGACTCATTACATGAAGGTTTGCATGACTGCACGCAAACCAACCACCAGCGATTGTGATCGTTGCAGAAACATGTTGATTACGATGTTGGAATTTTAGAGACATTTTTTTGTTACATAGCTCATTCATGGTACTTTAGTAGCATTATCTTTTTGCATTCAATTCAATTTCCTTGCATTGAATTTGTAGAACTGTGTCTTTGTTGGCTAATGGATTGATTGGCGTTTGATTCGTGAACTACTGTGGGCAGTTGAGTGCGACTACAGATGATAAATTAGCTTTTGTTACAAGAAACTTTCCTTGATCATTAATTTACTTTTTCTCGGCAAAGGAGATACAAATTGCAGATAAACTAGTTGTTTTTTCAAAGTTTTCTAAGATTTTGCATACTTTTGGTAGTATAGAAACAAATGACAGGTTTTTGGTGCTAATCACATGATATAACTGTCGGAATAGTAAATTAATTGAGCCAGGTTCCTGACTGTCGAGAAATATTCATTGAAAATGTTAATTAGGGTTTTGATATGAGTTGTATTCGAGTAGTAGCTTTAACGCAAATTAATATTGCAGCAATATTGTATCACCCACATTCATCAGCGGACTCCCGGCGAGGATGAGGGAGAGTACCCCTTTTGAACTATTTTTTTCTTATATCATTATTTCGAATCATATCTGACTTCCAACCAACAATGTGTTCTAAGTTAGAAGAATCGTTTCTTTGATCAATTATTCAGAATGTGAAAACAAAAAACTGATTACATAGATCATTTAATGGCAAAGTAATATAATGAATGAAAAAAATGAATCAGTAAATTTAAAACTCGGTCTTTCCTTTCACCAAATCTGGCCGGGTATGGGAACCACCACGTTGGCTGGCCCCTCCACTATAATGAGCTAGCCATCGGATGAGCTCACCCCTTTTTGATGCGTTACAGATGCTCTTGCAGGGTAAGGTAGCCTTCCGCTCGCGTGTCTATTTATGGTTTAGGGTTATGTGATCGCCTCACATAGTACTATGACATAAATATGCCATGTTTATATTTTTCATTAAAAAAAAAATTAATTCAAATTAGGTTTGTATGAGTTTTTAACTTGAATAGAAAATAGGGCCACGCTTACGTTTGGATCATGATCCGGTTGGGAGGATACGCGGAGCGCCGCTTCCACCTGGATGCCCCACTCTAATTTGGGGGCCATAAGTATCGTCGGTTACAACAAAGTCCGCTAAAGTCCGTCTGTTTTCTCCCAGCCCAGTTTGTTACTGGCTATAAGCAATTTCAACCCTTAGTACGTTACCTCGGCCTCGACACCAGTCGACCCGCATTAGATCATTTCAATTCGTGAATGCGAAATATTTTTGTGGTGGATCTTGTGCTGCGGAAAAGAACCCGCCTCACGACACCGCAATGCTAGCCTGCCAGCGTATTCACGTGCCTTCAGACAAGGCCAATCTAGGCGGATCCCACCATCCTCTTCCGCCGAGGAAGCAGACCATCGGTGCAGTCCTGTACCGACTTTTATTACCACTATTTACTACAGTGGCTCAGATCATTACTTGATCAAATTAACCTTTCGATATCGTTTGTCGAATTCAAGTTCATTGAGGACTAGTTCGCTACAGAAATTTGACATCGAAAGGCTCCAAATAGCATCTGTGGCAAAAAAATTCACGGAAACCCTCGACAACCAGCTGGCTCCTACCTTATCAGACACATTGCTGAAAACAAGCAACGAGCCATGGATGGAAGTGAAAGCGGCTATTAAAACAATGGCAGAATACAAAATCGGACATCAAGCCCGGTGCAAATGGAATTTTTGGTTCAATGATGAGTGCCAGAATGCGTTAGATAAAAAGAAGCAGGCGCACAAAGAACATGTAGATAGAAAAACTAGGACAAAGGGAGAATACTTTAAAAATTTCAGAAGAGTAGCGAAAACGATCATTAGAATTAAGAGAAGAAAAAAAATGGTAACCAATTGAGAAACATCGATAAAAGTCTAGCGACCAACAACACAAGACAAGAATTTAAAGTAGTGAAAAGCCTAAAACGTGGTTATCAGCCAAAAACCGCGCTCTGTCGTGATGACATCGACAACCAAGATTAAGAATAGATGAGCATTGTATTTCACGAACCTCATTAATCCGCCACACAGCTCCAGAATATTGGAGCCTACAGATGTTTGCAGAGGCCCCACCAACTGTGAATGGAGTTTAATTCACCACCAAAGCCTGAAAGAATAATAAAGCGCCAGTAGAGCAGTGTTCATAAAGCCATCCAGCTCATTTGGCAACAAGAACATATGCCAAAAGAGTGGAGCTAATCAGTTATATTTTCTATCCACAAACACGGTGACAAGCTACAATGCGAAAATATCATTACTTTGTACGGCGTACAAAATATTTTCAAAGATCTTAGGAAATAGAATCGGGGTAGTTTTAGAGCAGGTAGATCGACAACAGACCTATTGTTTACTATCAAGCAGGTACTCGAAAAATGTTAGGAGTTCAACATTCACGTACACTAAATTTTTGTTGACTTTAAGCAAGGATACGACATTATTGATCGTAACGTACTGTACCAAGTAATCCTTTGTTTTGGCATCCCAACTGAATAAGTCCGTCTTACCAAAATGATCAATGACGTCGACGACCTCCCAAGTCCGCATTAATAACCAACTCACCGATGCGTTTGACACAAATATTGGAATAAAGTATGTAATGAATTGGCCCCTCGCCACTGCCGATTATAAGTCAGTCGTTATTGACGTCGATGAAATCGGAATCCACACTCTGACCTCTCGCTGTTCCTGAACCGCTTTAGGTCAGCTGAGAGGAAGGTGATCATGTGTGTGAAAACTGACGTTAGATGAGAAGCCATTTGGTAGCAGACTTCACTACCACACACATGACCATTAGTAGGCCGACTAATACATATGCAATGTGCCACCGTATGACATCCCATCCTACGTCTCTTTTCTCAGGGAGTGAACGTCAGAAAGTGGAAGGCACGGGCCTCAGATGGGAAGATGGCCATGTTGATTTCAAAATGACAGTTTAAGATAGCGTGATTGTGCATTTCTGATACGGATGTTTTTGTTATATTGTCCGAAATAATTTGTCTTTAACATAATTCCGTTATAAATTGCGTTTTAGCAAGTATTAGTTGTGTTGTATCGAATAAAGTTGAAATTGAACACAATAGAATCGGGAAATTACTTTGATGTTTCCAATTGCACGATGGCGGCAAAGCGGAAAAAAGGCAAAGCACCTTACCTCCAAATCGATTTGCGGTGGTCATGGGCATCGGACACCCAAGGATATCTTGCGAGGAAGGTGACGTGGGTAATCCAAAACTAGGCAGCTACAAGAAAATCATGACAGGCGCCATCGCTATCATAGTGAAGTTTTGCTGGTGTTGACATCAACTTAACAAGTTTAAGAGTTCCGGTGAATATTGCCAGTGTTACAGCTTCTCGAGTAGAGAAATTAATTGAGTATTACTATAGCAATGATCCTCTCAAAACCCGAAGAGAGCTTCTTCACGTAAAAGCTATAGGTTTGAAGACTTTTACTCACTGTGCAAGTTTGATTCGCAGTGAATCCCTTAGGCTTGGTGAAAAAACTTGAAAACCCTTTCAATTGTACGTGGGTTCATCCGGAAAGTTACAATATTGCTATGTGGATAAAAAACTAGAAAATATGAGACAAACCCCCTTTAACATGGACAACAACAATTTTTGTCTTTCGATGTCTCTGGATGAATTGAACGAATTTTTAAAAGTGCGGAAACAACGAATCTTGTCAGTTTTTGACGCTCTGCAAAGAATTTTGTTATTAGACTACCAGGCAGATGTTAACAGGGAACCATTATTCAAAAAAGTTATCACAAAAATTTCAGAGTTGAAGAAAAGAATGGTTGTGACAGGTACTGTGACCAATATCACACATTTTGGAGCTTCTGTAGACATAGGTGTTGATTCATGTCAACCAAATGAATGGTTGCATTTTGGGGATAAGTGATGGAGTTGAAGCTTGAGCTGTTTGAAATTTTCGACAAACCGGAGGTCTCAAGGATTGTAAGACTGCGGAAGCTGCAATGGGCTGAACACATGAATCGTATGGACGAACAACGGATACCCAAGAAGGTATTCGTTGGGAGGACTGAAGGCCGGCGGCCAGTGGGGAAACCGAGGAAACGCTGTTAATTGCTGCTCGGATTTTGGAATTGGAAGACGCGGTCAACGGACCGAGACAGTTGGAGGCGCTGTTTGCAGGAAGCGAAGGCCCGAAAGGGACTGTAGTACTAAGAAGAAGAAGAAGATGGAGTTGAAGCTCCTGTTACTGTGGTAAAAATTCAAAGAAATCGAATACAAATTAAATTGGATGCATTTTTAGACTAGGAAAATATGCAAGATGAAAAACAATTGATGTTCGCGAAGGCTTTTATCACAAAACAAAAGAAAAAGGAAAAAAAATTATGTTAAACCCAATTAAAGTTTCCAGGCCATCCCAGCCCCCTCTACGAGTGCTCGTTAAGGATGCTGGTGAGTACCTGTTTGTTTTCGATTTATTATTCATATATTGTATTTATATTTATTCATATATTGGTTACTGAAAAATTTAAGAACATTTTTTCGAAACAAAAATAAGGAAAGAAACGATTTATTCTTTTCTATTTAAATTATTTTCCTTTAACTATATTGGCTACTAAAATTCCTTTGAATACAATTTTTTGCCCATTTTATGAGTTTGGATACTTAGTCTTTATATTTTGCTATTTGCTCATTAATTAAAATAAAATGAAGGAAAATGTTGAAATAAGTATTAAAATAATAAGTAATAAATTTTAGTTGGTCCTTTGAAAATGAAGCCAGGAATAGATAGGTGATAAACAATAATTCAAATAGAAGTTAGCAAACGTATTGTGGGATACAGGTATCATCTATCTCCTTATTACAAACTGCGAGAATTTGCATATTGTGATCATAAACTTGAACTAGATTGATATATTGGGGATCAGCGTAGGGTTTTGATAGCGATTGTTTGAAAATCAAAAACGCGTCAGCTCGCTATATAACGATTAATTGAATTCTATATGTGTGAATGATCTAGCCAAGCCTGTTAAAATGCTGTTGATAGCCAACTTATTTTGTAGCACGTAACGTAAATGATAGTAATTGTCATCAATCAATGATATGGAAATAAAGAAAATGAATTGCTTTGTTACACCCTCTTTTTACTCCACGAGAGCCACTATGGCCCTCAAGGAAATTGGGGTGCTCAGGCGGGGCTTATGGACGCGGTTAGCTCGTCCGGAGACGGGCGTGGGGCGCCACTCGCTTTCCCCTCAAGGCCCCAATTAGCCGCGAATCAAGAATGCGGCTAGCCGGAATAATCACGACGCTATTCGGCCGAAACCCTATCTATCAAGCACACACTGACTTTCACTCCAACTCTACACCTGCACAACCGTACTTCTATACTTCTTCCTAGCACAAACCTTCGCCGGGACCCCAACACCACCCCCGAACACTCTGATTTTCGATATCACTAGTCTCACTCTATTATATTACACTTTTACTTCGACTTGCCTTTCAAGCCGCACTCGTTACAATCCGCAATCGGAAAAAAAGATCTTCACCGTTCTTGCTCTATAGACGTAAATTTCTTCCAAAAAGCGTTAATTCGTTTCAATGAGAATACGACTAGTTAAAATTTACAAAACATGTAATCCAATTCGTAAATTCAATATAATTTAACATCTGATACAATGAAAACAACAAGAAAACTTACTTCTACTGTGTACCTACAAGGGGCTCCTTCGATGGTTGTATCCGTTGGTGCACTTTGTAATCATTCCTCCAACGTCTGGGCTTTGCTCGTCGCTTCGATCTTAATCTCCCTTCGCTTCGATCTTAATCTCCCTTTTCTTCCGCCACTGCTGATTCTCGCTGTCGTACACTTATGATTTCCGCTGCACTTCAAATTACCTCCACACTTGTTGCTATTTCTCAGCTGCTGCTTTGTCGCGCACGATAGGAAAGGAAAAAGAGGAGGCGCGTCATTCCTCGCACGCTTTTAAAGCCTCCTCCTAACGGCTATTGTTCCGCTCTTCGACCGGAAGTCATTGTCTCCGGTCATCCACCTCTTCAGCGTGGTAATTTCTTTCTGCCGCCACCTGGTTTCCGCTCCCCTCTGGTGGTGATCACTCCAAGTGCGGCTGAATTAGCTGAACATAATTCACTGACAAGTTTGGCCTGTCAGTGGTGTTTATTTACTTTTATTCGGCGAAGATGACAAAGCGGATGACTTGTAAAATAATCTTTTGTAGTTTACATCGTGCCATTAAATCGGCAATATAACAAGCTAATCCTTTTCCCATTCCACGTACAATTTCAATTAGTTCATTACAAATTAAAGTCAGCAGTTCAATACTGGCCAATTGCACTTGGCAATTTCCATCAACATCCTCGGAATTTGGTAGTTTATTTAGCTCATTTGATTCCTTCTGGAACAAGTTTCGTGCGTAGTACAAACAAATTGTAACTAAAGCTTCTAGGTATGTACATCCACGATAGTTTTGACTAAATTCTGTATTTAAAATACTACCAGCAAAGCCTTTACCAAAAATACTCTTGCGATGATGAATTAGGAGATGTTTCAGAGTATCATTTGGAATTGATGTTGTTATCGATAAACAAAGAAATGTTCTAGTATCGCAAGCAATAATATTACGCAGTGTTTGGAATGCATAGAGTGTTTGTTTTGTGTCATAAACCCCGAAGTATAAAAGCATATGCGTATGGAATGGATGTAGCTTATCATGATAACGTTTCCTCTCCTCGGATATTTTTCGCTTCATCTATTTTCTGCCACTACCATCAATAGAAACCGTTTGACGAAGAATCGCCACATTTTGCTTGCTTTTCAAATCCCGTTTCCTTATCCAAATCCCAATTTAATCTATTCGTCAAACTCAATGATTTCTTTCGGGCTTCAATATCTTCCCTATCACTAACTGTTTCTTCATTTTTCTGCTTTTCATCGAACGCTTCACTTTCATTGTCACTGTTTGAGTAGTTTGAATCGGAAATACCCATAACTTCATTCGTGTGATTGCACTTCCGTTGCTATCTGTTGATGCCTTTGAAATGCAACTAGCTCGCTTTTTATCGGTTGTCTTTTTAATCTTCTTACTATCCTTTGATACAGTTGTAAGCTTTTCAGGAAGAGGACTTTTGGTTTTTTTTTGCTTTTTATCAAACTTTTCAGCAGCTTGATCCAAAAGGTCGCTAACAACGTGTTCAATTGTTTCCGCGCCTGAAGATGAACTGAAACACTCCTCAGCAGGATGAGACTCCTCGAAAGTCTGATTGGAAACTAGGCTACAATTGCCTTTGAGTGAGGATAGATCTTGTTTGTCCGGGACTCCATTGGGGACACGATTTAAATGATAAGTTTTCCCATTTTTCGCGGGGTCATGCTCAGAAAGGACCTCTAACACGCGTTCACAATCACCTACAAATCTTTTGATATCGTTAGAAGTTGAAATGATTTCCTTTTCAATTCAATATTCGCATCCAAATAAGCAGGGTCAATGAATGTGGGACTACCCCATGAAGGACCAAACGGGCTTCCGTGTCCTGTATGTCGGAATGAGTCATGTATTGGGCGACTAATATCACTGTTAGGTTTTGCTTTTTCCGAAATATTTCTGGGAAACATTCCAATTTCAAACATGCGTTGATTCTGCCCTTCGCTCGATGACAATTATGTTTGCTTAAAACTACAAATAATCGTACTTAAACTACTATTATGATTACAATTTGGAGTGGCAAACAAACCCTAGTCGAGTGCGGCTTAGCTCTCTGAATATACCGAGTCACGCGAATACTACAATAGTGTTAGGGATGAGGTAATACTGGTGCCCTTCTGTTTTATCCGTAACAGCTTGGTTAACTCAGTCTTTCCTGTCCAGCCTTGCCCTTCTTTTTTCCGGCTGGACTGATGGCTAACGGTAAGTATGCCGTTACAAGGGTAGGGTTCAAGGAATCCGCGGATGGCCGGTTTGGTGTCGCGTTCGGTGCGCGGTACTATAGTTTGTAAAGAGTTTTTTCTTAGAATCGGTTATTTCATAATCGAATTAGAGTAGGAGATTTTTCGGTAATGCGTCAGGAAAAAGTAACAGAAAATTCAGGAGCGCAAAAATAAATCTAGTTTTTGGTGTTGTCTGACTTGATTGAATGGAAGTTGAATACGGAATAACGTAAGACTAGGTTTCTTTCCCGTATGCTGTATTTTTAGACGCATTTGAAATGGGCACTTGATGCTGGCTGAAACAAAGTAATTGAGCGTAATTCATTTTAAAGACCTGCGACCGAAATCTTCTTCGA
Organism: Odontomyia ornata; assembly: GCA_963969285.1. Classification (NCBI taxonomy): domain Eukaryota; kingdom Metazoa; phylum Arthropoda; class Insecta; order Diptera; family Stratiomyidae; genus Odontomyia; species Odontomyia ornata. Next base: position 272,188,423 of record OZ017740.1, read on the forward strand.
ACTAACTGGCCAATTAGCAAAAGCCCTTTTGACTTTGACTTTGACTTTGACGTGTTTTCAATTCGCTCCTGTCAAGAATTTTTATAAATTAAAATAATTTTTAAAAACGTCAATTAGAAAGTAATTTTATAAAGAAGATTATTACATCGTCGAACTATTCGAACAATTTATCGAGTATCTGGACTTTACCTGCGGGAAAGTTTCAAGAAAGAAGAAAAGTTTATTTCACCGGGGGGACGGAGGCAGCTGTGGCTGGGGGACCCAGAGCCAGGCATTTCGAAAATTACAAATGATAAAATAAACAAGCGGAAAAATGAACAAGACAATTGTGAGCATGGAAAGCGTATTACGCTTTCCAGTGAAGATTATGAAAAAGTAACCAGAGAGAATGCAAGGGTTACGAAACAAAATGACAAATTAAAACTCCGGATACAGAGTTTGGAAGATATGGTCCGAACGTTGTCAAATGGGAGCAAACCAAAAGCGAAGCCACAGAATACGTCCGGCAAAGAAGAGCCGATATTAACTAAGAAGAATGAAAAACAGGAAACAACAACAACAAGCAAGACCAACGGGAAAGGAGTACCAACATATAAAACGAAATCGCAAGATATGAGCAAGACAATCCATGATGCTGAAAATATCCTGAGCGCAGGAGGAGCGAACGCCAGCGCCAATTATTATGCGGTGCTGTCTGCAATGAACGAAGAGATGGACGTCGAGATAGAGAGCAACGATAACATAGGTAATATTGATAGCGATAATAATTTCATTAAATATTTAAAATTAAAAAATAAGCAAAAGGAGAAGAAGCCAACCGGTGTGCCTGCTGGTCCTCCTAATAAAATTAATGTGGTAAATGAAAAAGTTCCTCCAATAAACGTTTTTGGGCTGCGTGGAGGAGATATGGTTCGGTTATTGGCAGCCGAACATAAAATCGAGAACTTCGAAGTTAAGAGAGTGACCGCTGATAAGCTCTCGATCAAGAACAAAGACACTGGCTGACTTCAAACTGGCGAAAGATGCTCTTAATAGTGTCCAAGCTCCCCACTTCACATATACGCCAAAGGCGGAAAAAAATCAGACCTTCCTGTTGAAGGGCTTGGACTGTGGGGAGAATATAGTTGATCTCCTTGAAATGTTGCAGGAAGCAGCACCAGCTGTTAAGTTCATGTGTGTGAAAAATTTTGCTACAAGGAGATCAACTGTAGAAGGTAAAATATTACCATTTTATTTAGTCCAAATTTCCAACGACAGCAGTCCGAGTGCCCTCCAACAGGTAAGGTACTTAAACTTTAGAGTTGTGAGGTGGGAACGCCTCCAAAAAACTGAGGTCAACCAGTGTTACAGGTGTCAAAGATTCGGTCATTCGGCTGCCAATTGTGCAATGCACTATCGCTGTGTTAAGTGCAAAGATATCCACCCCCCGGTGAATGCGAATTGGCTCAGATGGAGCCAAAAGAAAAATTGTATTGTGTTAATTGCGGTATATTTGGTCATCCAGCATCATACCGAGGATGCCCTCGGTATCAACATGCAAGAGCTAAATTTTCCCCGCAAACCAAAGTAAATCACAATCTGTTACCTCCCAACTTCATCAAAACCGTGGTATCATTTGCACTTGCTGCCAGAGGACCAGCAGACAACAATATAAATAAAACAAATAATGTAAGTGGTAATAATGAGCTGCTTCTTAAAATCTACCAGCAACTTGAATCGCTTTCAGACAGAATTAATAAGCAAGACCAAAAAATCAATTTCGTTTTTCAACGTTTAGGCAAACATGCTCCAAAATAGTTTGTCAACCAGTCACATTCCCATGGATAGGATTCGTCTCATCTCGATCAACGTCAACTCTATTGTTACTACACATCGGCGTGATTATCTCCTTGAATTCATTGTTAAGCAAAAGCCTAACATCATGCTTCTCACCGAAACCCACCTCAATTCATGGCACTCCATGACATTCAAGGATTTTGAATTCGTAAGAAACGATAGGGTAATAGGTGATGGGGGAGGTGGCACCGAGATATTGGTTCGAAGACCCTATCGTTTCCAAAATATTGAAAAAGTCGAATTCAAAAGCTTTGAATCTCTTGAAGTGTCCGTTATCAAAATCTCACTGCCAGGTGGGGATAACCTCTTCGTTATCTCTGCCTATGCAACTGGTGGAACTGTTCTCAGGCTCAAGGAGGAACTTAATTCCTTGTTTGAAATACTCGAATTGAACAGGCTGCATAGTTATTATATTTTTGCTGGTGACCTGAACGCCAAGCATACATCATGGCTTGGTGCCCGAACGCCAAGCATATATCATGGCTGAACGCCACCAATAATCCAAGAGGTGTATTCCTGAAATCGTGGATAACAGAGAACCAGATTGAATACAGGTGCAATCTATATGGGTCAGAGTTCCCAACATACCCTAGGACAAATTCATATTTGGACCTCTGCATTGCAGACGCAAGACTCAAATTCAACTTTAATAGTCCTCAACGGAAACTGCGGGTACTTCCTTATGATAGCACCCATAACGCAATCGTAATGGAAATCAATCATCAAAGGGATGATTTCTTCCTCATTCCAGTCCAACACGAAAATCATCGGTTGAACTTCAAAAAAACAGACTGGGGAAAGTTTCAAAAGAAGTTTAATCGTGAGTACCAGAAGCAATGTCCCCCTTCTGATGGTGGCAACTCTTGCTCAATGGTTCCTAATGACAGAAATCTAACTAACGATGAAATAGATGTCTATTTGTCGAAGTTAGAGAAGCTGACATTGGAAACGATTGAGAAAGTCGTTCCCAAGATTAAACATCGAAACAATATGGAAGGATATGAAACACCAACCATCGCAAGGTTGAAAAGATTGAAAAGCCTTCTTCTCACACGCGTCAACAATATTTATCGGCGATTTTTGGACTACAACCATCCCTCGTTGTCTTTGTTGAAATTACATCTGAAGAATGTCCGGAACTTAATCCGGTCATACTTCAGGAGTGAGGTCAGCAATCAATGGGTGGAAAAATTGAGGGGTTTTAGCCCACAGGACCCAGACGGCGTGTTCGCGAAAGTAAATAGCGAATTCCGCAAGAAGTCTCGAGTGAAGGTATCGAATCTTGAAGTCACTAGTGATGAGATAAATCTTCTCGATAGGGCTGGTATCGAAATTGATAGTACGACTCCGGATAGAAATGGAAACAGGATTATTTGTGAAGGGTTGGATAAACTTGCCCTGATTGGAACACATTTTGAATTGGTTCATCTACCAAACCCAGAGAGAGGGAACGAAGTTTTTTCAGAGGTCGTTGAAGCCAAAGTTTCCAACTTCAAATCAAGCCTGAACGGCCAATCAATTCTACATTTCACTGAAACATTAACATCTGACCTCATACCGAGCTTGAATCTTATTGATTATTTTGTCAGCTATGAAGACTTGTGTTTCATATTTCGCAAGATAAACAACAAGAAATCATGTGGTACTGATGGCATTCCAAATGTAGTTCTCCGACATTTGCCTGAGGTTGCTATTAGGAACTATTGCATATTGTTCAACAATATGTTGAGCAATTCATATTTCCCAAATGAATGGAAAAAAGCTAAGGTATTTCCGATCTTGAAGAAAGGAAAAGAATCTTCATGCCCCAAAAGCTATCGCCCAATCAGCTTGCTGCCTAACATCAGCAAGGTGTTTGAAGTGATACTCAACAGAACATTAAACGCCTACATTGAGGAAAATGAGTTGATGCCGAATTGCCAATTCGGGTTTCGTGCCAGGCATTCGACCACACATGCAATAACGAAAGTAACCTCAGATATCTGTTGGAAACTAAATGATAGACAATGTGTTGGAGTATGTCTCATTGATATGGAGAAAGCCTTTGATACGGTATGGTTAGATGGACTAATTTTTAAACTCCTTCAGGACAAGTTCCCCAGACACCTTGTCGCCATGATGTGTAATATGTTCTACGGGAAATCGTTTGTTGTAACTGATGGAAATCTGACAACAATGCGCGAGTTCAAGGTCTTGAATGGTCTACAGCAGGGAACAATTACTGCACCTCTGCTCTTCTCAATCTTCGTTCGCAAGCTATTGAACGGCTTTGATTTTAACGTCTCGCCAACGTGATCATTGGTAGCGTTTGCTGATGATCTGATCATCTATACGGCAGACCGAAAAGCTACAATAGTTCAGAGCAATCTCCAAAAAATGTTCAATGATGTACAGCTGTACACTGACAATTGGCGAATGAAAATCAATGCGCAAAAGTGTGAAACAATCTTGTTTCGGACAACGCTGCAGGGGGTCAGTCAAGACCTGAAACGTAATTGGAAAGATTTCCGCATCATGGCTGGTGAGGGTAGTCTTGAACGGGTTCCACATAAATCCTGTGTTCGATACCTCGGTGTTTATCTCGATCAGTATCTGTACTATACTGAACATGTAAAAATCATGCTCAGTAAGGCACTTAAAGTAGTCATGGCCCTTCGAAAGCTCTTTCATTCCAGATACATTGATCAAAAGGTCAAAATTATCTGTTACAAGACACTGGTTAGACCAGTTTTGACATACGGATGTCAGATCTGGTACAACCAGAGTGCTGGTACTATGGAAAAATTAAGAGTTTTCGAAAGGAAATGTCTTCGTGCATGTACTGGTTTGTACAGAAAGCCTGAGAGGGATTGGAAACATAATATATCGAATAGAAGAATTTATCAAACTGCTGAAGTGACTAGACTCGATATTTTCATATTGAAGCTTCTTCGGAATCATATCGCAAGATCTGTGACTGTGAGTAAAAACCCTTGGATTTCACAGCTGTTCCACCCTACAGACGGGTATATAGCGACTTGCCTCGCTACTGGCTTCATTCCTCCAGAAGCATTCGTGTATTTGGACATGAATCGATATGTTTTTGATTCTGACGGCGTCCCAATCATATATCACATATAGCGACGGGCCACCGATAAGAAGATAAAATATCCTCCGAATTTGAGTTCACGAGACCAACAATTCCAATGGAGATACTCATTCGCTAGATTCGTTAAAGCTGATCGAGTTGAGACGGGGCAATCTAGGTATTGGTGGCTGAATGACAATGTCTAAATTATTCGTGTTTATTTTCAGTTTTGGCGTTTTTCGTTATTTAGTTTTTGAGTTTCAGCTCATTATTGCTACATTTAGTGTTGTTGTTTATTTTTGTTGAAAATTAGATATAGGTTAGGTTTATATTATGTTTATTATATTATGTTAGAGATAAGGTTTGACGCTTAGGTTAAGAACATTGTTATAGATTTTTATAGTATAAGATAAAGTTTTTGATTGCATTTATTAGAATTAAGTTAAAACATATTAGGTGTAGGATCAAAGTTCACTGTAGTGTTAAGATGATAAATAATTTTAGAATAGTGTTGGTTGGTTTTTTCTCCTTTTTCCAATTGAATTGTAAAAATATGTAATAATCTTCATTGATTTGAATTTGCTATAGTTTTTTTTTAAATGTGTTTAATGATAACGTACAAATTTAGAGAGCCATTTGGGCCATTAAGTTTTTTATTGTTATTGTTTGGATTTTGCTTTATATTCTTTTAAAATTTATAACGATTAGTAGTAAATAAAGCGCTTTTGACTTTGACTTTGACATTAGAAATGTCCTAAGTTTGTCCGTATTGAGAATTCAAGAATAGGAAATTATTTTAATTTGTGTGTTCACTGTCATTTGCCGAGAATAGGACTCTTTTATCTCTCCCCGTTGTAAGCTTATGCGTGAACATGCATAAAAAGCAACAACAACAAAAATATATAGGACAAACTTATAACTTTTTCTCCTTTGAAAGTCGGTTAAAAAGAAACCCGACTTCAAAGAAAGACCCGACTTCCCTAAAAAGGGTGAAATAAATTTCATGGAAGCGGTGCCCAATCAATTTCCCCATTTCAACATAATGAAGTTAAAACACTATGACCACCGAGGATATGGTCTCGTTTCCATGAAATTTATTTCACTCTGATCACTTTGAAGTTGGTTTTCGTGTTTTCCCAAACGTTTTTCCGTGATAGTTAAAATGTTCCTACAAAAATACTTTATTTGGAAATCAAAATGGTAAAAACGTATGCTGCAATTATTGTTTATTCAAGTGAATGTAAAGTTTTCATACAAAATCAGCTTTGTTTAATTAATTTAACACTTCAACATTTTTCCTGCTTTTTGGGTTAATTTAATGCGATTATGGTTTAACTTAAGTCTTTAATTTTGCTCACATAGCAAAACCACAATTGTTTTTGCTATGCAAGATGCAATCATTGATAAATTACACATTTGTTGAATAACAAAGAGCTAACTAAGCAGGATTTTTTGTTTCTGTAATTTGTTACTTTTGTTATTGTAGATGGTCTTTTGGTTTTTAAATAACTCGTTCTTTAAATAAACTTAACTATCTAAATGGCATGCAAAAAACTTAAATTTCTAATAAACGGAAAATGAAATGCAAAACTTGAAAAAATAAACTTAATGAAAATAAAGTAAACAAAATGAAATAAGGACGAAAATAATCAAAAATTTAATGTGGTATACTTTCGAACTGCATTAAAGTCCAGGCAAACGCACAAATTTTTCATGAGCCGGAACCTGTATGGGTGGTTCCCAATGCTCATACATATACCAGTCTGAGTTCCAGGTGCTTTTGAGTGGGAGGATAATAGCATTTTCGATAATACTCAAGCATTTTCTGTACGTTCCGTTTTATCTATTTTTCACATCCTACTCTTCCGCCACCACGCAATCCTGGAGACGGCGGCGCCACGGTATCGTGCAACAATATGCGGGCGTTTCAATTACCAAGCGTTCGAAGTACGTCTCTCAGCACCTGGTGCTGCTGATCCTGAAAAGCGAGGTGAGCCGTTGGAGTTTAATGTGCACCCTGTACTCTTAGCGACTGCCAGACTATGTATTGCTACAAGCAGCTTTTTACGAGCTCCAAAAGCCGTTATGCCCAACTCCATTAGGTTCTCCGCTGTCAATGTGCTGAACATGTCCAAGTCGATTTCGTTTAGGACAAAAGTTTCTGCGAAGGAATGAAAATAATAATAACGGTGAAAATTAGGCGAGCGAAATAGTGTTATTGTTGGCGAAACGAAGAGTGATTGAAAGTGATGGGCGCGCTGGGGAGGAGTTATGGATGCATGACCAGGTTGATGTGCTCGACCGTTCTGGTTATTCATTTGAAGTTGGTAGGATACGATATCGGACTCAGCACCAAATGGATGAGGGCGATTTGTCTTGAGGACTTTCAGGACATGCCGGGAGTCGAGGGAGATGTTTGGATGGAGGGGAGTCAATACTACTTACTTATGTAGTGTTCAAGTCCTAAGCTTGTCAATAAGGAGTGGATGTCCTTGTGTTGAGTGAGCTGAAAGCGGCAATTGGAAGGTGTCGATTCAACAAGTCCTGTCGTTATGCCTAAGTTGTAGGGCGACACTTGGGCCCGATGCCAAGTCGTATCGTCGGATTGATGATTGCTATGGTTTGTTGCGCTATTACCGCTCGTTGAAGATTCCAATGGTGCTGGAGATGTACGGCTGAGACCAAGACCTACCCAATGAGCAGTTGGTGTACGAAGCTCACCGTGAGGTGCACGCTCCATAGCCTTGAATCCAATCACCCGTTTCATGTCGAAATCAAATAAGCCTGGCTGTTGAAAGAAGAGAAATTGATGAAAATGTTCAGTTCAATAAAGCTGACGCTATGCAAGAACTTGGAAGAAAGAAATCCAAAAAATTTACAACAAAGAAGGTAAATTAGAAAAACTAGATATCCTTTTCATGTGCTACAGTCCTTAGAATTATTGGCATGCCATTGACGTTAGTATAAAATGAAAATAAATCAATGAATTTGAATATTACTTAAATCTCTTTGCAAGAGTTGATAAGTTCTGCAGAAAACTACGTCAGAACCCATTGAAATCCATCACTAAACTTCTGCATACATGCAATCCTTGAAAGCTGAATCTGGCAAAGAACTTCATTCCCCATATTTCACCAGCTTACCTTTATGTCATAATGTGGTGTAGTTCGATAGTCGTTTCCATTAGTTCCGGCTGAATGCATGCTGCCATCACTAAGTCGACGACCCGCACCTCTGTCCATGCCCCCACTTCGACTCTCGCCTCCATCAAAGTTGGAGTCCGGAGAGTATTGATGACGCGACGTCGAGGCTAGATTGCCATAGGATCCTGATGGATATAATTGCTCCAAAGAGTTGGTGCTGCTGCTGAAGCTCTGGTAGCCGCTGGTATTACCACTGCTCCGTGGTGAAATAGAGTGCAGTGGTGGCGGTGGTTGTGGTGGAGGAATATGTGACGGAATGGCTAAGTAATTAGCTGCCATAGTGACGCCACCGTTTACCGCCCGAGGGCTATGATGAATGTTGCTGTTTAGGTTGTTGCCATTATTGTTGCTATTATTAGCTAATTGATTAGCGTGATAGCCAGTACAAGGATGTTGGTGTTGCTGTTGCTGATGGTGATGATGAAGATGGTGTTGATTTGAGTCCTGATGCGGGATTCTTTGGTTTGGTGTGCAGATTCCAGTAGGTGATCCTTGGAATTTGCTGAGCACATTCAGATTGTTGTTGTTGCTAATACCATTGTTGTTTTTGTTTGCGTACGGTGAGATGTGTGATGATGGCGTCATTGGGAAACTGGGGGTCAAAGGACTTTCAGGATGATTTGATAATAGAGACGTGAGATTACGTCGATGTGCGACTTCGAGGTCTTTGTCTTTTGGCGAAAAGTAGGTTAATGGTAGTTCTGGGATGATTATTGGTGCATCCAGTTTCAGGATTTCATGCCGTGCTTCGTAAACTTTGTCTGAAAACAAACGTGAGTAAGGTTTGCTGTAGAAAGATTTTGTGTTTTTTTTTACCTATGAATTTCTCAACGCCTTTGATAACAACGACAATGGTATTTTGCCTTTGCTTGGGTCTCAGCAGAATGAATACTCCATATTTGTTGCTAAGGCTTGCCACTTCCAAAGTGTGAGCTGTGTTGTCAGGATAATCAAATATCATAACCACTGGCAAATTTCCCTAATTAATAATGCAAGCAAAAATTCATTTTAAAATAAGGAATGCCAATTCATGGAACGCATGCAGAATGAACTAAATGATTTGTTTTATACAATAAAAATAAACGCACTATCAACTGCTGTCGGGCCTTGTACACTCCGTCAATAGTTCCAATGATCGTTATTTGTGATTTCTTGATTGGTTTAATGTTCATATCATTTACATCTGGAAAAATTATCTGTAATGAAGAATAGATAATAAGCCTTTTTTGAGTGTTCTATACTTTTCAAAAATATAATCGACAAACCTTAGTTTTAGTCCTTTCCATTATGCTCAGAAGATTGACACCATTTTTTCCTTTTACAATTTCATGATGTTGTGGTGAGATTTCAAGTTGCATACTGACCTGGATTTGATTCTAAAAGCAATATTCAGTTCCCAAGTTACAGCAGGAAGGAGCAATCCATTGAATCGTCGTTAAAAATTGGAAAAAAATAAAAACAGCATAACTCTTATGAAATAATTGCTTCTGTTAGTAGTACCACTGATCATTTAGACGATACTGCATGTACAATAAACATCACACATTTAACATCTTCCATTCTGCGCGATTCCACAACGTGGTTGGAAATCAAATTCAAGGACCAAGTCAACCCGACGATGAAATCCCATGATGACTTCCAACATGAGAACGCGCTGCAGAACACATATTGGTCAACTAATGGATGCAAAGAATGCGGGTGCATGCAACCGTTATTCAAGCAATTTCCACGAATGTACAGAAAAAATCGGTCATAACGGATAAATGTTTTTCCACATGTTGTTATTTCTGGGAGATTAGAGCCTAGAAAAAAAGCTATTCAAAAAGTTTTTGGAAAGGCGCGTCGTGTTAGGAATATTGGCCTATCTAAGGATTGCCTATCAAATAGATACCTATATTTGGATTGCTTAAAACGAAAGCATGATAGGGAAAATTGCAGGGAAGAACAGCAGGATCATTTTGAATGAAACGCAATTCGACGAAAATGTTTCCTCTTCTGCTTTTGAGTCTTTCAAGTCGAAAGCCTGTGGCCGTAGGCGATGTTGCGATGGTGTCGTACAGTTGCAGAAGCTTGTGTTATTAATTGAAGTTGAAAGAACGCTTTCTCTGTGACTCGTTGGGGATTGGTAGAAAAACAATCAAAGTAATTGAATTCATTGAACTTGGTTTCAACTCAAAGAAAGTGATAAATTGATTTTTCGCATTTGGAGTACAAAGTTTTAGAATATAACATACATACATTAACCAAGAAGACAAGGACGACAATAAAACAAAACCATCACAATAATTGAAAATTTACAATAAAATTTATTAGATATGAGCTTACCGCTACATTGTCACATGTAAAATTTATCAATAATTGCGTTGCTTCTTGAACTTTTGCCGCTTCTTTCTCGGATCCTTTCACAAGGATGAGGGAAGAATGTAGTTTGGGGCGCGATGTGAATATAACCTGAAATATTTTAAAACATTGTTAGAAAAGTTCAAGGTTATTGTTTCTGTAGAATATTTTATACATTTATATAAAAGGAAGATTTCATTTTGATGTGGCTTCCGTAAAAAAATGTTTGTTCTTTGCTTAACTACATTTTAAAAACTTACAACTGGTAAGCAGCAAGCAAAAAAATTGAAATTTATGATTCCTGTTGTTTAAGAAGACATTATTTAATTAAAAGCATCCATTCGAATAACAGACGAAAATAAAATTATTTTTGCTTCAAAGCATACACCTTGAACTGTAATAATCGAGCCGTCGCCTAAGCAAACTGCTCAAAAGCTCCCTAACACATATCCTGAATCTTACTTGTAGATTCGAAAATGATATTTTTTTGCTATTCCAATTTATAATTATGAATCTTGTAACATTTTTTAGATTTCTCTTTATTTTATTAAATATCAATTTTAGATCATTTTGTTTTTATATATTAAATTTAAACTTTGCGTTATAGTATATTCCTTATGAGTTTTATCTTTTATTAAATTTTTACATAATACTGATTTTTATATTCCAAAAAAAAAAAAATTCAAATTTGCAAGTAAAATGCGGATGTGGCAACTCCTTTCCTGTTGCACATGCACGTATCGCATTGGCGAAGGCAAGTGGGCAGCGGAAGAGTGGAAGGCCCGTTAACTGCCATTGGAAGGGTCTTGCAAGGTAGAAGGAGCAAGAATGAAGAGTCTGGTATGAACGGCCTCGACGAAAGCGTCGTAGCTGTCCGCTTCGAATTCGGAGATTCTTCCCTATCGTTTTCGGTGGACAACTTTTTGAGTGGTACTGTGAATTTGCCCCGTTAAAAAAAACACAAGCGGCGGAATGCTAGGAAACAAACTTACATTCCTTTGAATAATTTGTGATTCAACGGTGGAGACTTGATAAAAGGTGTCGAGTGCCAACATAAAACAGGCTTTGGTACATCAATCCACAGTTATATATTATTTTATTTGGACCCTACAAATCCATTTCTATGATTGATGAGGTTAGTTATGCCACTATTGAAGCTAAATTCATTGTTTATAAGTGATTATAATCGAATATTTGCATCTGAAGGTCGAATTCGTATTTAACCGGTGAATATCGCGAAAAATCGATAACTGTGCTGCATCTATTTAGTTGCGATTCACGAAACTGCAATCATACATACTTGTATCCCCGCGAGTTGCGCGATGTGTGAAGCATATGCTGTTGAAACGAAACCATAAGAAACTTGTCACCTTCACCGTTTATAATCGTAATTTTTTTTTGTGTTGTTGTTTATGTGCCAACAGAGCTCTCACAAGTATACAAACTTAATGTTCAGAGAAGTGGCACAGATTAATAAAACATACTTACGCTTCGTTATGGCATGCATACGGTAAAACAAGCATGTTCTCGTAATTAAAGCGAAACGCGATTCACGCTACGTGAGATGCTGGCGTGTTTGATGGGGAGGCACTACCTTGTTTACTAAGTTATAATGTTGTAACGACAGAAAGACCGTAAATGTGTTTGGAACGGGGATAAGTCAGTGTCAAGTAAGAAGAAAACTTTTAGAAAGGCAATATTTTCTTGAGCAGAAAAAGTGATTGATTCGTGGTCTTTGTTGTAAATTCGTTAAAAGTGAACTATCTTCAATCAATTAAAATATTCAAGTGATCGTGAGAAAACTCTTGCTCGGATGAAGCTATATAGTAAAAGCTTTTAGAAAAAAAAGGAAAAAGAAAACTTTGAAATGCCCTAAAAAGGATGAAATAAATTTTACGGAAGCGGTGCGATATCACTTTTTCCCCGATTCTTTTGTGCTGGTGCAGATGTTGGACGTATTTATGTTGAAATGGGGAGATTGATTTGGCACCGCTTCCATTAAAATTTATTTCATGCTTTTTAGGGCATTTCGAAGTTATGCAAAAAATGAAGGATACTGATCATTTTTATCATCCGTCACCAAAGGACTCAGTATTTCCATCAAATCCTTGAAGAATGCCAACTAATTAGCACTTTTCGTACGAAATATCATTTAAATTCAATTTCTCGACATCAACGTATCATATTGAACTTTTAATGTCTACAGAGTCCTTGGAAGGATCACAATTCTGTTCGATACATTTTAGGTCAATATGTTGTCCTTTATTTAAAACTTCTATCATCAAAATCCTTGCACGCGTCGATCAGTTATGCTGAAAAATCGGGGTGAAAGTGAGAAATTTTTTAATTTCAACGGTAAACGTCCTTTACCGTTACTTGAATTTCTTATCCTTTAAACGGGACCTAACAGGAAGGAAGACGTATGATTTGTCAAAAACAGGACCCTTTTACCTATCTCCGTTTAAAAGTTATGCGTGAACATTCGATTGGAAGTCGGTTAAAAACCGGCTGTCTTGAAATTTTTGGTAGTAGCGCTAAGACTGTATATCAGAAAACTGGACTGAAATGCCAGCGAGATACTTAGCTGTAAAAATTTGGTCAAATACTGTCGGACCTCATATCGCCTTACAACTAGTCATGTCAACGTTACCAAGCCACATAATGTAAACTGCTGTCCCGAGATAATTTTTTTTTGCTGCAAGTGAATGCAACATCCATTTCGCTGTGCCGATTTGTTTAATCTATCGGCATCAATACATCGTGTCTCTAAGAACAGCCTGGCGTGAATTTAAATACGTTCAGTCTGATTTTCCCTCTGTGTAACATAATAGCAATTTAAATTAATTTAAATTTGACGGATTCTAGGGACATGTTAAATCACACACATCACTAGCGGGCGCCCGACAAGAATGTGGGTGAGTACCCTGTTCTTCTTTGAATTATTTATTGTATTATATTACTTTTTCCAATATTTATTACCAACATTCCCGTTGCTCATTGTATATTGAAAAATATTGATGATTTGATATTTAAATATATTGATTGAAAACGAAAGAAACGTGAAAAAAGAAAGAAACGGAAAATAGATGTGCGGTCAAATGTTTCATGCATCTAGTTACTGGATTATAGTTTTAATCTCACCTGAATTGCTTGGTAATATCAATGCGTTAAACAGGATACAATTTTGTGAACAAATATAGAACACAAAAAATTGATTATTTCCATTTTTAACCGAGCGAATGCAAAAAGAAAAAAGGAATTATGGAATTGCATGTCACTTTAGGAATAAGTAACTAGACAAACGATATATTTGAGTAATTTTGTGTAAGGACCTTCCAAAGATAGGCTTTAGCCACGTTTGTAAAGATAACAATTGATAATTTTCATTATTTTTCAGTTTTAATTGTTGGGCACAGTTAAGCGGTTAAATTGTTTGTGTATTTTTATATGGAATGAAAAAATAGAATTAAAAATATCGAATTACTAAATTATTGACACGGTCTTTCCACTTCCCCTGAAATCCTGACTGGGTATGGGACCCACATTAATATGAGCTAGCCATCGGGCGAGCTCTCCCCTTTTATTGCGTTTCAGGTGCTCTTGCCCAGATAGAATAGCCTTCCGCTCACAGGCCCTTTTATGGTATAGTGCTATCTGATTCCATCGCATAATACTCGACACAAAAATTGACCACATTTATATTCCTCGTTTGATGGAAAAACTCATGCAAATTATTTTTGTATGAGTTTTTCACTCAAATGGGAAATATATGGCCACGCCTACAATTGGAGCTTGATCTGGCTGGGAAGATATGTGAGGGCATTGCTTCCATTTGGATGCCCCGCTCTTGTTTGTGGGGCATAAGTATCGTCGGTAACGACGAAGTCCCTCTAATTCCGTCCTCTGAATCAGCAAGTTCATAGTCCTGACATAGAGTTATGTAATCGAATTGCATAATTCTATGGCATAAATTGGTCACCGGGGTACTTCTCTTCTGATGGGAAGGCTTATGCAAGTTAAGTTGTATGAGTTTTCCACTCAGAAGAGGAATACCTGGCCACTGCAACAATTATGGATTTTAATCCGGTTGGATGGGTGCGCAGGGGCTCCATCACCACCCGGTTGCCCCTCTCTCATTTGTTGGCAATGAGCCTCTCCGGGTAAGGACGAGGTTATCCAGCTTCCGCTTCTTTTTACTAGTTTCTCTTGTTCCATGAACAAGTCAGTTGTCCCTGGTGTAGTTGCCTACACTTTTTGCGACTTCGGTCACCTTGGTTTTGTTCGACCCCAGAAATTCGCGAATGCGAAATTCTTTGTAGTGGGTCCTTGTGTGGGGGAATGAACCCGCCCCACGACACCACAATGCTAGCCTGCCAGCGCATTCATGCGTCCCCAGACAAAGGCATTCTCGGCAGATAATGACACCTTCTTCTGCCGAGGCAGCAGACTATCGCTACAGTCCGTCACGGACATTTTGAATATACCTTATTCACTACACAGATACATCGAACAGTACGAAAACATCTCGAAATGGCTAGTGACTGCATGGAGACCAGTTATGCTCTAAAGGCTAATTCTACTGGCTTCTAGCAGGATGACTTAGTGTGACTATATAACTCACATCGGCGGAAGGGTACGTCTCCGAAGTGGCAGCATAATTAAGAGGGATCATACCGAGTTTCAAAGTGAATCAAGGATGTCATATATTGCATACAGCAACCATACCATCTTGCCCCATATTATATCCAGGGAGACTTAACTGCAACTGACAACACATCTTTTCAGGGCGAAAAGAACTGAGGTGGGGGCAGTGTTATATGTCCATACTGTTCTGCAAACTAATGTGCCAATTGTTGTCGCAACTGTTAATGACATCATTATCAAAATTGATTGAAAAGAAGCAACAAAGAAAAGTAAACAAATGATGTTAATACGTGTACTCGAAAGTACTAGAATGAACCAAGTAGATTATGATCAATATCTGAAACAAAACAAGTGACGTCACTGCGTGCATTCAGAATTCGCCAATATACGAGAAATTGTTTGAATGACTAGAGACCCTATATAAAGCTGAGCGGAATAAATGGGGGATATAGTAAAACTGCGATAAGAATAGAGTGCGAATCGGAGGCAATATTGATTGATAGTGAAGTAAAAGTTTTTGGTAATATACGAGTATTTAAAGACAGTTGAAACATAAATTGGTAGTACGAGTGAAAAGTGAATTAAAGTGCAATTTGGAAAATGGTGAACTTAATTATTGTGTATTCTTAGTTAATAAACTCTTTTAACTTAATTTACAAGTCAGTGCGTTTTCACTTTCCCAGGACATTAAACCTATCGGCCGCGAACCGTAACACGCGACAATATGATCGAAATTGTAGAAGCCGAGATAATGCAATTTTTCGAACCAGCTCATTTTGTTATTTTGTTTGCATTTTTTGGGCCCAGTTCTTGGAGCATGCGGCTAGTTATTTTCCTATTTTTGTTCAACAAACATAGTTGAAAATTTATGCTGATAAAATAGACGAATTTCCTTTTTTTTAAAGGATCGTCTTTATGAGTACTTTCAATCTCCGTTGTTGCATTTAATTTTAATAAAAACTTGCAAAGATATTCAATTTATTTAGAGGCAAAAAAATGCTAATAACTTTGAAAAATCGCTAAGGGCGCTACCCTCAGCAAATCTGAATTTAAAAAGCTGCATTTGAAAGCTCAAATGTTTCTCCAAACAGGATCACATGTTCAAATATCTCAAACTTTTCCTTTAAGCTTGGCAAAATTTTGAAAAATTGTTCTTTTTTTGCCAAAGTTTCGACTACAAACTTATTATGCAAAAATTGCCTGAATTGGCCGTAAAAAAATTTTCTGTGCAGTTTTATTATATCGCTAAATTTTTCGGGGAGAATATAAAGGTCATACCGGTAACACAAAAGTTAAAAGTCAACATATTGCAAAAGTTTTTGTAATTGTTACTGTTTTGTGGTGATATTAATTAATTTCGGTATCTGTAGCTAGTCAGATCTTACGTACAATTTATTTATGAAACTTTTGTCAGCTTTTTACTTTTTTCAATATTAGAATGTGGCGATCATTTGAATTCGAAAAAATGGATTCGTTTTAGGAATTGTATGTTCGAAATTTCCAAAACTGCAATTTACCATAAAGCAATTAAATTTAAGATGAAGCAATAGTTAATAAATTTCAATTCTGCAAAAAAAAATTTCTCCTGAAAAGCCGTCGAGCATTGCTTTTTTTGTGAGCTGACGCGTTTTGACACCTTTGAGAAATCTTCAGTGTCTAACCCCAATGGCTTTTAAGGAAAAAAGAGAATTAGCCTGCGCATATCAAATAAACAAAACAATTCTCTACTGAAATTGCTTAAACTTATTTATCCATCGTAAAATCGTAGGAAGCCTAATGAAAACCAATCAGTAAAATGGTAACATCCATCTACATGTTTCGATATAGGAACCATGAAATTAAAAATAAAGCATTCTCACCTGAACATTATAATTTGCTTCAATCTCCTTTATATACGGCGTTTCATGATCCGGAATGGGACGTCCTGGGGCCAGAATGGGAAGTTCAAATGAAATAAGTATTGGGGTTGAAAGTCGTACCAGCGATCTAGCTTTTTCAACTCCCTCAATGCTGCCGCACAGCGACACTTGATTACTTTTCTCGGTCGGATTCGAACGATTCGAATCCGGAAAGTGAATATGTGTTGAAGTTTGCTCCATGATTCGTTTAATATTATTCCCGCCGCGTCCAATTATGAATGAGTGATCCGTATACGATACGTCCATTTTCATAATAACACGACTAGCCTGCAATCAATTGATAGTGATATAAGTGAGGGATTTTTGATATAGAGAGACAAATTCGGGAATATGAAAAATCATAAAAAGTTTAGTGTGAAAATATTAAATGATTGCGAATGAGGTGGCAATAGTGAATTAATTTGCATTTAAAGTAGTTTCACTTTGTTTGGTGACTCAATTTAATTTCAAATCAAATTGTTACTTGAAGTTAATTAAAAATTGAGAGGAAAAATACGTTTAATGTGATCAATTGTGCGTTAAGGCATTAAAGTGCATCATCGATTTAAAGATTTTACTTGATAATATATTACTCACGCGAGAATCCAACGCAATTAAAATTCGCTCCTTAGCTTGTTGCACGTCTTCTATTTTCCCAACTATTCGTACATGTGGATCTAAAAGACAAAGTATGCCATATTAAATATCGTGTTTTGAAAAATTCGAATATATTTAGAAAGGCTCAATACACTTGGTCAATTATACTTCAACAGTTCTCTCATGTGAAGATCTTGATTTGCATTCGATATTTCAAAAGTGTTAGTTATAGATTGTCCTGTTCTGTTTACAATAAAATGTGCATAATTAATAATCATCGAAGTGTTGACTTATTATCTTGAAAAACAATATTTCATCAAAAAAATAACCAGCAAAATAGAAGCTTCTTATAAGACGTAATCACTAAGGAATATAGCCCGTAAGGTATAAAGGATCAGAAATATTTGGGTAAAAACATACTCCAGTTTTGTTTATATTGTGCATTGAAGAAAACCATAAAGGAAATCTCATTGCTAATCTCGAAGACAAGGCCTTATGAAAATATGAAGAAAATATCTGCAAATGATCGCTTGATCTTGAATCGACTTCAAGTTCAAGTAACTTTAATCATCTATGCTACTTACAGCGGATGTTTATACATATATATGCTTGCTTAAAGTCAATGAAAATTTGGTGTATGTCTATGTTGAACTCCCAGCATTTTTCAAGTACCTGCTTGATTGTGAACAGTTAGTCTATTGTCGATCTACCTGCTCTAAGCCCACCTTGAAACTCCCTAATAATACTGTCGGCGTGTTATCCGATTTCATTTTCTAAGCAGTTTGAAAATACTTTGTACGGTTTACATGCATGATCCAAATTCATGTGCTGACGATATCGTGGGGACACGCAACTTTGTCGCCAAAGCAAACACGCGCAACTTTGTTGTGCCCGAATACCGCTAACGGCACACATCCACGCGTATCCAGTATACAAAGGTGGATGACAAAAGTATCAAATATTCATTCGTTCCTACATTCACCTATTCGATCAGTCAGTCAGTTTTTCATCGACGTCCACGTAAATCTCAACTTTGAATCCGACGTGACGGTACCCATTTTATCTTTTGTATTTCTTATCTTAATAAATTTATTTGTAGAAATTGTCACGTGTTCTTTGTTCCACACGGCAACCATCAACATTGGCGATCCTGATCACCGGACCACGCTCCGTGTTATTAACGAATGGGCAACACGCACCACCAGCTATTAAAAGAGACGTTACGAATACGCTGTTGGTGAATTCAGAGCTCCGAAATTGAGTTGCTGTTAGTGCTAGTGCTAACTTTCAGTTCTATCAGCCTCGCCTACAAATTGCAGCAAAGTCACGCTCGCAGTGCGAAACGTCATGCTCTCCCGACCAACGCTCAAAATGGTTTCACCAGCAACAACAACGCCACCGCTTGTTCCACAAGCCAAACCCACACCAAAGGAAGAGGCTCATGACACGGAAGAGATGGCACGTGTTGCGTTGAGAGTTTCACCCTTATGGCAGGAGGACGTTTACCTTTGGTCCGCCGACGACACCACCAAATTCAACCTCCCTGTGGTGAACCTCGCCTACTGCAGCTGATCATGGGAAACCCCGAACGCGAGCAAACGCCTTTTAACTGGACGGACGAAGTGGCTGCTGCTTTCGAGCGCCAACCCTTGCCCATCCAGACTCCAACGCTATACAGTCTCTTTCCGTTGATGCCTCAGACATCGGTATCGGAGCCGTACTGCAACAAGCGAAGGAAAGAATCGCCACGCTACTTGGATTCTTCTCAAGGAAGTTAACAGACGCCCAACAAAAGTACAGCATGTATGATTGGGAAATTTAAGCTAAATACGAAGCAACTAAACACTTCTGGTACATGGTCGAAGGCAGAGCTGTTGCAGTTTGGACTCCCATCATCGCTCGGGAAAAGCATCGCCGTGGCAACAACGCCAGCTGAACTTTATATATCAATTCGCCGTGGATATACGGTACGTCCCAGGCCGAGGGAACACCGTCACTGAATATCTTTCAAGGGTAAATATAATTCAAAAGATAAAGTGCTAATGAACGCCCACAACTTACCACTTGAATGCAGACAGCAGAGGCTAAACGACCCTTCCTAACTCTCTACTGCGTCGTGACCTCAAAGAGGATACGCCTTTTCATCCCACAGAAATTTCAAGCAATAGTTATGCAGAACATTCATGGTCTCTCACATCCAGGCATTTGAACGACCAGGAAGTTGAGTACCGACCAATACTTCTGGTCTTCAATGAACAGCGATATCAACCAATTCTGTTTACCATGCCAGTCCAACAAAACTACTCGGCACCCGGCACCAATGCTACCAAGTGAAGGATTCCGATACTGTCTCACTTTTGTGGACAGGTTCTTCCGTTGGCCCGAAGCGATACCAATCGAGACGATCACGGTAACAACAGTGGCAGAAGCGCTGATCAGCATATGGATCAGCCGTTTTAGAATCCCTGCACACACAAAGCCGAGCTGGGTAGATATTTTGAGAGCCAGGTTTTCAAGGAACTGACTAGGATGCTCGGAATCACACGGAACGACACCCTACCACCCGGCGTCCAATCGATTAGTAGAATCGTGGCATCGCACGGCAAAACCACGTTTCGCTGCCACGACTCACCCCAATGGACCAGGGCGCTACCAATCGTACTATTGGGATTACGATCAACGCCGAAAGAAGATATCGGTTCGACACTACCCGATATGGTATACGAAATGACACTTCACCTACCCGGAAAATTTTTCAACAGGTCTCATGCTGGCACAAATGATTCCAGCTTCCCAAAGGATCTGCGTACGAGGATGTCCACGTTAACCCCATACGATACGGCACACTACAACACGGATGACGTCTTCGTGAACAAGGATCTGCCCAATTGCACGCATGTCCTCGTCCGCAACGACAAAGTCAAGGCCATACTCAAACCATCTTATCACGGCCCATACCCGGTGTTAAAACGAAAGGACAAATATTTCAAGGTTGACGTGAATGGACGACCAACTGCCATATCGATCGATAGGTTAAAACCCGTTTCATTTACGATGCGTCGTCAGCGTTATCAATGAATAAAAGTGGATAACACAAGTATCAAACATTCATTCGTTCCTTCATTCATCCATTCACTCAGTCAGTCAGTTTTTCATCTACATCCATGGAAATCTCATCTTCGAGTGCGAGACGACGTTTCCCATTTTATCTTTTGTAGTTCTTATCTCAATAAATTTATTTGTGGAAATTGTCACGTGTTCTTTGTTCCACATGGCAACCATCTATAAATATCATTTATTTATTTATGTAATTCCTCACTTTTTTACCGAATTTGCAATCCCAATTGTAAAACAGAAGTAAAAATACGTATGCAAAAAAATGTTAAAACATAAATATCAAGTAAAATTAGCCTAAATTTAACAGTTATGCCGTGTGTCAAATTAACGATTATTGCTCGTAGAGAAGGGCACCAAATAAGCCAGAAAGGGACCAAGCTGGAGATTAAGATGGTCTTTTTCTATGCAAACCATCGGTGAGTGACAGTAGGATGCGATTCTGGAAAACGTTATAGCTTAGTCATGTGACAACTTATGCTTATGGCGTTCTATAATTTCGAAGATAACATGGCTCTCGTTACTTTAAATAAAAAGCATTGACTTAGAAATTGCCTCCTCACCTGCAGCAAAGGTAGACCGAGGAAGTTCAGCCGATCTTCATAAGAGCAATATGAGATGTTGCATTTATAAAAAAGCGTGCAGGAGACCCTACGCTAGGCAGATTCAACCACCACAATGTGATAATTACGATGCGGGAACCATATCTGGTAATCGTATTCAAGTATTGAGTGAACCAGCATGACGAACAGCCGAGCACAGGTTTGAAAGTTGAAACATCTGTGAGTGCATCGTAAGACAAAGCCAGCGATCCAAGAAGCTTTCTTGGTTATTTCGAAAACGTGAACATTGAATTTCAAATTCTTGAAATGCTCGACCAAAACGAACACTGAGCTTACGATAGAGTACGAAAATTGAATGTGGTGAGTTTTGTTGGTAGAGGTCATGGAAAGACTCTTAGAGATGTTAAGCTGAAGTGAATTTCTATGACACCAAGAGAACAAAATGTCTAAGTCATCCTGAAGAGCTGCATATAGAAGGGGGGTTGGATGTGAAGATAGCTGTGAGGTCATTAATAAGTAGGCCGAAAAGAAGTGGACTTAAAATTGATCCCTGTGGAACACAAGAAGTTGGGACAAAAGGGTAGGACGTAGATTCATTACAGATAACCGTGCAGGAACGATAAAAAAGAAAGGAGTAAATCCAGGAGCGACGAAGTCCCCGAATGCCAAAACGGCGGAGCTTGTCGATCAGGATGTTGTAATCTACACTATTGAATGCTTTTGTAAAACCAATGTAAATTACATCAACTTGACCTCTTAATTCAAGGGTGAATGCAACCGTATTGGTAAATTTACCTAGATTAGTTACGATAGGCCGTCCTTTTACAAATCCATGTTGATTTTTGGATATGTTAAGGTGCAAAACATTGTGAAGTTTACAATGAACAATGCATTCCAGGACTTTCCCAAAGCACGATAGGAGTGAAATAGGTTAGAGGCTTGAGAGCGGTCACGCGCTTTATGAGCGGGAGGGTATTTGCACATTTCCGAACGTCTGGAATAGTACCCTTTTTGAGACTTGAATTATAGTTATGGGCAAGGGGAATACATAGGGATGAAGAGAAGGATTTAGTAAAAATTTTAAGGATACCATCAGGGCTGGCTGCGCTGCTAGAATTCAGTGACTAAATTACCTCTGTGGTCTCTAAGGGGTTAGTGTATAAATCAACTAATAGAAAGAAAAAAATAGTCAGCAAACATGTCGCATATGGCCTGGTCATTTAAGACTAAGTGGTTCTGGTATGCATGCATTGATATGCTAACGCGAGTCTTTTATAGAGTTGACATAATACCAGAAGGATATCGAATTATTGACAAATAATTCTTCAATTCCTCTCAAATAAGATAGCTTTATGGATTTAATGACGAAATTCGGAGAGATCCAGTTCTGATTTCGAACGTAACTAGCATTTCCGGGTTGAATTTTTCAAAGACAAAGCAGATTCAACTTGTTTCGTGAACCGCAAAGGACGGTGTATGTAGTGCGATAGTGCTGTTAAGCACTGCATAGAATTGCTGTGCTGCAAGGTTGGTGTTGTCTAGATTAAAGATATCTAGCTCATTAATAACGTCAAAGTCAGCAGCCAAGCCTTTGTAGTTAGCGTTGAAAAAGTTAAATCGACTTGGGTTCCCTTTAGGCTTGCCACGTATTGGATCTAATGATAGTTAGATATCTAAAGGAAGATGGTGAGGAGAAGCAGCAGAGAAAACAAAATCTGCAGCAAAGTTGTTTGAGTAAGGCTACACATAGTTCAATTGAGTAAGGCTGCAGAGGGATAAAAATAAAGATAAGGCTATAGAAAGATCATTAAAAGAAGCAGTTAATTTAACTTCTGCATCCCAATTAACGAGAGGCATATTGAAGCCCCCTTAGTTAAAAAACCTCCGAGGAGGATTTGGGATTAATTATAAAGTTCAATAGCTCACTAAAAAGAATTTCATAAGATCTTAAGGGGGTCTTACATGGAATGTAAATATAGAAGATAAATAGTGAACACTTTTGAAGAGAAGGCAAAAGTATTGCTGAGTACAAAATACAACTAACTGTTAACAGCTATTAGCCAATCTTTACCATCCCGTTTACCGGCAATAGATCGGTCCTGATTATGTCTGAAACTCACGTCTTAAGGAAAGGTTTCTTTATCCCCAATCTTGTCACTAAGCCAGGTTTCAGTTAAGCATATAATGTCATCATTAGCCAGAAGGGATGCAAGATTGATTGTGCCTAGCTTGATTTTTGTACCTCTTAAATTTTGCTAATAAAAGTTTACGTAATAACTAAAAGTATAGTTACTTAGCTTCTTGCTTGAGGCTGCTGCACGACTGAAAAATTTTCCGCAACTGGCGTTCAAACGTTTCACGAGAATTCCCGGTGGCCAAAAGTCAGAGTTAAGCAAAATCTGCACATCCGATGAAACCGTTATTTTTAATGAGGCCACGATACGATTTACTTGGTTTTCTTGGGTTAACTTTTTGCAGTGCAAATACTGGGGAGAACAACCTAGCCGAGTCACAATATACGAGGGTCATTCAACAAGTACTTAGCCTCACCGCCCGATGGCACTGCTATTACAAAAGGGTTTTACCATCGTGCAGTACATTCAACAAAACTAATGAAGGGAATTGACTGAAACTTTGACAGTAGGCTACTAAACGAATGTACTGCACGATGTTAAAACTCTTTTGTAATAGCAGCGCCATCGGGGGTGAGGCTAAATATTTGTTGAATGACCCTCGTACTTTATAATTCCAGATATGGGTGTATCAAAAAGCAAAACGCGATACAAGTGTTTGAAGTGGAGGTGATACCATTCTTGATGAGTAACTAGAACGTAAGACTAGTGTAGAGCTCTATGAACAAGGAAGCGTGTGGTCTGCATTTGCTAGCGGAGTATAGGGAGCTTGCAGAAGGCTCTCCTTTGCATGGTAATTAGTGCTAAGTAAGTGGTGTTAAGCATATGTTTGGTTGGTATGAATAAGACGATAAGTATCTGGCATGCATTGATTATTTCCTTTTTTGAACGGCTGGTTCGATTTGTTTTTCGTAGGACCTATTGTTGAAGAAGATTGGACACATGCAGTAATCAAAGAGTTACAAAAGTTGCTAGGCTCCGTGAGATCTACATTATCTTACGATCCTGATAATGGGTTCGAAATTAATTGGCTCTACTCTTTTAGCATATGTTCTTGTAGCCAAATGTGCTCGATGACTTTATGAATAGCTTTATGAACATTGCTGCCACCATATTAGATGAGCTCCACTGGGATCTCATCGATACCCGGCGCTATATTCTTCGTTTGGGCTTTGATAGTAGAGCAAACTTCATCCAGAGTTGGTGGGGCTAATGGAAGCTCTCCGGGAACATCGACGGGCTGCAATGTTCTCTAGCTTTGCGGAGAATTAAGAAGGTTCTTGAAATATGATGTCCATCTTTCCTTAATCTTGGTTTCATCAGCGATGAGTGTGGTTTTGGGCTGATAACTACGTTTCACTACTTTCTATGCGTGACTTGTTTTTTCGCTGGTTAGATTTACATCGAAACTTCTCAATCGGTCGTCATAGTATTTTCTTTTCTTAATTTTAGGAGTAATTATCTTATTCGCTACGCTTCTGAGATTTTCATAATGTTCATCCAGAGCCATATATATACATATATATATATATATATATATATATATATATATATATATATATATATATATATATATATATATATATATACATATACATATATACACACACACACACGCATACACACACATACACACATATATATATATATATATATATATATATATATATATATATATATATATATATTTGTACATATACATATATATGTATATATATATATATATATATATATATATATATATATATATATATGTATATATATACATATATATAAAGGGTGGGTTTTTTAAAGATCAAGAACTTTGAAATGAAATACAATACAAAGAAATTGTTTTGATTACCATGAAATGTATTTTCTTGGAAAGATAATTCGTTGCCATTTTTATTCAAATATGATTTTAGACATGTGAGCACCACGACTGGTACAAAGGCAGTACAAACAAGGGGTCCAGTTTTCGACTTCGGTACCTTATTCCGCCAAATTGCGCCAGATGTTGTCTTCAAAATGGTCAAGCATCTCGGGGATGTTGGGGTGGACGAGTAACTTGATATATCCATGTGTTAGTGAACATAAGTAAATTCTATAAACTCAAGTAGGCAAATTTGACTGGAAACTTAGGCTAATTTTATAGGCAACCAAAGTAACAGATTAAGCATACATTGTACCAAAATGATCTCTCAATAAGTCAATTTTTTCTCTCGTTATACACAAAGTAGCGCCGTCACAGAACTCTGAACAATTAAGATACGTTGTTGGAGTGTAAGTTTTTCCATGAAGACTTGTAGAACGAATTGAATAAAAATTACATTACAGTTTGACAAGAGTCACGGGCGATCTGTCAAAAAACCCTATATATAACGAGAGCAAAATTTACTTATTGAGAGATCATTTTGGAGAGATCCTGATTTGATATTACACCATCAGATTATTTTATTTGGGGTTACATGTCATGGGTTACAGTCTTTGGTCTTCAGGGATCAGCTAACTTCAATCAACACTTTGGAACTCAACATTACTCTTGTCATTCGCAAGATACCGGTCGCTATGCTGGAATGCGTCATCTGAAATTGGACCCTCAAAATGGAGCATTTACGGCATAATTGCGATCGACATTTAAACGAGATAATCGCTAAAATGAAAATTTTATAGATTTTTTATTTGGTTCGCAATAAAATTATTACTATAGTATTCAACTTTATACCTTTTATTTGAGATTAAAACCAAACCTCTAATGAATCAAACGTCATAATCATATGTACAATATATTAAATTAAACAGGTATTCCAAGGCTTCCAATTAGAAACTATTCTAAAGGCATTCGAGAGATTTTCATTTGGAATTCAACTCATGTAGAAAAGCAAGTATAATTTTTAATAAATATGAATTTAAAACATGTTCATTGGTTACTAGAAAATCAGTTGCTGATCAAGATCACTCGATCTAGCCATCCTCCTTAGCTAAGCGCAATGCTTTCCAGGGGTGCTCTAACAAGCTATCTGGTGGGTAGGTGGAAAATAAAATACCACTCGCAGATCTAAAACTAAGTAAGACAAAGCACTGGCAATACTCCACATAGTATTTACTTGTCATGGAGCAAGGACAACATTCGCACGGCAGAACCTTCATCCAAGGACTGGTGACAACGGACAAAGCATGATAGACTTCACTACTAGCTAAAGCTTCACGGTAAGCTCTACACACTGCCCGTATCGAGACATCCCCACATAAGAGAACGTTGGCATTTGCAGACTGTCGCCATTCAGCCAAATCGAACATATTTGCATACAAAAATGAGAGACCATCATCATTCTCGACACGCACTTGCTACGCCGCGCTGTCTTTAATTCAGGCCACGGCCATACATGGATCGAGGTCCGATGCCGCATCTTCAAGAGCTATAAACAATGAAGATCAGTTACCTTAAGGTACCAGTTATACAAGCTAAACGAAAGCTCAGTAGCGTTCATATACATGCTAGTACTGGAAAATCGCAGCTACATGTCCCCACAGGCAGGAAAAAGTAATTATGACATCGGAACCATGTAGAAGACAGTAAAAGATGGGGCAAAATACATGCCTGAAGATGTTTTGAGGCACCGGCCAAAGAAAAGAAGACACAACTGGTGCGACAAAGAATGAAGAAAGCGATTGAAAAAAGGAACCAAGCATAAAATGAATACATCCAACAACCAACTTGGGTCAAAGAACTACAATACAATACCCCACGAGTGCAAGCTGAAAAAAGTGCAGAAGAAAGAAACAATGGACCATCAACACCAAGATCCAGCATACTGGCGAAAATATGAACCTTCATGAAGTCAGATTGGCGTATGCTTTGTTACAACCTAAGATAAGGATGCTCCGGCATGGCTTTTGGGCCCGAGTAAGCTCGTCGAGAGACGGGCATGGAAGTGCCACTTGCTTGTCAAATAAGGCTTCAATAAGCAACCAAGCGTTAATGAAACTCTAGGACAGATATATATAGAAATAATCCTAGATCAAACGTTCAAATTCAAAATGGTGGCCCCGAAAGGTCAGAAAGTCAGCGAAATTCGTTATTTTAGTAGCAACTGAAGTATTGAATATATTTTATGGAGGTGTTAATAATGGCTTACATAAGAAGTATTTATATAACATTTAAAAAAATAATATATGACATTCATAATGGCAGCCAATCAAATTACTATTTGCTTTTGAAATAAGAATAAGAAATCTGCCTTTCCGGCTGGTGACGCCAACAGGGATATTTATATGAAGAAGAAAATTATAGGGAAAAGTTATATATGAACATAACCAAATCATGTAAATTCAAATAGGCAAATTTCACTGGAAACTTAGGTAAATTATATAAACAACCAAAATAACAGCATTAATCATACAGCAAGAGAAAAAGAAAATGTGGTAAAACCATTAAAATACCCTTGGTTGCCTTTTTTCATATGAAGATGAAAATTGCAGGAAAGTTATACGTATACGAACTTAGTTAAATAAAGTTAGACCCACTTAGCGAATTGCTCTTGAAAACCGAATTCCCTAAGCTACCAAGTCAACCAGCAATACTTAACAATAATAACCGCCACAAATGTGAGTGCCTGACGTAGATGATTTAATTATGGGCACAATAGCATGTTCCATGGCCCAATACTAGTGCTTTCACCCTATGACCATGAGATATGAGTTCAAGTCTAGCCCAAATCAGTGAGTAGGTACAAATTTAAACCACGCTCCGCCGTGATAACATTGGCATCATAATTGCAGATGAAACCAGGATTAAAGAAAGATGTGCATCATATTTCAAGGACCTCTTAGATCTTCCGCACAGCTCCAGAACATTGGCCTTTAGAGACATCCCCGGAGAGCTCCCAATGGCCCTACCTACTCTGGATGAAGTTTTTTCCACTATTCATGCCCCAAAAAATAATAAAGTGCCAGGCATCTATGAGATTCCTGTGGAGCGCATTAAATATGGTGGCAGTGGTGTTTAGAAATCCATCCATAAAATCCTCCAGCTCATTTGGCAACAAGAACATATGCCGAACGAGTGGAGCCAATCAATTGAATTCCCTATCTCCAGACTACAGCGTGAAAACTACAGAGGCATATCAGTACGTTGTACGGCATACAAAATATTTTCAAAAATCTTAGAAAATAAAATTGGATCATACGCTAACAGTATTGTTGGGGAGTATCAAGGTGGTTTTAAAGTAGATAGATCGACCATAGACCAATTGTTCATAATTAAGCAGGTACTTGAAAAATGCTGGGAGTTTAACATAGACGTACACCAAAATTTCGTAGACTTTAAGCCAGTAGTGTTGATCGTTAACGTACTGTACCAAATTATGCTTTGCTTTGTATCCCAGTCAAATTAGTCTGTCTTACCAAAATTACAATGATGTTGACAATCTCCCAAGTCCGCATCAATAACCAACTCATCGATACCTTTGACACAAATATCGAACTAAAGCAGGGAGATGAGCTGACCCCATTGCTATTTATTGTCATCCATTCGTAAGTGAAGTACTTTTACTACACGCATGCAAATTAAAATCCCCCTGCCTTTCACCCAGCTAGAGAATCCACACATTCAAGTGGCTCTCCAGTTGCTCTCACGAAAATCCCACCCCTCTTATACCTTAACCCCCGAATTGTCAACAGAATATCAACCATATGATTGAAAACATATGATTTGTGAAAATTCAACATTGATGGGAAACGTCTAATCAAGTTGAATTTGAAATTGTACACAAAACAATTTTTAGGTCTTTGTAAAAATTTTTTTTACAAAGACCTACTAGTTTCGCGACCTGTCTGTTCGTCTGTCCGTCCGTCCGTCTGTCCGTCCGTCCGTCTGTCCGTCTGTCTGTGCGTCACAGCTGATTTTCTCAGAAACTATAGAAGCTAGAATGCTCAAACTTTGTGAAAAGGTCAGAAGTGATGGTCTCTCAAAAGTTAAGGTCTTAACAAAAATTTAAAGAAATTTTAAGGGGGGTCCCCCCTAATAACGAATTGACCCTTAAAATTTTTTTTTTAATCAAAGGTAGTCGAGTGGGGTATCAAATGAAAGGTCTTGATTAGAACTTTTAGAATCTGAAATAAAAAAATCATTTTATGAATTAGGGGGTCCAGGGGAAGGCAAAATGTACCCAAAATTTGTGTCCCCCCACCTCGCGATTGGACACCTTTCAGCCGAAAAATCTGAAAATTATCACGAACATGGGCCTTTATGAGTACAAGGGCAACAAATACCTTAGAAATCGAAATTCACTCAACTTTGTTAAAAATAGTATGATTTGTAGATTTTACATTTTTGCCCATAAAATCAAAACGGTACCTTCAAACTTCTTGAAACTTTGCAGTTATATAGACTGATATAAGTTATATACGTATACAAAATTTAATTGAAATCGAATCATAATCAAGTGAGTTATAGCCATTTCAATTGCATGGAATTACAACAACAATAACACGTGTTTATGGTTGATATAGGGTTTTCCAATAAGAGGTGTTATTTTGATATTAAAAGAATAATGCAATTTTTAAAAATATAAATGATTGGATGTTTATTTTGTTATAAAGAAGAAGATATGCCATTACTAGCAAAAACTAACATCAGGCAAATAACTACTACGACACGCTTACAGGACCATATCCTCTTCATGAAATTTTCCATAACCAAATCGCAAAGTGGCTGCCCTTTGTCCTCGATAGCCTCACGAATATATCTTTAAGGTCTTGAATCTACGCTGGGCTATTGGCGTAGGCCTCCTTTTTCACGTGACCCCAAGGGGAGAAGTCGCAAGGTGTTAATTCACAAGATCTATTCAAAATAACACCTCTTATTGGAAAACCCTATATAGATTTAAATTGACTTAGGCACTTTTATTTTCTTTCAATTTTCATAAAAATTTAAGGAATAGTGATTTACTTGAATATGTTCAATCGGCCGAGCATTCAGAAAAATCAGTTAAGCTAGGTCAAAATGGCGGCAGCACTGTGCTTATGAAAGAAACTGTGCATCTTTTGCATAAATTTGAACGTTTTCATATCCAAGTATTGGACGAATAATTCAAATTATCGATTCACGCCATTAGAAAACTTATTTCTAACCCGAGGTTGTTTACAAAGACCTTCTGGTAGGAGCACTCTCCTGCTTACTCAACTTATTTTAAGATAAATCGTGTTGAATCCAGTGCAAAAGCGTTGCAAATGTGATAATTAATCGAACTGAAAAGTTTGTTAGGGATCGCGAATGTTTTTGTGTCGAAAAATGAAAAATGTAGTGACGTGTGTGAGATTGTAGAAACAGCTATAGGAAGAATGTCAGGGACGTATCCTTTGTAGGGTAAGTCATGTTGAATCTTTTATATCGTTCAAGTTGGAAAACATGCACGGAAAATAGATTTAGTTCAAGTTGAGAAAATGAGTGGGAGACGTCACGTCAAATTTATTTGAAATTCGAATCAACCGCTAATAACGCGCCAACTTCACGCTACATGATAAAGTGCTTCAATTCTCTCGATGCATTTTGTATCCATTCTCTCTGAGATCTATGATTGTCATGGTCGTAAACAACTGTCAAATAACTCTTCCGGAAACTCGACAGCGAAGCAAAACTAGTAGGGCTACAAATCAATGAAAATAAAACAGAACTCATGACGCAGTCAAGGAAAAATATCTCATATACCCAAAGTATCACACTTAGCGAATACAGTATCAACAAGTTGAGTAAGCAGGAGAGTGCTCCTACCAGAAGGTCTTTGTAAACATCCTAGGGTTAGAAACAAGTTTTCTAATAGCGTGAATCGATTACTTGAACTATTCACCCAATACTTGGATATGAAATCGTTCAAATTTATGCAAAAAATGCACAGTTTCTTTCATAAGCACAGTGCAGCCGCCATTTTGATCTAGCTTAAATTATTTTTATGAATGCTCGGCCGATTGAATATATTCAAGTTAAACACTATTTCTTACATTTTCATGAAAATTGAAAGAAAATAAAAACGCCTAGGTCAGCTTGAAATATGTATCAACCTTAAACACGTGTTATTGTTGTTGTAATTCCATATAATTGAAAATGCTATAGCTCACTTGATTATAACTCGATCTCAATTAAATTAAGTTGACATTCATATATTATATCAATCTAAATAATTGCAAAATTTCAAGACATTTAAAGGTACCGTTTTGATTTTATGGGCGAAAATGTAAAATCTATGATCATACAATTATTAACAAAGTTGAGTGAATTTCGATTTCTGAGGTATTTGCTGCCCTTGTACTCATAAAGGCCCACATTTGTGATAATTTTCAGATTTTTCGGCTCAAAGGTGTCCAATCGAGAGGGGGGACCCCCTAATTCACAAATGATTTTGTTATTTCAGATTCTTAAAGTTCTAATTAAGACCTTTCATTTGATACCCCACTCGACTACCTTTGATTAAAAAATTTTTTTAAGAGGTAATTCGTTACAAAAGGGGACCCTTAAAATTTTTTTAAGTTTTTGATAAGACCTTAACTTTTGAGAGACTATCACTTCTGACCTTTTCACAAAGTTTGAGCATTGTGGTTTCTATAGTTTCTGAGAAAACTAGCTGTGACGCACAGACAGACGGACGGACAGACAGGTCGCGAAGCTAGTAGGTCTTTGAAAAAAATTTTTTGCAAAGACCTAAAAATGGGGCTGAATTTGTATTTTTGGGCGCCAAAATAAGGAGAAGCTGTACTGAAAGAGATGAAATACGCCGAAGAATACAGCTCGGAAATAAAATTGTTTACTCAGTTTTGACGATCTTGAAATCCAGTTGCGTATACAGGAAAACTTAGCTTCAAGTCTACAAATCTGTGATAAGACCTGCGCTATGCAATGGTTGTGAAACATGGACCCTAACCCAAGCATCCACGAATATACCTGTTTTGAACGCCTTCAAAATACGTGTTCTGAGGCGAATAATTGGAGCAAAGCTAGACGGGAATTATTGGTGAATTCAATGCAACCATGATTCGTATGAAATTTTTGACAAGTCAGAGGTCTCAACGATTGTAAGACTGCAGAAGCTGGAATGGACTGGCCACATGGATCGTTTGGACGAACAAAGTAAACCCAAAAACCTATTCTTTGAGCAAACTGAAGGCCGGAGACCAGTAGGGAAGCTGACAAGACGCTAGTCTGGCTGGATCAGTGAAGACAGTTTATCGCTGGTAAGATTTTAAAGTTTAAGGACGCGGTCAATGGACCAAGATAGCTGGTGGTGCTTGTTGCTGGAAGCGAAGGCATGAAAGAAGCTGTAGCGCTACGAAGAAGAATTTATTTCGGGATGAGGAGATAGTGGAGAATCAAGCCAGAGGAGTGGCTGCAGGCATAAATTTAAGTTTTTTTTATTGCTGGGTCCACTATAAGTTTGGGCGATTTGTGGAAATTTTTTAAGAAAATTGCCGTAAATTTTCAAAGATCTGGAAATACCTAAAAATTTGTATAGTATACTCGTATACACGGTTTTTTGCAATTGAACACAAGTTTTTACGGTGTTTATTAGCTTTGAATCGAAAACTTGTCCACACTCTATTTATTAATAAAAATTTTTATGAATCATCAACATCTATTTCCAGTAATTAAATTGTTTTTATAATTGATATTGCTTTGGTAATCGATGTATGTTGAAAAGAGTCAAATAATTTTTTCAAATTATTCCCTACATACTCATACATTAGATATACATTTTCAAATAATCTTATCGAATTTCAATATTTTTTAGAAAAAAATATATTGCCATATTTAGTGTTTAATTTACATTGGAATTATTGGGCATGCTTGTAATAAATCATACGAAAAGAATTACAATCTGAAATAACTACCAGAGTTTAAAAAGAATCGACCCAATGCAGTTAACATTCATCAAATGGGCGGAAAACAATCCAAAAAAGTTGACAGCATGGGTGAAGTCATCAGCTTCATTGTCAACAACCCAATGGATATAGCATCTGTCAAAACGACAACAGCTCTTCCTCTACCAGTTCTTGAAGAATTACAGGCAAGGGGTTGAAAAATAAAATTCAAACACAGGTGATACCAAGGGGCATTGAGGTATTAACAATCAACAACTGGCAGTAATGAGCACCTGATAAATCATTAAGCAGCGTAACGTGACTCTTCTCGCCGTTAAGAGTCTAATTATTGTCGTTTAGGGGTATGTAGATGAAGCTGTCTAATTTTTACGTGAGATCCGATAAAGCAATATTTAAAAAATATTATTTTGTTATACATACCTTTTTTACTTTTTGCACCAATTTTCAGTTTACATGGCCAACTTATGTGCGTCGTTGTTGTTTTCATGAGCTGGAAAAATATTTCCAAAATATGAATTAAATTCGTTTTACTAGATCGTATTACATTATGGCACTTACATTTTCAAAAAATTCTTCAGCACTGTTAACACCTTCAGTTGAAGTTTCAGCTAAAATAATAAAAAATATAAACACAGAAACATTTGTAATTTCATAATCATTTCTTATCAATATTTCTATTTCACATACACACACTACGATAGCAAATGTTTATAATGCATCAGACTTTTATTCATTTAAACTTATACTCACTCTTTATCATATTCTCCAGTTTTTGACGATCAACTTTAAATCGCTCAGTATGCAAATCTTCTAAATTTGCAATACCCAATTTGCCGGCGATTGTACGAAGATCACTCCAATCACTGTCAACTGATGAAATTTCACTTTGGCTTTCACTGGGTGGTCCGCCTGTACCCGAGTACAGAATTTTGTTGAATGGTGCTGGTTGGCATGGTGTCATCATATTGTTGTTCGTTAGTGTATGTTTAGCAACCTAAAATGAAAATTTCCAGGATTTGATTTATTTTATGTGTTTTGACTAATAGTTTGCTAATCTAAAAGTTATTTAGTGGAATCCAGCGTAAGTTACATTTTAATATTTTTTGTTGCGTCCATAGTTACAATTCTAAGCATATTTCTTAGCAGAGACGTTATTGAATACGCCCCTAAATTGTTTTGGAGTTTGATAAATTTCTCAATGAAATATTTTATTAATGTCATGTTGCGTTCTACTGAAGATATAAATAAAGTGATATGTGATTGACAGCATGCTCATAAAAATTAAGATACTGCATTTACTTAATAATATGAAACCGTCACATTTACCTTAACGAAATAGATAAATATATATATATATATATATATATATATATATATATATATATATATATATATAGATATGTATATATATATATATATATATATATATATATATATATATATAATTATATAAATATATATATACATATATATATATATATATATATATATATATATATACATATATATATATATATATATATATATATATATATATATATATATATCTATATATATATATATATATATATATATATATATATATATATATATATATATATATATATATAAATATATATATAAATAAATATATATATATATATATATATATATATATATATATATATATATATATATATATATTTATATGCATATCTTCTTCTTCTTCTTAGCACTACAGCCCCTTTCGGGCCTTCGCTTCCTGCAAACAGCGCCTCCAACTGTCTCGGTCCGTTGACGGCGTCTTCCAATTCCGAAATCCGAGCAGCGATGAACTGTCTTCGTCGACCGTGTCAGACCAGCGTTTCCTCGGTTTCCCCACTGGCCGACGGCCTTCAGTTCTCCCAATGAATATCTTCTTGGGTATCCGTTGTTCACCCATACGATTCACGTGTCCAGCCCATTGCAGCTTCCGCACTCTTACATATAATTATATAAATATATATATATATATATATATATATATATATATATATATATATATATATATATATATATATATATATATATATATATATATGAATATATATATGAATATATATATAAATTTATATATATATATATATATATATATATATATATATATATATATATATATATATACATATCTTCTTCTTCTCAGCACTACAGCCCCTTTCGGGCCTTCGCTTCCTGCAAACAGCGCCTCCAACTGTCTCGGTCCGTTGACGGCGTCTTCCAATTCCGTAATCCGAGCAGCGATGAACTGTCTTTGTCGACCGTGTCAGACCAGCGTTTCCTCGGTTTCCCCACTGGCCGACGGCCTTCAGTTCTCCCAATGAATACTTTCTTGGGTATCCGTTGTTCACCCACACGATTCACGTGTCCAGCCCATTGCAGCTTCCGCACTCTTACAATCCTGGAGACCTCCGGTTCGTCAAATATTTCATAAAGCTCATGGTTGTATCGAATTCGCCATTGGTCCCCGTCAAGCTTCGCTCCGATTATTCACCTCAGGAGCCGTCGCTCAAAGGCGTTCAATATATTTGCGGATGCTCCAGTTAGGGTTCATGTTTCGCACCCATAGCATAACACAGGTCTTATTACAGATTTGTGTACTTGGACCTTTGTTTTCCTGTGTATGCAGCTGGTCTTCAAGATCTCAATACTGAATAAAATATTTCGTATTTCGTCTCTTTTATTGCCAGTTTTCGTTATTTTGGCGCCTAAATATTCAAATTCGTTAACATTCCCGGTACTGTATTCACCAAATGTGACATTTTGTGTATTTGAAGAATTTTCCCTCGACTGCGTCATGAACCTTGTTTTATTTTCGTTGATTTGTAGCTCGACTAGTGTTGCTTTGCTGTCGAGTTTCAGGAAGAGTCCTTTGGCAGTTGTTAATGACCGTGACAGAATGTTGATGTCGTCCGCATAGGCCACTACTTGTATAGTAATGTACGTTGCGTGCCGGCAGGTAGCTTCCGTATGATGTATTCCAGAGCCAAATTGAATAGCAATGGGGCCAGCCCATCTCCCTGGTTTAGTCCGATATTTGTGCCCAAGACATCGGTGAGTTGGTTATTGATGCGGACTTGGGAGGTTTCCGACGTCATTGTCATTTTGGTAAGACGTACTGATTTGGCTGGGATGCCAAAAACAAGCATTATTTGGTACGTTGTGATCAATACTGTCGTATGCTTGCTTGAAGTCAACGAAAATTTGGTGTACGTCTATGTTTAACTCCCAGCATTTTTCAAGTACCTGGTTGACTGTGAACAGGTCTGTTGTTGATCAACCTGCCCTAAAACCACCTTCATACTACCCAATAATACTGTTGGCGTATGATACGATTTTATTTTTTAAGATTTTAGAAAATATTTGTTGCGCCGTACAAAGTAGTGATAAGCTTCTATAATTTTTGCACTGTAGCTTGTCATCTTTTTTGTGGATAGGGAATATAACTGATTGGCTCCACTCTTTCGGCATATGTTCTTGTTGCCGAATATATACATATATTCGTATATATATATATATATATATATATATATATATATATATATATATATATATATATATATATATAAATATGTATATATATATATATATATATATATATATATATATATATATATATATATATAATATACATATATATTTATATATATATATATATATATATATATATATATATATATATATATATATCTACATACATACTACTTTGACCAAAAAATTAGGTGACATTTGAATTTAAACTGCCCGCGTCGGAGGATTTAAAAAATTATTATTTTAAGGTTGGTGGTACTGTCAGTGACATTTATGTCAAATTTACATGTCAAAATATTCATTCGTATTTGAGATAAGCGTCGTTTCCAAGATTGCCTTCAGTTCCGTCTTCGCTGCAGTTTGAATCTCGTCTATCGTATCAAAACGGTGTCCCCGGAGCGGTCTTTTGAGCTTGCTGAACAGCCAGAAGTTGCGCGGCGCTAGATCAGGTGAATACGATGGTTTCGGAACGATATGGGCTGAGTTTTTGGCGAAATGATCACGAATTACGAGTGCAGTATGGGATGGTGCATTATCGTGGTGTAAAAACCAAGAATTGTCTTTCCACAATTCCGGCCTTTTAGGCGGGCTGTTGACTATTTAGCCCGGCGGAAGGAATTCATAATGCATCACACCACGATAATCGAAGTAGAGAAGAGGCTAATAGTCGCCCAGGACGCTCTTCGTCTTCGACACGTTCACGGCCGGCTTGCAGCTCACTATACCACTTGTAAACATTTTTTTTAGACAAAGCCTCATCACAAAAGGCTTTCTGCATCATCCTTAACGTATCTGCACCAGAAAATTGATTCCACAAACATAATTTAATGCAAATTCGACAAATTTCAACATCGCAAAAGACGAAAGACTCACTTTTATCAGCTCACAAAACGACGCGTATCTCAAACACTAATGAATATTTTGACATGTGAATTTGAAATAGATGTCACTGACAGTACTAACAACCTCAAAGAAAAATAATTGTCCAAATCCTTCGACGCGCGCAGGTTAAATTCAAAGGTCACCTTATTTTTTGGAGAAAGTAGTATATATCTATAAACGGGGCTTTCCAATAAGAGGTGTTATTTTGATATTAAAAGAAAAATACCATTTTTAAACATAAATGATCGGACGTCTATTTTATTATAAAGGTAAAAGTATGCCGTTAATAGTTAAAAAATAACATCAGGCAAATGACCATCACAATCACGTTTACAGGCCCATATCCTTTTCATGAAATTTCCCATAACCAAATCGCAAAGTGGCTGCCCTCTGTCTTGGATAGCCTCACGAATTCCATCTTTGAGGTCTTGAATTGAAGCTGGGCTGTTGGCGTAGATCTTTTCTTTAATGCGACTCCAAAGGAAGAAGTCAAAAGATGTTAAATCACAAGATCTCGGTGGCCAATTGTGATCACCTCTTCGAGAGATAGCACGGTCCGGAAACTTTCCCGTTAAAGATCAATGGTTTCGTTGCTTGTGTGGCACGAAGCGCCGTCTTGTTTTCAGATCAATACCATCCGATTCCGGCCACAAAAAATCATTAATCATCTCTCGATAGCGCAATCCATTCACCGTGACTATTGCTCCAGTCTCATTTTCAAAAAAGTAAGGTCCAATGACTCCGCCGAACCAGAAACCGCACCAAACAGTCACACGTTGAGGATAGAGACGCTTTTCAACAATAACTCTTGGGTTTTCCCAGCCCCAGGTGCGACAATTTTGCTTTGTGACGAAGCCACCCAGTTTGAAATGAGCCTCATCACTCAAGATGATTTTTCGATGGAATTCCGGATCATTTTCATCCATTTCAAGGACCCAATAAACAAAGACACGACATTGTTGATGATCGGGCGGCTTGAGTTCTTCTGTTAACTGAACTTTATAAGCCTTAGGACCCAAATCTTTTTGCAAAATACGGTGTAATGACGTTTGTGGAATACTTAATTCTAAAGAACGATGAGGAATGGACAAACCTGGGTTTTCTTCAACACTTTTGGCTACTGCAGCAATATTCTCGGCTGTTCTTGGGGGACTACATGGGTTTTATTCTTCACATTACTAAGTTGTCCCAACAGCTAGAATTTTTCCACCAATTTCTGTATTGCGGTCCGACAAGGTGCTTCACGACGACCCAAAAATGTTCGAGTTTTGACTAATGTTCACGATTTTTATAGTGAATTTTAATAATTCCAATGCATTGTTGAAGCGTGTATCGTTCTCTTTTTAATAATGGCGTAGTTTTTACTTGCCAAATATAAAAAAAAGGCAGCTTCAAAATTCACATCTATCTATATTTTCCAATAAGAGGTGTTATATATATATATATATATATATATATATATATATATATATATATATATATATATATATATATACGAGTATACGAGGTGTGTTCAAAAAATATCGCGAATTTTGTTTTTTTTTTCAAAAATTATTTATTTATTCATGAATATCTATTTCGTCCCCTTCAAAGTAATCCCCATGAGATATCATACACTTGTGCCAACGGTTTTTCCAATCTTCGAAGCACTTCAAAAAATCATTTTTTTTAATCTTGTTCAGCTCCTCCTTCGATGCCGTCTTTATCTCGTCAAGCGTAGCGTAACGTCGTCCTTTCATGGGCCTCTTCAGTTTAGGAAACAAGAATAAGTCACAGGGGGCCAGGTCTGGGGAATACGGTGGCTGCGGCACCATTAGTGTGTTGTTTTTGGCCAAAAAGTCGCGCACAAGTAACGATGTGTGAGCAGGGGCGTTATCGTGGTGCAAAAGCCAATTTTTGTTCTCCCACAAATCCGGGCGTTTCTGGCGGATTGCTTCGCGCAAATTGCGCATAACTTGCAGGTAATATTCCTTATTGACCGTTCTTCCCTGTGGCAAGAACTCATGATGCACCACGCCCCTGCAATCGAAGAAAACTGTCAGCAAAACATTCACATTCGACCGAACTTGGCGCGCTTTTTTCGGTCTTGGTTCATGCGGCAGCTTCCATTGAGATGATTGAGCTTTGGTTTCCACGTCATAACCATAAACCCACGATTCGTCACCAGTTATGATCCTCTGGAGCAAATTCGGTTCGTCGCGGACAGAGTTTAACATCTCATTAGCAATGTTCATGCGTTGCTGTTTTTGGTCGCAATTGAGCAATTTTGGTACGAATTTCGCGGCGACCCGTCTCATGCCCAAATCGTTGATAAAAATCGAATAGCACGAGCCAATCGATATGTTTAGGTCCTCAGCAACTTCTCTTACGGTGATTCGACGATTGGCCGATAACATTTTCTCCACTTCATTAATTTTTTCGTCTGTTGTTGAAGTGCTCGGGCGTCCGGCACGCTCTTCGTCGTTCACATCTTCTCGGCCTTCTAAAAACATTTTGTACCACCGATAAACGTTGCTTCGGTCCAAGGTAGCTTCTCCGTATGCCACAGTCAACATTCGGAATGCATCCGCGCACTTAATTTCGTTTTTCACACAAAATTTGATACACGTTCTTTGATCCATTTTTTTGAATAAGTAAAAATCGAAGACGATTGAAAACACGTGCAAGTAAAGCAGCTATCACCAATCAAGTGAACATTCAAAATGGCTGAGCTTGTCGGCATAAGTGACAGACATGAGTACCAACATAACGCCACAAAAAAATCGAAATTCGAATATACGTAACCCGCGAAAATTCAAAATTCGTGATACTTTTTGAACACACCTCGTATATATATATATATATATATATATATATATATATATATATATATATATATATATATATATATATATATATATAAAGGGTTTTCCAATAATAGATGTTATATATATATATATATATATATATATATACATACATATATATATATATATATATATATATATATATATATATATATATATATATATATATATATATATATATATATATATATATATATATATATATATGTGTGTGTA
Source organism: Odontomyia ornata (assembly GCA_963969285.1). Classification (NCBI taxonomy): domain Eukaryota; kingdom Metazoa; phylum Arthropoda; class Insecta; order Diptera; family Stratiomyidae; genus Odontomyia; species Odontomyia ornata. Next base: position 272,229,159 of record OZ017740.1, read on the forward strand.
TTTGTTGGGTTGTTCGATAATTAATGTAATAATAACAAATAGCAGCTAAAAATATGAAGTCATAGATTTTTGACTTTTTGTTTCCCACCTGATACTGATAATTTTTTGCAGAATAGAAGAACTTTGTACAATTATCCATAATCTCAAGTTTAATCAAAACCCATTGGAAAATATGGCTATTAGAAAGCCACAAAAATCTTTAAAAATTGCATATTTGAACCGCTGCCATTTTGAAATCGCTCATAAATGATCACAAATGCAACAAAGTCTTCAAATCTGATTTCTTTCTATTTTAAATCTAAGTTTCAGACAAATTGAATTAAAACTGCGATTTTCAGAAGCCTTTCGAGCTTTAATTAGCCACCATTTTGTTGTATGTAGATATATATATATATATATATATATATATATATATATATATATATATATATATATATATATATATATATATATATATATATATATATATATGTATTTCTTGGGTTGTTCGATAATTAATGTTGTTTTTTTTCCATATGACTTGAACTGCATATTTCATGTAGTATTGATTGCGTGGCTGATATAGTATTGCATAATTTTTTAAAGATTAGACTTTAGACTTTCTTCAGTCAAAAATTGAGCGTCATTAGTGAACAACAAAGTGGTTCAAAGTAAACTTTAAAATCGACAATCAAAGAGAGCTTTATCGACATATTTTATTGTTTTACTTCCGAGAGGGCAAAAATGTGGTGCTAGCTGTGTGAAGTTTATGGTGAGGACTGCCTTATTGAACGCCAGTGTTAGCGTTGGTTTGCTCGGTTTTGTTTTGGAAATTCTAATGTTCAAGGTACACCACCTACTGGTTGCCCAACCACTCTGATGACGACAATATAAAGTCGTTAATCGAAACTTTCCGTCATATGAGAACTTAAGAGATAGCAAAAAAGCTCGACATATTGCACTTACTTGCACTTAAAACAGCTTGGTTGTGTTAAAAACTGGATGTTTGGGTTCCTCATGGATTCAAGGAGATCCACCCCACCAAACGCATTAACATGTGCGACTCTACTGAACCGTAAATAAAATGACCAATTCCTAGAAAGAATAATGATGGGTCGTGACAAATGGATTGTTTACGATAACGTAGTCTAAAAACAATCATGGGCCAAGCAAAATGAGCCCTCACGATCGAAATCTAAAGCCAATGATCACCCAAAGAAGATTGTGCTTTCTGTGTGGTGGGATTACAAGGGTATAGTCCAGTGCTTCCAAGAAACCAAACTATTGATTATCGTAAACTATCGAAATTGAACGTAGAAACCAAAAAAAAATAAAAAAATTGCCCTAAACTAACCAATCGCAAAGGCATGATGTTCCATCATGAAAACGCTAGACTCGACACATATTTAATAACACAGCGAAAATTAATGGAGCTCAATTGGGAACTGATGCCACATACACCCTATAGCATCGTTAATTTGTGTTGACGTTTTCGATTTCAAAGTTGTCCATTTTTTTCTTGAACTTTACTTCCCTGTAGTCTTTTGGACTTTTTATCGACTTACTTAAAGTAAATTAATTGTATTGTATTTTTCTCGGTTATGCTTTTATATTTAAGTCGTAGACCTCGTATTTATATTAATAAATTCTACCTTCTTAAATAATATTTAAACTATACTTATAACTACTTAAGTTCACATTTTAAAAGAAAGAATAAATTTTTAAGCCTTGCCACAAACCCTTTTTTCTAATACAATCTTACTTTTTAGTAACCTATGGTTTTTTTCAAAATTAGTAGAATGTGAATTCAAAAATAGAAATGATTGAATTTGATTTTTTGTACGTGTGTTAGCTCACTACTCCGTGAATTTGTTCACAATAAACTTAATAAAAAATGCACTCAAAAATGCACTCAAAAATAATATATTTAGGGGTTTGAACACCAGACTGTCAATAAGCTGTATTTTGTTTTATTATGAATGGATTATCTGGAATTGTGATAAAGATGCCATTTGATAAAATGTTCAAAAATGTAAAATGCCAAAACTCCCATTTTTGAAAAAACATACTTGAGTATAGTAAAGATAGCCAAATATTCTATTCACGAATACCTTATTGGTGACCCCAAAGTCCATTGTAAGTGGGAAACACTTCAGCAACTGAAACGAGGCACGGAAGTGGCGTCGTTGAATGGGTCCTAGAATTCATTCTGTTTCTTAGTTTTCATAAATCAAGTGAGTGGAAAGCTCAAAAGTGCAGTTCGCCGACCGTTTTGAACTTCCATTTGGAAAGTCAAATACTCTCAACAGGACGACTCGCGTCACTGCAACACTTCAACTTGAGCATCTCCTCACTGAGCCAAGAATTCCCTCCAGTCAGGAAAAACAAGAAGTATCAAAGAGATATTACAGTGCCCGTCTTAAGTGAAAATGCTGCATGCAGCCGCAAAACGGTCCCGACCAATCAACCAACTTCAGTCGCATCATCTACATCTCAGTGTCCGTTTGGAAAAGTGCAATGGAGTGATTTAAACCCCGATCTCGTCACAAACAAACTAACTAGCTTGTTCATTAACCACTGTTGAATGCATCAGTCAACATAACGATAAACAATTTCCTTTTTAACAGTTCATTCTATAAAGGCTGCTTTTTAAGATAAATTTCTCGAGAGAAACTCACCTGAAAATTGCATTCAGGGTTCCTAATGATGGGAAACTAAATGCCGAGAAATGCCAATAACTCCAAATACACCTATAGCTCTGCTACTCAATCCTACTTATACCCTCCTCCTTTGTGGTGAATTATGGGAATGAATGTAACAACCATGCCGAAGGAGTGGAGGTTGGACAATAAGCTAACTTCCCAACCCTGTAAAGTTTTGCATTGTTTCTAAACCTGCAACAAGGCCTCGGAGTGGATTGCACACAACTGTGAACAGGACTATAACATTGGAATGTCAGTTTGCTGCACTACCCTGGCCCTATTAAAGACCTTTTACAACAGGCCAGTCAATATCAATTAAACATACTGGCAATCCAGGAAACGAATTGGACTGAAAGTGAAATTCAAGATATAAGACCCCACACAATATTCAAAAGTGGGAAGTCTGCTGGAAAGCGAGAGTTCAAATCACAACATATGAGCAGTTGTATGCGGTCCGTATAAAAAGGAAATTCTATAAAATTTGGCTGATTAATGTACACGTCCTGACCGAAGGAAAGGACGAGGAAATGAAGGAAATGTTCCACAATCATTTGGACAGACTAGTCAACTTATTGCCTACAGTCGACACAAATATAATTTTGGGTGAATACAACGCTAATGTTGGCAATAAGCTTTCTCATCCGTGAACGATTGAAGGATAAAGCCTCCATGATGAAACAAATGACAACGGCAAGCGCCTGATTGACTTGGCATGTGCAGAAATCTAGTTATATGTTCCACCTGCTTCCCACATCGACGCATTCATAAAATGACCTAGGTATAACTGGATGGCAATACACAAAATCAAATCGACCTTGTTCCGATCCAACAACGTTAGGCCTTGAGCATACTTGACGTACGTACATACCGAAGACATCAAAAGGCTCCAAACGGCATCTCTAGCAAAAAATTTCATGCAGACCCTCGACAAACAGTTAGTTTCCATCCTGTCGTATAAAGAAATGATTGGTTCGATTATGAGTGCAGAATGAACTAGACAAAAAGAATCAGGCGTGCAAAGAAAATGAAGGTAGGAAAACCAGGACGACGAGAGAGCAATATGAAAATCTCAGCAGAGTAGCGAATAAAATAATTATAATTGAGAAAAAAAATACACAATGACGATCATTTGAGAAGTTTCGATGTCAGTTAAGTAGTTAAAAGCCTGAAATTTGGTTATCAGCCCAAGACCATGCTCTGTCGTGATGACATCGGCAATATTATCGCTGATGAAACCAGGATATAGGAAAAATGAGAACCATTTTTCAATAACCTCCATAGCCCTCGGTACAGTTCCAGAGCATCGCAACTTATACATATTCCTGGAGAGCTTCCATTGGCCGCAAATACTCTGGATGAAATTTGTTTCACCATCAAAGCCCAAAAGATTAATAGAGTACCAGGCTCCGATGAAATGAGCTCATCAAATATGGTGGCAGCATTGTTCATAAAGCTAACCACAAAGTCAACCAGCACATTTGGCAACAAGAACATATGCCAAATGAGTGTAGCCAATCAATTTTGTTTCCTATCCACAAATAAGGTGACAAGCTACAGTGCGAAAATTATGGAGGCATATCACTACTTTGTACGGCACACAAAATATTTTCAAATATCTTAGAAAATTAAATTGGATCATGCGCTAGCAGTATTGTTGGGAAGTATCAAGGTAGTTTTAGAGCAGGTAGATTGACAACAGACCAATCAAGCAGGTACTTGAAAAATTCTAAGAGGTCAACATAGATGTACAATAAATATTCGTTGACTTCAAGCCAGCATACGACAGTATTGATCGTAACGTACTGTACCAAATAATGCTTTTCCTTGACATCCCAGCCAAATAAGTCCGTCTCACTAAATTACAAAGACGTCGGAAACCTCCCAAGTCCGCATCAATAACCAACTCACCGACGCCTTTGACATAAATATCGGACTGAAGCAGGGAGATGGGCTGATCCTATTGCTATTTAATTGGCTCTGGAATATGTCAGCAGAAAGCTACCTGTCGATACAAGCAGTAAGTTATTATGCAAGTCAAGCCAAGTTGCAGCCTATGCGGATGACATCAATATATTATCACGGTCGATCACAAACACCATAGAACTCTTCCTGAAACTCACCAGCAAAGCAAAACTAGTAGGGCTTCAAATCAATGAGAATAAAACAAACCTCATAATGCAGTCAAGAAAATATGCATCAAGCACGCAAAATATCACACTTGGCGAATACACTATGGAAAATGTGGAAGAAATTGTATATCTGGGCACCAAAATAATGAGAACCGGTAATAAAAGAAATGGAAATATACAAAAAAATACAGCTCGGAAATAAAATATTTTATTCAGTTTTGACGATTTTGAAGACCAGCCGCATACACAGAAAAACAAAACAAATCTGTGATAACACCTCTGCTATGCTATGGGTATGAAACATGAACCCTAAGCCAAGCATCCGCGAACATATTGAACACCTTCGAAAGACGAATCCTGAGGCAAATAATCGGTGAATTCGAAACAAAAAAGAACTATATGAAATTTTTGACGAGCCGGAGGTCTCAACGACTGTAAGGCTGTGAAAACAGCAATAAGATGGTTACATGAATCATATAGACGATCAACGAGTACCCAAAAAGGTATTCGTTGGGAGAACTGAAAGCTGGAGATCAGTGAGGAAACCGAGGAAATGCTGGTGTGACTCAGTTGACGAAGACAGCTCATCACTGCTCGGTTTCGAGATTGGGGAAGTGGTCAACGGACCGAGACAGTTGGAGGCGCTGTTTGCAGGAAGCGAAGGCCCGAGAGGGGTTGTAGCGCTTCGAAGAAGAAGAAGGATATATGCCGTGAGGCACTTTCCAGCTTGGGGATCCCGCCTCCAGCGGGATGGGAGAGGGAAAGAGGAATAGATAGATAGGTGATCCCCCAGCCCTAGCATTTCCTACTGCTGTGAGGTAAATTTCTGGAGAGAAATTTACCTATATATATATATATATATATATATATATATATATATATATATATATATATATATATACGAGTATATATATATATATATATATATATATATATATATATATATATATATATATATATATATATATATATATATATATATATAGATGTGATATAACGAAGAGTGTGACCACGCTAGAGGCCGCGATTTCTCTCAAATTTTTAACCAAACTTTTGGAAAAGGTGTATTGGGTAGGAATCGTATAAAAATTTTTTAACCAGCTACATCGGATGAGCAAAAACAAAATGGCTGACATTTTTGACGAAAAATCATTATTTCTGTTCTGACTAAAGTATTGCTCCGATTCGGACGGAATTCGGTACAGAGGTGCATTCAACTGTGTGATGAATCTCAGAATAAAAAATCCAAAGTAGGACCGTCTGAAATAAAACGGAGGCTGCGCAAAGGTTGAAAAACGTGCAAAAATTTGTTGTTATAGTTGGGACCACAACTTTCGACCGATGTTGATGAAACTCAGAAGTTTGATAAAAAAGGTAAGTATCTAAGGAATTTTGAAGAAAAAATAGAATTCAGGTCTTAAAAAACAAAATGGCGGCTAATTAAAGCTCGAAAGGCTTCAAAAATCGCAGTTTTAATTCGATTTGCCTGAAGCTTAGATTCAAAATAGGTAGAAGTCAGATTTGAAGACTTTGTTGTTTTTGTGATCATTTATGAGCAATTTCAAAAGGGCAGCGGTTCAAATATGCAATTTTTAAAGATTTTTGTGGCCCTCTAGCAGCCATATTTTTCAATGGATTTTGATTAAACTTGAGATTATGGATAATTGTACAAAGTTCTTCTATTTTGCAAAAAATGACCAGTATCAGGTGGGAAACAAAAAGTCAAAAATCTAAAACTTCATATTTTTAACTGCTATTTTCACTAAGAATTGATTACTTTTGCCCTGTCTAGAGTGAAAATCCAATTTGAACGGGATTTCGCACATTGATTGATAAGACCATATGACACAAACATTTAAAAAAATTCAAAATGAAATGCATTTATCCAAAATGGCGGCAAAATGGCTGGAATGATGAATATTGTTCATGGAAACGTTTTTAATGGCTTAACTTGGAACTATCTTTACAAAAGACCATTGTTAAGGTTATTGTAAAATATTTTCCCAGTACCTTACGAAAATTGGGACCTGTTTGTCCGTCTGTGCGTCCATGCGTCACAGCATGTTTTCTCGCAAACCACATGAGCTAGAGAAGTGGAATTTTCTGCGTAGGTCAAAAGTTGTTCCCTCTCAAAAGTTGCACCGCAAAAATAAATATTTTAATGTGTTTAAGGGGGATGCTCCTACAAAGGAGTGACGCTTAAATATTTTTTCCTTACCAAAGTTAGGCAATGTCAAATAAAAGGCTTTGGTGAGAACTTTTCAAAACAGGTCCCAAACAAAAGGCATTTGCAACGAGGGGTGCAAGGTGAGGGGAAATGTACGAAATTTGTGTCCTGCCTCCTCGCGATTGAACATCTTTGGACAGAAAAATCTGACATAAAATCACGAAAGTGGTTCTTTATGTGTACAAGGCCAACAAATACATCAGAAGTTAAAGTTAGATCAACTTTGTTAATAATAAAAAATTTTATAAATTTTAGGTTTTTATCTATAAAATCGAAGGATGTTTTTTAAATTTGCCATAAATTTGTAGCTCGAATGTAAAACGCATCTTTTCTGAAAGTTTCTTAAAAATCAAGCCGAAAACAGCTAAGTTACAGATGATTGATGAAAATTTTAAAAATAAATTTAAACATTGACATGCATTGCGAACATCTTTTATTAGCGTCTCTTCATTTTATCAAAATTTCCACCCTCTATTGTAAGTGTGATTTTTTCATTTTGTAGGTATTGATTTGTTTGTTGATCATTTTTCATATCTACTAAGTTTATAAAATTTGCTACCTTCAAAAAATTATCGGGACTTGCAATAAGGTTCTAGAATCGGGTTTCCACTCAAGCAGTCTGCATCAAATTACCTCATTCTTCATCAATGCTAGCCTTGATGCACATATCTTCTCATGGTTTATGATCTGAGTATACTGTAAATTCTTTTCCCATAAACCAGTGTTGCCTATATTTCACTGTTTCTTTTATTGCGAGACAGTTTAGATATGTTGCTAATTTATCCTTTTGAGCTGCAGTTAATTTTTTCAAAATAAAAGCAACTGGTTCTCCATTTTCATCTTTTTGCTTTAATATTGTCCCCCTTTCTTTAACGTTATTGTAGATCAGTGAAATTGTTTATTGGTAGTTCAGCATAAAAAATGTTCAGAATTTGTTTGAACATAGCTATGACTTTATTTCATCAAATGATTCTTGACACTGATTTCTGGACCTACCTTTAATCCAAATAGAAGGCAAGTCCATTGAAAAGTGCCTCCTTGTGTTCCAATCGTAGGTGCTTTGCAATTTACGATTTGCACCAGCAACTCCTCAATCAATGGAAATGTTTGTGATTTCTTTTTTATTCTCTGAAGTCTACAGGTATATATAGCCTTGATTATTTTTCATCTGCTTTTAGGTAAATTTCTCCAGAATAATTTACATATTGCGGAGAGTACCTTATATATATATATATATATATATATATATATATATATATATATATATATATATATATATATATATATATATATATATATATATATGTGTGTATATATATATATATGTGTGTATATATATATATATATATATATATATATATATATATATATATGTGTGTGTGTGTATATATATATATATATATATATATATATATATATATATATATATATATATATATATATATATATATATATGTATATATATATATATATGTATATATATATATATATACATTAATATATATATATATATATATATATATATATGTATATATATGTATATATATACAGGGTGCGGCAGCATAACTTCCTTTTTTCAAAATTCAACGAAACAAATTTTCAGCGGTACTTGTTTTTTACGCATGATAGCGACTAACCAAGGGATGAGCAAAACTTTAAAATCACCTCTCTCGAATGAGACTACTAGCGCCGCGCTATAACAGTTAGCACTTTAAGGGCGGGCATTTCAAAAAAGGCAGTTATGCTGCCGCACCCTGTATATATATATATATATATATATATATATATATATATATATATATGTGTGTGTGTGTATATATATATATATATATATATATATATATATATATATATATATATATATATATATATATATATATATATATATATATATATAAATGTCAGAATCCACCGCCGCGTACGGACGTGTATTGAAATTGCTCCGCAATTCAATTTGTAATGTTGATTATGTTCTTAATATTGAATGTGTTTAATTTAATTCTTTAAACAGTGAATCATATTTTTCCCAGTGACCCATTAAACTGTATAAGAAACTAAATCCATTGAAATACGAGTATATTGTGTTAATTATTAATTGCGTCGAATGTTAGCCGCTTATTGAATTCGTTCATCAATAAACTCAAATGTGATAAATGTGCACCGAAAACAGCAATTACGAGAAGTTTTTCATTCAAGGTGCACCATCAGCTGCTGATGAGGCTTGGGTTCTTCGTTTTGTTCGGGACGAGTTTTGCATTAGTGACTGCTATGTCGAATCTCTCCTTAGAAAGAAAAAAAACCAATCGACCAACGTTCAAACTTCACATTCCAACGCAGTATGCTTGGTTGTTCAGCAATCATCAGGGAGAAATTACATATCTATCATGGAATGGCATCAAGTTCTTCAAGTGGCGTTACCAGAAAAATGTGAAGAAAAGTAGTGAGCAAAGTATTAAAAATAAGCTTAATTCTAATATAAAATGTAAACCCTCACCTTTGAGCAATATTTCTTTATCCAACAAATCCATCAACAAATCGCTTGTGGCTCAAAGTAACAAAATAGATAAAAATTCCGAAATTCAACAAAAAGTCATCACAACTAATAATTTAAACCCTAAAACCACCCATAGCTTCCCACATATAAAATTTGTACGCGGTGATGACCAAAAGCCATCTTCTTCTGGATATGTTAATATACCAGAAGCTCCACCTGTTGAATCAGCAATGACGCAAACAGTATTTGATCCGCTAGTACCTCCTAGAGTTAAGGCCACGATCAACTTTCAATGTGATCTAGAGAGTAAATACCTTATATCACGTTTGCGAGACCCCAACATTTATAATGATGTTATAATGGATTAAAGTTTACCTTGTGTTGGTAAAATTGCATGCAAGTTCAAGTTTTTGTTTACCATACATACGCACTTTTAGTCTAATTCTCTCTACTCCATAAGTACCGTAAGTAAGAAAATTTGTTCTTATTGCAGCTGCTATTTAGTAGATATGCTCTGGCACAGGTCAATCTAGAGGAGGTGGAGTTCTAATTGCTATAAAAAATTTCCTATCATGTGAAGTAGTTCCAACTGCATCCTCTAAAGACTTCGAACATATATTTGTGCGAGTTATCCTTGGTCATGTGTTTTTATACATCGGTGTAGTGTATATACCTCCCAATTCTGACGAAACTAATTACTACGACTTCTTTGAGGTAGCTTTTTCAGTCATGTCATCCCTTAATGAAAATGATAGAATCATCATTTTAGGTGACTTCAATCGTCCTCACTTATCCTTTGTTGTTGACGAAAATGAAAAATATCTCCTTCCTTTGAACCTTAAAGACTCCGTTGACAATAAATTAGTCAATACATTTATGGCAATGGTTTGCAGCAAACTGCTCCAACCCCAAACCCAAATGGCAACTGGTTAGATTTAATTTTCATGAATTTTGTTGACGAAGTAGTAATATGTCCAACGACTGACGAAAAAAACCTGTTTTCTAATACTAAACATCATAGAGCTTTTTCTGTTGAGCTTTCTACGTCTGATCTGAAAACATCGAATCTATACAATGATGAAATTGTATATGACTTTAAAAATGCAGACTATGTAGGTATTAGAGCCTATTTAGAAACTATAGAACGGATAGAAACTCTTTCAATGATAGACGTAGATGATGCAGTATCATCATTCTATTAGATATTATTTTACGCCGTTGAAAATTTCGTCCCTAAAATAAAGAAAATAAATAAGAAATCTGAACCATGGCTAGATAGAGAGCTTAGACAATCACGAAATCATATAAATAAACTCTACAAGATTTAAAAAAAAAAGTCCAAACCCAAACGAACAAATCGATCTCTACGTTAATATAACAGGAGAAAATATAATGCGTGACTCTAAGAAATTCTATGATTTTGTAAATACTAAAAGAAAATCGTCTGGGTATCCAGCAACAACGACTAAGGGAGAAACTACTTCCTCTGATTGTAAAACAATTTGTGATATGTTTGCTGAATACTTCCAGGAAGTTTTTCTGCCTGCTAGCTCACCGGTACACCATCAGACGCAAATACCTCATAATGGTGGTATTGCAGAAATAACTCTTACTTTAGAAAAAATCCATAAAGCCATTAACGATCTGGGCCTGAATAAAGGCCCTGGTCCAGACCATATTCCTCCATCTTTTTTATTTCAGTGTCTAACACAGGTATCCAAACCGCTGCACATAATTTTTAATAAATCTCTCTCATCAGGTGTCTTTCCGACTGTGCGGAAGTTATCCAACCTTACACCCAGCCACAAAAGTGGAGATAAAAAATCAGTGGAGAATTACAGAGGCATCGCACTACTATCCACTTTACCAAAACTATTTGAAAAAATGATACATGGTAGGCTCGCCACCTTTGTTGATCCATTCCTTAACGACAAGCAACATAGTTTCCGTAAAGGTCGCTCAACTGCCACTAATCTCATAATCATGGTTTCCGATGCTCTTAATGCCATGGAAAAAGTCCAGCAGGTTGATGCATTATACATTGATTTTAGTAAAGCTTTTGATCAAGTGAATCACTCCATTTTAATAACAAAATTGCAAAACTTTGGGATCTCTGGGTCTCTTCTGAATTGGCTTATATCCTACCTTTCTCATCGCACTCAAACTGTAAAATTTCAGGGTTACTATTCAAAGAAAATTGTAGCATCATCGGGTGTGCCACAAGGTAGTCACCTCGGACATATCCTGTTTAACATGTTCATATCTGATCTATCAAAGAACTGGCGGGTATACCACACCTATTGTATGCTGATGACCTAAAAATTTACCACGCTATTGGCTCACAAACTGAAGCGAGCTTTCTTCAAACTAAACTTTTTTGCCTTCAACAATGCCGTGAGATTAATAAACTTAAACTCAACGCAAGTAAATGTCAGGTCATAAGTTTTTCTCGCAAAAAAAACTTCGTTAGTAATGCCTACTTCCTTAATAATGTCGAACTGGTAGGAGTTGAGCATGTTAATGACCTTGGTGTCATCTTGGATCACAAGCTGCATTTTAATTTACATTATGATAAAATTTTAAGTGAAGGCTAATAAGCAGCTAGGCTTCATTAAAAGACGTGCGAAGGAGTTCAAGAATATATGGGTAACAAAATCTTTGTACACGGCCCTTGTTCGCCCAATCTTAGAATATGCGAGCATTGTCTGGGACCCTATCTTTGAAATACACTCAAATAGACTCGAGTCCATCCAGAAGCAGTTTGTACTATTTGCCTTAAGGGATCTTTACGATCCCAGTCAATCCTCAACCTTAACAGAATACTCGCAAAGGCTTAAGCAACTAAACATGACTTCTCTGTCATTAAGAAGACAAATCTCATCTTGCTGCTTCGCCTTTTTAAATATCGAAAAAGGTATTCAGATTGAATCACTCTCCACGAAGTTTAATTTTAATAATGCAACGAGGCAAACTAGGCATACTCCTTTTCTCAAAGTAACCCATCATAGAACTGTCTATGCAGATAGTGAGCCTATTAATAAATGCTGCAGAATCTTTAACAATGTGAAGGATTGCTATACACCAGGCATTTCGAAAGCCATTTTTAAAACAAACTTACTTAAAACCTTGAATCCTTAAATATCCTCTGTCCTGGAATTCCTTAGCCCCTTTCCCCCGAATTGTAATTGTTAAGAAAATAAAATGGAACTATAATGCAATGTAAATATTTTGTACCTTGTTTGGTTCATGAATAAATAAATAAATAAATAAATAAATATATATATATATATATATATATATATATATATATATATATATATATATATATATATATATATATATATATATATATGTATATATATATATATATGTATATATATATATATATATATATATATATATATATATATATATATATATATATTGTTACATGTACAAAGAATTCTGCGAGCTACTGTCGCAATTGTTTTCACAACAATGAAGAACACGAATTTACTCGAAACCACGAGAACCCAACAAGCATGAAGAACATCTGAAAGTGAGTCACTGCTCCATTCATTTGCAGTCGCTCGAATGTTCCCGCGAATTCGCCAATGGACGAGAACTGGGTTGAATGACTACAGACCCTATACAAAGGCGAGCTGAATGAATGGGGGGATCATCATTCATTCGACCGCGATAAGAACTGCGATAGTGTGTTTCGTAATAGTGAAGTGATTGAGAAGACAATAGCGATAAGAAATTTATGGACAAGTGTTAGAATTTTAATAGTGAAAATTAATATTAGTGAACGTGTTAAACTGATTATTGTGCATTTTTGTAATTAAATAAATTCTTTTAAGTTAAATTAAAAGACATTGCGTTTTCACTTTCCCGGAACGTTAAAATTATTGGCCGCGAACAGAAAACATGCGACAGTGGTGTCAAGAAGTGCGAAAGAAAAATTTTGAAAGTGAAAATTTGAACATTTTTATAGTGCACAATAGTAAAATTTAAAGAGACATTAAAAATGCCACGAAGCTTAAACTTAAAAATTAATGAATTGACCATGTCGGAGCTTAAGGAAGAGTTGGAACAGCGAAACCTGGCTACGCAAGGTACAAAGGCCACACTGATTGCACGCTTGCGTGACACGATCGAGTCGGAAGGCGTGAATCTGGATTCGGGTGAGTTCTCAGATGCGGAAAAAGGCGCAGAAGGTGGAGAAGTAGAAACACCAAAATTAAAGGAGCCAGAAAATGAGCTAATGCAAATGTTAATGCTGATGTCATCGAGTCTGACTGTGAAGCTAGATGAACAATCAGCGAAGCTGAATGAACAATCAGCGAAGCTGGACCAACAAGCGATCGAAATCAAGGCAGACATCAAGGCAGACATCACACAGAAGCTGGAGAAACAGTCAACCGAAATAAAAGCGGAGCTCGGTCATCTGAACAGACAAATTAAAGGCGTCGAGGAAAAGGTTGACCAGGTCGAGGAAAAGGTTTACCAGGTCGAGGAAAAGGTCAGCCAGGTCGAAGAAAGAATGAACCATGAGATGGAAAAAGTGAAAAAAGAATTGGAAGCAGCGAAGGCAGTAGTAACCACTTCACCAGCCCCGCTTATAACCGCAGCGCAAACCACATCCAGAAATGTGCAAGCACCAATATTCGACGGGCAAACGGTCTGGAGTATTTACAAGACCCAGTTTGAAGCCGCCGCAAGGGCAAATCACTGAAATGAGCAGGAACGAGCAACGGCACAGATTCTTGCTCTAAGAGGCCCAGCGGCCGAGCTTTTGCAGACGATCCCCGTTGAATTGCACTCAAACCCGAATGCTATAATGAATGCGCTCGACATGCGTTATGGAGACAATCATCTAAAGCAGATTTATTGGTCACAGCTAAGGCATCGGGTGCAGAAGTCTGGTGAAACCCTACAGCAGCTAGCTCAAGACATTGAGCGACTAGCACTTTTGGCTTACCCAGCCTACGACCCAGAACATCGAGATCACGTAGCAACAGAAGCATTCATCAGCGCACTAAAGGACCCGGAATTGCAACAAGCCGTGCGTTTAGCTCATAAGCAAACGGTTAAGGACGCATTGGCTTATAGTCTGAACTTTGAGGCAGCGAAAAATGTGACTCGTACCACTGCCCGGGTTCGTGAGGTAGTGACAGACGAGTGCAGGTGTGAGCGCGTGGAAATTGAGCGAGACCCGCATGTAAATGGTGCGCCTAGATGCTGGAATTGCGGAGAGAAGGGGCACCTGCAAAGAAGAAAACCGAGCTATTGTCCAGGGTATGCAGTTAGGAGGAGATCCAGACCGAGTCAGGAGCCCAGAATGGAAGCCCTTCAAACAGAGGGGTCGGGAAACATGTAAGAGCCAACTTCGTGGGGCAGAGGTTGGCTAGGAGGATCAACGTCCCCAGCACCACCATCACCGTGTCAAGATTACATAGTGGAGAAGCGGACTTATGCCTTCCGGGTCAAGTTTGCGGAGAACACTGCACCATAACAATCGACACTGGTGCAACCCGATCGATTATCCGACAAGACCTAGTTAGACAGCAACAACTTCACAAGGGCAGAATTTTCTCACTACGGACAGCTACGGGAGAAACTGCACCTGTTCATGGAGAGGTCAACCTCCAGATACAGTTGGGAGACCTTGTGTTCCGACACAATTTTCTGGTCGCAAACATTATGGATGACTGCATTCTCGGAATGGATTTTCTGCGACCACATGGAATCACGTTGGATTTGGGCAAACGTGTATTGAAACGGCAGAATGTCGAAATACTGATGGAGGATCCCAGCATCCCGATTCCCAAGATGAATGTAGTGGTATGTACTGACACTGATGTACCGAATTCTTCCGAAAGCATTGTATGGGCCAAGCTTGATGGTGATTCTGGAGACCACCGATCTTATCTGATAGAGCCAACGAAGACGTCCGCATTGCGCAGTTTGATTGTAGGACGAAGCCTTGTAAGATCTTTAAGGAACGGATATGTGCCGGTTAGAGTCCTTAACACCGCAGACTCATCCACGAGCATCAAAGCGGGAGAAGTCATCGGCAGCTGCCAGCCTGTTTCCACCATTACCTCTTTGGAAGCCACTCACGACCATCATTGGAAAAGGAGGCAAGACGCAGACAAAGCCCGGGAATTCACGTCTGCAATATTGAAGCAAGTCAAATTGCCAGTGCAGCTATTCAAACGAGCCTCTGATCTGGTCACCAAGTACAGTGACATCTTCTCAACAAGCCCGAATGACCAAGGCCGAACGAGTCTGGTAACTCACGTCATAGATACACAGGAAGCCAAGCCGATTCGACAAGCACCGGGACGTCTCCCTATAGTCAAACAAGGAGAAGTGAGTGCGCTGATCTCGGACATGGAAAAACAAGGCGTTATTGAACCTTCTGTCAGTCCATGGGCCGCGCCTGTAGTTCTAGTAAAGAAAAAGGATGGTAGCACTCGCTTTTGTGTCGACTATAGGCAGCTTAACGACGTCACTAAGAAAGATAGTTACCCGCTCCCACGCATCGATGACATTATAAACAGTTTAGCCGACGCAAAATGGTTTTCTACACTCGATCTCAAGAGTGGCTACTGGCAGGTAGAAATTGACAAGAAGGACCGAGAGAAGACCGCATTTTCAGTTGGGACCGGATTGTGGCAATTTGTGGTGATGCCGTTTGGGCTTTGCAATGCTCCAGCCACTTTCAAACGCTTGATGGAATACGTGCTACGTGGTCTAACCTGGAAAACCTGCATGGTGTACCTAGACGACATCATCGTCGTCGGGAGAACGTTCGAAGAGCATGTGCGGAACTTATAAGAGGTTTTCTCCAGACTGCGACTGGCGAATTTGAAACTTAGTCCCGACAAGTGTACTCTTTTTGCAGCTGAAGTAAAATACCTGGGACACGTCGTATCAGCAGAAGGGGTCAAAACAGACCCTGAGAAAATTGAAGCCGTGAAAAGCTGGCCAACACCAAACAACAAGCGCCAACTACGAAGTTTCCTGGGTCTGGCAACCTATTATCGAAGATTCGTCAAAGACTTTGCCAAAATAGCTAAGTTTCTCCATCAGCTAACCGAGAAAAATCGTCCGTATGTCTGTACGAACAATGCCAGACAGCCTTTGAGACCCTGAAGGAAAAGCTGTGTGAATCACCCGTGCTGGCGTATCCGAAACCCGGGAAAATGTTTGTAGTTGACACTGATGCAAGCAACGGCGGTATTGGAGCTGTACTCTCCCAGCAGATCAATGGCGAAGAAAGAGTCCTCTCGTATTACAGTCGAGTTCTTTCAAAAAGTGAGAGGAACTACTGTGTGACCAGGAAGGAGCTATTGGCTATAATAGAGGCCACCAAGCAGTTCCACAAATACCTACATGGCCAGAAATTTGTTCTTCGAACGGACCATGCATCGCTGAGATGGCTACTTAAGTTCAAAAACCCCAAGGGACAAGTTGCGAGATGGATCGAAAGATTGCAGTCATACGACTACGAAATTGTTCATCGAAAGGGCGGAGTTCATGGAAATGCTGACGCCCTATCTCGCCGCCCATGTCCAGCTAACTGCAAGCATTGCCGACGGATTGAGGAAAAGGAACCGCCCGTTGATCTGCGACTGATAACGGCCGAATTCGATGAAGGTTGGTCATCGGAGGAGATTCGAAATGCCCAGCTAGCCGATGAAGACATCGGACCG
Organism: Odontomyia ornata; assembly: GCA_963969285.1. Classification (NCBI taxonomy): domain Eukaryota; kingdom Metazoa; phylum Arthropoda; class Insecta; order Diptera; family Stratiomyidae; genus Odontomyia; species Odontomyia ornata. The sequence goes on from OZ017740.1 coordinate 272,246,393, forward strand.
TTGCTCGTATGGAAGGAGACGACTGGGCGACCTGAGTTGAAGGACGTTTCAACGCATGGCGCAACCCTGAAAAGCTATTGGGCGCAATGGAACTCCCTTCAGGTGGAGGGTGGCGTACTCAAGCGGAAATGGGAAACGGCGGATGGCAGCTTCTACACGATGCACACTATACTTCCCAAAAGCCGAATCCACGATGTGGTAAAGGAAATGCATGACGGATCCTCGGGAGGCCATCTTGGTGTTAACAAAACCTTAGCGAAATTGCGGGAAAGATTCTATTGGCTCCACGCCCGAGAAGACGTAGAGGACTGGTGTCGCAGATGCACAATTTGCACTTCCGTCAAAGGTCCAAAACGACGACTGAGAGGACAAACGCAAACCTATAACGTGGGGGTACCGTTTGAAAGAATTGCTGTTGACATCGCTGGACCCTTTCCTGAATCTGAATGGGGAAATCGATACACGCTGGTTGTAGCCGATTATTTCAGCAAGTGGCCCGAGGTCTACCCCATTCCCAACCAGGAAGCAACTACTGTAGCCGAACAGCTAGTGTTAAATTGGGTCAGTAGGTACGGCGTGCCTTGCGAACTACATTCGGATCAAGGCCGAAACTTTGAGTCACTAGTTTTTGGCGAAATGTGCGAGCTGCTCGGAATACGGAAAACGAGGACTACACTGCTGCATCCCCAATCCGATGGAATGGTCGAACGGTTCAACGGCACGCTCAATAAACATCTGGCCAAGATGGTTGACGAGAACCAAAGGGACTGGGACCGACATATCCCACTATTTTTGATGGGGTACAGAGCTGCCGAACACGCATCGACGGGCCAATCTCCAGCCAAAGTCATTTTTGGAAAGACTATTCGTTTGCCAGCCGATATAAAGTTCGGAACACCCCCTGAGAAACCCCAAACGATCTCGGAGTACGCAAATGAACTAAGGCAACGGTTGAACCAGATACATCGGACAGTGCGAAATCACCTCGGATCGGCTACTGACCGCATGAAGACCAGGTATGATCTCAAGGCAAACTCTACTGGCTTCCAGCAAGATGACTTGGTATGGCTATATAGCCCGCAATGGCGAAAGGGTAGGTCTCCAAAGTTGCAACATAATTGGGAGGGACCATACCGAGTTGCAAAGCGAATCAACGACGTCGTATATCGAATACAGGAACATCGTAAGCCAAGAGCCAAAATGAAAATCGTGCACCTGGACCGTCTTGCCCCATATTACATCCAAGGAGAATAGACTGCAACTGGCGACACATCTTTTCGGGTCGAAAAAGAACTGAGGTAGGGGCAGTGTTACATGTACAAATAATTCTGCGAGCTACTGTCGCAATTGTTTTCACAACAATGAAGAACACGAATTTACTCGAAACCAGGAGAACCCAACAAGCATGAAGAACATCTGAAAGTGAGTCACTGCTCCATTCATTTGCAGTCGCTCGAATGTTCCCGCGAATTCGTCTATGTACGAGAACTGGGTTGAATGATTAGAGACCCTATATAAAGGCGAGCTGAATGAATGGGGGGATCATCATTCATTCGACTGCGATAAGAACTGCGATACTGTGTTTCGTAATAGTGAAGTGATTGAGAAGACAATAGCGATAAGAAATTTATGGACAAGTGTTAGAATTTTAATAGTGAAAATTAAAATTAGTGAAAGTGTTAAACTGATTATTGTGCATTTTTGTAATTAAATAAACTCTTTTAACTTAAATTAAAAGGCATTGCGTTTTCACTTTCCTGAAACGTTTAAATTATTGGCCGCGAACAGAAAACACGCGACAATATATATATATATATATATATATATATATATATATATATATATATATATATATATATATATATATTATATATATATATATATATATATATACATATATATATATATATATATATATATATATATATATATATATATACATATATACATATATATATATATATACATACATATATATATATATATATATATATATATATATATATATATATATATATATATATATGTGTATATATATATATATATATATATATATATATATATATATATATATATATATATATATATTATATATCATCATCTGCAGCTTGTTCAACCATATATACCTATATGTATTATGGTGTAGCCTCTCTTACGTAACGATTCCTCATTTCTTTCCAGTCGTTCCTGTCTTGAGCTATCCTTGTCCAGGTCAGGCCAGTTTCCTGATGTCATGATCCCACTGTAGTTTTGGCCGTCCTCGTGGTCTTTTCGTCCCTCTTGGGTACCATTGTGTTATCTTTGCTGTCCATCTGTTGTCCGTTAGCCTTGCTATGTGCCCGGACAATTGTCATTTAAGAGATCTAATTCTATGGACTACATCTGTCACTTTGGTTCTTTCTCTTATCCAAGTCAATGTTTTACGGTCTCTTTAAGTGATACCTAGCATGCACCTTTCCATTGCTCTTTGTGCCACTTGTAACTTCCGTGTGACTCCTGTTGTTAACGTCCATGTCTCGCAGCCGTATGTCATGACAGGTAGGATACATTAATCAAATGCTTTCTTTTTCAAATGGAGTTTCATTCTGGATTTGAATATGACGGAGTTCTTCCCGAATGCGCTCCGTGCTAACTTGATTTGCCTATTAATTTCAGGTGTTATATCTCCAGATTTGTGTACTAGCTGTCCTAGATAGATTTATTCCTCTACTGTTTCTAGCCTGGTTTTGTTGAGTGCTATTTCGACCTGACCTGTGAGATGTTCATTAGGCATAACCGTTGTTTTACTTAAGTTCATTCTTAGGCCGACTTTTTTGCTGGCTTCACTAAGCTCATTTAGTAGAAGTTGTAGTTCCTCTTGGCTCTGAGCAATAAACACTATATCGTCGACAAATCTCAAGTGATTGATTCGTTCTCCGTCGATTTGTAGACCCTTATTTTCCCAATCTAACTCCTGAAATATGCTTTCCAGGGTGGCGTTGAATAGCCTTGGAGAGATTGTGTCCCCTTGCCTAACACCTTTTTGTGTGGGGAATTCTGGCGTGTCATCGAATACTCTGACCTTTGCTTTGGCGTTCTTGTAGATGTTTGAGAGCGTTTCTACATATGTTTTATCTATACCTTGATTGTATAGTGCTCTTATAATTGCCTCATGGTATATCGAGTCAAAGGCTTTTTTGAAGTCTATGAACGCCAGTACTAGGGGTAGCTCGTATTCTTTAGCCCTGCTCATGATTTCTCTCAGGGAGTGAATATGGTCTATTGTACTGAATCCACTTCTAAATCCAGCTTGTTCCCGTCGCTGTTTAGCGTCAAGGGCTGCTTGTATTCGGTTGTTAATTATTTTGGTGAATACCTTATAGAAGACAGGTAGCAGACTTATTGGCCTGTAATTCTTGATATCTTCTTTATCGCCCTTTTTGTGGATTAGTATAATGTTTGCGCAGTTCCAGTCTTCAGGTATGCGTCTGGCTCTGAGGCAATTGGTATATGTTTTGGCTTGAGTTTCCCAGATTCCTCTGGCAGCGTATTCCAACAATCCAACGGTTATGCCATCATTGCCTGCTGCTTTGCCTGTTTTCATCGAATTGATCGCATATTCCACTTCATCCGTGTTGACTTCAGGAATAGGTTCTTCTATAATCTCAGATGTTTTCATTATGTAGTTGGAAGCCACTTCTGGGGACTTGTATAGGTTGCTGTAGAAGTTCATTACGATTTCTACTATTCCTATCCTATCTGTCACCCTGATGTTTCCATGTCTAAGTGCTAACAACTGTTTTTTTTTCCAATTATAAGTGCTTGCTTTGCCTTCTTTATGCTGTTATTGTTCTGAATGGCATTTTCTACTAACATTTTGTTATATCTGGTGATGTCTTCCGTTATCTTCTTCCTAATCGTTTTACAAACTTCAGTATATTCGATTCTTTGGATGTTTGAAGATGATTTCATCTCTCGTCTTTTCTTTAGTAGTGCCTTAGTTTCGTTAGATAGTTTGTGGTGTCTAGTTGCTGTTCGTGGTCCGCCTATCTCCTTTGCGCATTTCAGGATAGCATTTGCGAGGTGCGATGCGTCTTTGCTTTCCATTTCATCCTCTAGCATTGACTGGTATTGACCGATGTTATTCTTAATGTTGTCGTCGTTGAAGCCTGGTATTATTGGCTTCCTTACTAGTTTTGCTCGTTCTGATCTCAGGTCTATGCTTATTTTCGCTCTGACGAGGCGGTGATCGCTGCCTGTCGTGAATTTGTTAAGCACGGAGATGTCTTTGACTGTTTTTATTTTATTCGTTAGGATATATATATATATATATATATATATATATATATATATATATATATATATATATATATATATATATATATGTATACGGGTATAACAAAATTTGTTACCACGCTTAGATACTGCAATTTTGCTGCAAGTTTCACCAATTTCACCAATTTTTTAGGAAAGGTGTATAGAGTTAATATCTTGGTTATGGTCGTGAATCAGCTATATCGGCCAGGCGAAAACAAAATGGCGGCCGTTTTAGACGAAAAATCGTGATCTCTGTTCTGACTAACGTATACGTCCAATTTGGATGAAATTTGGTACAAAGGTTCACTGATGTGTATGATGAGTCTCGCAGTAATTGCAGGATCTCGAAATTTGCAAGACAAGAAAATATTTTAAGGTGCTTGAGGAGGGGGGGGGGGGGGTCTCCCCATACAGGGGGTGACTTAAAATTTTTTTTATTTGTATAACCCTCTAGCGGGCAAGTTTCTCACCAGATTCCGATGACATTTGAAATAGGTTATTAAGGCTAGTTAATTTAAACTGCAAAAAATTATTTAAATCGGAATATTCGCACCTCTATTTCATGTCAATAAATACGAAAATTGCAGTAAGAAGTCTAGTAGTAGGCAAACCAAATTCTTTTTCAAAATCTTGCCTTACATACGAGAAATTTATCTTTTCGGCTGGTGCGGCCAAAGTCATTGCAGCAGCATATGGGCTGCAAGATTCTTCAATCAAACTCCTCTTAAATAGTCTTGATATTTGATTTCTATTTCTGTTCTATCTTCAACGATGCATATGAAGGGACGTTTACAACAGCACATATCTACCATCAAGTCAGCAAAAACAGGTTTATACTTTTCAATCAACTTATGAATTTGTGATTGTTGATTTGAATCTAGATCTTACATCTGTCGATGTGTTCATTTTTAGGGTTTTGTTAAAATAATTTTACAAAACCCTACTAGTTTCGCGACCAGTCTATCCGTCTGTCCGTCCGTCCGTCCGTGTGTCACAGCAGTTTTTCTCGGAAACTACTTAAGCTAGAAACATCAAATTTTGTGTGTTGGTGTAAAGTGGTGATCTCTTCAAAGTTCAACTACAAAAAAAAAATTATAAGGTATTTAAGGGGGGTCTCCCCATATAGGAGAATGACCCCCCGAAAAAAAAAATTTCATTGAAGGTAGCCGATATGAACTTTTCAAAACAGGTCTTAGTTTGGCAGAATTTGCTTCGAGGGGCGCACAGGGAGGGAAAATACACGAAAAATTTGTGTCCCCCCCCTCGCGATTGGTCACCTGTGATCCCAAAAATCTGAAAAAAATCAGGAATGTAGGCCTTGGTGAGTACAACAACAACAAATACGTGAGAATTCGCAATTCGCTCAACTTTGTTAGTAATAGTATGATTTATCGATTTTATGTTTTCTTGAATAAAATCCTCACGGTACCCTTAAATTCAATGAAATTCAGTACGTGGATGTTTATTTATAAGATTGATCTATCCTGAAAGTTTCACAAAGATTGAATCATATTTAGCGAAGTTATAGCGGTTTGAATTTTCCTGTATTACTATGGAACAATATGCGCTGCATGTATTACTATGGCAACATATGGCTATGGAACAACATGCGCTTTTAACCGACTCAGAAACTACAGTTTTGCTAGGATTTGCATGAAAATTTCAGGAATGATAGGTGTCATGTATATCTTTGAGAATCGGTTCAGCTAGTAGTATAAGTAATCGTAAAACAAGATAGTGGCTGTTTTAAATGCGAAGATTGAATAATTTGGAGTTATTTTTTCCCAACTTCAACGTTTAAGGTGCATGCTTTGAACACTTGATTCAATTTAATGAATGACTGAAGATGAGTACCTACCCCTGTGGAAGTCCCGTTCTTGTTTCCCTGTGGAAGTTCCGTTCTTGTTTATTCCCTGTGGAAGTTCCGTTCTTGTTTATTTTTTTTTTTATTCCCTGTGGAAGTTCCGTTCTTGTTTATGAAACATTCTTTTCAGAAATTTCTTCATACATTTTTAGCAGCTTTCCCTCTTCATTGCTTTTAATTTGTGGGGATTTCAACTTACCCCATGTTGTTTGGAATAGCCCATTTTCCGAAATTCTATCTTTTGACAATTACTCTGTTACCCTTTCCTCCTTCCTTTCTTTTTGTTCACTTTCACAATTAAATGATATCCCTAACGTTAACAGTAAAGCTCTGGATTTAGTTCTGTCTAATATACCGAAATCTTGTGTTTCCCTGCAGGCTGCCCTTACCCCCTACGTAAAACCTGATCCTCATCATCCTCCGCTTCATTTGCTGATTGTTCTGGCTCGTGATCTTGTCCAAAAAAAAGTTATCCCTTCTAGCTTTAATTTTCTAAAAGCCAAATATTCTGATATGGAGTTAGAGTTAAATTCTGTTAATTGGTTTTCTTTTTTTCGAAACTTAAGTGTTGATGCAGCGCTTCAAAAGTTTTATATTTTTCTTGAATCCGTGATAACCAGTTATACACCGTTCTATGCACGTAGAAGGTTAAAAGATGCACCCTGGTTCAATAACAACATCGCTTCAGTCTTAAATGCCAAGGACGCTGCCCGCAGGAAATATCACTTGACTGGCTCTGAGGTGCACCTACGTTGTTATAAAGGTCTAAGAACTAAAGCCAATAGTTTAATTAAAAGTGCTAAAGGCCATCATATTGATCATGTGGAGGGCTCCATAAAATCGAGTGCTAAAAAGCCTTTCTGGGCCTATATAAATTCGTTTAAAAAGTCCTACGATATGCCCTACTCAATGAATTCTGATGGTATCACGTCTTCTAATAATGGGGAAATTTGTGAACTCTTTGCGCAACATTTTTCTTCTTTTTATAGTAAGACAAGTGGTGCAGCATCTTCATTCATCGATGATCCAACCATGAATTTGCCATTTGCATATGTGAGCCCTGTTGAAGTTGAATGCCTATTACATGGTCTGGATGGCAGTATTGGTTGTGGCTCAGATGGAATTCCCAATATATTTGCTAAATCTTTGTCGTCTTCGCTGTGTGTTCCTTTGTCCATCTTATTTAACCAAAGTCTCGCAGATGGTTGTTTTCCTGCACGCTGGAAAAGAGCTAATGTCTTTCCCATTTTCAAATCTGGAGATAAAGCAAGCGTGTTCAATTACCGGCCCATTTCACTTCTTCCCTGTTTTAGCAAAGTTCTGGAAAGAATTATATAGAAACAAGTTTATCTTTGGTTGCTTCCGTTTTTTGCCAATGAACAGCATGGGTTCAACCTTTTATCTTTAACAAATAAGATTGCTGCTGAGTTTGATAAAGTGAACCAAGTAGACGTTATCTACACAGACTTCTCTAAGGCCTTTGATTCAGTTGATCACCTGATTTTTATCCTAAAATTGAGTAATTTCGGCTTAGGCAGTTCTATTGTACATTGGTTCTGTTCTTATGTTGCTGATCGGAGTTGTGTTGTTACCTTTAATGCCCATAAATCCTCTCCATTTTATTCCTGTTCTGGAGTTCCACAAAGCTCCATTCTTGGTCCTCTATTGTTTCTCGTATTTATCAATGATATTCCTTCCCTACTCAACTCCCGTGCACTCATGTATGCAGATGATTTGAAAATATTCTGGGTGATTGAATCTGTCAATGATTGTATTATTCTGCAGAAAGACCTGGATATACTAGCTGGCTGGAGTGCAACTAATCGGCTGAAGTTAAATGTAAACAAATGTTTCAAGATGACTTACTCCCTTAAAAAGTCTTCTTTTGATAATAACTATGCAATTGCTAATGTTTCTTTGAGAGCTGTGGTGTCCCACAAGGACTTGGGAGTATTTTTTGATACCAAGCTTCATTTTGGACAGCATATAACTCATCTAGTATCTAAAGCATCTCGTATGTCAGGTTTTATCCTCAGATCCACAAAAGATTTTAAAGCTATTTCATGGTATGTTTGTTTATTCTTTTCTGTTGTTCGAAGCATATTAGAGTATTGTTCGCAAATATGGAGTCCGCATCAACGTTACCTAAGAGATGCTATTGAAGCTGTGCAGCGTAGGTTTACTCGGTTCCTTTTTGCTAAATTCCGTATCCCGTATTGCGCTTATAGTGATCGCCTGTCTTTTCTGCGCATTCCTTCATTAGTCTCTCGCAGAGTTTTTCTCGATGAATGCCTTCTTTTCAAGCTTTATCACAATTTGCTTCCTATAGGCCTTGGCATTGACAATTCAGGAATTCCTTTATTTGACATACTTGAAATATAATCTTTTTGGTGGCTTTTATCCATCATATCCTCTTTATTTGTGGTTATTTTCATTTCTTTCGGTTTGCTACACTGTATGATTTTTGAATTTTTATTTTGTATTAACTTGAAGTTTTCGATACAACCTAAGCCAATTAGAAAATCATAATTCAAATTTTGATTTCTATTATAATATAAAAATATCTTCTTCTTTCAATTTTGTAGATTTTCATTTTGAGTGCTACTTTACTCCTTTATTTTCTTCTCAGTATTTCATTTGTGGTTGTGAGGTGAATCCCATTTATACATTGAATGTGGGGCTTCTATGCTAACAAGCGACTGCATTATTCACTAGACACCTCCTCTATTAACCTGAAAACCTAGCCTGGCATGAGTGACGAGAATCTTGAGTTAACCAAAGAATCCGAATCAACATACAAATTGGACGCCTACGAAAGCCTGGTTATAGCAAGACAACCAAAGGAGACACTTTTAAACACCGATCTAGGTAATAATTTCTCACCCCTTATGAGAGTAATTAGCTGCAAAAACCATTTAAGGAAGTAATAAGGTTAGTGAATGTTAGTGTTGAAATTGTAAAAGTAGTAGGTAGATAAGTAGCTTTAAGGAAAATGTAAAATTAGTCATTTTATCACTGAGGAAGAAGCAAGTGTGTGCTTCGAAACGTCAATGCATGATTAAATAAAAAAGAACAACAAATATTTATATTTTTGGGTTCTCAAGCTGACAGGGGAGTATAGAAACCCCACATTCAGTGCGTAAATAGCATTAAAATCCCAGCACAAAAAAGCATAAATTCAAGCCTTTTATGAAAGTTAAATACTGTTAATTTTATGTGAAACAATAAGAAGACAAAATATGAAGGGTTTTTTAAACAAATTCTGCATTGTATTCTTATGTATCTAAATGCAACGAATGTGTTTTGCTTCTATCAACGAGTTATAATTTGTGATTATAACCAAACTAAAGTTGATGTCCAGTCCGGGCGGCAAAGTATTGTTATTTTATATAAATAGTTTGCAAAAGAAAGAATTCTAATTTGCTAAGGTACAGAGAATTGTACAAAGCTCGTATTTCAGCGGAGCTCGTGAAAGCACTTTAAAGTTGTCTAAAATACCCAGGTCTGTTGATGTCCTACACAAGGTTTAATAACTAGAAAGCCTCAGCTCAAAGAAATTTGAATTATTGGCAAAGTAATTCTTTTTTCCTTAAGTTAGTAAACAAACAGTATACACCTGGAAACCACTTCTAATTTCTTAAAATTTATAAGAAAAAACATACTTCATGGTTCTGTTCACTAAAGCATTTCGTATGATATTGTTATCAGCTACCATCGATAAAAATTACTAGTACTGATTAAAGAATCATATATAACTGACTGATGGTCAGACTAATAATAAAAGCTTGAGTCACAAAATAAATTTTCGATTTTGCAACTGCGACCCATTTTAGCATCTGTTTAACTCATCTGAAAGTTAGATTCGGTGATTATGATGGTTTTAAAGGAATTTTTGCATCGATATATTTTGTTTTATTTATTTGAAGGAATGGCATCGCAAGTGAAAACTAAAGGGGAGCTGTGAGATTGTTAGCATTAATCAATTAAAATCAAATTTTAAAACTCAATACGCTTATCTGAAAATAGTCTACTCTTCCCTTTGGAAATTTGGTTTTTTAATTCCTGTGATTCATATGCTATTGCAAATGCAAATAAATCGAATTTAAGTAACTTTTGATTATTATCGAATTAATTGGCTAGAATTAATTTTAATTTCATTCTAAAGCTTCCTCATTTGAAAATATTAACAAAATTTTTTGCTCTGATCTCAAAGCTTTTTCTCTCGGAATCGATTAAAGGTCGATCAACTTCGTTTCAGTTCACCATGAGGTGGTTTTACAATAAATATGAATACGTGTCAAATATTTGATTTCATCATATAAACTAACAGTTGTAGCGGATCCTGAAATGAACCTAGGTCAGCGAACCTGGCTGTCCAAAACTTTTCATTGCTTCCCATATTAGTGCGATGCTCCCTTGCAACAGTTTTCAAGTTCAATCTGCTAAACATATTTCAGTGCGATTGAAATAATAATTTGTTGTTTTTGTATTCACCGTTTGCTTAATTTATGCTTATCAAAAACAACCCATTCTGTTCCGGCGCTGAAAATAATCATAAATTTAACTTCCTTACCTTTCACAATTCTACCTCCTTTCCAGTGAACACTTGGCTCTTTCTTCCTTCTTGCTTTCTCGTTCCAAGAATTTACAGCATGCACACTCGTTTCGGTTGTTTTTAAATTTCCGTCGTCTTTTTGTAGATTCGATCAAGTTATAAATTGAAAGCAATTTTCGTTTATAATTATTAGGCGTAATTAAGGGGGAAATAAATCGAAAGAATAAGACAGGCACGCGTTAATGACCGACAAACAAAACAATTTTTAATTAATATTATTGTTGGAATGAGTAAAACTTGACAAATTTTGAAGGGTTTAAATGAAACAATGATTTTATCGTTCATATAATTTAAGGGGTTAACCGTTTCGTTCTAAGCATTTGTATACCGCGTTATACCGCAATTTGTTAAATTATATTCAAAAGATATTGAAATAAAATCACTACACATTAAAAATATTAAACAGTTTTAGAATTTTGTTTCCCGGGTGTTAAATACAAAAGAAACTTTTTCACTATTTTTCATGCGAAAAAAAGAGCGAGTGTTGCGATGGGGAAGGTGACTGAATGGTTACTAATTGTTGAATTGAGTTTGTGAACGTGACCTACGCTTGTTTTCTAGGAAAAATGAGCTTTTGGCGGGATCATCTTTTCGACCAATTTGCATGAAATGAGTGTGACTGCGACTGGTAATGCTGTTTTGTTCACATTAGAATTCCTAGAAAGGGAATGTCGCAGTGGTGGATCGAGGGGTAAATATTGGGGAGGTAGCATCCGTTTTTAATTTTTTTCAGCATATATTTAGAAAATTAGAACTATTTTTAGTGAATATTATCTAAATTTGAAAGGAAAATTCAATTTTGATAGTAACGCATGGGGGATTGGAAATATGGCGAATAAAATATTCAGTATCGAAGTAAAACAAAAATTTTATTTTATTGTTCAGATATAATTTCTGATAGAAACATCATTCAACTTGATGTATACATTGTACACTGAGAAAAATAAAGTATGAAATCAAAGTTTTTAACTTGAAATTAAACATTTTTTCTCTTAAATTTTGCGCAAAATACCCTCATATTGAAGTCAAATGCCTAAAGTGTTTATTTTTAAAGCGTTAAAAAGTCTTGGAAATATATACATGATATTTTGAATTGAAAGTATGAAACCATAAAGTCAAAAAGAATAGTTACTTGGTTTAAAAGTATGAAACTTTAAAGTCAAAAGGAGTAGACACTTGATTCAAAAGTACTATCATTTCAAAATAAAACCTCCTTAGCTATTAAAACTAAAATGGAAGCAAACTTGAACCAAAGCGAATATCCCTTGAAAACCAAACCTCCTGGCCATTGTCAAATTTTAAATTATTTATTATCTATAAAGGAGCGGTTCGGTTTGAATACTCGTCCTAGAGCTATTGAAATGTTAAATATAGAAACTGGATAGCGTAGAAAAGTGGTAATTAATAAATAACAGTAAAAATTTTGATTCATGGTTAAAAATGTTTATTAATTCGCTGGTATATTAATGAGATAACATTTTCAAATAGAATTAAAATCACACAAACAAAATAATTCGATTTAATTCGATGCAAAATAGTTTTTTAATCTTATTAATTCCATAGTGGAATTTATATAATGTTTTTCCAATGGTGGACTATTGAAATCCTCTAACTTCATAATTTTTTTTAACAATGGTTTTGATATTGAATATGATGCAAAATGGGATACATAATTGATTTCGTACTCTTGCACAGTAACAAAACAGAAATTTTCTTTATTTATGATAAAATCTAATATTTCATATACATTATTTTTGCATTCAATTTTGCTTACAAAGTCTTTTACAGCATAGGAGGTACCTAAAAAGTTAACATTTTTAGCATAAATTCTGCCTTCCTTAATAAATCCTAGAGCTATATAACTCTGATCTTTTTCTGCTGAACTAAAATTCTCACTCACTACCAGTTTTTCAAAATAAAACCCGTTTTGAAGCAAATTTTTTGCAAATTGTAGAGCTGCTTTTATTGACAAAGATAGAGGAACATTTAGACGAGAAGTTATACTTGTCTAGAAAATGTTTTTCTCCTTAGACGCAAATAAATATTTTGTTTTTTATACATATATATATATTTCGAGGGTAAGTTTTCCCTCTTCTTCAGTGTACTGATGGTCTAGTTACAATTTTCTTTGCTTAAATACCTAACATGTCTAGCTATACAGGAGTGAGTTTAATTGCTATTTAATTATACCTTTTTATTTTTCTTACTCTACTTTTTAAAACGTTTTGGTTTTATTGGTTTAGTCCTTTAATTAAAAGCTTAACAAATGTTATTTAATGACAGTCAATGGAAAAGGTTATTACAAAAAATATTTTTAAATTACTTTATTACCTCTAGTAGTTTTGAATATCCGTGCCCGACGTCATCATTCAGCCTCGATTGTTCCGGTTGTCTCAAAATCCACAGGCTTTCATACGCATCGAATTTCTTGCGGCTTTTGACCTGCCGTACTACCTCGACGTCTTCCCAATTGATCTTATGGTTGCTTGAAACGATGTGCTTTGCTACCGATGATTTTATCGCTTCAATGGGTCGTTGTTTCTCGATGCACTTTTCCGCTTCATTGATGTGCTCCGTAAACCTTATTTTAAGCGGGCGTTTCGTTTGTCCTATGTAGCTTTCGTGGCATGTCTGGCACGTGATTTTGTAAACTCCACATTTTTAGTGTTTATGTTTCTTATCTTTGGGTGTTCCCAATATTGTGCTCAATTTCGATTTTTGGCTTGTTGGTACTGCTATTATGTTTACTTTTTTAGGTAAATTTCTCGAGAGAAATTTACCTATTGCAGAGAGCATCATATATATATATATATATATATATATATATATATATATATATATATATATATATATATATATATATATATATATATATATATATATATATATGGGATATAACGAAATTTGTGACCACGATAGAGGTTGCAATTTTGCTTCGATTTTCACCAAATTTTCAGGAAAGGTGTATTGGGTAATTATCTCGGTTAAGTTCGTGAACCAGCTACATCGGCCGGGCAAAAACAAAATGGTGGCTATTTTAGACGAAAAATCGTGATTTCTGTTCTGACCAAAGTATAGCTCCGATTTTGATGAAATTTGGTACAAAGGTTCAGTGCTGTATGTGATGAATCTCACAATAAAAAATCCAAAGTCGGTACGGCAGAAACAAAATGGCGGCCGCTCAAAGGTCGAAAAACGTGCAAAATTTTGTTGTTGTAATAGTGGTCAAAGCTTTCAACAGATTTTCATGAAATTTGATAACTTGATAGAAATTATAAGTATCTAAAGAATTACGTGAAAAAATTGGAGGTCAGGTTGCAAAACACAAAATGGCGGCCAGTTAAAGGGCAAAATTTCAAAGGCTTTTTAAAGTCGCAATTTTAATCCGACATAAACGAAATTCGGTTTCAAGATAGACATTATTTTAGGCCTACAATCTTTGATATTTTGGTGATCATGCATGAGCAAATTTCAAAATGGCGGCCGTTTAAATATGCGTTTTTTTCAGGTTTTTGTGGCCCTCTAGCGGTCACATTTTCCAGCGGATTTTGATGAAACTTGAGATTATGGATCTCTGTACTATGTTCTTGTATTATGCAAGAAATTATTAAAATCGAACGGAAAATAAAAAAGTCGAAAATTTAAAGCCGAATATTTTTAGCTGCCATTTTCTTTAAAAATTGTATTATTTTGCCCTGTCTAGAGTAAAAATTCTATTTGAACGAGATAGTACATTGATTGATGAGTTCCTAGCATACAAAGATTTAAAATAATCCAAAATAAAATGCATGCATTCAAAATGGCGGCCCCCAAAGGTCAGAAGGCATGCGCAATTCGCTATTTTAGTGCCAACTGAAATAATGAATATTTTTCATGATAACGTTTTAAATGACTTTACTTGATAGAATTTATAAACCAGACCATTTTTAGGATATTGTAAAATCTTTTTAACAATCCCCTAAAAAAATTATAAAATCGCGACTTGTCTGTCTGTCCGTCCGTTTGTTCGTGCGTCAAAACAAGTTTTCTCGCAAACCACATGAGCTAGAATGAGGAAATTTTCTACGTAGGTCAAAAGTGGTGCCTCTTGAAATTTTCAGTGCAAGAAAATATTTTAAGGTATTTTAAGGGGGGTCTCCCCATACAGGGGGGTGGCATACAATTTTTTTTATTTCTGTAGCAGCCAAGATTCTCAACAGATTCCGTTGAAACTTGAAATTATAAGTTATTAAGGCAAGTTAATTTAATTTAATTATGCAAATCGAATGACAAATGAAAAAGTCAAAAATTTACAGCTTAATATTTTTAGCAGCCGATTTCAATAAAAATTGAAATGACGGCCCTCATAGTTCAGAAAAAAATTGAAAATGTATATATTAATGGCAACGCAAGTGCTGATTAAACTTTCATGGAAATCTTTTGAAATTAACTATTCGAGCTATTTAAGCCTTTGTGTGGTTACCACTGTGAACTGTGTAAACAGCAAATGCGAGAAGGTCGAAACCGGTATTTATATGTTTACAACAATTTATGATCCGCCGATTTTCAATATGTAATCCATACGTATGCAACTCAATTTAATTAGCAAAATATTTGCGCCCCGATAAAAGGTCTCTAAGAACGAGCGTGGCCAGATTTTTTTTATGTTAATAAATACCCATGTGGTACTACGAAAATTGCAGAAAGAAGTTGAGTAGTAGGCAAGCCAAATTTTTTTTCGAAGCTTTATGCTACATACGAGAAATTTACCTTTCCGGCTGGTGCTGCCAACGGGGATTTTTAATCTCTTTTTGATTTTGTCGAAAGCTTTCGAATATGTTAATGCTGCTCGTTGGGTCTCTTTTGATCTTTCTTGTGAGTAGAGTGTAGTGAGTGACTCCAATTTTAGTTTTTTCTCCATTCTTCTTATGATCGCCTGTATTGATCCTTCGTCAAAACCATTCAAAACTGCTGTGCCAAGGATAAACTGCTTCTCTTGATTGTAGCGTTCGGCGTTCATAGGCGTTGTCAACATCCTGTAAATCCAACTATTGTAGCTGGCCATTTTCGTTGCGTGGGAGTGATTGGACGTCACTGGTATCGTTCGTTAAGTGCTCGTTGTCTTCCTGTGGATTCCAAACTCGATTTCGTTTTCACCTCTGATGATCTTCACGTCTAGAAAGGCTATTTCATTTTTGTTCTCCACCTCCATTGTGAACTTTATATTCTTGTAGATACTGTTGATTTTCGTCATCGTGCTTTCCAGATTTGCTTTCTTGACTATCGCGAATACGTCGTCTACATATCGTAACCAAACTCTCGGCAATGCACCTTCATCCGCAATTCGTTGTTCTATCCATGTCATGAATATCTCGCTTATAAGTGGAGATAATGGGTTCCCCATTGCTACGCCAAACTTCTGTTTGAAGTATCTGCCTCGAAACGTGAAGTATGTTTCTGACATGCAGAGTGTTGCGAGTTTGTATAGCTGTCTTGCCTTCTTCATCTGTGATCTATTCTTAGCTCAACAACGGTGATTACTTTGAGCTGAGACATGATCCCCTTCCCGATTCAATTAAAAGGGTAGAAAAAGCACTTACAGAATGCAAAGACGTCATCCCAAGCAAAACAGCGCTCCGAGTTTCAAACCCAGTTCTTCCCCGTATCAAATGTTTACCGAAAATCCACAAGCCCGGCAACGAAATGCGGGAGATTATTACAGCAACGGAAGCCCCTACGAGCAATATCGCGAAGTGGCTGGTGGATGAATGCAAAAAATGGGGTGATCCCTCTAGTGTCCATTCAGTTAAAAATAGAAGTGAACTCATTGAAAAATTAAAACTGGTCCAACACATTGAACCAGATAAAATACTCGTCTCATTTGACGTGAAAGCACTTTTTCCCAGCGTTCCAGTAAAACAAGCTTTGGCTTTATTTGAAGACTGGCTGCTGACCCAAGCTAAGAATAGATCACAGATGAAGAAGGCAAGACAGCTATACAAACTCGCAACACTCTGCATGTCAGAAACATACTTCACGTTTCGAGGCAGATACTTCAAACAGAAGTTTGGCGTAGCAATGGGGAACCCATTATCTCCACTTATAAGCGAGATATTCATGACATGGATAGAACAACGAATTGCAGATGAAGGTGCATTGCCGAGAGTTTGGTTACGATATGTAGACGACGTATTCGCGATAGTCAAGAAAGCAAATCTGGAAAGCACGATGACGAAAATCAACAGTATCCACAAGAATATAAAGTTCACAATGGAGGTGGAGAACAAAAATGAAATAGCCTTTCTAGACGTGAAGATCATCAGAGGTGAAAACGAAATCGAGTTTGGAATCCACAGGAAGACAACGAGCACTCAACGAACGATACCAGTGACGTCCAATCACTCCCACGCAACGAAAATGGCCAGCTACAATAGTTGGATTTACAGGATGTTGACAACGCCTATGAACGCCGAACGCAACAATCAAGAGAAGCAGTTTATCCTTGGCACAGCAGTTTTGAATGGTTTTGACGAAGGATCAATACAGGCGATCATAAGAAGAATGGAGAAAAAACTAAAATTGGAGTCACTCACTACACTCTACTCACAAGAAAGATCAAAAGAGACCCAACGAGCAGCATTAACATATTCGAAAGCTTTCGACAAAATCAAAAAGAGATTAAAAAAAGTAAACATAATAGCAGTACCAACAAGCCAAAAATCGAAATTGAGCACAATATTGGGAACACCCAAAGATAAGAAACATAAACACGTAAAATGTGGAGTTTACAAAATCACGTGCCAGACATGCCACAAAAGCTACATAGGACAAACGGAACGCCCGCTTAAAACAAGGTTTACGGAGCACATCAATGAAGCGGAAAAGTGCATCGAGAAACAACGACCCATTGAAGCGATAAAATCATCGGTAGCAAAGCACATCGTTTCAAGCAACCATAAGATCAATTGGGAAGACGTCGAGGTAGTACGGCAGGTCAAAAGCCGCAAGAAATTCGATGCGTATGAAAGCCTGTGGATTTTGAGACAACCGGAACAATCGAGGCTGAATGATGACGTCGGGCACGGATATTCAAAACTACTAGAGGTAATAAAGTAATTTAAAAATATTTTTTGTAATAACCTTTTCCATTGACTGTCATTAAATAACATTTGTTAAGCTTGTAATTAAAGGACTAAACCAATAAAACCAAAACGTTTTAAAAAGTAGAGTAAGAAAAATAAAAAGGTATAATTAAATAGCAATTAAACTCACTCCTGTATAGCTAGACATGTTAGGTATTTAAGCAAAGAAAAATGTAACTAGACCATCAGTACACTGAAGAAGAGGGAAAACTTACCCTCGAAATATATATATATATATGTATAAAAAACAAAATATTTATTTGCGTCTAAGGAGAAAAACATTTTCTAAACATATTTTTAAATAAGCGCAAAAACACCGAGACCACAAACAATTTTATACTTGTTGCATATTTTTTATATATTTGATGAATGGATTCAAGACGGTAGCTCCAAATGTGTTTTAAAGGACCACATTTACGCAAAACACCAGGGTAGTGAACTAAGTTATGATGCTTTAACTTTAGAGTGTCCTTAAACAATTGTTGGTACAAACGATTATGCTCTTCGATAAGATTACCTAATTTTTCCAGGATTTCCTCATCAAAGAATGGCAGTAAAGTTATGTCGATTATTTTAATGAATAATAAAATAAAATTATATACTTCATCATTTTCAGGAATAATTTCTCCGATTATTAAAGGGAAATAATGAAAAAGTGTTTGCATTTCACGACTCGTCAACCTAAAATTTCCACTTTTAATGTGCGTTGCTTCTAGGGGACGACTTACATTTTTCATTTCCGATTTACTATAGTTAAACATTTGTTTACGGTAATTAAATGTGTCTAAGGTAAATATTTTTTTTTGCATAAATAAAATACTGCAAGGCTTTAGATAAGTTATATCTACAAACTCTTAAAAATAAATCATGCATTATGTCACATGCAACGTTTTCGCTTACATGAAAATGATCTAGTTCATTGAAAACACACTCTTCTTTAATGCCTGAAATAGGTGGATCATTCAAACTTTTATCATGCCGGTAATTAATTTGATTTCGCAATGTTTCTGGATATTCCCTACAATCGTGCCGGACTTCATCTGCATTTCTTCTACAAATGCGGCAGGTAGGATTTGTGCCAAAGTTGCGATTGTAACCGAGTATCTTATTAAGACCTTAAAATATGTCTGGTTTTATCGGATATATTTTATCTCGTTCCTCTCTAGAACAAGATATAAATTTTTAATATAAAATCCAGAACTGGTAGGGTACCTACTTATCCAAGCGGCTAGGCCGCAGAGATTTCTGGCGTGGAATCTTTAATTCCATTAACGCCATGGTTACTAAATTTTAAACCTTAACTTGTTACAATTAGCAACAAAGTTAATAGTTTATATTCGCTACAAACTCGCAGCGATTCGTTTAAAGAAACTCCTTCGAACGCGTATGATCAATAATTGATATATTTTTCATAACTCCTTTGGTTTATATACAATTTCGTTTCTTACAAGCTAAACAAAAATATGCAATTTATTGGTCATACATTATTACTAAGATGACCCAATTCTTAATTTATTACTCAGAACGACGACACGTTCGAGTATACAAAATATCATGCATATGAACTCACATGATTCATTATTACTTGACCATAAACTCAAGTGTCGTGTGTCAAAGGGAACACCACTTCAGTTCACACCTCAAGCAATGTACGTGAATCATCTTTACTAGCCCATACGTTCAATCGTCGCGTGCCAAAGGGAACACGAGATTTCATTCACACGTTATCAGTGAATGTATTTCTATGGTGAGATCCATGTTACATTCGTTACATTTTAATGTTTATGTTCACTTGATACTTTTCGAAGTCAAGTGAAATTTATTGCATTAGGTCAAGTGAAATGTGGGTGATATTCATCACATTGATTTAGTATTAATGTGATGAATATCATTTTAATATATGAATGAATTGTTACCTTGTGTTGATATCATTACGTGTGTTTCTATTTAGTTCTGGGTGATACTCATTACATTGATCGGGTATCAATGTAATGAATATCACTCTAATGAATGAATGATTGTCGGATATCATTACACCCTTAACCTCAAGATGAGTGTTAATATATTGAGCTTAGTTCTATATCTTAATACGAATCTAAAAAAAAATTTTTATTATTTACATATTATTCAATGTTTATATATATTCTTATATTATTTTTAATTTATTCTATATATATATATATATATATATATATATATATATATATATATATATATATATATTTATATATATATATATATTCTCTTTCTTATATCTTTAATTTATTCTATATGTATATTTTATTTTACATAATTTTCTTTAGCTTTAAAAAAATATTTTGGTAATTCTTTATAATTAAATGTTCTAATTATCCTTGTAAGTCTTATAATGTTTTTATTATGATACAACGTTATATGCTTTTATTCTATCTTTATGTATTGCTTTATGGAGTCCATTAATATCAACTATTATATTACTATTTTCAATGTTTATGACTTTGAAAGGACCTTTGTAAGGAGGTTGATGTTTCTTTCTATTCTCATTTCTGATTAATACTAAATCTCCGATGTTTATGTGTATTGGGTTTGTATAAATTTGATTTTGAACTCTTTTGGATTTGACATTCTGTATTATGTTCCTAGCTTTTGTTATGGATGTTCTTAATCTAACCTTTAGCTCTTTTGAATAATCATCAAGATTGTAGACTTTATCCCTGTTCTCAATTAAATCATTTGGAAGGTAAGAGAGTTTTCCAAAAATTAGCTCATATGGTGTATAATTTGTGTCTACATGTGGTGTAGTATTATATGCAAAGGTGTAGTACGGAATCCATGTGTCCCTTTGCTGGTCATCAGCAAAAGAGTACATATACTCGTTAAGTACGCGATGGTTTCTTTCAACCGAACCCAATGTTTGGTGATGGTATGGAGTAGAAAAAATTTGCTTTATTTTTAGCAATTCACATATATCGCCCATTAGTTTATTTGTAAACTCGGTCCTTAAATCAGATTTGAGTATTTTAAAATGTCCATATTTTAATATGAATTCTTCTACTAGTCCTTTAGCTATTGTTTGTGACTCCTTATTTTCTATAGGGAAAGCAACTACAAATTTCATCAATTCGCATTGTAACGTTAATATATATCGGTAGTTATTTGAGATTCTTAATGGACCTACGGTGTCTATTTGTACCGTTTCAAAGCTTGTTGATGGAGTGTCAGTTTTGACCATCCTTTCTTTTGTATGTCTTACTTGTTTATTAGTCTGACATGCTGCACAATTTCTTATGTGAACCTTAACCATATTGTTCATATTTTTCCAACAATATCGCTGTTTTAATTTTAGCAATGTTTTGCGAACCCCAAGATGTCCTCCGTGCGGTGAGTTGTGATACTCTTCTATTAGCTTCTTTTGGTTTGTTTTATCTGTTACTTTAGTTGGTGGTTTGTATATCATGATTCGAAGTTTCTTTTGCGTACTTGTTTTATGTTGCAACATATTAAATATTCTTTTAAACATTACTTTGTCTATAGACTCAAAAATAATGTCTTCACAAGATAATGAGAGTTTATTTATACATTCTTGATTCGCGAATCTCATTAGCTTCTAAAAAATCGAAACGAGTTTCGGATATGGATTATCGCCAATTGTCTCATTATTTTTATCTCTTGTGGTAGCATTCTTGATGGAAACGGATTTCGCATCAGTTATATCGCTACAGTGCACTTCTATAATATCTTTTGTACGTATAATGGAAACTTTATTTTCTCTGTTATTTTCTTTGCGCAGAATAAATTTTAATTTCATGATACCGGTGATGTCTGACAAACTCGTGCAATTCCAACAATAGAGTTGATCAAGTTCTATCGGTGTCTGGGTGCCCTCGTCGCCGACTATCTTCTTTTCATTTTCAGAGGCCATTTGCCTGGTAATAGCTAATATTTTCTTCTTCGCAGTTTCATCATTTTCTGGAGGTATCATTGCTTTTAAGGTATCAGAGTCTAGCTCGATCCTTGATAATGCATCAGCATTGGTATTCATACTACCTTGTTTACATACAATCGAAAAATCATAATCGGACAGGTCAACACGAATTTTAGTAAGTTTCGATGAAGGATTTTTATGTGTAAACAAAGATACCAGTGGTCTGTGATCGGTCACAACCACAGACTTCCTTCCGTAGAGGTAGGGTCTAAAGAAGTTTATGCCCCAATGTATGGCTAAGAGTTCTTTTTCGATAGTAGGTTTATTAATATCGTGTTTAGCCAAAGATTTACTTGCATAAGAAATTGGTAAATCTTGTCCAATTTCTCCTTGAGATAGGACTGCGCCCAACGCGTAGTTAGAAGCATCAGTCGTTAATATGAAAGGTTTGTCAAAATTTGGATATTGAAGGATTGGAGGTTCTATCAATTTTCTCTTCAAAGTATCGTATGCATTCTGACATTCTTCAGTCCAGCTAAATGTTGCATTCTTCTTTAGTAAAGCATTCAAACACTTCGCCGTCTCAGCAAATTTAGGAATAAAACGCCTGTAATAATTGCAGAAAGCCACAAATCTGCGGACTTCGTCTGCATTTTTCGGGACAGGGTAGTTTTTGATAGTATCATTTTTAGCTGGATCAGTCCTGATTCCTTCATTGGTTATCAAATGACCCAGGTATACTACCTCTGATCTCAAAAATTGGCATTTTTCCGGATTTAATTTTAAATTGTGCTGACGCAGTCTTTGTAATACTTTACGAAGGTTGTCATTATGATGTTTGATGCTGCAACCGAATACTATAATGTCATCAACATACAGGAATGCTTCGTGACTTAGGCCACTAAGAGCTATAGTCAACATCCTTTGAAAGCTATTTGATGAAATTTTCAATCCGAATGGTAATCTTTTAAATTGATAGTGTCCATCACTGGTGGAGAATGCCGTCAATGGTCTAGACTCTTTCTCAAGTTCAATTTGATGAAAAGAGCTAGTCATATCCAGCGTAGAGAAGTATTTTGCTCTACCCAACTTGTCTAAGACGTCTTCAAGTCTCGTCAAAGGAAACTTGTCGCTGACAATTTTGTCGTTAAGTCGTCTAAAATCCACAACCAGTCGCCATTTAGCCTTTCCATCTGCACTCTTTTTTGGTACTACCAAAAGAGGTGAGTTGTATGGGCTTATCGATGGTTCAATGATGCCGTTTGTTTCAAGGTCCTTAACTTGTTGTAGGATCTCTTCATTTTGGGATTGTGGCAATCTATAATTTTTAATATAAACCGGATTTTTATCTACGGTCTGTAACCTCTGTTTGTAAAAATTATTTGTTTCTAATTTTTCTCCATCCAAATGAAACACATCTTGAAAATTCTCTATTATCTCAAGTAAATTATGCATCGCGGGTCTGTCGAGAATGTCTTTGCTCATAACCTCTATAAGTTTCTTGAATCTGTCTTTGGTATATCTTTGTTTTTCCCACTTAAAAATGTTATAGTGTTTTAACGGTTCTACTTCAACATTAAAGTTTCTTATGACGATGTCTTCGTCATTAGTGTTCAATATTTTTACGTGTCGAACCCCTTTTGCAAGTATGATAGTATTTCCTACAAAAACACCCTTTTCTATTTCTGTGTTAAGGATAATACTATCCTCAGAAACTTCTATATTAACAGGCACAATCATCTCAGTTCTTGCTGAAATATTTAGCTGTGAATGTTCCTGTTTTGGTGTGTCCATAGGTAGTATGATATCTTCATCGTTCACGTTGAAGGTTATTGTAAACGTTTCGTAATCGATTTTACATAAATAATGGACCATTAAGTCTCTACCGATGATTCCATCCGTGCTTATTGGAAAATTGCTTTGCACAACGTGGAATGGTTCTTTTAATTTATAATTCCCAATCATTAAGTCAAGATTAGTTGTACCCAGAGATGTAGTTATCTCTTTGGTGATGCCGGTTAACTTAATTTTATTGTTAGTATCTCACGTGTTCTCTAAGTTAAAATGAATATTTTCTTTACAAATTGACACATCTGCTCCGGTGTCGATTAAAAATAAGAGATATCTACCTGAATTACAATTATAGATTCTTACAAAATTTGTACAGTTTTCAGTGATTCTAAATATTTTTCTCTCTAGTTTTGAACTTACTGATCCGGGAGGTTCTGAAAATCCTCTCCGGAGCCTTGCACGTTTCCCTGATCGGTAACAACGTGTACAGTTCTTCGTTCATTATTGTAATTATTCCTATAATTGTTCCTTCTATTACGTCCACGACCTCTATAATTACTATTGTTTTGGTTACTTTGGTAACGAGTGTTCGTTTCATTACCATTACCACCATTGTTGTTGCTACTATTATAATTGCGATTGCTATTCGCATCATTATTATCTGAATTATATCTTCGACCTCTGTTTTTCTTATAGCGGTTGCCTTGCTTTTTACCTTTTCTATCTGAGCCGTTAGTAAAATGCATCACGCTATTGGTAGCTTGCGTCTCTGCATTTTCCAGTTCTTGCGCAAGAGACACGGCTTCAGCAAAGCTTTTTGGTCTTGCCGAGAAAATAGTGCTTCTTAGCTGATCACCTAGTCCGTTTTTGAAAACAGTCAATGCGTAGGTGTCATTCATTTGCGTTATTATTTTCTTCTCGTTAGCGGAAACTTGACTACCTATTTCCTGAATTTGTAGCTGATTAAGTTCATCAACTAAATTCAGAATCTTGTCTTTGTAAGCGCTCACGGAAGATTATTTTTGGTAAGTGCCGCTCAAAAGTGTGTGGATTTGTGGAACTGTTTTGTTACTTTTGTAACGATTCTGTAATTCTAATTTCAAAGAGTCAAAAGTGGAAACCGAAGTGTTGGCCAAAGAAAGTCTGACGGTGGCACTCAATTTTACATTTACAACAAAGTCTATTAAGCTAGTTTTTGCATTAGCTGATAAAGTTGCGTGTAAAATTTCCAGAATTTTAAGGAAAGGATCTAATTCCTTATATTTGCCATCAAAGACAGGGATCAACTTCATAGCCGTTTCTAGATTAAAATCAGCCATCGTAAAGTTTTCCTCGAGAAATGGTAAACTCAAATCTAAATCCTCGCTAATGGATTCTTCTTTAGTGTCTGTCTCTATAGAGTATCCTTGTTTACTCAGCTGTAGCCAGATTTCTCCTTCTAAGATTGACGATTGAGCCCTGAATTTTAATTTTAGATCTAATGTTCTAGAGTCTTCCTCACTACAAACTTTAAGGGTATTATTGAACCTTTCTCTCCTAGCTTTCAATTCTTCTAATTTTGCGTGAAGAGTCTCAAATGTATACAAACTTTTTGCACATTTCTTCAAGTTGCTAAGGATCCTTTCATTTTCAAGCACAATCAGTTCTAACTGCTCCATAAATCAATAATAAGATGCCAAAATTCAAAAAAATAAGGATAACTATCAATTTAATTTTATGGTCATTTCTATATGCATTTAATTACACATTTATATTCCTATTCAATCTTTTAACAACGTAATTCTTATTATGTTTGTTGTAGAAGTAAAATATAATTAATCCTATAGTGAATGCACCCGTCGTTACCAACGATTGTTGATACTGCTCCACGAACGTACTTTGCACAGAACAGCTATTCCCCATATTGCTTCCAGTACCTTCGTTCCGGCTTTAGCTCTAACAGTTTCTGCTGTAACCGCTGCTTCTGCTCTCCAACTGATATCCGGATTATTCTGTGAAGCTCTGCTCGTTCGCGCTTTAATTTCGTTCTTCTACCTCCTCTCGGTCGACGCTTCTTCGGAATCGTTGCTTCAATATCCTGTTCCTTGTTGATTTTCTTCTGCTGATAACGCTCAATACTGCGAGGCTTAGGTCCTCTGTAGTCAGGTGTACCTATCTTTGTAGGTGCATAAGGTGGTGCTGGCTGTTCAATCTTCTTCACGGACATCGGTTTGTATTCCTCCGCTTGTTTCACTAATTTCTCAAACACTTCATTAATAACGCGCTTATCCTCTTCTGATAGTCCTTCATTAATCGCATCCTCTTCTTCAAAGTTCAGTAGGGCAGGATCGCCATAAAATATGTCTGGTTTTATCGGATATATTTTATCTCGTTCCTCTCTAGAACAAGATATAAATTTTTAATATAAAATCCAGAACTGGTAGGGTACCTACTTATCCAAGCGGCTAGGCCGCAGAGATTTCTGGCGTGGAATCTTTAATTCCATTAACGCCATGGTTACTAAATTTTAAACTTTAACTTGCTACAATTAGCAGCAAAGTTAATAGTTTATATTCGCTACAAACTCGCAGCGATTCGTTTAAAGAAACTCCTTCTAACGCGTATGATCAATAATTGATATATTTTTCATAACTCCTTTGGTTTACATACAATTTCGTTTCTTACAAGCTAAACAAAAATATGCAATTTATTGGTCATACATTATTACTAAGATGACCCAATTCTTAATTTATTACTCAGAACGACGACATGTTCGAGTATACAAAATATCATGCATATGAACTCACATGATTCATTATTACTTGACCATAAACTCAAGTGTCGTGTGTCAAAGGGAACACCACTTCAGTTCACACCTCAAGCAATGTACGTGAATCATCTTTACTAGCCCATACGTTCAATCGTCGCGTGCCAAAGGGAACACGAGATTTCATTCACACGTTATCAGTGAATGTATTTCTATGGTGAGATCCATGTTAAATTCGTTACATTTTAATGTTTATGTTCACTTGATACTTTTCGAAGTCAAGTGAAATTTATTGCATTAGGTCAAGTGAAATGTGGGTGATATTCATCACATTGATTTAGTATTAATGTGATGAATATCATTTTAATATATGAATGAATTGTTACCTTGTGTTGATATCATTACGTGTGTTTCTATTTAGTTCTGGGTGATACTCATTACATTGATCGGGTATCAATGTAATGAATATCACTCTAATGAATGAATGATTGTCGGATATCATTACAACCTAAATTATCCCCTAAACCCTGTCCTATTGTGAAGTAAATACGACTTACGGTATCTCTGCAAACTACCTCTGACCCATCCTTTTCGAGAGTTTTCAAAACATTGATTAAGGGTTTTAAGGATACATGGTTCCCATACTCTTTATAGTCTTTTGATTTAAGAAAACTTGCAACGAAAATATTACTCTGCTTAGAAATTCGAGAAGGCGATGAAGTAGGAAAAAAGTAATATACAGCTAATATGCTACAAACACCTGCATGAGAGCCCAGTGGATTGTTAATTTCAAACTCATCTGAATACAAATGAATGGGAATAACTTTCTTCCCTGAAAATTCTGCTTGTTTTGATCTAATTTATATAAGATATTTGGAAAATTAGCATCATCAGAAAGGGAAATGTTCCTCACTTGGCCAAAGTTAGAACCAATGTCTTGACTTAAAGTTTCATTCCCGGCATTGTTTTTACTCTCATGTTTTCTCAAATGTGTTTTAAATTTATATATGTTTTGAAATATTTGCAAGCAAGAAATACAAGTAAATTTCTATATTGAAGGCACTTTATGATCTTATTTTAAGTGATCTATTAAACTTAACGCTTTTTCAAAAGACTTTTTACATATAAAACAGGTTAACATAATGAAAATTTTTCTTAAATTCTGAATCAAATGGCAATGTTACAATTTATATTCAAACTCAATACAGAATTTACTTCACTATGAATTATTATTAATTTTCTCGAATTCTTTGATTATATTCGACACTTTTGCATCGAAACTTTTGATGCCATAAAAGTATTCCTGATAAAAGTACCAAACCTGCCTACTAATTTCGGAGTATTCTAGATTGAACACGAATGTTAATTTTATAATTATATCGATGCACTTACGGAAAGATTCTAATTTAAATTTTACTCCATCGCAATAAACGTATAATTCTTCCAACAATGTGTCACTTTTTCCTATAGCTATAATTCTTGGCTGGATTGTTTGCTTATTTTTGTTGAATTTATTTTTTATCTCATCTAGTCGCTCCTGTATTGTACTGATGCTGAATAAGTGCAATACAAAATCATCCTGACCATCGGCGATTGTTGGTTTGATTGTCCTGCTGAGCCGTTTCGGTTGGAAAATTGCAAATAGCAACTTTGTAACGTACAAATCTCTGGTGTCTATGGGACAATAACTTATATAAAGAAATGAGTGCTCGAGAACAACTAATTTTACCTTGCTGTAAATCTTTGCCTTGAAGTAGTTTATCAAATAAGACTTTATTTGCTTTGTCTTGTAATGATTTTCTACATTTCAAGTTCGAACGCGGAACCGACCTCTCATCGGTTCTAGACGTTAAGTCTGAGTAGTGCCAACGGATGGTACCAACAGGTCAACCAATCCGTGCACCGTAACCCATTCACGCGGTGGCTGCTTGTCGGCCAGCTAGTTCGGAGAGGATTTCGGTCGCGGGTATCCGAATGGGTTACGCTCAATTACAACATTTTCAGCCACCTGAACATGCCCGTTTTCAAAACGCGTTATCAAAACCAAACCATACGGAGAAGAACCCTACTTTACGTTACTCCGTATTTCTTCATTCATCCAGTTAAGAATACAAAATCACGTTCACGTTTCCGAAGTTCCGACGCGGTACCGAAAAATATGCTACTCGAAATTAACCCGACGAAAACTACTCTAACAAAATTTCAAACCTACAAAGGTACCGCGTACCGCGCGCGACGCGAAACCGACCTCCGCGGATTTGTCGAAACCCTACCCTCGCGACGGCATACCTACCCTGCACTCTCTCTTCCCACTGAAAAAGAAAAACCGCTGAAAAGGAAAGTCGTGATTATCTTTAGCAATTCATGGTTTTATTTATAATTTTACGTTTTACAATATAGTGAGAAGATATTAATCGGTTACACCTATAGCCTTTTATATTTGTACAAAAAAATCAAATATTCCAGCTCCAGCGCGTACAACTTTTACTCATTTTATGCATTGTATAAATTAGTAGAAACGTTTGATATTATAACATTGGTAGGTTTCTCTAATTTTTTTTTTTTTGTATCTTCATAAAATAGGTGTACCATTGCATTTTTGCTCTTGCCTACAAGTTATTTAGCGCTGTCTTATTATTGATAATTCTTATACATGAAAGGAACTCAGGAATTTCTAATTGTATGGAAGGTACAGTTCAGTCAAAAGTATTGGAATCTACTCAGGCAAAGATTAAATGTTATAGGTATGTACTCATGAGTCCAGTATTATACATACAATTCCTTTTTTTTTATCAACTATACACTTTTCAAACCCGTTATTCCCGAAAAATTATGATTAATACTTTGTTTAATATAACGAGTTATTCGATAATAATTATTAAGAAAAAAAAAAAAAAAAGAAGTAAACGAATCCCGACTACATTAACAGATTATTTGTCATAATTACATTTAATCATCGGTTTTGGTTTCTCAACGCAAATTTCGCTAATGCAAATGTGTTGAATAAATTAATTATGTTAAACGATTTAAATGGTATAAATTATAGTTAGGGTAAGAACTGATTCCATTCGTATCAATATTTGTATTGTTTTGCCACTCGTATATTAGAATATCATCAAAAATTATTTTTATCGTAATAGAGTAAACTTATATAATCTTTTAAGGAGGCAAAAATCGAAAATCAGTCGACTGATATTGAAAATTACTAGGAAGCGATTAAAATAACTGGAATTTTCGTTCCTATGGCAATCAGAAAAAAATAGTCTGCTCCTGGACACTATTGAAAATATACGAGTATTATACATACATGATCACTCCATGTAAGTTGGTTGAGGTAAAAACAGTTGTCATGGAACTAAAAATAACTAATTATCAACCTCCGAGAACCGCCCATCGTAATATCTTATCTTTGTCTAAACAATAATAGGTAATTCAATTGTGTACTAGGAGCCGAGTTGACAGAGGTTGTCTGCCCGTCGTTTAGTCTCCGATAATGAAAAATACATTAATTACCGTTAGTCAAGTTTCTACGAAATAACAAATAAATGTCTTTGGAATCCACTTTAAGAGTTCCCGGAGGTGTACATTGATTTTATGGCATGTGCAAAGTAATTATACGTTACATATGCCTCGTCCTAGGGCTCTTACAATAATTTGCTATATACTGCCTTCTCTTCTTTTTGAAAGTAGAAATAACATACCTCCTCTTGCTTCAATTTTGATAGCAAACACTGCTCACACTCCCAATAAAAATTTGTACACTGTTCACAGCAAATCCGATTACTATTGTGGGAATGCTAGCAAGCAATCTTTTTAATGACTGCACAGGCTGATGAGCATCCATCGATGTCTTCTGGACAACTTCACCTGCTCCCCATACGGTTCGCCCCTCGAGGGTCGACGGTATGTCCTCATTCGAGCCCTTCTTTCGTTGGCATCGTCTTGTGGGCCATCCGGATGATTTTCCGTTGGAGCAGACTCCTGCACCGGTGACTCAGGAGTGAGGAGTGGCTCTGTAATGGTTGTTGCAGGTTCAACTAGGTCCTCTTGATTAGCTTCCACTGACGTCGGTGGCGATTCCGGCCCCTGACAGCCACTCAAAATTTTTACATTGCCATGATTTAGCTGAACTTGCGAATTCGATTCGCTCCTATGCATCTCATTCAAATTTATGGAGCGAATAACTGCAAGCAAACACGGTAATGCATTCGTCGATGTAAGCCGAACGAAAAATTACCTCTTAATCAGATTCAATCCAATCAGCACCGCACCAACATCCTATGCACAAGACCCGATGATGGCAAACACCAAACCAAACGAGAAAGAATTTCTCCTTCAAATTTTATCGTCGCCGTGATATTCTTATGAAACTCGCGGCGATAGCGCAGATCGAGAAAACCTTGCCAACTTTCCGGGATTTGCAGTTTTCTCCAACCGATCTAACTATTCACAAGAACACTTTTTCGTTGACCACTAAAAATCCCAGTTATTTCCCCCGTTCCTTTTTCTCGTGGCGCCGGACTGTCAATCCGACAACCACCGACAAAACAGATGTGTGTGGAATGGCATGCCACATGGCGGCAATGTGCATCTCCATTTGTCGCCAGTGGCATAGTTTTTCGATGGCCACAGTGGAGGGGGCATTGCCAAATGGATATGTCTCGAAATGCGTCAGGGTTTTGATTACTATTCTGTTTCAAATATTTAAATCCACTGATCTAAATATTTGGAGAAGAGAAAAAAAAATATTTTCTGCGCAAAAATATTTTCTGCGCAACGATGTCCGCACGAAAGATGAAGTCCGCTGGCATTTCGAGGTCATACCCATCTGGCCGAGTGCAAGGGTTCGGGATCGGAATCACTTCGATTCCCGGGCATTGGCGTCACATTACACAGTCCCCCCCCCCCCCAAAATCGAAGTAATTACGATCCCGCCTCCTATGTAAAAGGTCTTGGTTAGGGCCGTGGCGGGTCGAAGGCCGGTTTCGAGGAATAGGCTACAACCATGTTCGTGAAGACTCGACAGTGACTATACCGTAGGGAGTCTGGGGTTACTCGAAGGTCTTCGTCTAGGCAGAGATTTGGGTAAGCCAAGGTTTTTCGTGGGAAATAGTTGCCCAGAAAATATTTTTGCGCAGAAAATATTTTTTTTTTCTCTTCTCCAAATATTTAGATCTGTGGATTTAAATATTTGAAACAGAATAGTAATCAAAACCCCGACGCATTTCAAGACATATCCATTTGGCAATGCCCCCTCCACCGTGGCCATCGAAAAACTATGCCACTGGCGACAAATGGAGATGCACATTGCCGCCATGTGGCATGCCATTCCACACACATCTGTTTTGTCGGTGGTTGTCGGATTGACAGTCCGGCGCCACGAGAAAAAGGAACGGGGGAAATAACTGGGATTTTTAGTGGTCAACGAAAAAGTGTTCTTGTGAATAGTTAGATCGGTTGGAGAAAATTGCAAATCCCGGAAAGTTGGCAAGGTTTTCTCGATCTGCGCTATCGCCGCGAGTTTCATAAGAATATCACGGCGACGATAAAATTTGAAGGAGAAATTCTTTCTCGTTCGGTTTGGTGTTTGCCATCATCGGGTCTTGTGCATAGGATGTTGGTGCGGTGCTGATTGGATTGAATCTGATTAAGAGGTAATTTTTCGTTCGACTTACATCGACGAATGCATTACCGTGTTTGCTTGCAGTTATTCGCTCCATAAATTTGAATAAGATGCATGGGAGCGAATCGAATTCACCAGTTCAGCTAAATCATGGCAATGTAAAAATTTTGAGTGGCTGTCAGGGGCCGGAACCGCCACCGACGTCAGTGGAAGCTAATCAATCGAACCTGCAACAACCATTACAGAGCCACTCCTCACTCCTGAGTCTCCGGTGCAGGAGTCTGCTCCAACGGAAAATCATCTGGATGGCCCACAAGACGATGCCAACGAAAGAAGGGCTCGAATGAGGACATACCGTCGACCCTCGAGGGGCGAACCGTATGGGGAGCAGGTGAAGTTGTCCAGAAGACATCGATGGATGCCCATCAGCCTGTGCAGTCATTAAAAAGATTGCTTGCTAGCATTCCCACAATAGTAATCGGATTTGCTGTGAACAGTGTACAAATTTTTATTGGGATATGAGCAGTGTTTGCTATCAAAATTGAAGCAAGAGGAGGTATGTTATTTCTACTTTCAAAAAGAAGAGAAGGCAGTATATAGCAAATTATTGTAAGAGCCCTAGGACGAGGCATATGTAACGTATAATTACTTTGCACATGCCATAAAATCAATGTACACCTCCAGGAACTCTTAAAGTGGATTCCAAAGACATTTATTTGTTATTTAGTAGAAACTTGACTGACGGTAATTAATGTATTTTTCATTATCGGAGACTAAACGACGGGCAGACAACCTCTGTCAACTCGGCTCCTAGTACACAATTGAATTACCTATTATTGTTTAGACAAAGATAAGATATTACGATGGGCGGTTCTCGGAGGTTGATAATTAGTTATTTTTAGTTCCATGACAACTGTTTTTACCTCAACCAACTTACATGGAGTGATCATATATGTATAATACTCGTATATTTTCAATAGTGTCCAGGAGCAGACTATTTTTTTCTGATTGCCATAGGAACGAAAATTCCAGTTATTTTAATCGCTTCCTAGTAATTTTCAATATCAGTCGACTGATTTTCGATTTTTGCCTCCTTAAAAGATTATATAAGTTTACTCTATTACGATAAAAATAATTTTTGATGATATTCTAATATACGAGTGGCAAAACAATACAAATATTGATACGAATGGAATCAGTTCTTACCCTAACTATAATTTATACCATTTAAATCGTTTAACATAATTAATTTATTCAACACATTTGCATTGGCGAAATTTGCGTTGAGAAACCAAAACCGATGATTAAATGTAATTATGACAAATAATCTGTTAATGTAGTCGGGATTCGTTTACTTCTTTTTTTTTTTTTTTTTTTTCTTAATAATTATTATCGAATAACTCGTTATATTAAACAAAGTATTAATCATAATTTTTCGGGAATAACGGGTTTGAAAAGTGTATAGTTGATAAAAAAAAAGGAATTGTATGTATAATACTGGACTCATGAGTACATACCTATAACATTTAATCTTTGCCTGAGTAGATTCCAATATTTTTGACTGAACTGTACCTTCCATACAATTAGAAATTCCTGAGTTCCTTTCATGTATAAGAATTATCAATAATAAGACAGCGCTAAATAACTTGTAGGCAAGAGCAAAAATGCAATGGTACACCTATTTTATGAAGATACAAAAAAAAAAAATTAGAGAAACCTACCAATGTTATAATATCAAACGTTTCTACTAATTTATACAATGCATAAAATGAGTAAAAGTTGTACGCGCTGGAGCTGGAATATTTGATTTTTTTGTACAAATATAAAAGGCTATAGGTGTAACCGATTAATATCTTCTCACTATATTGTAAAACGTAAAATTATAAATAAAACCATGAATTGCTAAAGATAATCACGACTTTCCTTTTCAGCGGTTTTTCTTTTTCAGTGGGAAGAGAGAGTGCAGGGTAGGTATGCCGTCGTGAGGGTAGGGTTTCGACAAATCCGCGGAGGTCGGTTTCGCGTCGCGCGCGGTACGCGGTACCTTTGTAGGTTTGAAATTTTGTTAGAGTAGTTTTCGTCGGGTTAATTTCGAGTAGCATATTTTTCGGTACCGCGTCGGAACTTCGGAAACGTGAACGTGATTTTGTATTCTTAACTGGATGAATGAAGAAATACGGAGTAACGTAAAGTAGGGTTCTTCTCCGTATGGTTTGGTTTTGATAACGCGTTTTGAAAACGGGCATGTTCAGGTGGCTGAAAATGTTGTAATTGAGCGTAACCCATTCGGATACCCGCGACCGAAATCCTCTCCGAACTAGCTGGCCGACAAGCAGCCACCGCGTGAATGGGTTACGGTGCACGGATTGGTTGACCTGTTGGTACCATCCGTTGGCACTACTCAGACTTAACGTCTAGAACCGATGAGAGGTCGGTTCCGCGTTCGAACTTGAAATGTAGAAAATCATTACAGTCTTTAATATTGGTTTCAAAGAAAACCACACTTTTTTCGACAAATGCGTCAAACTTCTCGAGGAGCAAATTCGTCTTTTCCGGATAAAGGAAATCAAAGTCAATTTCGATCTACTGAATATTCTAGGTGATTAAAAATTTCGTTAAAAATAAGCCAATAGGTATCAATTTGTGCCCGTAGTGATCGTTGTATTGAGGCCAATTCCTGAAGAAATTGTTTATTCCCTTATCGTTGGATTTTTTGAACTCCTCTGTTCGAAGTATTGATGTCTCCCTCCAAAGTTTGAAAATGCTATTTTCAGGAAGAAACTCGCTTTGCAGAATGAGAAGTTTTTCCTTTAGTAATGCTGAAATTAATTTGATTATCCAATCATTTCATGGATCATATATCGCATGTCATCTTACAAGTATTTGTTTCTCGGTTTTCGGTGTCATATATTTGTGTTAGTTTTTGTTCAGATGAACGATCTAATTTCAGGTATTTCGTTGTAAAGCATACGTTGCTGTATCGTTCATAAAGCTTACCACTTGGGTTTTTTCTTTTCAGGCGAGGTTTGTAGTATAGCTCCTTTTAAATTGAAATTTATGTTATCATATATCCACCAAATAACTTTCGTATTGAACTTTCTTACCGGATCCTCTGAAGGAAAAACTTTTTTGATGGTTTGCGCGATGTTTTCAAAGCTTGATGGTTTCAACCGCTTTTTCCCGCCAGTAAAAAAATCGATTACAAGGTGTACTAGATCTTTTTGGTAACGTGGTTCCAGCTTTTCATTGTTAGTGTAGCTTTCCAAAATGAGCTGACCTTTGATGCTTTGATTAAGCAAACTTTTTAAGTCTTCTGGTCCGAAGGGATCGATGTTGCTAGAAATCAAGTTTTCTTTGATGGAAAGCTTTAAATAATCTTATAACCAACATGCTTACTATGACTCTTGGCTATTAATTGTAGTTTGCGATAATGAAGAAGACTTTGCCGTCTCTTCGCATGTTGAATTTAACCACTGTTTTACTGTTGAGACCGTAGAAACATCATAAATCTCAAACGGAAGGCCCTGTAAATAAATGCATGCACAATTTTGTCAATCACGACGAAGGATATTGAGAAAAAATAGAAGGTGGCATAAGTAAGACACTTCAGGAAACTGATTTCAAAATTGAAAATTTTGTGATACTTCAAAAAATTCAATAGTTTTATTTACCACTTCTTTGCGCCACGCTTTAAAACAAGATGTGAAGATAATTTGCTGTCCAAAGGTTAAATTTCCTTTCGCAAAAAGTGGCTGGATATCCGACAGACTCATTAAACGTAGAACCTCTGTTGTTATTTCTTCTTTTTTAAGGAATTCGCAAACATTGGAAGAAAGATTCCACGATTTGAATAAATTTCCAGTGTCCAGTTGTTTGTCTACTCCAACTGTACTTTGAATTATTTCTACGTACACAGGTTCCAGAAATTCTTTAGTGGACCTATGATCTACACTTTGAACTTGAAAATCACTAACTGCGTCGTTTTCCAGGAGATACTCCGAAATATATTCTGACATAGCTTTGTAATCAGCACTACACTACTAAAAACTATTGACTAAACTTCACTGTTCAAAATATTCACTGCGATCGACTGACATACTGCTCATGAATGACTCTTACGGTATTGATGGGCGTCAAATGATCTCGATTATGAGAAGTGTGATGTTAGAATAAAATGAAATACACTTAACTCTAAAATTTCTACGCTTTTCCTGAGAAAAATAAAGTGGAAAAGTTCTTGGTTTTGAATTTAAAGCCTTTTAAAGCAAGATCTCAAGGCTTTAAATTCAAAACCAAGAACTTTTCCCTTTTGTTTTTCTTAAAAAAAGCGTAAAAATTTTGAAGTTAAGTGTATTTCCTTTTATTCTAACATCACACTTCCCATACTCGCATTACAAATTTCCAATTTTCACGTTTAATGTGGAGTATTCGAAACTAACGTCAATACAAGCCTTATAGCTGCAACACTTACTACCACATACATGACCATAAGTAGGCTGACTTTTCTTGCATTTTTGTACTGGGCTCTATACAAAGTTTTGGAGTTCTCGGCGAAAACTCGAGGATTTGTATGGTTTCGAGGTGGAATTCAGCGTTGAGGTATTCAGATGATCCGCGGAGAACACAATAGCGCTTCTTGTGAAGTAGCAACGGTTTAATTTGCTACACACATTCAATTGTAATCGCTGTTCAA
The DNA here is from genome assembly GCA_963969285.1 of Odontomyia ornata. Classification (NCBI taxonomy): domain Eukaryota; kingdom Metazoa; phylum Arthropoda; class Insecta; order Diptera; family Stratiomyidae; genus Odontomyia; species Odontomyia ornata. The sequence continues at coordinate 272,283,046 of OZ017740.1, forward strand.
AGTGAAAATAAACCGAGTTTTGATAGGATTCGCTCGTCTGCTGTCCGTGGTAGTGAACATGCTACACTGTACATGTCGGAAAAAGTAGGCTGACTACTACACATGTAAAATGCATGTCAAAGGATTTCTACTGTAGTTTGGCTTTGGGAGTATTTCATTTAGAAGTTAGCCACTTGAAACGTCATCAGGAGCTCGTAAAATTTACAGATGTTGAAGCTCTCGCAAGTGAGACATATATACACGCATTAAGACTTTTTATCTGGTTGCAACCAAATGCGTAGTGCTTCATTTAAAATATCAAATCACTTAAATCAAATATTTTACGCTCTTGTTTTCACTAACAATAGTTTAACCTTTCTTGAAATTAAAAGCTATTGTTACATGTACAAATAATTACATGTACAGATAATTCTGCGAGCTGCTGTCGCAATTGTTTTCATAATCAACGTCAACAAATGAATTTACTCGAACCCACGAGAACCCAACAAGCATGATCAACATCTGCAAGTGACGTCACTCCATTCATTAATTTGCTCGAATCTACCAGGTACCTCTCGGTAGAACATTCGATAATGTACGAGAAATGGGTGAATAGGTAGAGACCCTATATAAAGGCGAGCTGAATGAATGAGGGGATTCATTCATTACAACCGCGATAGAAAACTGCGATATAGTGGAACGCGAAGTAAAGACGATTGATTGTTTGAGTGCGAAGTGATTTAGAAGACAATTGCGATAAGAAATTTATGTACAAGTGTTAGAGTTTTTTCATAGTGAAAATTAAAATTAGTGAAAGTGTTAACTTGTTAAATTGTTTATTGTGCATTTTTGTGATTAAATAAATTCTTTTAACTTAAATTAAAAGACATTGCGTTTTCACTTTCCCGGAACATTAAAATTATTGGCCGCGAACCGAAAACACGCGACAGTGGTGTCAAGAAGTGCGAAAGAAAAATTTTGAAAGTGAATATTTGAACATTTTTATAGTACACAATAGGAAAATTTAAAGAAACATTAAAAATGCCACGAAGCTTAAACTTAAAAATTAATGAATTGACCATGTCGGAGCTTAAGGAAGAGTTGGAACAGCGAAACCTGGCTACGCAAGGTACAAAGGCCACACTCATGGCACGCTTGCGTGATGCGATCGAGTCGGAAGGCGTGAATCTGGATTCGGATGAGCTCTCAGCTGCAGAAAGAGGCGCAGAAGGTGGTGAAGCCGAAACACCAAAACCAAAGGAACCAGAAAATGCGCTGATGCAAATGTTGATGCTGATGCAGCAAGAGCAGCGACAACAGTCATCCAATTTAACTGCGAACCTAAATGAACAATCAGCGCAGCTAAATGAACAGACATCCAGTTTAGCTGTGAAGCTAAATGAACAGACATCCAGTTTAGCTGTGAAGCTAAATGAACAATCAGCGAAGCTAGACCAACAAGCGTTCGAAATCAAGGCAGACATCGCTCAGAAGCTGGAAAAACAGTCAACCGAAATAAAAGTGGAGCTCAGTAGTCTCAACAGCCAAATTAAATGCGTCGAGGAGAAGGTATACCAGGTCGAGGAGAGAATCAACCTTGAGATCAGCCAGGTCAACCATGAGATGGAAAAAGTGAAAAAGGACTTGGAAGCAGCGAAGGCAGTAGTAACCGCCTCACCAGCTCCAATTATAACCGCAGCGCAAAGCTCATCTAGAAATGTGCAAGCACCAATATTCGATGGGCAAACGGTCTGGACTATTTACAAAACCCAGTTCGAAGCAGCCGCTCGCATAAATCACTGGAATGAGCAGAAACGAGCAACTGCATTGATTCTTGCTCTAAGAGGCCCAGCTGCCGAGCTGTTGCAGACGATCCCCGTTGAATTGCACTCTAACCCGAATGCTATAATGAATGCGCTCGACATGCGTTATGGAGACGATCATCTGAAGCAGATTTATCGGTCACAGCTAAGGCATCGAATGCAGAAGTCTGGTGAAACCCTACAGCAGCTAGCCCAAGACATTGAGCGACTGGCACTTTTGGCTTATCCAGCCTATGACCCAGAACATCGAGATGATGCAGCGACAGAAGCATTCATCAGCGCACTAAAGGACCCGGAATTGCAACAAGCCGTGCGTTTAGCTCAAAAGCAAACGGTTAAGGACGCACTCGCTTATAGTCTGAACTTTGAGGCAGCGAAAAATGTGACTCGTACCACTGCCCGGGGTCGTGAGGTAGTGACAGACGAGTGCAGGTGTGAGCGCGTGGAAATTGGGCGAGATCCGCATGTAAATGGTGCGCCTAGATGCTGGAATTGCGGAGAGAAGGGGCACCTGCAAAGAGACTGCAAGAAGCGAAGAAAACCGAGCTATTGTCCAGGGTGTGCAGCTAGGAGGAGATCCAGACCGAGTCAGGAGCCCAGAATGGAAGCCCTTCAAACAGAGGGGTCGGGAAACATGTAAGAGCCAACTTCGTGGGGCAGAGGTTGGCTAGGAGGATCGACGTCCCCAGCACCACCATCATCGTGTCAAGACTACATCGTGGAGAAGTTGACTTATGCCTTCCGGGTCAAGTTGACGGAGAACACTGCACCATAACAATCGACACTGGTGCAACCCGATCGATTATCCGACCAGACCTAGTTAGACAGCAACAACTTCACAAGGGCAGAATTTTCTCACTACGGACAGCTACGGGAGAAGCTGCACCTGTTCATGGAGAGGTCAACCTCCAGATACAGTTGGGAGACCTTGTGTTCCGACATAATTTTCTGGTCGCGAACATTATGGATGACTGCATTCTAGGAATGGATTTTCTGCGACCACATGGAATTACGTTGGATTTGGGCAAACGTGTATTGAAATGGCAGAATGTAGAAGTACTGATGGAGGATCCCAGCGTCCAAATCCCCAAGATGAATGTAGTGGTATGTACTGACACTGATGTACCGAATTCTTCCGAAAGCATTGTATGGACCAAGCTTGATTGTGATTCTGGAGACCACCGATCTTATCTGATAGAGCCAACGAAGACATCCGCATTGCGCAGTTTGATTGTAGGACGAAGCCTTGTAAGATCTTTAAGGAACGGATATGTGCCGGTTAGAGTCCTTAACACCGCAGACTCAACCACGAGCATCAAAGCGGGAGAAGTCATCGGCAGCTGCCAGCCTGTTTCCACCATCACCTCTTTGGAAGCTACTCACAAAGATCATTGGAAAAGGAGGCAAGACACAGACAAAGCCCAGGAGTCCACGTCTGCAATATTGAAGCAAGTCAAATTGCCGGTGCAGCTATTCAAACGAGCCTCTGATCTGGTCACCAAGTACAGTGACGTCTTCTCAACAAGCCCGGATGACCAAGGCCGAACGAGTTTGGTAACTCACGTCATAGATACACAGGGAGCCAAGCCGATTCGACAAGCACCGAGACGTCTCCCTATAGCCAAACAAGGAGAAGTGAGCGCGCTGATCTCGGACATGGAAAAACAAGGCGTTATTGAACCTTCTGTCAGTCCATGGGCCGCGCCTGTAGTTCTAGTGAAGAAAAAGGATGGTAGCACTCGCTTTTGTGTCGACTATAGGCAGCTTAACGACGTCACTAAGAAAGATAGTTACCCACTCCCACGCATCGATGACATCATGGACACTTTAGCCGACGCAAAATGGTTTTCTACACTCGATCTCAAGAGTGGCTACTGGCAGGTAGAAATTGACAAGAAGGACCGAGAGAAGACCGCATTTTCAGTTGGGACCGGATTGTGGCAATTCGTGGTGATGCAGTTTGGGCTTTGCAATGCTCCAGCCACTTTCGAACGCTTGATGGAATATGTGCTACGTGGTCTAACCTGGAAAACCTGCTTGGTATACCTAGATGACATCATCGTCATCGGTAGAACGTTCGAAGAGCATGTGCGGAACTTAGAAGAGGTTTTCTCCCGATTACGACTGGCAAATTTGAAACTTAGCCCCGAGAAGTGTACTCTTTTTGCAGATGAAGTAAAATACCTGGGACACGTCGTATCAGCAGAAGGGGTCAAAACAGACCCTGAGAAAATTGAAGCCGTGAAAAGTTGGCCAACACCAAACAACAAGCGCCAACTACGAAGTTTTCTGGGTCTGGCGACCTACTATCGAAGATTCGTCAAAGACTTTGCCAAAATAGCTAAGTGTCTCCATCAGCTAACCGAGAAAAATCGTCCGTATGTCTGGAATGAACAATGCCAGACAGCCTTTGAGACCCTGAAGGAAAAGCTGTGTGAATCACCCGTGTTGGCGTATCCGAAACCCGGAAAATGTTTGTAGTTGACACCGATGCAAGCAACGGCGGTATTGGAGCTGTACTCTCCCAGCAGATCAATGGCGAAGAAAGAGTCCTCTCTTATTACAGTCGAGTTCTCTCAAAAAGTGAGAGGAATTACTGTGTGACCAGGAAGGAGCTATTGGCTATAATAGAGGCCACCAAGCAGTTCCACAAGTATCTATATAGCCAGAAATTTGTTCTTCGAACGGACCATGCATCACTGAGATGGTTGCTCAACTTCAAAAATCCCGAGGGACAAGTTGCGAGATTGATCGAAAGATTGCAGTCATACGACTACGAAATTGTTCATCGGAAGGGTGGAGTTCATGGAAATGCTGACACCCTATCCCGCCGTCCATGTCCAGCTAACTGCAAGCATTGCAGATGGATTGAGGAAGAGGAACCGCTCGTTGATCTGCGATTGATAACGGCGGAATTCGATGAAGGTTGGTCATCGGAGGAGATTCGAACCGCCCAGTTAGCCGATGAAGACATCGGACCATTGCTCGTATGGAAGGAGACGACTGGGCAACCTGAGTGGAAAGACGTTTCAATGCATGGCGCAACCCTGAAAAGCTATTGGGCACAATGGAACTCCCTTCAGGTGGAGGGTGGCGTACTCAAGCGAAAATGGAAAACGGCGGATGGTAGCTTCTATAGGATGCAAACTATACTTCCCAAAAGCCGAATCCACGATGTGGTTAAGGAAATGCATGAAGGATCCTCGGGAGGCCACCTTGGTGTTAACAAGACCTTAGCGAAATTGCGGGAACGGTTCTACTGGCTCCACGCTCGAGAAGACGTAGAGGACTGGTGTGGGAGGTGCACAGTTTGCGCTTGCGTCAAAGGCCCAAAGCGACGACTGAGAGGACAAATGCAAACCTATAACGTAGGCGTGCCATTCGAAAGGATTGCTGTTGACATCGCAGGACCCTTTCCTGAATCCGATTGGGGAAATCGATATATGCTGGTTGTAGCCGATTATTTTAGCAAGTGGCCCGAGGTCTACCCCATTCCCAACCAGGAAGCAACTACCGTAGCTGAACAGCTAGTGTTAAATTGGGTCAGTAGGTACGGCGTACCTTGCGAATTACATTCAGATCAAGGCCGAAACTTTGAGTCACTAGTTTTTGGCAAAATGTGTGAACTACTGGGAATACGGAAAACGAGGACAACACCGCTGCATCCCCAATCCGATGGAATGGTCGAACGGTTCAACGGCACGCTCAATAAACATCTGGCCAAGATGGCTGACGAGAACCAAAGGGACTGGGACCGACATATCCCACTATTTTTGATGGGGTACAGAGCTGCGGAACATGCATCGACGGGCCAAGCCCCAGCCAAAGTCATTTTTGGAAAGACTATTCGTTTGCCAGCCGATATAAAGTTCGGAACACCCCCTGAGAAACCCCAAACGGTCTCGGAGTACGCAAGTGATCTAAGACAACGCTTGAACCAGATACATCGGTCAGTGTGAAAACACCTCGAATCGGCTACTGACCGCTTGAAGACCAGGTATGATCTAAAGGCTAATTCTACTGGCTTCCAGCAAGATGACTTGGTGTGGCTTTATAACCCGCAGCGGCGAAAGGGTAGGTCTCCAAAGTTGCAACGTAATTGGGAGGGACCATACCGAGTTACAAAGCGAATCAACGACGTCGTATATCGAATACAGGAACATCGTAAGCCGAGAGCTAAAATGAAAATCATGCATCTGGACCGTCTTGCCCCATATTACACCCAGGGAGCATTGACTACAAATAGCGACACATCTTTTCGGGGCGAAAAGAAGTGAGGTGGGGGCAGTGTTACATGTACAAATAATTACATGTACAGATAATTCTGCGAGCTGCTGTCGCAATTGTTTTCATAATCAACGTCAACAAATGAATTTACTCAAACCCACGAGAACCCAACAAGCATGATCAACATCTGCAAGTGACGTCACTCCATTCATTAATTTGCTCGAATCTACCAGGTACCTCTCGGTAGAACATTCGATAATGTACGAGAAATGGGTGAATAGGTAGAGACCCTATATAAAGGCGAGCTGAATGAATGGGGGGATTCATTCATTACAACCGCGATAGAAAACTGCGATATAGTGGAACGCGAAGTAAAGACGATTGATTGTTTGAGTGCGAAGTGATTTAGAAGACAATTGCGATAAGAAATTTATGGACAAGTGTAAGAGTTTTTTCATAGTGAAAATTAAAATTAGTGAAAGTGTTAACTTGTTAAATTGTTTATTGTGCATTTTTGTGATTAAATAAATTCTTTTAACGTAAATTAAAAGACATTGCGTTTTCACTTTCCCGGAACATTAAAATTATTGGCCACGAACCGAAAACACGCGACACTATTATTCTTAAAACAAAAATTAAGGAAACTCTTGTTTTAAAATGTTTTTATCATTTAAATCAAAAGACATTCTAAGGTAGAACATTTCAATTGCAGATTTTAAATATTTTAAAATTAGAGTTTTCATTTCAAATCAAAAGTTTCGTAAGACATGCAAAAATCAAAATGAAATATTTTTCTCAGTGTAGTAGTCGAGCAGGTACGGTTGTGGCGGCCTTCATTCGCCCCGGGAAAAAAGGATTTTTGACGTAGTTTTTCTTTCCGTTCTTGGTGTAAAAGAAATTTCTAATTTGCAAATACCATCGTATTGGATGCCAATGGAAGGGACCAGTTCATGAAGCTCCAGAACATGAACAAAATTGCTTACATCCTAAGAAATCGGGTTATGAAGTAATGGCCGCTTTACAATCAAATGATGCTAAATATGAGGAAGAGCGTAAACTGTTCTCCACGTTGATTGAGTTATTAGGTTACAAAAAAAAAATATTTTCAATGATCTCCAAATGAAACCATATCGTATGGATGAATATGTACATAAATTATTCTATGAAACATCACGTTTCTCCGCGTTCAATCATCAATTTGTTGTGAACCCCGTTCAATACGCCGACCTGCACACTGAAAAATACGTCAGCGATTGAAAGGTTTGATCTATCAGGAAATGGTCTTCGTTACTTGCCGAAAGAAATAGGCGAACTTAGTCAATTGAAATGGTTGGATATATCAAATAATAGGCGTACATACATACCAGAACAGCTGAAGAAGGTCAAAGCGCTAGATTATGCAAATTTGAACGACAGTGACTATGCTTGTGATTGCTGCATGCATTGAACAGCGGACTGGCTTGAACAGCGTGCGCTCAAAATTAGAATGTCGCCAGTGGTAACTTCCAACAACATGATTTTCCTGAATAGCCTTGCAACACTGAGATGCCGACACGGGTATCCTGGCGATCTGATAACCGTCATCAAAAAATTACAATGCATTAAGCCTGTCATAATCAAGTCTTCAGATAGTCGTATGCATCTTTTGAAATCAACTGCCACTCTGGAGTGTGTTTTCACTGGAAACCCGCCTCCGGATATTCTCTGGATCACACCATCCAATGAAATCTTGCGTCACAGTGCAGATCCTGACAAAAGAGTTGAATTGCTTCCTCCACAAAAATTCGATGAGCAAATTGAAAAAGATTTGCTGAGCGACGAAACACGAGAAGAACTGAATTTAAATGGATTACTTCCAGAAAAATTGAGGGCAGGCGTTTCCCTTCTAGAGAATGGATCATTACAAGTTCATAATGTTCAACGCAATGATAGTGGATTGTGTACATGCTATGCGTTTAATGTAATGGGCAATGCGACGGCTAATATAAGGCTTTACATTGATCCTATTGTTTTCCTGCGAGTGAAAATTGGCAGCATTATTTGTGGAATAATTGCCGCAGCAGCATTTCTAGCGATAACTTTAATAGTTCAGGGAGTACGTCAAATATTTCAGAGATTTGGAATATGCGAAAAATTCTGCCACACATGCTGTTCATGTTGTTCACGAGAAAAATCAACACCGCGAGGCGGACAAATATATGCAATGAATGATAGTATTGAGCACTATAAAAGTCAGCAGCTGGAAAAATTACGCGAAAATTATACACAACAAGCTTATCGTATTCGCAAAAATTGTGCTCAACAAATCGAATGGATTCATGGCAGTTATAATTCACAAGCGAAGTAATTAAAAAACAATACGAAATATCGGTACTCATCATATCTCATCGTTACGTGATCAATATTACGATCCGGTGAAACGAGCACGAGACTATTCAATAGGTCAATTAAATTGGGTAGGTGAAAATTATGTATTCTAACGTAACAAAATACGAAAGTTCAGTGCTCATCAAGTACTACGATTGCGTGAGAGTTACAAATATCAACAGCAAACGTTGAACAAAGTCGTAGAAAACCTCCTGAAAGAGTTTACGGCTGCACAGAATTCACGTAGCAAACGCAAAACAACAAAAACTATACTTGGGAGTTCGCCGTGCGTCTTCGGCTGAAGTGGCATTTGCTTGGGTTGCTGGGCAGTTGCCGGGAGATTGTTGCTAGCAGTGAACGAGACAAGAAAATTCAATTGGCGGAAAAAGATTGAATTCGGAACGATCGACATTGTTGAGTGGCGAGAGACGATTTTAAAGATTTGTTTGTGAAGTTGGATTTGTGGAATTTCATTGTCAGGATTTGTGCGGAATCCTGGAAAGTTTGTAATTTTTGTTCCAAGTAATCGAAAAGGTTTCAGTCGGGGAAATGAACGGAGCGCCAGCTGGTGATGGTGGTGTGTGAAGGAGAGTGAAGGTTTAGAGCACCTAACGTTTAGCGGAATCGTGGGAATGTTCCGTACTGTGAGTTTTGAGTGGCGAGCACGTGGTTGAACGGTTTCACGTACCGGGGGAAAAATATTAGATCCGTTTTTCGTTCGCAAAAAGGAGTGCAAGGCGTGGAAATCGGAAAAAGTGCATGTGCTTGTTGTGACATCGCTCGAGTACAATGGGAGACAGTTAAGCGATTACAGAGAAAGTGCTCTCGCTGATGCCCAATATTCTAAATGTGCTTTAAGATCTTAATTTTGTCTAAAGGAATGAATTCATTAGTTTGTTACAGAACTCGGTTTTGAAGTTTATATTTCTATTAATGTTTCATTGTCGTATTCAGTTAAATATAAGATTGTGCATTGCGGATTTGTGACATTTCACAAGGCATCGTTTTTTTGATGAAGTGAAATGGAGAGTGGAAAATAACACAAGTTAAAACTTGTGATGCATGTTCCGGGATTACGCGTTTTTCCCTCATTTAGCGTCGGGAGAACAAACTGAGGCAGGCGGTAAATAACTACCGGGAAACAAAAATCGACATTCGACCGGTTTTCTTACTTGCATGCATTTTCATGGCGAATTAAATTATAACGATTGAGTGCGAAAACGAAAAGTTCTGTGCATCATTGTATTAATTGTGCACGAGGGACATTGTTCGATTGATAAAAGTGGCAAGAATATGATTTGGAGGAGAGACGTGAGTGAAAAACTAGAATCGACTTGAATGGGAAATGTTCAGAAGAAGTCTCGCAAGAAAATCCACGGCGACGGCGACGACGATAAAAACGGAGACGGAGACAACAAGCAAACGCGCGGAATTTGTTTACCAAATAAACAAATAAAGACCGGAAAAATCGCGAAGTGGAGCTTAAATTAAGCTTAAATTTTAAATATAAAATATAATACAAGTTTGCAGGCCCTTACCCGCCCTGAACACGGCACTCGTAGGAGGAGGTTTGGGTAAGTACCCTTTCTTCTTTTTTCAAATTTTTTTCTGCGTTTTTTTTCATTTTTTATTTTTCGCTTGAAAAATTTGATCAAATATGTCTTAAATTGATTGAGAGTAATTAACCTATATTTTGTAAATTAACAAGTGAATTTCGAACAGAACAGAGGATTTTTTTTGTTTTTTTTTTGCATAGAAAGAGAACAACCAGAAAAGAAAGGAATTAGTCGTGTTCCGTTAGCAATGAATTTGTATCAAAGAAAATCGATCATACTCGAGTAGACGTTTTATTGAGTGATTTACCAAAGTAAATGTAAATTGTTTTCTAGTAGGGCTTTAACAAAAGACCAAACTGAGGTCAGAATCGTGTAAAAATTTGTATTGCAAACACATTTATGATATAATGAAAAACGAAATGTGGAATTGAACGATACCCTTCGGTCTTTCCTTTCCTCTGACTCTGACCGGGTATAGGACCCGGTACGGTGGCAGACTTTCCCCATAAAACATGAGACAGCCACCGCGTACATAACAATCTTCTTTGTTTCAGGTGACTTCGCGGGTTGATTGGCCCAAGCAAGGTGTCTATTTATGACATAGAGTTATGTAATCGAATTGCATAATTCTATGGCATAAATTGGTCACCGGGGTACTTTTCTTCTGATGGGAAGGCTAATGCAAGTTAAGTTGTATGAGTTTTCCACTCAGAAGAAGAATACCTGGCCACTGCAACAATTATGGATTTAATCCGGGTGGGTGGGTGCGCAGGGGCTCCATCACCACCCGGTTGCCCCTCTCTCATTTGTGGGCCATGAGCCTCCCCGGGTAAGGACGAGGCTATCCTTCTTCCGCTTCTTTTTACTAGTTTCTCTTGTTCCATGAACAAGTCAGTTGTCCCTGGTATAGTTCCTACACTTTTTGCGACTTCGGTCGCCTTATTTTTGTTCGACCCCAGAAATTCGTGAGTGCAAAATTCTTTGTAGTGGATCCTTGTGCTGGGGGAAATAAACCCGCCCCACGACACTGCAATGCTAGCCTGCCAGCGCATTCACGCGTCACCAGACAAGGGCATTCTAGGCAGATACTGACACCTTCTTCTGCCGAGGCAGCAGACCATCGCTGCAGTCCTTCACGGACTTTGAATTTACCCTATTCACTACAACATCAGTCATATTTTAACCATTAGACCTTTTCGTTTTATATGCCCATGTGTTTAGTAATACTTTTGTAACTTGGTTTTTGTAAATTTTATTACATAATTGACAAAATCTCACTATTTTGCGATAAAACGTTAAAAAAAGATTTTTAGTCTTACAGCGACACAAAGTTCATGAAACTATTCGATGTACTCCTAAGTTTAGGAATCGTTCAACGATGTCTTCCCACATCACTGCAATATCACATTGAGTAGTGCCAGACCGACTAACCTTTTCTGGAGTATCCTTGTTCTGAGCCATGTTTTTATACGGCGTAGAGTTGAGAATGACCGTTCAGCGCTTACATTAGTAACACACATCGTACCAAAAATTCGGCGTAGAGCGTGAATCATTGGATACACATACTTGTCACAACTTTCCAGAGTTTCTAGTGCACTGTTTGGTGGCGCAGGGTTGCTTTGGCAGGATTGGGTTGTTTTAAGTGTCCAATGCTGTTGCCAGTGATACATTTGTATCTTGAGTCACAAATATTGGAGTTTTTTAGCGTTCTACAAAAGATTACCAAATTGTTCTATGGGACTATTAATGAGAGCCACCCAAAACAAGAAAAGAATCTTCATATCTTCCAAAATGTTATCTAACAAAGGAATTTACACTGAGACCTTAAAATATTCTTTACATTCAGATGTGTTGTAGTTTTCTCGTCCTGTTTGTCTACCACAAGTTCTCGGTTTCTTGATTTCTATGTTTAACCAGTCGGCTAAATTCGTTGCGTCTGTATATATTTGGTCTAATTTTTTCTCTGCGTTCAGTCTTTGACTTGTCAACCCTGCAAGTAGTAACTCTGTTATTTTGCAAAGTTTTGGTGAAATCCACATCTGCTTTCTAAAGATTTTCACTCAAAGGACGTGTCAAAGAAAAAACATCACACAAACAAAACAAGCCTACGATAAAATCAAATGATCTTACAGCGGAAATGAGTACTGTCGCTTTGCCTGCTGTATCTTTATTGTTCCAAATACTGAGTTCCGTTAATGCTTCGGTAATCATTGGCAAATCTACGACGAACTGGAATACAGCATTATGTCTTCAAATCCGTCTTGTTTCACACAAATGCTTCAGTTTATTGCCAAGAAATTTAGCTAATATAAAGCGTTATCCATTTTACGCTTGGGAAAGCAAAGCTAAAGGAAACACATAAAATATTCAGATTCAAACAAAGTCTTTAATTCAATATTAAGATTGAACCTTGCCATTATACATGAAATACAAATAATTCAAATATCCTCCACGGGACCTCTTACAGGTCTCAATCCTTTTGAAGTAATTTTCAATGACTTTTCAGCACATTTCCGGCAATATCTCGCCCATAACTTCACGAATATTGGTTTTCAATTGCTCAAGATTTTGAAGAACACGATTTTTTGTATAGTTCCATAAAATGAAATCCAAAGGTGTTAGGTGCCCAACGGAAGTACTTGGTGCCCAACGGAAGCCCTGCTTACATGAAGCAGAGAAGATGGACGAGATCGTACGGGCACTATTCCCCACGCACCCTGTCCGTGTCGATTCAGCTCATGCACAAACATCATTAGAATGCTCACCTTTCACAATGATGGAACTGGAGCAGGCAATTCTATCCATGAAAGCAAGGAAGGCACCGGGACCAGATGGCGTTCCTGCTGAGGTTTTGCAGCTTGGCTACAAGCTTTGTCCTGACTTGTTGCTCAGTATGTTCAACGCTTGCCTTTACGAAGGTGTATTTCCGGAACGCTGGAAAGTGGCGAGGCTCGTACTGATCAGCAAGGGGAAGGGAAATTCCGAGTTGGCGTCTGCATACCGCCCGTTATGTATGCTAGACACGGCTGGGAAAGTGCTCGAGAAATTCATCAAGGGAAGACTCACTGACGCGGTCCGTTCTGCCGGGGACCTATCTCCACGGCAGTATGGTTTTAGAGCAGGTTGCTCCACTATTGACGCGATAGCGGAAGTAGTGAGCGCGGTCCAAAGAGCGGAGGCTCACTGCCAGTCAAACAAAAAGGTTGTGTTGCTCGTGACGCTTGACGTCAGAAATGCCTTCAATTCCGCTAGATGGGCGGATATTCTGGAAGCACTGGAAAACTCTTTTCAAGTTCCAGAATATCTGATGCGGGTTTTGAAGAACTACCTGACAGACCGGAGCCTGCTCTATGAGACGAAGGAGGGTCGGCGGAGGATGGAAGTTACATCGGGTGTTGCACAAGGCTCCATCCTTGGCCCAGACCTGCGGAACATCACGTACGACGGGCTACTGAGAATCGAGCTGCCGGATGAGTCGCGCTTGACCGGCTATGCAGACGATGTCGCGGCGCTTGTTGCGGGACGCACTGTTGAACAAGCGCAACTCAGACAGGGTATGCTAATGCGCCGAGTGAGAGATTGGATGACTGCTCGCGAGTTCAGCCTAGCTTTGGAGAAAACCGAAGTAGTCATCTTGACAAAGAAGAGAGTCCCTAGAGTAAGGATGATCAACATTGGGGAAGCACTCGTTGAGACCAAACTAGCAGTGAAGTACCTGGGCATTTTGATCGACTCGAAGATGCGTTTCTCCGAGCAAATCAGGGCAACAGCTGACAAGGCTGCAGCGAGTGTTTCGGCTCTCAGCTGGCTAATGGCCAACATAGGGGGTCCCACCTCATCAAGAAGGAGACTTCTGATGAGTGCAGTACAATCTGTGCTGTTGTACGGATCGGAGATATGGTGTGAGGCTCTCAACAAGGAGCTGTATCGAAGACGCTTGGCACAGGTGCAGCAACGGGGAGCGCTGCGGATTGCATCTGCATATCGGACTGTCTCGGAGTCGGCAGTGCTGGTCATCGCAGGAGTGATACCCATTGCCCTCCTTGCCAAGGAGCGCCGCAGAATCTCCCTGTGGAGGAACGAATGCAACAGAGATGCTGTCGCCCACGAAGAACGAGAACGCTCACTCAGTGATTGGCAACAGTCCTGGGTAAGCGATACAAAAGGTAGGTGGACCGCACGCCTTATTGGTGACCTGAGGCCGTGGCTCAATCGAAGGCATGGTGAGACTGACTTCTATCTAACTCAGCTACTGAGTGGACATGGATACTTACGGTCTTACCTGCACAAGATTGGTAAGTTGGATGAACTCACTGGAGAGATGCTCACATCCGTTGACAAATGGAACTGTGTGACACATTACGCTCGGGCAGTCCTTAAGATAAAAAGGAACATATTTGAGCGCCTGTTGGCGTCCAGGGTGGAGGGGTCTCTTTTCTAGAAATCCCTCTCCCTTCCCCTCTTCCCACTGGAAAGGAATCCCTGTAGCCCGGTGGTGAAAAAACGCGTAGAGAAATGAGGCTTAGCCCGAAGTAATGTGTCTAACGGTTCCAGGCTAGGTTCTCAGATTGACAGGGGAGGTGTTTAGTGGGTAGTCCAAGGGTATCCTCCATGGAAGTCCCACACTGCCAGACTCGGCGGGCGTAAATGCCTTCACCTACCTACCAAAAAAAAAAAAAAAAAAAAAAAAAAGGTGTTAGGTCGCAGAATCTTGCGGGCCAATTGACATCACTCAATCTCGAAATTACGCGTCCTGGAAATCTCTCTTGCAAAAGTGCTCGATTAGCCTGTGTTGCGTGGCTTGTGGCTCAGTCCTGTTGGAACCACATGTTCTCCAGATCATAATCTTCAATTTCTCTCCAAAAATAATCGGTTAACATCCGTCCATAGCGGTCAGAATTGACTGCAATGGCTCTTCCCTGATCGTTTTAAAAAACTACGGGCCAATAACACCACCAGACCATAATGCACATCAAACGGTCACTTTTTCCAGATGCAAAGGCTTTTTTGCGATCACCTAAGGAGCCCCATATGCAGCAATTCTGGTTATTTACGTAACCACTGACCGAAAACGAGCCTCATCACTAAGAAAATTTTGTTCGAAAAATCGTTATCTATGGCTTGTTGTTTAATCACCCAATTTGCATACATTCTGCGTTGTGTATGGTCTTGAGGCTTAAGTTCGTGTGAGTTGGATTTTGTACGGATGGAGATGCAAATCCAAATGCAAAATCCGCCACAATGAGCCGTAAGACAAGCTCAAATGTTGAGCACGTCGAGGAATCGAAAAATTCGGGTCTTCGTCCACACTTTGAGCAACGACAGCAACATCTTCAGCAGAACGAATGTTGCGATGATGCACAGGCCTTGCAATATCAATAACTGATCCAGTCTCTTCAAATTTTCTCACTGTGTTCGAAATTGTTTGCTGTGCAGGTCGATTATGTCGACCGGAATCGGCTCGTAAAGCCTTAAATGTTGATACAGCATAATCACCATTTTTATAATAAAATTTAATAATTTTAACACATTTTTCGACTGTTAAACGATCCATATTTCTAAATGGCAAACCTTCAGCTAAAAAAAAACGCTTTGAATGACATTTAATTCTGACAGATGTCAAATGGCAGGGTTATACTTTCCTACCACGAAATGGATAACCCTATAGTATTACGCTTCGGATGTGCGTTCTGGAAAAATCTCGTCACCTCTTGTATAACGTCAGAAACTTTTTTGATCGACTGAACATTAGATGTTTTCATGAGGCTGCTGTTTAGTTTGTGGGAAAAGCACAGTATCATGACAGCATTTATCGCTTCTTTCTTGATTTCATTGACAGCTCCACAATATTCCGAAACATTGACTGAGCAAGCATCAGCTCCTATTTAAGTACGGTTTTCTAATCTTAAACCCAGCCTTTTTACAGCCTCCAAGACGATCTTTCCGAACACAACCCCAGTTAAGGATAATTCTACGTCATTCTCTGCATTCTCATTATTTTCCTCAGCTTCTTTGGACAGCTCGCCAAAAGCATCAATGAAATTCAGAATATCTTCTCTTTTGCGAGGTTTTCCGGTAGAAAAATCAGCTTATCGAAGTATGAGTCTTATCTAGACACAGAAAACATGAATATTCTTGGTATACCTTCAATTAAAGCTGTTGATTTTAATGTGTCAACGGGTTTATATTTTGGCGCTCAAAAAAAAAAATGCAAAAAGAATATGAAAACTAGGGTGTAACAATTTATAGATTGTCAATTAACGATAAGTTATCCGTTTCAAAATATCAAATCTTAAAAATTTCAAAGATTTGTCATTAATGAACTAATGACACGTATAATTTTGTTAAGGTTCCAAAATATTGGTAGAAACTTTCGCAATATGAACAGTATAAAGACTGCTGGTTACTGAGAAAAACATACTCAATGTACCCAACGTGCAATCTAAAATGCACCATTATGTCATGAAATGTATAAATTACAGGAAATTTAAGTATTTAAATGTATTTTTGAAACAACTCAAGAATGCGTAATCTCAATTTGAAGTTGCCTGGTGTTACAGTGTTTGTTGTATCATGAAATTCATCACTAAATTTAAGCAAAAAAGAGATACCTGTCCTTTTCCTGATTGATCTGAAGTTTCATCAAAGCCGACGGAGTAAAATTTGGCATTAGTCACGAGTTGCATAATCTTCTTCTGTATATCAACCGTGCAGCAGTCGATGAGTTTTTCTTGAGTTGTTTTGCTGATATAGGTTGCTACTGATGACGCAGTTTCCAGATGCTTTTTGAGCTCTGTATCTCCTGATTAAATGTGAAGTTTCAGCAGCACCCTGAGGTTTCCTTCATTTCGCTCAGATCTTGCTTCTGTTAGCAAACTCCTGTCGTCCCGATGCCCCCGGAATGCTATATTCCGCAATCCAAGAAAAATGATCGCTTTTGCTATGGATTCAAAAAAAACGTCGGTTCTCTTGACGTTGAGTAAGATATTCTTCACTAAGGATGTTACTGACGTTATTCTGTGGGTTATGATTGTATAAGCAAGTTGGGTAGACAGACCTACGCTCATTTCAGAAGGGGTTTGTACTCAACCTACAAAATGCAATTACCAGCAACAGATAAAATCAAGAAACATGCCGAAGACGATTTTATTGGAGAAAATGTGGAATTCGAGGATCATACTATTATTAACAAAGTTGAATGAATTTTGACTTCTGAGGTATTTGTTATTGTTATACCCATAAATATCTACCTTGATAATTTTTTCAGGTTTTTTAGATCACAGGTGTCCATCCGCGAGGGAGGAAACACATTTTTCATCTATTTCCCCCCTGTGCCCCCACTGAAGCAAAAACTGTCAATTTAAGAACTGTTTTGAAACGTTCTCATAAAGAACTTTTATTTGATACTCATATCGGCTATCTTTAATGATTTTTTTTTCAGGGGCCACTCCCCTGTGCTGTAATCATCGGTTCATAGCCTATTTTTTTCGAATCCTAGAATGGTTACAAAGCCCTTTTGCTAGGAGCTCTCTCCTGCCTCTTTGACTTCTTATGAGTATTAACTGTTGGTACTCATCTTCAGTCATTCATTGAATTGCATCAAGTGTTCAAAGCATGTATCATAAACGTTGAAGTTGGGGAAAAATAACTCAAAATTATTCAATCTTCGCATTTAAAACAGCCACTATTTAGTTTTACGATTACTGATACCACTAACTGATTCTCAAAGATATTCATGATATCTACCATTCCTGAAATTTTCATGCAAATCCCAGATAAGCTGTAAAGCGCATATGGTTCCATATGGTAAAACATGCATATGGTTCCACAGCCATATGTTTTCATAGTAATGCAGGAAAATTGAAATCGCTATTACTTGGTTAATTACCATTCGATCTTTGTGAAAATTTCAGAAAAGATCAATCTTATAAATAGTCATCTGTGTATTTTATTGAATTTAAGGGTATCGTTAAAATTTAATTTAAGAAAACATAAAATCGATAAATCATACTATTACTAACAAAGTTGAGTGAATTTCGACTTCTCATGTATTTATTGATGTTGTACTTATTAAGGCCTACATTCATGATTTGTTTCAGAGTTTTCGGATGAAAGATGTCCAATCGTGAGGGGAGGGTATGCAAAAAGTTCATAAATTTCCCCTTATCCTGCCCCTCTCGGTACCGATAAGGCAATTTTAAGACTTATTTGAAAAGATCTCATCGAGACCTTTCCAATGACACCCTTCTCGACTACCAACGGTGAAATTTTTTTGAGGGGTCACATCCCTATATGGAAAGACCCCCTTAAACCTCTTTAAAAAAAATTTTCACCCTTGAACTTTAAAGAAGCCACCACTTCTGACCTTTCTAGAAAGTTTCATGGCTGTAGCCTCCATACTTTCGGAGAAAAAGTGCTGTGACATACAGACGGACACAGGTCGTGATTGCAATAGGGTTTTGTATTTTAGTACAAAACAGTTAAAGTCATTCCCAGCAGCGACTGCACTTTTGTGATAACGGTTTTGTTTGTGGAGATCAGATATCCTTTCTGTCCGGTTAGGTCTTTAAAATTTACTAAAGCTGCAGTGACGAGGACGCCCAGGGGTGTATTTTTTTGGTATCCACCTACATTGTTGGCAGTAAACCATGGGCAAAATTTGCAAAAAAATCTTTTCTGCACGTCAGAGAAAACCAGCCAGTCTTCATGATCAATCAAATGTTTATGTGAAACATAATGCTTTCTGTCTTTCCCTGAGATTATCCTTGAAGAAAAAGGAAACTTGTAATCTTTCGATGGTCTCCATGGGTTTTCTAATAATTCTCGCTTAACTTCGTCACTTATTTTCTGTTCAATAAAATAACCTATGTATGTCATTAGAGAACTCTGGTATGACCGCTCCAACTTCGTTGTAGTTTGTGTTTGATGGAAGTGATGGCGGGCTTCAAGGGCATCGATGTCTAATGAATTTGGAGTTTTTTGCTCGCATGTATTCAATTCATTCAAATCATGATTTGAGTGTTGATTTATTTCGACGTGATTCAGTTGATCCGAAAAATCCCCCCAAACTTTTTAATTTTTGAGAGGTATATAATATGAAATCGAAAACTGCCGGTAAGACTGAAAAAAATCAAACTACAACTTGATTTTGATGATCTTATAGTTCTATCATATAAGATGATTACTATATCTTGTGTTTTCATCTTTTATATTTGAACGCTATTATTTTGTTTTTTTCCGACAAATCTATATTTTGGAAGTAAGTTGCTCCCTTCTTCAGTGTCAATTGTTTTCTGAGATTAAAAGGCCTTTTCGAGGATATTCATACTAACCAAATTCTAATTGCTTAAGGTCTAATCGCTTTTGGGTTTTATTACCTTTATATCTTAATATTATTCTTAGGTTAATTATTTAGTCTTTTTTTATTATTTTCTTATTGCTTAAGGTCTAATTATTATTATTTATTACATGATTTAATTATTATTAGTACAATAGAATACCATCTGATGCTGTTTCACAATATCCAGGAGCCTAGAGTACCCATTTCTTAGATCATCGTTGAGTCTCGTTTCGTTTGGCTGCCTCATGATCCACAATGATTCGTACACGTCTAGTTATCGCATGTTTCTTACTTCCTTCACTATCGTTAGGTCATCCCATTCTATTTGATGTCCTTCGCAAATATGTTTCGCTACTGAAGATTTAACGTTGCTCGTGGTTCCTTGCTTCATCGCCGATTGTGCCTCCTAAGTGTGCTCCTCGGACCTTATTTTAACCTTTCGTTTTGTTTGTCACATGCATGCTTTATCACAGTGTTTGCATTTAATTCTGTATACACCGCACTTCTCATCTTTCTTCTTGCTATCCTTTGCATTTGTGAGCCTTCTTTTAAGTCGAAACTGTACGCTGGTTGAAATTAGCTGGATGTTAACTTGCTTGAGTAATCTGCTTAAATCTCCGGTTAGTTCTGAGTTTCCGACCGCTGCTCTTTGTTGCTGCCTTCTATTTTGCGTAGTAAAGCTATCTCGTGCTCTCCTTTGTTCAATTTCCTGCATCAAACCTGAGATCATCCCTGCTTCAGATCCGTTTTTCTCCGCTGTACCTAGGGTATAACTTATTTCCTTCATCCGGTTCTCCATACTCAGTAGTACTGACAGCATCCTTTGTATCCATGCTCGAAAAGATGCCATTTTTGTGAGTATGCATGATTTGATGTTCTTGGTATGGTCCTTTGAGTGCTTGTATTTTTTCGGTATACTCGTATGTCCAATTCTAATCTTCCGCTAACCCTCATAACTTTTAAATCGAGGAAAGGTAGTTCGTTGTTCGTTTCTTCCTCAATTGTAAAATTGATGTTTTTGTGGACGTTATTTAATTTCGGCGCGAATTCATTTAGGTCTTTTTCATTTACTATGGCGAAAATATCGTCTACTCGTACATATCAAACCCAAAGTTTGGGCATTATGCCATCTCGCTCTATTATTTCTTCAATCCAGGACATAAAAATCTCGCTTAAAAACGGTGACAGAGGATTACCCATCGGTGCTCTAGACTTCTGCTTGTAGTACTTTTCTCTGAAGGTGAAATAATTTTCCGACATGTACAGTATTGTCAGCTTTATGATTTTCCTTGCTTTTCTTTTTCCTTCCACTGTTGAGTCTTTTGAAATAAGTTGATCTTCCAAGAGCGTGAGAGCTTGCTTCACTGGTACGCTTGGGAACAGAGCCTTGACGTCAAAAGACACCATTTTATCCTCTTTTTGTAAACGGTTGTACTTCATAAGGTTTTTAATTAATTCATCTTGGTTTTCGACGGAGTATTTGTTGGTCGAAAGCTCCATATGTTCAAATTCCTGCAGTAGCCACTTTGCTTATTTTGATATCGAGGCATTAGTTGATGTTATGATTCTCTCATCTTCATTTCCTTCTTCTGGATCTATGGTTGGCATTTAATTCTTGAAAGTATGGAGTTGCTCACTCTCAAGTTCGTCTTTTCACCCAATATGTCCTTGCACTCCTTTAGGGCTCTTCCCACCCGTTTAATACTTTCAGAAAGTAGATCTCTTCTTAATTCAAAATATTCGCCGTTATTTGGTTTTTCTAACACGAGGTTGTCATACTTTTCTTTGTCCATTATAACTACTTTGTTTCCTTTGTTGGATTGTAAATAAAAGACTGGTTTTGGTTTAGCTGTTTGAGTGTTCACATTTCTTGCTCGTCGCCTTTTCTCGTGACCTTTGATTTCTTCTTTACAAAGTTCGTCGTTCTTTCACTAACAAACTTCTTCTTATCTCCTGGTAGAAACTTTATTGCTGCTTCCATGTCTATCACAATTTCTTCTTTTGGTATCGCATTGCTATTCAGCACATAATTGACCCCCTTATTTTGTAGTCTCAATTGATCCTCCGTGAAGACTTCCGATAACATGTTGACCAAAAAATCCGGCATGTCTTCAACTTTTGTTAATTCCTTTTTCATGATTTTTTGTCCTCAGCGACTCAAAACTCTTTGATAGGATCTTGTTCTTCTTCGCTTTCTCGCATTCAAATGCTCGTTGTACTTTATCCACTAAATCGGTAATGCTTCCTTTTGTGCCGTTCAAACCTTTTGCTAATTTTAGGTGCAAACTGTACGCTTGTAGTGTTACTTCCGATTGCTTCGCATAAAGTCGGTTTAAACTATGCTTTATCAGATTCATTTCCATCTCTGCTTTTCTTTTTTCTCCACCTGGTAACTTGATCGTCGCTCTAATTCTATGACTCTTAGGCACTAACTCAAACTTAAGGCACTTCTTGAAAAACTTGATATCCTCGCCCATTCTTCCCTGGGCCTCCTTCGTCTTCAGATAATTTTAGAAAATGGGATCAGACTCGGTTGTACTGTTATGCTCAGTGTATTTTTCCATGCTTAGCGCTTCCAGACTATCCTGTGTATCAGAAAGCTGACAGCACTGTGTATGTCGGAAAATTATTTCACCTTCAGAGGAAAGTACTACAAGCAGAAGTCTGGAGCATCGATGGGTAATCCTCTGCCACCGTTTTTAAGCGAGATTTTTATGCCCTGGATTGAAGAACTAATGGAGCGAGATGGCATAATGCCCAAACTTTGGGTTCGATATGTAGACGATATTTTTGCCATAGTAAATGAAAAAGACCTAAATGAATTCGTGCCAAAATTTAATAACATCCACAAAAGCATCAATTTTACAATTGAGGAAGAAAAGAACCACGAACTACCTTTCCTCGATTTGAAAATTATGAGGATTAGCGGAAAATTAGAATTGGACATACGAGTATACCGAAAAAATACAAGCACTCAAAGGACCATACCAAGAACATCAAATCATGCATACTCACAAAAATGGCATCTTTTCGAGCATGGATACAAAGGATGCTGTCAGTACTACTGAGTATGGAGAACCGGATGAAGGAAATAAGTTATACCCTAGGTACAGCGGAGAAAAACGGATCTGAAGCAGGGATGATCTCAGGTTTGATGCAGGAAATTGAACAAAGGAGAGCACGAGATAGCTTTACTACGCAAAATAGAAGCCAGCAACAAAGAGCAGCGGTCGGAAACTCAGAACTAACCGGAGACTTAAGCAGATTACTCAAGCAAGTTAACATCCAGCTAATTTCAAGCAGCGTACAGTTTTAACTTAAAAGTAGGCTCACAAATGCAAAGGATAGCAAGAAGAAAGATGAGAAGTGCGATGTATACAGAATTAAATGCAAACACTGTGATAAAGCATGCATTGGACAAACAAAACGAACGGTTAAAATAAGATTCGAGGAGCACACGAGGAACCAAAAGCAACGTTAAATCTTCAGTAGCGAAACACATTTGCGAAGGATATCAAATAGAATGGGATGACCTAACGATAGTGAAGGAAGTAAGAAACATGCGAAAACTAGACGTGTATGAATCATTGTGGATCATGAGGCAGCCAACCGAAACGAGACTTCACGATGACCTAGGAAATGGATACTTTCTATTGTACTAATAATAATTAAAATGACTCATGTAATAAATAATAAGAATTAAATAATAATAATTAGATTTTTTTTTTTTTTTTTTTTTGTAGTAGGGAGGTGAAGGCATTTATGCCCGCCGAGTCTGGCAGTGTGGGACTCTCATGGAGGATACCTTTGGACTACCCACTAAACACCTCCCCTGTCAATCTGAGAACCTAGCCTGGAACCGTTTGACACATTACTTCGGGCCAGGTCTCGTTTTGTTACGCCGTGGGGCGCCTTCAAGCTGGGGAGTCCCTTTCCTAGCGGGAGGGGAGGGGGGAGGAGGAATTGCAAGAAGAGCGATCCCCCAGCCCCAGCGCCTCCGGCTGCTGTGAGTCCCTTTTATATTTTAGGACTGCCCGAGCATAATGTGCCACCTGGTTCCATTTGTCAACCGATTCGAGCATCACCGCAACTATATTATCCGGGGTGAGCTCTCCTGTCTCCCTGTAGAGTTCCCTTCGCAGCCTGGCCCATTTGGTACACGCAAAAAATGTGTGACAGGCATTGTCCTCCTCTCCTGGGCAAAACCGACAATCGGGAGACCGTGACTTGCCGATCTTGTGCAGGTAAGACTGAAAACACCCGTGCCCGCTCAAGAGCTGAGTCAGATAGAAGTCAGTCTCACCATGCCTTCGATTTAGCCACGGTCTCACATCCGGGATGAGGCGCGCAGTCCACCTTCCCTTCGTGCAATTCCTCCAAGACTGCTGCCAATCGTTGAGCGAGCGTTGTCTCTCCTCGCGGACAACGATCTCCCTCGTATCCTCGTTTCGGCGCAGGTAAATAGCGCGGCGCTCTCTAGCAAGGAGGGCGACAGGTATCACGCCTGCAATCACTCTCACCGCCGAGTCGGAGACTGTTGGATACGAAGATGCAATTCTCAGTGCTCCTCTTCTCTGTACCTGTGCCAATCGTTTTCGGTATACCTCCTTGCTGAGAGCGTCGCCCCATACCTCTGCTCCGTACAGTAGCACTGACCCTACGGCACTCATCAAGAGGCGTCTTCTTGATGGGCTGGGTCCCCCTACGTTGGCCATAAGTCGACTCAGGGCCGATATTCCCGAAGCAGCCTTCTCAGCCGTTGCCCTGATTTGCTCAGAGAAACTCATCTTCGAGTCGATCAGTAGCCCCAGGTACTTCACCGCTGGCTTCGATTCGATCTGTATATCTCCAATACTGATCATCCTTACTCTAGGGATTCTCTTTTTTGTCAAGATGACCACTTTGGTTTTCTCCAGTGCTAAACTGAGCCCGCGAGCAGTCATCCAGTCCCTCACTCGGCGCATTAGCATACCTAGCCTAAGTTGCGCTTGTTCAACGGTGCGTCCGGCGACCAGAGCCGCAACATCATCCGCATAGCCGACCAAGCGCGACTCATCTGGCATCTCAAGTCTCAGTAGCCCATCGTAAGACACGTTCCACAGGTCCGGACCAAGGATAGATCCCTGGGCAACACCCGATGTAATTTCCATCCTTCGTTGGCCCTATTGTCGTGTCGTAGAGCAGGCTTCGGTCCTTTAGGTAGTTCCTCAAAAGCCGCATTAGATATTCTGGAACTTGAAAGTTTTCCAGCGTATCCAGAATATCCACCCATCTAGCGGAGTTGAAGGCATTCCTGACGTCGAGTGTCACCAACAGGACGATCCGTCGCTTGGTGCGACTATATGCCTCTGCCTTTTGGACCGCGTTCACCACCTCTGCAATCGCATCGATGGTAGAACGTCCTGCTCTAAAGCCGTACTGCCGAGGAGATAGGTCCCCAGCAGCACAAATCGCGTCAGTGAGTCTTCCCTTGATGAGTTTCTCTAGCACTTTCCCAGCCGTGTCTAGCATGCATAACGGGCGGTATGCAGACGGCGATTCGGGATTTCCTATCCCCTTGCTGACCAGCACGAGCCTCGCCACCTTCCATCGTACCGGGAAAACCCCGTCCCGTAGGCAAGCGTTGAATGTGCTGAGCAGCAAGTCAGGACAATGGTGATAGACGAACTGCAAAACCTCAGCTGGAACACCATCTGGACCTGGAGCCTTCCTCGCTTTCAGGGAGAGGACTGCCTCCTCCAGTTCCAGCTGTGTGAAGAGTGGGCACTCGACTGCTGTTTCACCATGGACAGCGTCAGCACGGACGGGATGGGCGAGGAAGAGTCCCCGCACTATCGCGTCCATCTTTTCCGCGTCATGTATACAAGGCTTCCGTGGGGCACCAAGTTTCCCCATAACTAGCTTGTAGCCAAGGCCCCACGGATCCCTATTTACATCGTCCACGAGGTCTTGCCAGCATCGGGCCTTGCTCTTGTTAATAAGCCTGCGAAGATATTTCCTGCCGGACCTGTATGCTGCTAGCCTAGTGTCTGCCTCCTCCCGTGTTTGCGCCTGCTGGGCCTCTCGCCGAAGTTTGTGACACTCGCTTCTTTGTTCGGCGATCTCGTTTGACCACCAGTATACTGGAGGCTTACCGTGTCGGGGTCTCCGGCGGGGCATGGAAGACTCGCAAACAGCTATGATGGTACTCATAGTTGAGTTCACCAAGTCCTTGGCTGTAGGCCCTCCACTCCCTGGCGGAGCTCCCAGCAATGGTGCGCCTGCCGTAAGCGCGTCAGCAAACCTCTCAACGTCCATCCTCCCAGTCCTCCATCCGAGGATTGATGTTTGGGCATATGCACGCAGAGTGGCACTGTCGTGAATCTCAACTGCTATATACTGGTGATCACTAGCCGAGTAGTCCTCTAGTACTCGCCAGTTGTGTACTCTAGGTACCAGGGACTCCGAAGCGAGTGTCACATCGGGTATGGTTCCTACGCAACCCCAGCGGCGGAAAGTAGGGGTGTTACCAGTATTTAGGACAAAAAGCGCTGTTCTGGCCGCCATGTCCAAGATTTGCTTTCCCCTTGGGTCGGATTGTGGCATACCCCATTCGATGGCTCTAGCATTGAAGTCTCCCCCGACCAGCATGTGGCCCTCTGTGTTCGAGACAGCGTCCTCCAGGGCATCGAGTTTGGTTCGAAAAGATCGCATTGCCTCGTTAGGCGTCAGATAAACACTGAAATATGTTATCCCTGAACACCGCACCCACACAAAACCATCCCCGCGTCCATGGCCCTGCACCTGAAGGCGGGCGCTGTCTCGAACCCAGATGGCCGAGGTACCAGTTTTGTCAGGGTACCACGCTTGCGAGTCCTTGTTATGATGCTGCTCGCTCAGCAACAGGAGGTCAGCTTTCTTATCCCTCGCAAACTGCTCAAGTAGGTCCTGGGCGTTTGTGCTTCGGTGCAAATTGACCTGCAGGATACGGATCATTTGAGTATCGATTTGGCTTTAGTTAGGGCCTCCTTGAAAACCCGGCATCTCCCTGTCCCCGGCTCATGTTTGAGGTCGCTGGGTGCTAGCTTAGCATCCTTGCAAAAAATGCATTTTGCCTCATTCGTGCACTCCTTCCTTTTGTGCCCCGTTTCACCACATTTGTAGCACAGAGATCTCCTGTCGGGTCCCCTACAGCCATACGCGGTGTGTCCGTATTCGAGGCATCTGAAGCAGTGGATAGGGATCGCTCTTCTCCGTATCCTGCAGATCACCCAACCTATCTTAATTTTGCCCTTCGCTAGGATTTGCTGGGCGTCTTTATCAGCTAGTTCGACAATAGCCATGCGTTGCCTCCTTGTGTTTTCACGTGTCAATCTTGCCTTGACTTCACTTAAGCTGGGGAACTCCCTCCTAATGGCATCCTCTACCTCAGCTTTGTCCGTGACGCAGTCGAGGTCCCTGATTTCCAGGGTGGCCATTGGTTCGAGCGAGGCAACCGTTGCCGCATCTCCAAGAACCTTTTGGACCGCTTCACGGAATGCATCTTTGTTTGTGGCCTCTGGCCCGAATTCCACCAGCAAGCCACCGGTCCGGGTTGGTCGAACTGCTTTGATGGCAGTTTTGGTGTCGTCTGGCTTGACCGCTCCTTTAATTTCACGGAGGACATCTGCGTAGGTTCGGCCCTTAGTGGTTTTAATAAGCAGTGCCTCTCGCAAGGGTTTGCGCCGCGGTTCGCTTTTTGTTTTCTGCGGTATATCGGGGGGTTCTTTGTTCTTTTCGTGATTGAGCTCTTTGTCTGTTTTTTCTAGGAGTAGCTTTTTGGCCGCTTTTTGCGCTGCCTTGTTTCGCACCACATGAAACTCCTCGCCTGGAGCGTCAACTTCGTTTATGGTCTCGTCCTTCCTCCTTTTCTCACAGTCGCCTTCAATTGGGCTACCGGCCATTCTTTTGCTGCTGCTAGGACCCACTGATGCCTCGAGGGAGAGCGTGTCTTTTTGGTGCTTTTCGGTTGCAAGCCACCTCCGCCTGTAGTGCGTTATGCGGCCAAAAAGCTCCTCCAGTTCAAGAATGCCATTCTTGACACTCTTGCCTATGTTTTTCTGCACTTCGCAGGCAGCCCTCAGTTGTTTGACGATATTCTCCGCTTTCCAAGTAAGCCGCTCCTCTTCGGCGCGGTCAAGGGCGATTGTGTTATTTGGCGCCACCTCTTGGGAGAGGCCCCCGTTTCCTAACCCTTTTGCTTCTATCGCTTGGGTCGCGTTTGAATTGGCGTCGGCCAACGGCAAAACTTCTCCCTCACCCAGTCTTACACTGGCCTCCGTTGGTGTCGCAGCTTGATCCGGATTGTGTACATCTTGCACTGGGCGCTCCGGAGTGCGCATAGTCCTTCTACTGCGCCCAAAGGCCGCAATGATGCCTGGTTGCACAACGCACTCTGCCTTCTTGCGTTCGTTAGTCCGTCTGTGGTCTGTCTCCGATGATTTACCCTGTGATGTTGACTTTGACAGTGTTTCTGGGGTTTGCTGCCTCCCCCCGCAATCGGTGACTTGTTTAATCGGTGTTCTTGCCAACAGCGGTTTTTGCCTGAAAGGGTTCTCCGTGCTAGCGTCCTGTTTGCTTGTGGTTTCATTTGTTTGCTCCATTTTATTGGGTCCCCCCTCGGAGCCGCTATCTCCGTTCGTGTGTGTAGTCGCCTTTTTGGTCCCATGGTTGTCTTTGCAGAGCAGGGAGGCCATGCGAGGGTTGGCACAAGCCCTTGTGGGGACAAGTGCTCAGAGCCAGACCAGCGCTAATCGGGAGTCCGTCTCAACCGAACCTACACCACGAACCCAATGGTGCGAACTTCGAACGTACTCCGAGGCCTGCCAAGGTTTTACCGGGACGGAGACGGTATGATAGTTGAATTGGAGCCGTTCACACACGAATTTCACCTCGGCGCTACTGTGCAAAGCAACTAGGTCCAAACCATCACATCCGCCAGCCCAAAGCGTCAATTCCAGTTCGTTGTCCAAAGTGTAATCCAGATACAATAAGAGGGAACCTCACGGCACCCCCCATATCCTCGGGTCCGTGGGGGCGGCACTCCCCAAAGAATGCTAGCCTCCAAGAATGTTCTTGTCGACCGGCTTTCTCCCTGCGGGAATTTCCTCGGGTACGTGGGGGCGGAACTCCCCAAAGAATGCTAGCCTCCAAGAGTGGTCTTGTCGACCGGCATTCCCCCTGCGGAGTTTCCTCGGGTACGTGGGGGCGGAACTCCCCAAAGAATGCTAGCCTCCAAGAGAGCTCTTGTCGACCGGCATTCCCCCTGCGGGGAATAATTAGACCTTAAGCAATAAAAAAAAAGACATATATCCTCGAAAAGGCCTTTTAATCTCAGAAAACAATTGACACTGAAGAAGGGAGCAACTTACTCCCGAAATGTATATTTGTCGAAAAAAAAAACAAAATAATAGCGCTTAAATGAAAAAGATGAAAAAACAGCATAGTCTGGAAGCGCTAAGCATGGGAAGCTTCACAGAGGATTAATATATTGTCGCGTGTTATGGGTTCGCGGCCAATAATTTTAACGTTCCGGGAAAGTGAAAACGCAATGTCTTTTAATTTAAGTTAAGAGTTTATTTAATTCAAGAAAGTGCACAATAATCAGTTTAACACTTTCACTAATTTTAATTTTCACTATTAAAATAAAATCTAACACTTGTCCATAAATTTCTTATCGCAATTGTCTTCTAAATCACTTCACTATTACGAAACACACTTCCTACACACTTTCGCAGTTCTTATCGCGGTCGAATGAATGATTCCCCCATTCATTCAGCTCGCCTTTATATAGGGTCTCTACCTATTCACCCATTTCTCGTTTATTGGCGAATGTTCTACCGAGAAAATTAATGAATGGAGTGACGTCACTTGCAGATGTTGATCATGCTTGTTGGGTTCTCGGGGTTTCGAGTGAATTCGTGTTCTTCATTGTTGTGAAAACAATTGCGACAGTAGCTCGCAGAATTATTTGTACATGTAACAATATGTTATATGAAAGAACAAAACATACACACATACTCGTATATGAATCAAACATACTCGTATAACCAATATTATATCTATGTATGGAACTTTTTTTTTGATAACCTTATAAATCAGACATGCCATATACATGGCCAAATGGAAAAAAATCAAATGGATAAATAATTTTTTGCATGCATATTTTCTTTTTTAAATACTAATAAGTTTTTCAATATTGATTCATATCTAATATTTAAATATAATATGTGTAAGTCTTAAATTTTTAATTATCATCATATTAGTGTCATTTATAGATCATACATACTTCTAAGAGGCGGAAAATATAATTCATCTATTTTCTTAACATGTAGAGCAAATTTGAGCTCTTTCCGAATCACCGCTTCAAAACAAATACTAATCTTTTTTCATGTTCTTCTAGGTCAATCGAACAAAACCGTAACGGGCAAAATCTGCATGAAAAATTACCAAGGTAATATATTTCAATGAAAGTATTCATAGTTTCAAAAAAACAATGTATTACTGAACCGAACCTGAAAAATTTGAAAAGTAAACAAACATAAAATTTTAGTTTTCTGGAGCAAAAACAACGACGGTTTATCGTATTTATATTTATATTGAAAATTTCAATCTTTCATGTATTTATGAATTTATATTTTTATCGCTAATTTTTGCATCTGATCACCAAATTTCCTAACTTTAAAAACAAAAAACATTAAATCAAAACGACTGATACAGAACACAATTTTTATCTTATGTTTTCTAGCACAAGCACATTCTAGCAAAAATGAATGTATCCATCAATTTGTCAATTATTTGTTGTCACCAAAAATTAAGAAAGATACTTACCATCGTTTGATACAGATGTTCACTGTTCACAAAAGCCACTGCCGAGTGCCACGATACACATTTCAAGCTGCAAACCTCTGAGCAACAATAAACAATTGGTAATTTTTAGAAATTCAAAGGATAGCCGTCAATTCTATTATATATAGTATATGCATACGATATACATAAAACCTACGATTTTATCAAGATGTTGGGCGAATATATACCAACTTGTGAAGTAAATTTGGCAATACATACTCACAGCAGAGTGCCCGATTTGGATGCAGAGAAGCTGGTTTGTCTCTATCGCACAATCGAAGGCCACTTGTGTGACAGAAACAAACCCGCTTTTGTGCATCCAAATTGGGCGCTCTGACTCACAGTGCGATAATAGATTAATCGATATATGTCAGGATGATTCAGTGGGGAGGAACAATGGATGTGAATAATAACAAAAAGAACGAAAATATCAATAAAACAATTTATTTGGCAATCAATTCACGGCGGATGGTGGACCTCGACTGACTCATGTCGAATGACAGTATTGTGGTGTATGTCATGTTCGTTGCGCTTACACTGACAACTCGGCCATTCCTGCATCGGAATCGTCCTCGATTTCATCACTGCTGTCTTCGTCATTGGTTTCTTCGTCGGTTTCGATTTCCGGTGGTTTTGAACACCACGGTCGGATCTTGTCAACGGCGTAAACTGAACAAAACGGCTTTTGTGAAATTCGTAAACCTGGTATATCCTCGATAAGGTACCGGTCCTTGCCAAGAATGCGGGCGATCATCTAGGGTCCCTTAAATTTGGGTTCCAACTTTCGACTCTCCCCAGTCGAAACAGCTTCGTTCTCAATGAGTACAATATCGTCAATCATATATTCTTTGGGCGAAGAATGCTTTTTGTCGAAACGTTCCTTCCAACGCAGCCGCTGATTTTCAATATTCTCCAAAGCTGTATTTCGTTTAGTTGCTAGGTCCACGAGTACTGGTTCTGATTCGTTTTTGTTAATAAACTCGTCTTGCAGAACTGAGATAAGATTATTATTTGTCACATCTCTGAGTGTAAAATCGAATATGATTTCGTTTGGACTGAATCCAGTAGTATTATTTCTCTGCGTATTTATACTCCATTGCAGCGCGGGTAGTAAATTGTCCCAATCGTTTTTATTTTCGGCAGTCGTACGTCAATAAGACAATATGGTTTGGTTTGCACGCTCCACTTGTCCGTTTGCACGTGGAGTACGGACGGCAGTTTTCATATGACTAATTTCATGTGACTTGCAGAACGCAGCAAATTTTCGCGACACAAATGCGGGACCACGGTCGGTTATAATTCGCGTAGGCAAACCGAAATAGCTCGTTAGATCGATTAAAATATTAATCACGGGTTGCGTAGAGGTATTCCAGACGGGCTTGGCCACTAGATATTTCGAAAAAGGATCGGAAATCGCAACTATATACATATTGCTCCTTTTGCTACGTTTGAACGGTCCAAGGTGGTCGATATGCAATTGACGGAATGGTATCGGTAACATCGATTCCGTATATAAACGTCCTTCAGGCTTTCCTGAACGCGATTTATTGTAGCAGCAATTAACACACGAGTCTATATAGTCTTTTACCACTTTACGCATTTTAGGGAACCAATAATTTTGTTGGATGCGCCCCATTGTCTTTTCAACCCCGAAATGTCCGTAATTATCGTGAAAATTTTGCACTACGTGTAGTCTGACGGATTTTGGTATCACTAATTTTAGCTGCTCGTTAACCTTTTGATACAAACGGAAATCTTTTAGTTCATATTCACTTTTGATTTGTTTAACACGTTCATCTTTTATTTTATTTTGAATAACGTTCACTTTGTGCCGGAGTTGATCGTCTTTCAACTGCATAGTATAAATCCAATCGTCTGATCCACTTGTTAAAGCCATGAACAGTCCTGCAACTTCAGGATCTTCGGGCGGCAGCTCGGGAGCTTGGCTGAGTGCATCGACATGTGCAAGTCGTCGTCCGGGTCGGTGCACAAGCTCAGCATCGTATTCAGTCAATCGTAACATCTACCTGGCAATACGAGGGATCATTTCGGTTTTCGTCTTCATATGCGTTATCGCTGAACGATCGGTAATTACACGGATGGGTCTGCCTAGAACATAAACACGAAATCTGTCTAGACTCTCGACCACATCGAGCACCTCAAGCTCGTAGCTGTGATAACGGCTTTCGGCTTCGGAACAATGGCGGCTATAGTAAAAGACGGGTTTCCAATTCTTTCCATCCATTGACTGCAGTAATACACCAGCAAGTCCGACTTTACTGGCGTCAGTGTTTTTTTCGTGTCGTGCGTTGATATCGAACAGTGCCAACACTGGCTCGTTGCATAGAATCTCCTTGAGCTTCTGGAACGATTCGGATTGGTCACTTCCCCATAGAAAGTATTTCGATCCCTCCGTGTATTTTCTCAGCAGTTGAGTGATCGGTTTCGAAATCAGCGAATAATTGCGTACGAATTTTCGGAAAAATCCTGTGAGTCCGAGAAATCGTCTCACTTCGCATACATTCCTCGGCGCTTCAAAGTTCTTTATCGCGCTAACCTTTTGTTCTCCCGGTTTTATGCCTTCATTGTTGACAATATGTCCCAAGTACTCGATTTCGTCGGCAAGAAAACAACACTTATCAAGTCTCATTGTTAATCCGTAAGATTTCAAAAGTTCTAAAAATTTTCGGAGCGACGATAGACCAGTCTCTATGTCTTTGCTCGGTAGAACTATATCGTCCAAAACGCAATCGCTTCTCCGGGCCCCATTTTTGAAATGATCTTGTTTATTAAGCTTTGAAAAACTCCCGGCGCGTTCACCAGACCAAAAGGCATGTGATTTTACTCATAATGTCCATTATGAGTAACGAAAGCGGATTCCAATGGACGTATAATATCGGCGGCAAGTAGTTCGTCTATGATGTTTTCGACGGCTTATCGTTTTGCATATGGGAGTCGATATGGTCGTTGTGTAACCGGTTCGAGTGTGTTCAACGATATTGCCATCTTTACAGTCGAACATTTTCCCAATTCATGTAAATTTGTTGCAAAAAGTGTACGGAACTCAGACAACAACGTTTTTACTTGGTTTTGTTCCTTGGCTTTTAAGGATGTTCCCAATTTTAATGCCTCGTCATTTCTCAACCAGCATTCTTTCCCTCGAATTACCAGAGATTGTCCGTCTCTACATAGCACGTCCCGACATAATAGCATTTCGTATTCGATACAATCATTCTCGACAACTAACACATCTACGTCGTACGTCTTGTGATCAATGTTCATTGAGACGATTACTTTGCTCGTACATTCGTATTTACCACCCGCAAATCCGCACAGAACACCATTGCAAGGAACGATATCACCTAGAGTGTTCGCCAACGACGCTCTCATCAACGTTCTATTGCTCCCCGGATCCACGAATGCTCGAATCTCACGACCTCGTATTGACACCACTTTGATGATTTCCTTTCCATTTTCATTCGTCTGGATTTCGTATGTTTTCGCGCTATCCGGCGCAGATCTCATATGCGGGCAATCGGTGGTTTGATGAGTCGTACGATTGCATGTTGCGTATCTTGCACGGCGTTGCGGTTGTGGACAACGGACGGAGATATGTCCGGGCTTGAAACAATTATAGCAGACGGGTTCTTTCGGTTTTCTCGGTAATGACGGTGTTTCAGGCTTACTCGTAGAACTCGGCGGACGCATGTCGTATGATCGGGGTTCCGGTTGGAAAGATTTTTTTGAACGGCAAGTGTCGGTATAGCGTCGAATTGCTGATAATAATTCGTGGCAAAAATTAAATTGTTGTGCCGATGATATTTTCCCGAAATCGATATCGTTGCAACCATTTATCACGTATTTTGTGATTGCTGCGTCAGGCAATCCACCTTTCCGGCCTAACGCTAGAACTCGATAATAATATTCCTCCATCGATTCGGTAAAATAACGTTTCGTTTCAGCCATACGGAGATGAATATCGGCTATGTTCATGAGACACGGAAAATCTGTAAGAAATTTTCCGACAAACTCTGTCCAAGAATTAAAAACTAGCGACATGCACCCTTCAACTTCGAAAACATTGAAAGCAGCACAAGATGGTCACTCCATCGGTAGGCTTCCTTTAGTTGTGTGACACGACACACAAACTGTTCAGACGTTAAAGAATCGGCGGCAAACGGGTGAAACTCCGGCAACACATCGGCAATGTCGCGAACATTCACAGACCCGATCTCGCTCGTCGGTTGATATACATACGAGTACATGCCTGTTGGCGGTTGAGGGAGATGCGGACCCGTCGGAGCGGAGGCATTTGTGACCTGCATGCGCGGCTGGTGATGTGAAGCAAACGAAACATTACTCATCATCGGTCCATGTATATGCGTAGGCATCGTGTATGCGAGTGGTTGAGTCATATTGGTCGACGACGGCAACTGCGGTGGCACATATGGTTGTGTGTGCGTTCGTGTTTACACTTCTACTTATGAACGATTGAACGTTTTCGTCCATGCGTTGTGAAACTGTTTGTGTTACTGGCGTCGAAACGCTTTGTGGCACACCAACACTCAAATTTTGCAGCTGACGGACTGTTTCTTCGAGTTCACGGACTCTCGGCAAGAGATCACTATCTATCCCTGTCGCACTTTTATCACCCAATTTGGCGAGGCGTTGAACCAGCATGGACTTGTTCCCGGCGGTCGCCAATCCATGATATCGGCACTTCTCGCGCAGCACTTTCACCGTCAATCCATTTAATTCGGTTATCAAATCCATCATCCCACTTCTGAACCGTCAGGATAATTCAGTGGGGAGGAACAATGGATGCGAATAATAACAAAAAGAACAAAAATATCAATTAAACAATTTATTTGGCAATCAATTCACGGCGGATGGCGGACCTCGACTGACTCATGTCGAATGACAGTATCGTGGTGTCTGTCATGTTCGGTGCGCTTACACTGACATATATTGATGCGGAATAGACGTTCCATATTATTTGAAATAACGATCATCAAATTTTATCAAACTTTATAAATTTATCGTAGTTGAAAAAAAGGTAAAAACCCACATTCGAATATTGTGGCCGAGATTTGGGGGAGGGAGGGCATGTCCCGGATGTCCCGTCCCCCTCTCCCGTAGGTCCGCGCCTGGAATGCCATGAGTGGAGCTCCATTTCTATCATTAAACCAAAAGTAAACTAATGATTGGGCATTAGACAATTGTGAAAACAATATTATTCTCAATATTAGAAATAAACTTACCAAATTAATTCTAATTGACTTCGATCATTTTGAAATTAACAAATTCTCAGAATTCAAATATCAATTAGCTACTGAATACAAATTTAATCAACAAGTTAATTTTAAAGAAATTACGCACGATAACATCACACACAAGTATTTAGATGCGAATACATGTTACTATAACAATTACCATGGTGTTCCATTAACAAGACTAACATATTGATTTATATTCCAATTTCCGAACAGGATACATTCCTGGAAACACCTATGCATATGGAGATTAATTGGGTAACAATATATCACATACGCTATTCTGTTTGATTACAATAATTCAGGCACTCATACCGACTAACAGATATGCACATAAATCTGATTTATTCATTTAAACTAGGAGTTAATGGTTTAGTGTATGAAATTGAGATGGATTAAGAGGTTTCAGTGATTTAATTGAAAACCAGGAAATACGTTGATGCTTGGGAAAACAATTAGTTCTCTTTTTGGATTTTATTTTGAAGCCGTCCCAAAGAAATTTGACCAACATCCTGTCATCATTAATTCTCTTTGCCATAAATGTAACTCGATTCAAAAGTCCTTTCAAAACCTGACATCAACAATCCTTGTCAAAGAGTGTAAAGAGTGAATAAATCAAATGTTTGACGAACCATCATAACCGTCATGATTAAAGTCCAATAAATCCCACCAGAGTGCAACTTGGCCCTTTGAACTTTTTCTCTATGGAGGAGAGAAATAAAATTAAAGGAAGAATATAGACGAACAACTGACCAATATTGTGATTCAAAGAAACACTCATCTTTGAGGCCAGTTTGCTTGGTTATTATCCTTTTTCTCATGTTACACTCTTCTGTCTTGTTTTTCTCCGCGCCTTCAACGACCAGTTGTTAGTGGTTCGTTTTCAACAAGACTTATTAAATCCTCTTACACTGCACTCTACATTGTCGAATAAAAGCTCAAAAGTACAAGATTGCCGATGTTTATTGCTAGCCCGTAGTTCGGTCAACCAAAAATCCACGAGAAAAAATGAACAGACAAAATAAACACTTAACCTCACTTAATCTCTTTTCTCTTGAAGATGTCCAATTTTCCCTAACGGTTTTTTCTCCTAGGATTTCTTGGATGAGACTAAAGAAAAAGAAGCAAAGCATAGATGAAACAATTTGAAGCACTTGCTTTAAAATGTGTATCCACCTCTCCATGACCAATTCAACTCGGAAACTACTCCTTTTAAAGGGTTCAATATTCGTTTGGTGTGTTTGTTTCACGCTGTGGCGTATGCTTGGTTGAATGTACGGAAATGGTTACCGATTTAGTTTTTTTTTCTTCTTGGGAATGCTTCTTGTTAAGAAAAATTTCAGAATTCTATTGTTGCTGATGTTGAGTCGAATCCTTGAAAAATGTACATTGCTATTGAAACTTGAAATAAAAGCTTGTAATTTTGTCTGTTAATATGAAATACTCTTTGCTGAGTTTGAATTATCCTGATAAGTTGGTGGAAAAAATAATATTGTTTTACTGGTTCGACAAAATACGCCATTTCATATGATGATTTTTACACGGATACAAATAAATTTTCTTCGAATGAGCATTGTTCAAATAAGTAATAACCATTTATTTTCAAAAGACTATATCTCTTTCTTGCTGCAATTGTTATTAGTTGAAAACAGAGAAGTTTTGTACTAAATCTTTGATATGAAGACAACAATAGTAAAATATGATATGCCGACAACAATAATCAATCAAGAGGAAGTACAAGGTTTCAGCGTCACACATTGGGTTCACTGATTCCCCAATATGCCAATGACTGCAAATAAACATGCAACATTGTTATCAAACCCTACTTACACCTTGTAATAATCGAGCAATCTGCTTAGGCAAACTAAGCTGTCACGAAAAGAACAATATTCGGTGACAAATAATGCAAAGGCTATGTAAAAGCAGTTAAAACAAATTTGAAGCCTACTACAAAACTAATCTTTTGTGAAAAATTGATCGATGATAAAACTATGACACGCTTGTACTCGGAGGCAAACGGCAACAGTAGCAATAACAAAAATAATAAAGCCTCAGTTACACGGAGCAACTCTAGACATTGCTAGTGCTTTCAGCAAGACATATCTACTTCACAGTCGCTGCGACTAGCTTGCCACACTGTGCTATTGATTTATACGTACATTTATTGCTAGTGAACAAACTTAGAATTGATGTTTTTTTTTGTGGTACGCACAGAGTGTGAAACTCCCATGTTCGCAAAAAGGCAACTGGATTACCACTAAACCCCCTCTCAACCTGAGAACTCAGCCTAGAAAAGTTTGACACATTACTTCGGGCCAGGTCTCCTTTTGTTACGACGTGAGGCGCCTTCATGCTAGGGGATCCCTCTTCTAGTGGGATGGGAGAGGGGAAGACAAAATGCCAGACAAGCGATTCTCAGCCCCAACACCCTCGGCTGCTGTGAGTCCTTTTATCTTACAGAACTGTCCGAACATAATGTGCCACCTGGTTCCATTTGTCAACCGATTTGAGCATCACCGTGACCATATTATCCGGGGTGACTTCTCCCATGTCCCTGTAGAAGCAGGCATTGCCTTTCTCTCCTGGGTAATACCGACAATTGGGGGACCATGGCTTACCAATATTGTGCAGGTAAGACTGAAAAAACCCATGCCCGCTCAAAAGCTGGGTCAGATAGAAGTCAGTCTAACCATGCCCTTGATTTCGCCACGGTCTCACATCCGGGATGAGGCATGCCGTCCACCCTTTCCTTCCTGCAATTCACCCAAGAGTGAGCGCTGACTCTCCTTGCGGACAACCATCTGACTCGCATCCTCTTTTGATGCAGACAAATCGAGCAAGGCTACCTAGCAAGGAGACCGACAGGTACCACGCCTGCAACGACTTTCACTGCCGAATCAGAGGCTGGCGGATACGAAGATGCAATTCTCAGTGCTCCTGTTCGCTATACCTGGACCAGGCATGTTCGGTATACCTCCTTCCTGAGAGCGTCACCCCATACCCCTGCTCTGTACAGTAGCATTGACCCTACAGCACTCATCAAGAGACATCCTCTTGATGAGCTGGGTCCCCTTACGTTGGGGCGATCAGTCGTCCCAGGTACTTCACCGCTGGCTTCGATTCGATTTGTATGTCTCCCATACTGATCATCCTTACTCTAGGGACCCTCGTTTTTGTCAGGATGACTACTTCGGTTGTCTTCAGTGCTAAACCGAGCCCGCGAGCAGTCATCCAGTCTCTCACTCGGCGCATTGGCATACCTAGCCTAAGTTGCACTTGCTCAACGGTGCAACCAGTGACCAGAGCCGCAACATCATCTGCATAGCCGATCAAGCGCGACTCATCTAGCATCTCCAGTCTAAGTAGCCCGTCGTAAGATACATTCCCTAGGTCTATACCAAGGATAGATTTCTGGGCAACACCCGATGGAACCGCTATTTTTCGTTGGCCCTGTGTCACATCGTCGAGCAGGCTTCGGTCTTCTAGGTAGTCCCTTAAAAGCCGCATTAGATATTCTGGAACTTGAAAAGAGTTTTCCAGCGTATCCGGAATATCCACCCATCTAGCGGAGTTGAAGGCGTTCCTGATGTCAAGTGTCACCAACAGAACGATGCATCCTAGGCGACAATGTGCCCCTGCCTTTTGGGCCGCGCTCACCACCTCTGCAATTGCATCGATAGTAGAACATCTTGCTCTAAAGCTTCGCTGCCGAGGAGATAAGTCCCCAGCAGTACAAATCGTGTCGGGGAGTCTTCCCTTGACGAGTTTCTCTAGCACTTTTCCAGCCGTGTCTAGCATGCATAACGGGTAGTATGTTGACGGTGATCTAGGATTCCCCCTTTCCCTTTCTGATCAGCACGAGCCTCGCCACTTGCCATCAAACCGGGAAACCCCCACCCCATATGCAAGCGTTGAATGTGCTGAGTAACAAGTCAGTGCAATGGTGATAGAAAAGTTACGACACCTCAGCTGTGACACCGTCTGGACCTGGAGCTTTCCTCGCTTTCAGCGAAAAGCCTACCTCTTCCAGTTCCAGCTCTGTGAAGAGTGGGCACTCGACTGCTGTTTCACCCTGGACAGCGACAACATGGACGGGATGGGTGGGGAAGAGTGTCCGCACTATCTTGTCCATCTTTTCCGCATCACGTATATAAGGTTTCCACAGGGCACCAAGCTTCCGCATAACTAGCTTGTAGCCAAGGCCCCACGGGTCCTTGTTCACATTGTCCTCTAGATCTTGCCAGCAGTGAGCCTTGCTTCTGTAAATCAATTTTCGAAGGCATTTCCTGGCCAACTTATATGCTGCCACCCGGTTGTATGCCTCGTCCTTGCTCTGTGCCCGTTGAGCCTCATGCCAAAGCTTTTGACACTCCCTTCGCTTTTCAGCGATTAAAATTGACCACCAGTACACTGGAAGATTGCCATTTCGGGGTTTTCGACATGGCGTAGAAGCGTTGCAAGCAGCCGTGATGATGCTCATCGTTGAGATCATCACATCTTGAGGTGCCAGTTCTTCCATCCCCAGCGAATCTATCTGCAGCGGAACACTTGCCATGAGGACCTTGATGAATCTTTTGACGTCCACCCTTTCGATGTTCCACCCAATCGCGAAAAGTCGAGAGCATGGACGTCAGGAGACAACATCGCTAATTTCAAGCAGCTGAATAGTTTCCTAATACTTTCCGATTGTGTATCCTCCGTATTAAGGACTCTGAGGCGAATGCCACGTCTGTTGTGGTTCTTTACAAGCCAGTACGGTTAAAAGTTGACGTATTTCTGGTGTTTGGTACGACGAGTGTCGTTCCGGCCACCATTTCTAGGATTCATTTTCCTTGCGGATTTGTTTAAGGCATGCACTATTCGATTGCTTTAGCGTTGGAGTCTCCCCCAAGGAGCACGTTCCCATCTGCGTTTGAGACAGCGCCCCCCAGAGTATTAAACTTGGTTTGCAAAGATGATATCGATTGGTTCGGCGTTAGGTGCACACTGGAGAAGGTGGCCCCTGAGCATCGAACCCACACAAGGCTATCCTCTTGTCCAGAGCTCTCCGCTTGAAAACCACTATTTTGAACCCAGATGGCGGCAGTGCCAGTTTTATCAGGATACCATTTTGCAGAACTCATATCATGGCGTTGCTCACTCAGCAGCCAAAAGTTGGCTTTCATGTCCCTCGCAAACTACTTAAGCAGGTTTTGGGTGGTTGAACTACAGTGTAGATTTAGCTGCAGGATGCAGGTCGTTCAAGTTAAGATTTTGCCTTGGCTGGGCTTTCTGGAAAACCCGCCATTGCCCTGATCTCAACACGTGTCAAAAATTCGATCTTAGATCAACATCTTTACAAAGAATACAGTGTGCTGCCTTTGTACTCTCTTTTCTTTTGTGTCCCATTTCCCCGCATTTGTAACATAGGGAACTCCTATCGGGTTCTTTTCATACTTGCGCCATATGACCATAGCCAAGATATTTGAAACATTGAAGAGGCACTACTCTCCACCATATCCTGCAGAGAACCCAACTTATTCTTACTTTGCCCTGCAAAGCTAGGGAACTTCCTTCAAATGGTCTCTTCTACCTCGGCCAGGTCTGTGACACAGTCAATGTCTCTTATTTTGATCGTTGCCATCGGCTCAAGCGAGGCTTTAATTGCGCTTTTGTCGAGGACTTTCTCTATTGTGTCGCAGAATGCTTGTTTGTTATTGGCCTTTCTCCGAATTTGACCAGCATGTGGCCTGACCACGTTGGCCGTTTTGCTCGAATGGCAGTGTTTGTGCCTTAGGGCCCTATATTTGCCCTAATATCAACCCCACCAAGTGGATGTGCCAAAAATGCATCGGTGATGACTGTCCTAAGCCAGTTTAAAGGGGAAGGGAAGGGTTGAAATTAAGCAGAACTGGATGTGAAGCTTTCTTGTAGTCGTAGGGTGTGGTTCTGTGAGGAAAGCGAAGCGGAAGCTAGAGCAGTGAAAGATATCGTTTATATATCAGAAGTCATGTATCGAAGAAATGGTAGTACCAAAGTACCGAGTGTTTTGATATATGGAAGAATCAAAGGAGTAGATGGCTAGAAGGAGAAGTGGACATAGTAGCGAGGGGAAGTGGAGACCTGGAAGTAAGCTAGCTGATGTGAGAAGTGGAGCTGGACAAACGGTGTAGCCTAGTGGAAAGTGGAAACGATATACCTTGAGGTATGTTGGGTGGTGGTGCATGATAGCTGAAGGGAGAAGTTGAACCAAGCGAAAGGAGTTGTGAGCCTAGTAGTGAGGGTAGGCAGAGACCTAGAGCCTATGTGGCTGAAGGGAGAAATGGAACTAAGCGAAAAGTGT
This sequence comes from Odontomyia ornata, assembly GCA_963969285.1. Classification (NCBI taxonomy): domain Eukaryota; kingdom Metazoa; phylum Arthropoda; class Insecta; order Diptera; family Stratiomyidae; genus Odontomyia; species Odontomyia ornata. The sequence continues at coordinate 272,324,799 of OZ017740.1, forward strand.
CGTGAGCTTGGCAGCGAAGGAAAGCGGAGACCTGAGGCGTATTGGCTGATGAGAGAAGTGGAACCAGACGAACGGCGTAGCCTAGTAGGAAGGGGAAGCGATGTACCTTGAGGCATGTTGGGTGGTTGTGCATGGTGACTGAAGGGAGATGTTGAACCGAGCAAAAGGAGCCAAAGCCTAGTAACGAAGGGAAGCGGAAACCGGGAGTTGAGCTGGCTGAAGGGAGAAATAAAGCTGAACGAATGGCGCAAGCTTAGTAGTGATTTATGTGAGTTCCTGCCTTTTAAGGCCCTAACCTCACGGTACCCATTAGACGGCCATTGGTTTAAGCGCCAATCATCACCCCCCCCCCCTAGTTTATATCGGAGGAAATCTCAACTTTCATACTGGTAGATGCGAGACGCAGCTGTATCTGACGCTATAAGGTCGACGCCAACCTTTGTATTTAACCAACAGCCACCACAATACTCCCCAAAGGGCTGCAACCAATCAGCTGACCATCCGAAGATGGGGGCTCATCAGCTGCCCGTGGTACCTGAATATACCTCCAGGTTGAGGTTCGCCACAATGAAGAGCTTGTCAGTTGCAATACAGATGTCAAAATCGCAGCGGGATTTGCTAAACTCTGACAGAAATTCTCAGGAACTAGTAGCCTTTCGGGAAGACCGCCCCCACGCACCTGAGGCGAGGCAACCTACTTCGGTTTCGGAGCCACATAGGCAATGTCACGAGAAGCTGAGCAGAGCTTTGATCTCACGTACCGCGTGCTAGGGGGAGCCAGTGACAGATTACTGTCACCTCCTGCACGATTGAGAAGCCTATCCTTGGCTGAAACATATATAAAGTAGGTTCAAGCACACACCAATTAAGTTGCGGGTATCCCAAAATCCAGGGCAAACTGGGACCCCAACCTTCAGGCTGAGGGGCGTTGATTGGCACTTCAAACCAATTCCCGTTTGACGCAGACCGTGAGGTAAGGCCTTTTCGTGGCAGACACTCACGTAAAACTTTTTGACTTTATTTGCTACGCAGCACTTCTGCGTAGGATCGGCCATCTTGGGGTTATACGAGCAGTGCCTGCAGCCGAAATCTTCGTCGGGGCTTATTTCTTTCCTGTTTTGGATCAGGTCTTTTTCTTGTTAAGCGTCCCTGCGAACTTATTTTCTAGCACCTTTTGAATGAGTTTCTTTGTGCCTTTCTTCACTCCTATTGTCAGCACTATCTGGAACCTATGGTCTCGCACTCCATACCTTTCAAGTGCCTCTTCTTTCCTTTTTGTATCCCAATCTCCTTCAATTGGGGTGGACGACATACTTTTATTGATGTTTGATGTTGGAGCTATCTACGCGTGCACTTGAGACTAAGCCCTCAGCGCTTCTTTAGCCTTCTTCTCTTTTTGAACTTTTCGTCGTTTTTGGCCTTTAACTAGTTCCTTTGGTAATGCCCTTTGTAAACTAGGAGCTTTTTTAGCTGAAACAGCTCAATCTTAAATCGTTCGCTGATTTTCGGTGAGTCACATGTAGATTTTATTCTTTTCAGAACATCTTCCGCTTTTTAGATTGGCCTTTCTTTTTCATGTCAATGTGCGACAATTGTAATTTGCGGCGACTTTTCTTGAGAGAGGTTATCGGCTTTTATTTTCGAGTACCGTAAACATGCCAAATTTTTGACGGTAGTTATGAAATCACACAACCGCGCTGTGGTTTTCTGGTCACTTCCTGCCGTAACCTCTTTGTGTACTGCAAGATGGTTTGCTATACGTTCAGGATTTCTGAATCTTGCTTCGTTCACTTCGGTAGCAATAGCAGTAGTAACCATTGAATCCTTGATATTCTTTATATTTTCCTCCACCACTCAAACATCAGTTGCGTCCTGCAAAGTTTCTTGTTCTTCCTTTTTAAACGTTCTGGAGTTTCAGTCTGGAGAAGACTGTCTGTTAATCTTGGTTTTTTTGTCCGTCTTCACCGCTCCCGATGTGCTGTAAGAATCGTGGCTGCAGCCGCTGGGTATGTCGTCATTGTTGGTATTTTTTGCTATCTTTTTGGGTTTTTTAAAATCTTTAATATGGTTTTTCGTTGCTCCGGTTTTATTGGGTCCCCCTTGGAGCCACTATTTCTATTTGAGTGTGTCGTTATGTTACGGGGTAACCGCAAATAAATGCGAATCTCACAAGCAGGGAGCGTAAAGTAACGTTCACAAAAATGTATCATAAATTATAAATTTGTATTATGTTAACTCAAAATACACAAAAAAAAAGCGTAAAGTAACGTACACGTAAATATATTATGTTTTATAAATTTGTATATTGTAAATTCAACACATCCAAGAAAACAATGAATTAAACAGCTTACTATCAAGCGTCATCCCTTCCAATTCCACAACCAGCCAAACTTCGATTGATTAGCATATCGGTAACAATTTTGATGACCAATTTTGGATCGGATGGCAAGACCTTTGTTATGTGCAGCACCAGCATTTGGATTTCGCCCCAGAGCTGGTGAAGTGAACAAGTTGAAGTGTACTTGGTGTGAGGAAGCAATTGTTCGGAAAGTGGTGAAGTCCATTTCCGTTTGAAGTCAGCGTTGATTAAATGTGAAGAATTATAAATGTAAGAGAAATGACAGGAGATATATTTGTCCAGGCACGGCAAAATTGCTGTCGTCTGTACTTGGCCCCGGATAGTGAATGTGATCCAATTTTAACGAGCTTGGCTGCTGATAATGAAGCTCTTTCGTCGAAAATTCAAGCTTGCGTCAACGTGAAGTTTAATCAATCGGATCGTTTATCGTTAAGAACATGTAACTCATGTATCAGCTTTATGAACTCATGGCAAAGCTTCAAAAATCGATCTTTAGCCGCACAAATGAAGCAAAGGTATTGGTTGGAAATGGATAAAAATTCAATGCGTTGACAGGTTGCTTATATGCCATCACAATAGAATTAAATTTCATCATTTCAACCCTCGAATAAAACAACGCAAGACAAACCCGTTCACAAAGTAAACCAGTAACTGAACGGCCTATGCCCATGTCGATCGTTATCAAACAAGAACCAAATGACGAAGAGACTGATGCTTAGGAAGAAGCTGCTATGAAATTGAATTTGAATCCAGCACAATTCTTAGATGGAAATATTGTGCCCAAACAGGAAGTTGAAGATAAGGAAGAATCGCTTTTGGAACCAATCAGCAGTTGATCCCAAACTTGGATAAGAATGATGATGATACAACAGAAGTTCTAGCAACACGGTGTCGATTTTGTCATATGAACTTCTCATCTGCAACCAACGCTCGCCGACATGAACGTAATATACATCGTGCATCAGAAATGAATACCATAGAATCACCCAAGTTTTGTACCAACCCAACAACACCACGTTCATTGCTAAAACCTCTTCATTCGCTACGATCTAACATAAAGTCAACTCTTAAGCTACGTCGCCACCAGTCACACTGGAAATGATTGGAATTATGAATATAACCCACCGGAAAATGTCGTCATCTTTTAACCCACTGCTTTTCTTACGTAAGAATGAGGATTTCTTTAAGTAATACCAAACATTAGCGGGCACATGTTGTCCGCAAACTTACCTATCATATAAGACATTCATGTCTCCTATGCGACAAAAATTCCCGAATTTAGCCAGAGAGTTATGTTTTAAATGCTTGATGCGAATCCAGTCAAAATCAACTTTTGTTGCGCCTTTGAAGAAAAGTGGTTGTATGAATTGATGTCAGCTTTATAAGGCAGATGTACTGATAAACAAAACAAACCGATAAATTTTCATTGAATTTTTTCACTGATATTTCCCCAAACTAGTTTAGTAGGAGTGAGGTTCTTGTGTGCACCCAAAAGCACCAATTCTCGCAGTGGAAGACTGCACAGCTGACCACACGTAATGGATTTTATGAGGTCCTTGACCTACAAGAATGAGTTGTTGGTTGAAAAACTAATAAAAGGGGGACGAAAGGATGTCCCGCTCTTCTTTTGATCAGTGAAAATCATCCGATGAAGAGTGCCGGTTGGGAAACAAAGTTAGTGGATGCACATATCGAATGGAGAATCGAGATTAGAAGAAATGTTTGTAATGATTATATGTCTACGTCCGAACGCGGAACCGACCTCTCATCGGTTCTAGACGTTAAGTCATAGTAGTGGCATCGGATGGTACCAACCGGTCAACCAATCCGTGCACCGTAACCCATTCACGCGGTGGCTGCTTGTCGGCCAGCTAGATCGGAGAGGATTTCGGTCGCAGGTCTCCAAATGGGTTACGCTCATTTACATATTTCAGCCATCTATACACGCCCGTTTTCAAACACGTTACAAAACAAAACCATACGGAGAGGAAACCTATTCTACGTTACTCCGTATTTCTTCCTATGACCAGTCAAAAGAACAAAATCTAATTTTTATTTCGCGTTCCCGAATTTCCGACGCGGTACCGAAAAGTATACTACGTTAACTCAACCCGACGAAAGCTACGTTAAAGAAAAATCAAAAACAACTAAGGTACCGCGTACCGCGCGCGACGCGAAACCGACCTCAGCGGATTTTTTCCAAACCCTACCCTCGCGACGGCATACTTACCCTGCACCTCATTTCCCGCTGAAAAGCAGAACTACTGGAAAGGAAAGTCGATTTTTTCGTTAGCAATTCATTTTGTTATTTAATAAAATATTTATAGTTGTTGTGAAATAATGTACAAAAATGTTAAGGATGATGAAAAGTAGAGTTATAATTATGTTTCGAGGAAATGTTTTTGATTGTAATTTTCCTCAATTATAATTTCAAAGATAAATTGTACAAATACAAATAGCGAGTTTGACAAATCAAAATTAAATGACTTCCATTTGTTGTGGTGTTATAAAAACACTGATGTGAGAAATAAGAACATTTAAAACTAAATTGTCAAATTGTATCGGTAGTAGAGTAAGTTTATAATGTATACCAAATAATCCTAGGGCTTACGAAAAGATCTTAAAATTAGCGTTGTTACTTCTCTCTTGTAAATTTTATACAAAGAAAAACTTAATATTAAAATTAAATTTTGTGTATACTATAGATATATATTTCTTCTCGTTAGCTCTTTTCTATTCTATTCTCGACAAAGATTACTATGTTTTTAATAATTATTACATTTTGTTATGTTTCGCGGGGTATTTACATGTTTATTGTTGACACATCTCTGGGCTCGCCATTTATACTGAGATTTTATAGGAAATCAATTGAAAATTTAGAAAAAAACAATTATATTAGAATGTGAAAGTATAAAAGATTTTTTTTTTTTTACTTATATTTCATTCACTTGCGTGTTATAAACTATTTATCTACTTTTTCTTTGATGAAATCTGTATTGTGTTTGTGTTGTAGGTTTCAATTTGAATTGCATTGCATTTTATTTATCATAGTATAAAAATCGTTTACGTGGAAATCAGAGAATAGTAAGAAATTTTAGAATAAAGAAATTAGAATAAATTCTTACGTTTGAGAGAGAGAGAGAGAGAGATGACGCAGTTTACAATTCGAGGGTCAGTATGAAGAACTTAAGTCGATATTGTACCTATATTTATTGATTTAATATATTTATATATGCGAGAAGGCACTCATACACTGTACTCTACAAATCACTGAGTTTTTTTTTTTCTATCGAACTTGCACAATCATTCTACTGTAATTTGTTTTCAATCATTGTTCTTGTTTTCTTTAGTGTTCCGAACACGCGCATTGTGCAGGACACAATCATTAATACATACACACTTTCTTATATTGTAGATAGTGTATATATAGAGACAATTTCTATTAATAGTTTAACGTACAACATTTAATATAGAATTTGAACATTTTAAGAATGTTATTTTATATCAATTTTTGTTTCTTTTGTTTTCACTTTCACTAGAGGTTTATATTACAATCTTTCTTGGGTTTTGTCTTTAGTTTAGCCCACGTTCTTTTTCTTGTTGTTTTACGAGTAAAATCCTTTTTGTTTCAATCACTATTCATACCCTGATCACTTACTACATTACAGAATATTTCTCTTTGCATCATTATTTCGCACTTATCACCAGTTTTCCTCACATTTCGATTCCTTTTTGACTATCAGCTTCGCGAAGACTGGCAATTCAATCTCGTAAAAATTTATAAAAATTTCAATCATTTGCTTCTTCTTACACAAACGAAAACGACTTTCCCTACTTTCTCACTCTCTCCCTACTTAAAATGAAAACCTACTTGAATCGGTTGAATGAGGCGTTCAATATTACTTCTAAAGTTTACTTTGTTTTCAAAAATAACTTGATCCAATTGTATCTTTGCTTTAATCTTTACCTAGCATTCTTTTCTTAGATTAGACCTACTTTGGGAACTCTTTTAAAGTCAAAACAGCCCACCTTACCGTTGTTGAGGTTTATACTAAAAATTCCAGTGCTTACGATTTTCGATAAATTAGCTGTATAAATACATCACCATTTTAGTTGAATAAATCATATACATTGTAATATACATTGTATCAAAATTAAAATCATAAAATTCCAATGCAATGTATCTCGCTTCATGAAAAATGCTTACGTATCTTGCTTCACTACAATGTATTGTAAACCAATTCCTAAGCCATGCAAGTTTCCACATGCAGACATATCGTCAGCATTTTAATGGTCTTCTAATCTAAACACATTGTCCATCCATCTAAAGTAAGCATACATGTGCACAATTGATATTTGATATATGTTTTGAGCTCGAGTGCAGACATTGTCACGCGTGGATTCCACTTGAATCTCGTCAGCGTTTTTATCAACAAAGTTGTTAACCTGAACAAACTATCGAGCGAGTGGAATTTGCGTGCTATGCACTCTTTATGTATTTAAGAGTTGGAAAGAATAAAATAAATGTCATTAGTCATTTTGAAATTCAAAGTGTGTGGTTTTAGTTTTGTGTTTAGTTTTGGTGATGTTCAAGACCTTTTGTGGAGGTGCACACGTTCAAGTGCGTGCACACGTTCAATAAAGAATTGATTGGCTCAAGGTGCTCCCGTGTCATTTTTAAAACAAATTGTTATTCGCGTAAGGCTAATTGGTTAAAGTGCCAATTAGCTCCCGTCGCTTTAATCAATTGGTTTGGCACCAATTGATAATAGCCACAGCACTGCTGTGACTTGCAAGGATCGGGTTAGCGCGTGCAGTCAATTGGTGTTGCACTAATTGGCTTAGTGTTTGCAGGCGTCGTTAAAGGCTAAATTGTTATTCGCGTAAGGCTAATTGGTTAAAGTGCCAATTAGCTCTCGTCGCTTTAATCAATTGGTTTGGCACCAATTGATAATAGCCACAGCACTGCTGTGACTTGCGTCGAGTCCAACAAGGACCAACTTAGCGCGTGCAGTCAATTAGTGTTGCACTAGTTGGCTTAATGTCGCGAGCGTCTTGAAGGACCCGACATTTGGTGACCCCGACGTGATCCTTATTCACACTGACTGGACCCTGCAGCTGATTTGATCCTGTAAGCATCCTCATTTGCACCCACGTGTTTCGAGACCAGTGCAGACATCAGAGGCAGTTTCTGGAGTGGACCTTAGCAGCCATCAATAACTTGCAATGGAGCAGCTTGCCATAGAGCAAAAAAGGACAGGCGAGGAGATCCAGTCGCTTATCCGAAATTACAAAAAGGATAGCGATACTCGTAAGACAAGGGCCTATTTCGAAAAAAGGCTTTACGAATTATCAAGTGCTTGGGATCAGTTTGAAACTACTGACAATAAGATCCGCACACTTGAGAATGTGCCCATCGACCATCCATATTTCCGATCAGAATATTACAAGGAAATTTCAGATCTGGTGCACAATTATGAAAATATGTTCAAGGAAAAGTTGTCTCAGATAATTGAGAAGGACGCCAAGGTCCAGGCCGCCACAGGGCCAAAGGAAGTGCATGAACCGATCCAAATTGTATCGTATAAGGATCATCCTTCCCAGAAACCAGAACCAGCAAAAGTGGCAACCATGATTCGACGGCAAAAGGCCATGATTGCCACCATCCAGCGCCATTTGGACAGCATATCAGATAAAGTGAATCCCCAATCTGTACGCATGATCACCAGCAGCATCACAAAATTATGGGATCAGATTGAAGATCTGCACTATGCCATCCTGGAACTCAACGATGACCCACATGAGTATCAGCAGGATTCCTTCATTGAAATGGAGAGGCTAGTGCGAGAAAACCAATTGAGGACAGCTACGTTGCAGTCTGCTCATCAAAATCAGACTTCTTGTGCAACAATTGGTCCTTCCGTAAGACTTCCCAAGGTTACCATCCCAACTTTTGATGGTGACTACCTGAAGTGGGGCCAATTTTGTGACATGTTCACCCAGATGGTCCACAACCAATCAATACCCGCGATTCAAAAAATGTGGTACCTGAAGACGAATCTATCTGGTGAAGCTGAGAAATTAATACGACATCTGGCTCTAACAGAGCAAAATTATACCTCAGCCTGGAATCTCATTCAGGAGCGCTACAACAACATCAGAATATTGACGTCATCCATAATATCCAAGGTTATGAGCACCCCAGCCATAGTTAGTGAGAACCCAACATCTTCAGCTGTGAAGAACCTTCACGACACTATTCACGAGGGTCTATTAGCATTGAGCAACTTGGGAGTTGATGTCTCATCTTGGGATCCACTGCTTCTCCACTTCCTCGTCAAAAAGTTGGACCGACAAAGCCACACGTTGTATGAACAATCTATCCAGAAGCCAAAGGAAAACCAATCGGTACGATCATTTCTGGACTTCTTGGAGTTCCGATTCCAATCGCTTGAGGCAATCGGCCAGAAGGAAAAACCAAGCACTGCAAAAACATTAACCTCGACAGCAACGAACAAGGGAAAGACCTCATGCATAATTTGCCAGCAAGCATCACATCCAGTTTACGCCTGCAAACAGTTCTTGCAGATGTCGGCTGCAGTCAGATTGCAGTGTGCACAAAAACACAGGTTGTGTGTGAATTGCTTGCGAGTTGGACATAGAGCAAGTGCCTGCACGTTGCGAGCATGTAGTAAGTGCAACCAGAAGCACAACACGTTGCTACACCTGGACCCGGCTCAGGGTAATGGAGCCAAAAAGGATTCCCCCAAACCAACTCAGCCAGAAGGGCAGATCATCAAGCCTTCTTCCCTTGCAGCTTATTCCGACCATAAGCGCCATAGCTACATACTCCTTGGTACAGCAAAAGTACTAGTCAAGGCTTGCAACGGTAGGACCATTGCGTGCAGAACATTGCTGGATTCCGGCTCTCAGGTGAATTTGGTGACGGAGAGACTTGTAAGACGACTCGGTTTGTCTCCCAAAAAGGCAAGCTTGCAGATTGAGGGAATTGGAGGAGCATCGAGAAGCGCCAGGCAACGCATCAATCTAGAGGTCCAATCTCGACTCACGCAATTTTCAACGACACTTGAGGCATTCATCCTGCCTGAAATTGTATCTAAGCAACCAGCTCAATACGTGGATACCAGCTCTTGGCCAATTCCTTCTACCGTCTCTTTGGCAGACCCAACCTTTAATCAACCAGAGCACGTGGATATGCTTTTGGGAGCTGAAGTTTATCATGAGCTTCTAGCTCCAGGTCTGCTGAAACTCTCTGAGGCCACCCCCATTCTTCAAAATACCGTGTTTGGATGGGTGATGTCTGGAAAGGTTGACCAGGATCACATGGGTCATGCTACATGTGGTGTTTTCACCACGGAGGAGGAGATGACCAGCGAACTGGTGGAGCGGTTTTGGAGGATCGATGAGGTCACTAACCATCAACCGTCTTTATCAGTACAGGACAAAAGATGCGAGATCCATTTTGTGGAGCATACCACTAGATTGCAGAACGGTCGATTCATGGTCAGATTGCCCTTTCAGGATGAACCATCATCATTGGGAGAGACTCGAAGAACAGCTTTTAATCGAATGTGTGCCCTGGAAAAACGCTTAGCGAAGGATTCAACCGTGATGGAACAATACAAGGATTTTATGAGGGAATACGAGTCCCTGGGCCACATGACCAGAATTAGTGCCAAAGACGTACCCGAAAGACATTATATTATACCACACCATTGTGTATTAAAGCCGGAAAGCACATCTACAAAATTGCGGGTCGTCTTCGATGCATCTTCAAAGAGCAGTTCAGGTTCATCACTCAATGATATCCTGCACACCGGCCCAACAGTCCAACCTGAGTTATTCACCATCTTGCTACGCTTCCGTCTTCCAACTTATGTCTTCACGGCCGATATTCAAAAAATGTATCGGCAAATATTGTTGCATCCAGAGGACAGAGCCTACCAGATCATTTTATGGCGTGAGAATCCATCAGAACCAATGCGCTATTATCAACTCAACACGGTCACATACGGAACACGTTCAGCACCATATTTGGCAACCAAATGCCTCCAAAAGCTCGCGCAAAACAACCGCCAAAGGTACCCGTTGGGATCTGTTGCTCTCGAGGATCACTTTTATGTCGACGATGGTTTGGTGGGCTCCAACTCATTGGTGGAAGCACTAGAAATGCAAAGACAATTAACGGAACTGCTAGGTCTAGCCGGCTTCAGACTTCACAAGTGGTGTGCCAACCACAAGCGACTCCTGGACCCAATTTCACCAGAAACTCGGGAGGTCAATCTGGATCTAGAAGAGATGCATGCCAACTCCGTAAAAACATTAGGCATGATCTGGCGACCTAGCGATGACCAATTCTTAATAAGGGTGAACCAGCAAACAGCCGAGAAGGTTACTAAACGCACCGTCACGTCAGAGCTGGCCAGAATTTTCGACCCATTGGGAATACTGGCCCCAGTCGTGGTGACTGCAAAAATATTCATCCAGAGGTTGTGGCAGCTGACTATTTCCTGGGATGACCCACTGCCTCCGGACCACGAAAGGAGTTGGAGATCACTTCGAAGTGAGTCTGCAGGACATAAAAATTCCACGACATATTTTCACTCAGCGGACCCCGAAATCAGTCCAGATCCACGTGTTTGCCGACGCGTCTCAGAAGGCATATGGAGCAGCAATCTACGTGCGATCCACCTTTCAAGATGGACAGGTGGTCATCAAACTGTTGTGCGCTAAATCTAGAGTGGCTCCGCTTAAGACTCAAACTTTGCCGAGGTTGGAGTTGTGTGCAGCGTTGATGGGCGTCCAGTTAGCCTCTAGAGTGAAAAGAGATTTGAAATTCGACAACCACACAACATTCTTTTGGACTGATTCGGAGATTGTCCTCGCTTGGATCAACTCATCCTCATCATCTTTCCAAACATTTGTGGCGAACAGAGTGGCAAGAATCCAGGAGGGATCACTAGCTTCCCAGTGGCGTCATGTGCGATCTGCGGACAATCCAGCTGACGCATTGTCGCGTGGCCTGCCTGCTCGATCATTCGCCTCATCGAGCCTCTGGTTTTACGGGCCACTTTTTCTGCATGGAAGGGAAAGCCTGTGGCCGACACCATTTCGGAGGACAATTGACCAGGTTTCGTGTAATGACTCAGAGCTAAAGAAAAATCAGCCAGAGGTGACGGTCGCTGCCGTGTGTAGCCCGAATGACACAATATATGGGATAAACCACAGAAATTCATTTGTGGCCTTGCAACGGATAGTTGCATACATGCTCCGGTTCACCCGACACTTAAAAGAGCCAAAGGCAGCTAGGCCGACGCACGTTGTTCCGACACCAGCAGAATTGGAGAGTGCATTGGTTGTGATCATCCGCACAATACAGCAGGAGGACTTCAGGGACGACCTCGCTCACTTAAAGAAACATAATACAGTAAAAAAGGATAGTTCGTTGGTTGGTCTCTCGCCATTCGTGGACAAGGATGGAATCATCAGGGTTGGTGGCCGCCTGGAGGCCTCATCACTATCATACGACGCTAAACACCCCATGCTTGTCCCATATAACGACCCAATAGTAAAATTGCTCATGCGAAGCATTCATGACCGAAATCTTCATTGTGGTCCACAGGCCTTGCTCGCTCATACCAGGCAAAGATTTTGGCCAATCAAAGGAAAAACAATGGCTAGAGCAGTCGTACAACATTGCATAACCTGCTGTAAGGCACGACCAATGCTCATCAAACAAGTGATGGGTAATCTACCTGACACCAGAGTTCAACCAGCACGACCGTTCATAAATACTGGTGTCGATCTTTGTGGTCCATTTTGGGTGCATTACAAGATTCGAGGCAAGAAGCCACAAAAGGCATACATTGTGGTCTTCTGCTGTTTTGCCACAAAAGCCGTGCACCTGGAACTCGTTACTGACCTATCAACAGATGCATTCATTGGTTCACTTCATCGATTTCTGGGACGAAGAGGACACTGCGAAAAACTTTACTGCGACAACGCAACAAACTTTGTCGGCGCAAGGAATAAATTGGCTGAACTCGAACCATCCATTTGCTCACCAATGGCACAAGAGAACATTATCAAGGCGTGCAGCAATAAAGGAATTGATTTTAAATTCATTCCTCCAAGAGCACCTCATTTTGGAGGTCTGTGGGAGGCTGCAGTTAAATCCGCAAAACATCTCCTTATGCGTAGCCTTTCAACCGCTTCCCTCACATACGAAGAGTTAGAAACAGTCATAATTGGTGTCGAGGCAGTTCTAAATTCCAGACCAATTTGTCCGATGTCATCTGACCCAAATGACCTAACAGCCCTGACACCGGGCCATTTCTTGATTGGTGAACCATTGACTGCACAGATCGATGTCAACGCCCAGCCCAACACTTCGAGCCTGCTGCGCCGTTGGGAGTTGGTGAGAGGTTTAAGGCTGGAGTTTTGGAGACGATGGTCAACAGAGTACCTGAACCAACTGCAACAAAAACAAAAATGGACTGATCAAGCGACCAACATCGAACCGGGCATGATGGTGGTGATAAAGGAAGATGACCGTCCTGTTCAAAATTGGCCCCTTGGACGCATAATCAAGACGTTTAAGGGAAATGACGGAATGGTGCGTGTTGCAGAGGTTAAAACTGCATCTGGCGCTAGAACAAGGCCAATTCACAGATTGGCTCCGCTACCCGTGGGAGATTACCTCAAGCCAGAGGAAGAGCCAACACATAATTTGTCACCTGATTGGAAAAACATCCCAGGGCCATCATGGCGTCAGCAGATGGATGAGGAAGATCAATCTGACAACAAGAACAATCCATCCACTGAGGAAATACCTAAAAAGCGACAAAAATTGACAGCATATCCAGGGATGCTCACTATCATAGTCGCCTTGCTGCTTCTACCGCTAGTTTTGGCATCACCAGTTCGTATTACGAAATTCAAGAATGCACCAGGCATTCATTTTGAGCAGATTTCAACTATTCAACCCATAGCAGCCGAGTGGAATTTAATAATCTACTACGACATTAAACCCATTTGGAAGGGCATAGCGGCTATGCACACCGGGAGAGAAGCTTTACAACATTTGTGTGGATCAATTCATCAGAACTCTTCCTGTCACGCCCTGATCAAACAATTTGATCATGTCATTAATGAGCTAGAGCTTAATGAGATCTTCTTGACCAGGAAACGTTCTAAACGAGGCGCCATTGATCTGATCGGCAGCATCGCTCACTCACTTTTTGGCATTTGGGACACAGAATATGCACAACAAATGGCCAACACCATTGATCACGTTAAGGCAAATGAGGATCACCTCCTTAGTCTTCTCAAGAACCAGACGTCAATCATTGATGCTACCATCAACATCATTAAAAGGGATCAGGCACAAGTCAACGAAACCTTTGGTGACTTGGAAAAACAAATCAATGACATGGCGCATAAGATCCAGGAGCATGATCTTCAAGAATATCAACAACGGCTCTCACAGTTGGTGACCACCTTGTCTATTCAGCTGACACTCAGAGCCTCCAGCTTGCAAAGGGTGCAAGCTCTGCTAATAGACGTTCTCATTGACACCCACCATGGAAAACTCAGCCCAATGTTGTTACCAGTCGACCAAATTCAACAGGAGGTCCGCAAAATAAAGGCTCATTTAGCACCACCGCTCCAGCTACCAATCCAGGACAACGATCCAACCAAGTTTTACAAATTAATGTCGATAAAAGGAGCCGCCACCAAGGATTATTTTATCTTCAACATAAAGTTGCCATTGATCACCCAAGAGCGACTTCACGTATTCCGTCTCACACCAATTCCAATGATAGTTAACAACACCATGATTGCCATCAAACCAAGGATCTCGTTCTTGGCTATAAACAATCTTAGGGACAAATATCTACCAGTTACATCCGAGATGCTCCAAAATTGCATTGAGAATTCACCAGACTACCTCCTGTGTCCCAGCATACAAACCATTCATACATCCGTATCCAGCTACTTGGCATGTGAAGTGAACCTGCTCAACAAAAACAGCAATGCTGTCTGTCCCTTAACAAAACTTATTGACGAATACATGTGCGTGAAACTACAAAAGGTCAATCATTGGATATTCGCAGTTAAGGAACCAACCACTCTCAATGCAGTCTGCGGTGCCAATAACTTTCAAGTTACATTAGAATATGCTGGACTCTTGGAACTTCAATCTGAGTGCTCGTTAAGAAACAACCAACTGCAGCTGAGCAGCTATAGCGTTTACAACACCACCAGTCAATTATCCTACATATCATTTACAAACTTAAATATCTCTTCAGATTTACCGGTTGTAGGAGCCTTCAGAGTTCACAATGCTACTCCTTATGCTGCCGATGTCAATGATCTTGCAACACTACAGCAATTATTAGCAAGCCAGCAAAATTCTGCACTACCTAATGAAATTCAGCAGCCGCTTCACCATCCTCTAGCAATTGGCTATACGACCTTCACTCTACTCATCATACTCACCATAATCATCTGCTGGAAGTGGCGAGTTCAGTGGCAGGGACGCAGTGAGTCGAAAAATTCAAGACCGACACCAGCGCCAAGAAACTCTGTGGATGCAGATTTCACCGTCAACGTGTAATCAATCAGTTGAGGAATCCCTCAACGGGGGGCAGGAAATGTATAAATACATCACCATTTTAGTTGAATAAATCATATACATTGTAATATACATTGTATCAAAATTAAAATCATAAAATTCCAATGCAATGTATCTCGCTTCATGAAAAATGCTTACGTATCTTGCTTCACTACAATGTATTGTAAACCAATTCCTAAGCCATGCAAGTTTCCACATGCAGACATATCGTCAGCATTTTAATGGTCTTCTAATCTAAACACATTGTCCATCCATCTAAAGTAAGCATACATGTGCACAATTGATATTTGATATATGTTTTGAGCTCGAGTGCAGACATTGTCACGCGTGGATTCCACTTGAATCTCGTCAGCGTTTTTATCAACAAAGTTGTTAACCTGAACAAACTATCGAGCGAGTGGAATTTGCGTGCTATGCACTCTTTATGTATTTAAGAGTTGGAAAGAATAAAATAAATGTCATTAGTCATTTTGAAATTCAAAGTGTGTGGTTTTAGTTTTGTGTTTAGTTTTGGTGATGTTCAAGACCTTTTGTGGAGGTGCACACGTTCAAGTGCGTGCACACGTTCAATAAAGAATTGATTGGCTCAAGGTGCTCCCGTGTCATTTTTAAAACAAATTGTTATTCGCGTAAGGCTAATTGGTTAAAGTGCCAATTAGCTCCCGTCGCTTTAATCAATTGGTTTGGCACCAATTG
Organism: Odontomyia ornata; assembly: GCA_963969285.1. Classification (NCBI taxonomy): domain Eukaryota; kingdom Metazoa; phylum Arthropoda; class Insecta; order Diptera; family Stratiomyidae; genus Odontomyia; species Odontomyia ornata. The sequence goes on from OZ017740.1 coordinate 272,340,512, forward strand.
ATAATAGCCACAGCACTGCTGTGACTTGCAAGGATCGGGTTAGCGCGTGCAGTCAATTGGTGTTGCACTAATTGGCTTAGTGTTTGCAGGCGTCGTTAAAGGCTAAATTGTTATTCGCGTAAGGCTAATTGGTTAAAGTGCCAATTAGCTCTCGTCGCTTTAATCAATTGGTTTGGCACCAATTGATAATAGCCACAGCACTGCTGTGACTTGCGTCGAGTCCAACAAGGACCAACTTAGCGCGTGCAGTCAATTAGTGTTGCACTAGTTGGCTTAATGTCGCGAGCGTCTTGAAGGACCCGACATTAGCTAAAGGGTCGCAACTAGACGATTGACTTCCAACAATAGGTGCGGCGGCAGAAATTTCGATGAGGATATAATTTTTGTAGTTTCAGTTTCCGCTGAACTCATTTGGATTTTTATTTTATCCGTTGATATATTACGCGATCTGCGATTATCTCTCGCCTTGGCTTCGTAACGTAATTAATTTGACGTTGATAATTTTTTCTCCCGATTATCGGCTGAATTACTTCGGGCCGTGTTTATTTACGAGTACTTCCGCGCGCACTCACTAGCCTTCTTGTGATTCTGCAAGAAAACTTCAGACCCGGGTTTACGCGAGTAGTCATGTGACTTTTAGACTTCACAAACAATACTTCATGCTTCAATTAGACCTTGTAATTGTTTCTCTATCAACGGTTACACGTTCCGCTTTCTTAACTTTCCGACCTCTTCGCTCGAGCTCTTAAACACAACTCTTCGGATGAGTATGCTTCTTCCTCACCTTCCAGGTTTCCTAACCGAACGTCATATTCTGAATGTTCCTCTTCTTCCTCCAGAATTTCGTCATCATCTTCTTCTTCATTATCATCTCCATTCTCTTTTCTTTTTCGCCTTCTTTGTTTTTAATCTTAAATTATTAATCTTAAACACTTTGAACTGATATAGTTCCCCACGTGGAAAAACGACGCATCCAATCAATACTGAAAACGCTCGTCTAGAAACTTCTGTGTTATCTTGTAGTATTAATTATGTGTAGTTTACTTTTTTCATTACAATCGAGGTATTACAAAAGCTTCCCATAGCTAGAATGCATCTACGCGCCAGTCACCTGCGCCCCCTACTTGGATTTCATCGTTTTAAAACTAACCTGCAACAGCAGGTTGCCGAGCGTGTATCCATTAAGAGCACGTATCGCCATTGCAGCTTCATCATAAGTTGTCATCGACACGAATCCGTATCCTTTTTTTTTGTTTTTACACTCTAGTTTCCCACGCTGTTTTGCGAGGATTGAAACAGTTTTCCGGGACGAATCGACCGTGGAGCAAGTTTTGAGTACTGAACACAAACAGCTGTTAGCGCTACAAAATCGAAATATTACACAAATCTCCGAAAATTTAAAGAAACTTCGTGATTATACCTACATGCGATCACTTCGTATTTGTGCACCGTTCGTTCTGTTTGATCCTGTTCTGTTTGATTCCTGCTGCGTGGCGGCCCTCCAAGATAACCTCCTTCTGCGTCGCGGCCACTTCCTCCACACTTCAGTTCCATGTGGCTGTCAAATTCTGTTGGCATCCGACGACAAAATACACGTGGGATGTGCACTGGTCGCAACCAACGTAAAATGACAAGCCACCTAGCAGCTAAGTGTGTTGGTAGTGGGCACCAGCGGCATCGCATGATTCATTAAATGTTGATAGCTGAATTGGCCGCGGTCGAAAGCAGAGTGGAGAACGGCTTCAATAAATTGGCAGCAAAGTAAGCAAAATAAAATTATTTGGAGATCCCTACATCAGCGGCTGCAGAATGATCGTGTAAATGTTGGCCAACCATTTTTTTTATTAATATTCGATTGTATATTTTATTGTGAAGTTCACATTAATATTCTGAGGTATAGTCAAATTGGATTTTCCGGTTGTTTCCCTTCCTTCTTTTGTTTCAGTTCTAGATGCTGTGAACTTTCTGCTCGTGGGCGAGAAGATATTTTTCCCGAAGATGGGACTTTACTGGTGTCGGTTTAAAGTGGCGAGATTGCCGAGTGCGCATCGTGGTCAAGTTACGCTTAAGGTTTTTTAAGTGTTTCTTTCAGATGTTATAGTGAATATCAATTCGGTAGAGTAGAATATCCATTTGATAGAGTTCCATTCTGTTCTCCGGGGAGCCGTTACCTCGTTCGGTGGTTCCAATCGGGTTCCGGGGCCGAAAAGAGCCTGGCCGGAGCACCCCATTTTAATATGGTAATAGTTACCTTCTTGGTCCAATGGTTATCTTTGCAGAGCAGAGGCGCCATGCGAAGGTTGGCACAAGGCCTTATGAGGACAATTGCTCAGAGCCAGACAAGCGCTAACCGGGAGTCCATCTCAACGGAACATACACCACCAACCCAATGGTTCGAAATTCCAACTTACTTCGAGTCCTGCCAAGATTTCACCGGAACTGAGACGGCATGATTGTTGAATTGTAGCCGCTCACGCGCAAGCGGCACTTTGACCCTACCGTGCAAAGGAACTAGGATCAAACCATCATATCTGCCAGCCCAAAGCATCAATTCCAGTCCGTTATAAAAGCATAGTCCAGATTCATTCAGGGTCGTTAACTGTCAACCCAGGAGGGAGCCTCACGGCACCCTTCATATCCTCGGGTTCGCGGGAGTAGCGCTTCCCAAAGAATGCTATCATCCAAGAGTACTCCTGTCGGCCGGCATTCCCCTGTGGGAATTTCCTTGCGTAGGTGGGGCTGGAACTCCCCAAAGAATGGTAGCCTCCAAAAGTATTCCTGTTGGCCGGCATTTCCCCTCCGGGAATGGAATAACTCCTTAAAGGTGCAAAAACAGACAGAAGAACAAATGAGAGTACTAATAGCTAGTAATGTTTGAGATTGTTTTTAAAATGATCTGAAGAGGAATTTAAAGTAGCAGAAATCAAAGCAAAAAAGCATATTCACGACATCGTACAAAAATTAATTGTCTTGACCCTAAAATGCTCTGAAATTAGTTTTTTGGTCAAGCTTTGGCACTAGTATTTAAGTTGAATCCTTTCAATTCATATACCGTTGAAAAGAATATCTAAAGCTAAACAAATAGCCTATGGAGGACTATAATGAAATTTTTCCTGAAAATCAAGTCTGTATCATTTTTAGCACTGTCCAATTTCCTGTTTCACTTTTTTGGGTTTTGCCATTCAAATTTCGCCCAAATATCATCGTGTTTCAACTCCGTTATGAAATGGCCTTTGTATCCTTATAGTTTTCCATAAATATTAAATTTCACCGACATGACAATAAAGAAAAATTTAATTTTTTTTAAATAAACGTGCATATGTATATTACGTTACGTAACTATCTAGGAACGTTGAATTCATAAGGTGATGGCGACATGGATGGCTTGTGTCCGTTTATGTGCACTTTTCTTTTTCCGAAATTCCGCAATGAAAGGAATAATGTGGAGGGAACATGGTAAAAGAGAAGGCCCATCGTTGAAAATTGCATTTTGGTAACGACAAACTCAGCAAAGAACAAAAAATTTCGGATGAATGGACCTTGTACGAGGACAAATTTCACATGAAATTATGCACAAAAGAAGTGGACAAAATTAGCTTTTGTGGTGCACGTACGCTTTTGTGAACAAGGATGTTGGAAGTAACCCTGATATGAAGCTTATATAAAACGATCAGTTGTTTCGGTTTTTAAACATGATGAAATGAAGTATTACATTAAAAATCTGATTAAATTCTATATGCGCAACCAAATATCTGGAACACGTGCTAAAATTTAGAACACAATAAAAAATGGATATCAGAAAACATATTGAAAAAATGAAATCAAAAATCCAAACAATGATTTAATATCACTTACGTTGAAGCACATTGATTAAATATTTAAAGTCAAACACGAAAACACTTTCAGTCAAAGGAAAATCAGTTTAGTGCATTTCCTCAATTTATACATTCGCCTCGAAGCGGCAAAGGAAAAACCTTCACTGAATATTTAATCATCATCAATATTCCAATCCATCTGCAACAATCTGTAGATACTTTAGCTTGTCACTGATTTTTTCTCCATTTCGTTATCCTTCCTCCGCTTGGCAGAATAGAGAATACAAAATAACATGAGATTAATATGACATAAAATATCATATTTCGACAAATAATAATGATTTTGTAGTCATATTGGATCATTTTATGAGAAAAACGAATATTTAGGCCAGTTGTCATCAAGTTAATGCATTTTATCCGGTTTTCAAATAAATCTCATATTTCATCCTCGTTTTAATGCGACAACTACATACTCGTACACTATAAGGATGTAGAATTGACGATGATGATGATGGCGACGGCGACGATGAGGATGATGATGACGATTATCATGACGAATCCTTTTTATGCTAATGAAATGCATTAAAAAGAATGAGGTTGTGGACATAGTGGTTTTCATGGTATCTTTTATGTATAACTAAATAGTTAAATAGTTTATTTACCAACGGATGTGAAAATGATATAGGGCAAAGTAATCATATGATAGGGAAAGCCATCACTGTAGAAGAACAAACACTTATTTAAGCCGGGAATGTTTAGTTTTGAGTGTCGGAGGGGATGTAAGATTGCTTTATTTATGTTTGTCATGTTTTTAAACGCTTATACAATGAATTTAAACAAAATAAACCTCTCTTATGTTATAGCATTAATTAAATTTAGAAGATTCAAAGTTTTGAATAACTACCAAATTTCCTTTTTAGGAAATAGTGTAGCGAAAAACAAGTTGAGTAAGCAGGAGAGTGTTCCTACCAGAAGGGCTTCGTAACCATCCTGGGGATTAAGACAAATATTCTGATAGCATTAATCGATGATTTGAATTATGCATCCAATACTTGCATAGCAAATTCTTTAAGTTTATGCAAAATATGAAGAGTTTCTTTTGATACAGCCAAAATAACTTTTCTGAGTGCTCGGCTACTTGAATAAATTCAATTAAGACAAAATTCCTTAAATTTTCATGAAAATCGGAAGAAACCAAGAATGCCTATGTTGTGGTAATACTGATAATACAAATTAATGTGTAAATATAGCATTAGGAAACATAAATATGAATATTTAAACCTAGCATTAAGAAAAAAAAGTTGGGTAGACAGACCTACGCTCATATCAGAAGGGTTTTGTACTCAACCTACAAACTGCAGTAACCAACAACGAATAAAATCAAGAAACATGTCAAAGGCGATTTTATGGGAGAAAATGTAAAATTTGAGGATCATACTATTATTAACAAAGTTGAACGATTTTTGACTTCTGAGGTATTTGTTATTGTTATACCCATAAATATCTACCTTGATAATTTTTCCGGTTTTTTAAATCACAGGTGGCCATTCGTAAGGGACGAAACACATTTTTCATGTGTTCCCTGCTGTGCCCCCATTGAAGCAAAAACTGTCAGTTTAAGAACTGTTTTGAAAAGTTCTCATAAAAAACTTTCAGTTGATACCCATATCGGCTTCCTTTGATAAGTTTTTCTTTTCAGGCGTCACTCCCCTGTAATGTAATCATCGATTCATAGCCTATTTTTTCGAATCCTAGAATGGTTACAAAGCCCTTTTGCTAGGAGCTCTCTCCTGCCTCTTCAACTTGTTTCACGTATAGTATTAATTGTAGGTACTCATCTTCAGTCATTCATTAAATTGAATCAAGTGTTCAAAGCATGCACCTTAAACATTTTTGTTTTTGTGGTAGGGAGGTGAATGCGATTTATGCACAGACTGTGGGACTCCCATGCTAGCAAGAAAGTGACTGGATTATCCACTAAACACCTCCCCTGTCAACCTAAGAACCCAGCCTTGAACCTTTTGACACATTACCTCGGGCCAGGTCTCGTTTTGCTACGCCGTGAGGTTCCTTCAAGCTGGGGGATCCCTTTTCTAGCGGGAAGAGAGAGGGGAAGAGGAAGTGCCAGAAAAGCGATCCCCTAGCCCTAATGCCCCCAGCTGCTGTGAGTCCCTTTTATATCTTAGGACTGCCCGAGCATAATGCGCCACCTGGGTCCATTTGTCAACTGATTCGAGCATCACCGCAACTTTTTTATGCAGGATGAGCTCTCCCGTCTCCCTGTAGAGTTCCCTTTGCCCATTTTGTACACGCAAAAAATGTGTGGCAGGCATTGTCCTCCTCTCCTGGGCAAAACTGACAATCGGGGGACCGTGGCTTACCAATCTTGTGCACTGACTGTAAACACCCATTCCCACTCAAAAGCTGGGTCAGATCAAGTCAGTCTCATCATGCCTTCGATTTAGCCACGGTCTCACATTCGGGATGAGACGCGTAGTTCACCTTCCCTTCGTGCAATTGACTCAAGACTGCTGCCAATCGTTGGGCGAGCGCTGTCTTTCCTCACGGACAACCATCTGCCTCGCATCCTTGTTTCGACGCAGGTAAATAGCGCGGCGCTCTCTAGCAAGGAGGGCGACAGGTATCACGCCGGCAACAGCTCTCATCGCCGGATCAGAGACTGTCAGATACGAAGATGCAATCCTCAGTGCTCCTCTTCTCTGTACCTGTGCCAAACGTTTTCGGTACACCTCTTTGCTGAGAGCGTCGCCCCATACCTCTGCTCCGTACAGTAGCACTGACTCTACAGCACTCATCAAGAGGTGTCTTCTTGACGGGCTGGGTCCCCCTTCGTTGGCTATAAGTCGCCTCAGAGCCAATATTCCCGAAGCAGCCTTCTCAGCGGTTACTCTGATTTGCTCAGAGACTCATCTTCGAGTCGATCAGTAGCCCCAGGTATTTCACCGATGGCTTTGATTCGATTCGCATATCTCCAATACTGATCATCTTTACTCTAGGGATTCCCTTTTTTAACAAGATGATCACTTTGGTTTTCTCCAGTGCTAGGCTGAGCCCGCAAGCAGTTATCCAGTCCCTCACTCGGCGCATTAGCACCTTAAACGCTGAAGTTGGGGAAAAATAGCTCGAAATTATTCAATCTCCACATTTAAAACAGCCACTATTTTGTTTTACGATTACTGATACCACTGACTGAATCGATTCTCAAAGATATTCATGATACCTATCAGTTCTGAAATTTTCATACAAATCCTAGCAAAGCTGTAGTGTCTAAGTCGTTCAAAAGCGCATACGGTTCAATAGCCATATGTTTCCATAGTAATACAGCGCATATTGTTCCATAGTAATACAGGAAAATTCAAATCGCTATGACTTCGTTAAATACCATTCGATCTTTATGAAAATTTCAGAAAAGATCAATCTTATAAATAATCATCTGTGTGCTATTTTATTGTATTTAAGGGTACCGTTAAGATTTTATTCAAAAAAATATAAAGTCGATAAATCATACCATTAGTAACAAAGAAGAGTGAATTTCGACTTCTCACGTTTTTGTTGTTGTTGTACTCATCAAGGCTAATATTCATGATTTTTTTTCAGACTGTTCAGATGGAAGGTGGCCAGTCGGCAGGAAGGAGGGGTGGTTACGCGAAAGTTCGTACATTTCCCCTTCCCCTGCCCTCCTCGGTAACGATAAGGAAATTTTAAGACTTGTTTTGAAAATATCTCATTAAGACCTTTCCAATGACACCCTACTCGATTACCAATCGTGAATTTTTTTTTTTGAGGGGTCACCTCTCTACATGGGGAGACCCCCCTCAAACCCACCCTTGAAGTTTCAAGAAGTCTCCACCTTTGACATTTCTACAAAGTTTCATGGTTGTAGCCTCTATAGCTTCGGAGAAAAAGTGCTGTTACATGCAAATGGACGGACAGACGGACACAGGTCGTGATTGCAATAGGGTTTGATATTGTCGCGTGTTTTGGTTCGCGGCCAATAATTTTAATGTTCCGGGAAAGTGAAAACGCAATGTCTTTTAAATTAAATTAAAAGGTTTATTTCATTTGTCAAAAATGCACAATCACTTCACTAACAATTTAACAAATTTAATTTTCACTATTAAAATTCTACCTTCCACTTGTCCATAAATTTCTATCGCAATTGTTTACTAAAATCACTTCACACTCAAACAATCAATATCGCCTGTACTTCGCGTATCGCAGTTTTCTATCGCGGTTGTAATGAATGATCCCCCCATTCATTCAGCTCGCCTTCATATAGGGTCTCTAATCATTCAACTCAGTTCTCGTACAGTGGTGAATTAGCGGGAACATTCCAACAGGTAATGAGTGGGCAGTGACTCACTTTCAGATGTTGGTAATGCGTTCTCGTGATTTCGAGTAAATTCATTTGTTGATGTTCTTAATGGTTGTGAAAACAATTGCGACAGTAGCTCGCAGAATTATTTGTACATGTAACAATATTTTAGTGCAAAACCCTAAAAAGAAAGAGATTGCGGGATAGAGATAAGAAAGAATTTCGACAGGACCAGTGTTGCCAATTTAGCATATTTTATGCTAGATTTGGCATATTTTCATGTTTTTTAGCATATTTTTCGGTGTTTGGCATAAAGCGTATTTTTAGGGTATTGTTAAATCATTTTACAATACCCTACTAAAATCGCATCCTGTCTGTCCGTCTATCCGTCCGTGTGTCACATCACTTTTTCTCGCAAACTACGTAAGCTAGAAACATAAGATTTTGTTAGTAGGTGTGGAGTGATGCCCTCTTCAAAGTTTCATCCCCAAAAAAAATTTGTAAGGTGTTCAAGGGGGTCTCCTCATATAGGAGAGTGGCCCCCGAAAAAAAAGTTTCATAGCATGTGTGCAATATAGGTATCAAATGAAAGGTCTTGATGAGAACTTTTCAAAAATTCTTAATTCTTAAAATGACAAACTATGCTTTGAGGGGTGCAGGGGAAAGGGGAAGCGTACGAACATTTTGTGCCCCCCCCCCCCCTCGCGATTGGACACCTTTGACCCGAAAAATCTTTAAAAAAATCATAGAGGTGAGCCTTTAAGAGCACAAGGGCTGCATATACCTTAGAATTCGAAATTCGATCAACTTTGTTAATGATAGTACATTTTATAAATTTTACCTTTTTGCCTATAAAATCAAAATCAGACCCTTAAATTTCCCAATAACTACAATTGTTGTTTTTTGAAAGCAATTGTATGAGTTCTGGAAATTTCACAACAATCGAGCAATAAACAGCGAATTGACAGCCGATTGAATATTTAACAATTACAACAACATTAACACGTGATACTAGGGAGATACACGTTTGCAACGGACCTAGCCACTATAAATATGCAGGCATTTTGATAAAAATTTTAGAAATTGTTTGTAATATTGATGTATCACGACTAATTAAACGACGGGGTCAAAACACTTGAAACTAAATGGCGGGGAATATAAAAATATATATTAGTCAAGTTTTGATATGCAGAATATATTGTTTGATTTACTAATTGTTTTACAATTCCCTTCTGGCAGGAGCACTCTCCTGCTACCTCAACTTGTTTTAGCGTGAATTCGCTATAGTCTGGCCAACGAAATTCGTTCACCTGAAAGAACACTAATTTTAAAAATCGACATTATCGGTAGCTAAACAACACAAACAATGCGTTGAACAGCCCAGTTGATACAACAAAAAAGTCATTGATTATCATTTGAAAATGAAACAGTGTCTGCTTGGTGCAAATTCGGAATTTTCGGCTGCGATTTTTGAAAATTCCCGCCCTTTTCCTGTCAATAATAGGTTTCGTTTGCATGCCCCATTGAACTACAATCTAAAAGCAAACCATTGAGCTGAAAACTAAGGAAACTATGAAACTCACTGTACATGAGGGAAGCAAACATATTTTCAAAATCTGCTTACCCTTCCAGTCTTTTGTTTCTAGCGAGTGACGCCTTGTAATTTAGTTCAACTGAAAATATCAGCGCAGAGGTGTAGGTGGATTTTTTTTTTTGAGGCTCACAGATGTGCGATCAGAACATGACTTAATATGCGTGCTGAAATGACACTCCTTCATGTTTCCACGCTTTTTTCACTTGTAAATGAGTCATCAAAAATACAGAAACGAAGCTTCTTTCATACGTTCCGGGGAGTCCCCATTCATTTATTGAAAAAATTGAAATTCAAGTTCATTCAATGTTCTACCGCGTACATACCGATATCGTGATTTTCATTAAAATTCAAAGTTGTTACGTAGTGAAAAGTATTGTAAAGTGATTATTAACCCAACATGCCGCCCAAATACTGTCAGCATTACAGGTCGGACTGGGAATAAGTGCCGGATTTCAAAGAGTGGTTGCAAGCTGTTAAAAATGATACGACAAAAGCGTACTGTAAGTATTGAAAATGTGATATTATTGCAAAAGGGCATTGCCTAAAGTTACATACCTCACCAGCGAAACATAAAAAAGTCATAAAACCAATGAATGGCCAGAGTGTAATTGAGTCTCCCAAAAAAGTGATGTAAATACAGAAAGAGCAAGTGCAGAAGCTTCATTAGCTATGTTTGCGTGCGTACATTGTTCAATTATGACTGTTGACCATTTATCTGAGCTATGTAAAAACAGATTTCGTGATAGCAAAAGCGGAGACTTGCAAGTACATCACACAAAATGTACTAATATCATAAAAAATGTTTTGGCGCCACATTTTATAAAAGATCAAGTGTCAGATTTGGGAGATCATGATCATAGTCTCTTATTGAATGAGTCTACAGACATTTTCGTCAGCAAATTGTTGGGGGTATCGATAAGATATTTCAGCCGATCCTTGAAGACTATAATATCCACCTTCTTGGGGTTAATCGGGATTGAAGATGGCACTGCAATGAGCATCGTCAACGGCATTCAAGAATTATTGTCTGCCCTCAACTTTGACATTAAAAAAAATGATAAGTATCGAAACAAATACCGTTACGGTAATGACTGGCACTAACAATGAAGTGCATGCCTTATGTAAAAAATCAACTGGCAATGTTCGCATGGCTTTAGTTCGCAGCGTGTGCCAACATTACAGTTGGCTTTATCTCATGCGACAGAAGACACACTACCTCGCCCCATTGAATTCCTCATAAGAGAAACATACAATTAGTTCAGTCACTCTTCAAATCGTCGGCTCTATTATAAAAATATATACCATGCGATCAACTGTGGCTCCGGTCAATTACTAATTCCACAAATGTGCAACACCCGATGAATATCAGCTGAACTAGCGGTGAACCGTATTTTGGAACAATGGCTAGAATTGAAACTACTTTTGAAGTTTCCAGGCGCGATAACAACTGCTTTATGGCAGAAACACTATGAAATATACAATGGTCCTGTGAATCACTTATACTTGTTGTATTTAAACCCGGTCTTAGATGAAGTTCAAGTAGTGAACAAGCTGTTCGGAAGCAGCAATTTTGACCCAACAAAACTATACAAGGATTTGCGTGGCTTAGTTCAATCTATATGTGGACGTATCTTGAACCCAACTGCGAGAATTGATATCTTTTTACAAAATATAGAGTTATTTGAATCCTAGACCATACATGGAATATGTTTTTGAGACGAAATTACGGGAGTGAAACGTTCTTTCAGAAGTGGAAAATAATTTGCGTCATCGGTGCATTTATTTCACGCAAAAACTTGTGAGAGAACTGCGTTCTAGATAACAATTAATTTTAAAATACTGGAGAAAGTATCTTCGTTTTCTGTGCAAGAAACTTTAAAGGTAGTCAAACCTTGTATATTTAATATTGCTAAAGAGTTCTGCACTAAGTAATATATAGGGTTGTCCATTCTACGCTTGGGAAAGTAAAGCTAAAGAAAACACATAAAATATTCAGATGGAAACAAAATTTTTAATTCAATATTTCAATATTAAGATTAAATCTTGCCATTATACATAAAATACAACATTATTCAAATGTCTTCCAGGGGACCTCTTACAGGCTTCAATCCTTTTGAGGTAATTTTCAATGACTTTTCGGCACATTTCCGGCGATATCTCGGCCATAACTTCACGAATATTGGTTTTCAATACTCAAGACTTTGAGGATTGTTCGCGTAAACACGATCTTTCGCATAGCCCCATAAAAAGAAATCCAAAGGTGTTAGGTCGCAGGATCTTGCGGGCCAATTGACATCACTCAATCTCGAAATTACGCGTCGTGGAAATTTCTCTTGCAAAAGTGCTCGATTAACCTGTGGTGTGTAGCTTGTGGCTCCGTCTGGTTAAACCACATGTTTTCAGATCATAATCTTCGATTTCTCTTCAAAAATAATCGGTTGACATCCATCCATAGCTGTCAGAATTGACTGTTTTGGCTCTTCCTTGATCGTTTTCACAAAAATACGGGCCAACAACACCACCAGACCATAATGCACATCAAACGGTTACTTTTTTCCGGATGCAAAGGCCTTTCTGCGATCACCCGAAGATTTTGAGAGCCCTATACGAGTATGCGGCAATTCTGTTTATTTACGTAACCACTGAGCGAAAAATGGGCCTCATCAGTAAAGAAAATTTTGTTCGAAAAATCGTTTTCAATGGCTTGTTGCTCAATCACCCAATTCGCATAGATTCTGCGTTGTGTATGGTCTTGAGGCTTAAGTTCTTGAGTGAGTTGGATTTTGTATGGATGGAGATGAAAATCCAAATGCAAAATCCGCCAAAATGAGCCGTAAGACAAGCCCAAATGTTGCGCACGTCGAGGAATCGACAAATTCGGGTCTTCCTCAACACATTGAGCAACGACAGCAATATTTTCAGCAGAACGAATGTTACGATGATGCACAGGCCTTGCAATATCAATAACCGATCCAGTCTTCTCAAATTTTCTCACTGTGTTCGAAATTGTTTGCTGTAAAGGTCGATTATGTTGGCCGTAATCGGCTCGTAAAGCCCTAAATGTTGATACAGCAGAATCACCATTTTTATAATAAAATTTAATAATTTTAACGCGTTCTTCGACTACTAAACGATCCATATTTCTAAATGGCAAACCTTGAACTGAAAAAAACACGCTTTGGATGACATTTAATTCTGACAGATGTCAAATGGCAGGGTTATACTTTCCTACCACGAAATGGATAACCCTGTATAATAGACCGGCTCATGTCCCAATGGGGAAACAAAGTGCATATTAAATGAGAATGCACATCTTTCACTGTAGAATTTTGGTATGAAGTAGTTAATTATAATGATGCAGCAGGCAAAAACCCCTTTGCAGATTTATCATCGTTAGCAAGATCATTACCACATTCTAATGCGGATATTGAACGCATTTTCAGTCAAATAAATCTTGTCAAAACAAAGCTTCGCAACCGTTTGTCATTAAAAACCTTAAAGGCCATTTTACATATCAGATTTGCCTTAAAGAGGGTAGGAAATTGCTGCTTTTCTTACACACTTCCGGACAACGTACTGTGCTCTATATGTACCAAAGAGAGTTACAAGTTTTGACACTGAGCCTTGAACTTCTACTTCCAGATTAGATGAAGATGAAGACATTGACATTTTATTCCACAACATAGTCGATCAAAACATACACTTAGTCTAAATTAAGTTTGTTAACAAACAATTAAAATTAAATTGCGTTTTATTTGGCACAAAAAAATTTTTGCAGAGTTTTTGGCACTAATTTAATAACCGTTGGTATAATTTCGGCAAATTTTCACTGCAGTTTAGCATATTTTATACTTCACTTGTTGGCAACACTGGACAGGACATTGTGTGCCTAGTAAAATAAACATTCGAAAGTGAATATGGTTTTTCTGGTTTTAGTTTAAAACTACTGTTTACAATATCAAAGGTGGGATCGTGCTCTGCAGCAATCGATTGTGAACGTGATCAGTACTAGCGGGTATTAATTGTGAGAAAACATATTAAAAAACTTGTGATCAATAGAGAAGATAAAACGAGGACACAAAAAGCAAAAGATTAAACGAATGAAATGTGCAATTAACAATAAAAAGGAAGTAATCAATAGAAAAACAACAAACTAACAGTAAAAAGTGAGTAATCGAGAAAAAAGAACGGAAACAATGTCTGGTTCGGATAAATTGAAAAAGTCGACTGTGATGCAATTAATTTCGTGCTTGGAGAAATCAGGACACAAGACGACGGAAAATTAGAGCGAGCTAGTGTGGTTAATGACTTTTCCCGAGGAAGACAGAGAGAGGGCGATTCATTATGAAATGATGAGCGAGGTATATGGTGATGGTGGTGTAGTTGACGGAGTAGCAGAATCATCGGAAAGTGTGTACGGTACAAGTGACGAGCAGGCATTTGAGGAAACGGCAGTGACAAGCAAGAAGGAGCAGACACGCAGTACAAAAGATACAAAAAGAGGGAGTCACCTTGAGACAAAAGTGTGGATCTTGATGAACACGCTATTCGAAGATTGTGTGAGCACAATAGTGGTGAAACGGCAGTTCGAAGATAGAGTGTGGAATCTGGAAGAGACGTTCCAGAAATATTTCCACGACAAAATTATTCTAGCAAACAAAGTTATAATGAGTAATGACATCAAGCAAGGATGCTGCGTTTGACAAATAAGGAGGATATTATGGAGGCTTCAGTGAATACGCGACAAACACGGCCGGTAACCCAACGAGTGACCAAGTCGGTCCCCGTCAACATCACGACAACCAGCAGTGGGACAGGAGATGGCGAGCGAAATACGATGCTATAACTGCAACGCGAAGGGACATATGGCGAATGAGTGTCGAAAGGAAAAGCGGGACTTTGCATTTAATTTAAAAAAAACAATCAATTATCTTATGATATATGGTTAGGGTCAGTGATAGATACCAGCAGTCCTATAAGCGTGATTCAGAAGCAGTTTCTACCAGAGGCGTTAGTACATAAGGAAAAAGTACAACGTAGATACTATGATATAAATAAAAATCCTCTGAATATTACCGTTAAAATTGATGGTAGCATTTTGTTTGATGATGAGAGAGTTAGGTTGAGCATGTTTATTGTCAAAGATGGCACAATAAATTTACCAGTGATTTTAGGAATAGATTTTTTGAAGGAAAGTAAGATGAAACTCAGAAAATTGAAAGATGAGAAAATAAATCTATTGAAAATAAATCTTTTTCAGCGATAAAATTTGTTTGAATTTCTATAGTTGAAAATACTTAAAATTAATTAAGTATATTTGCGAATTTTGGTCGATATTATTTTAATTGAAGTTGCTTGAAGCCATGGTTCCTGTTAACTCTTTTTTTATAGCGAAAAAATGTAAGCAACACGAAATAAGGCGCAAATGTTTCAATGATTTACAAAAGTACGGAATGTTCAACATTATCACGAAAGATGAATTGCATTGACTAGCTAAAAGAATATTTTCTGAATTCGATAAGCTGTCACCAAGCAAATTAAATTCCAAAATTTTGTTTCTTCAGTAATTGAGTACAACGTTTCACTTACTCGTATGCCATAAAACTAATTATTATCTTTTCATGATATTCTTGTCGGTTTTTGTAACTAATTAATTGACTATTTAAGTTTTCGTTACACGGATGTCATTTAATGACACTAACGTAAATTTAATGTATGTTCCCATATGGTTTTAATTTCGACGTCACAACCGAAGCCACAAACAGTTTTTCATTGAGACGATCCCTTTCAAGGGGATCATCTGTGGCAGTCAAATCAGTTGCTTCGTATTCACCATAGTTCGATCTTTTGTTTGTAGAAATATAAGTACTTATAGGATTGGTTACCTGAAATTACATGTACCGTGTGTTACCTATGTTAATACCACTTTCTACTGAGCTTGACTGTTTGTTTCTTGTAGATTAGTGAAATCAGGACTGGCATAGTAATTGCTTGCCGGCTGAGTTCTAATTATGTATGATGCGTTTTCCTGACAGAATCTTGATCACGTTTTCAGGAGACTTGTTCATCGAATCACAGAGGTAGTAAAGTTTGAGCTTATTTTGGAATATAAATTCGTCTGCAAGGCTTGATCGTAAAATGTTGCCCTTTTCATCTACGCCTTAAGAGAGGACTAGAAGGAGAAGCAAGTCAGGATAAAAACCAAATCTTGGGGTTACGAGCTATACACCTTGCGGAGTTGATGATCCGAGATCATCCTTCTTGGCTTTCGAAGATGTTGAACGGCGAAAACGAGCGTTCCAATGCCTAATTTCCGATTTGTTTTCTGCTTATCTTCAGCATTCAGTGAGCCCTAGTGCTGACTGTCACTATTGTCATATATCTACTCCAACGCTTTAAGGCTTGAATTGAGAATCACAATTGAGATCGGGTAGCAAAGCATAAAAATACCTAAGAAAACCTATCAACCGAAACACTCAAATTCAATGTCTATTTGACATTTAATTAATAATACATACGTTTCTTAACGGACCATATTTGCTAAATGCCTTTCCAACTTCGACGCACATGACCCCAAATGTTCACCGCAGACCCCGCTTGAAGATCCCATTTACGACAGCGAGACAGTTTTAGGTTATATTTCCTATAAAATTAATTATAAATTAATACTTTCCATCACCGTTTGTGCACTTTTACCTCGGGCGTACCAACCTGGAATTTACGGCGTGCAAGTGCTTTTCACAAAAATCTTTTGCGGCCACCTCGATACTAGCCCCGCCATATGGCTGCGTCGGACTGACACGTTGACATTCTTCGACCAAACGGACGGGGAATTGGCAGTCGTCAGAACTGACGTGAGATATGAAGCCATATGGTAGCAAATTTGCATTTGTATTAGTCACCAATGGCGTAGGGCTGATTCATTACAAATATCATAAAATAATTACAAAGGATTAAAAATGCGGAAAATGGCATGAAACAATTACAAAAGCTTCATAATTATTCAAAAAAAGGAACGCTAAGATGAAAAGCATGCGATAAAATGAGTTGTAAAGGAATAATACAATGTGTGAAAATTCTTTGGTTGAACATTGAAAAAAGATACACTAAGAACTGTCATGGAATGAATTGTGAAAATAGAATTTAGCAATAAAGATGAATGATGGTATTTTCCAAAGATTAAAAATAAGATAAGATCTTATGACAAATTATAACTATAGGCGTTTTTATACTGTCTGCTAGTCTAGCAAGTCTATAGTATAGAAGAAAAACTCTATCAGGGGATCTTCGTCCTGAAGTATTTTGACTATTTAAAGCTGCTGGAATTTTACAATTTCTAAGACATTAAAAAGATAATAAATAATACTCTGAATAGAATAGATTTGTTTTGAGAAACATTAAATTTGAACAAATGGTTAAAACTGAAAAATATTCCAATATTATCTAAATTACTCCTGCTTACCAAATAATCAGTGAAAACAACTCAATACCTATTTCGTCAACACAACGAAACAATCCTATACTGTGTGTATAAAACCGCGAAAAAGACATTCTAACATTACCCACGTATCCACACATTAACAAAGTTTCCTTCCTTTAATCTCACTTTGTTGATTTCAAAGCCCTTTAATTTGGGCTAATAGTAGCTCGCAAAGATGAGCATCCATTCGATGCCTTTTTACTGCCACGACGTCAGGCCATATGTCCTTTTTGCCTTGATCCCTACATGCATATATCTTCCATTCGCCACGCCGTACAACGTTGGCTGATGTTTACCAACAAATAGTGCAGAGATCATGAGGAAAACCTCTTGACACAAAAGTGGAAGCATCGCAAAAAGGACACCAACCTACAAAGAATTAGAGTTCCTCAAAAAAGGCATAGCGAGGGTGGAATCGAAAATAAAACACAGAAGCTTTTAACAAAAACACTGGTGTGTATGCAAATTGTTAGTAGTTGGAATATAGCAAGATAGGGAAGCGACTGTTGCTTACAGCTTCCTGAATCTGACGAACGGTTTGTTGAATGGAGACTAAGCTGGTGGCAACAAAGCACTTGATAATTAACAAATAAACATTTGCATGCTAACATGCTCCCACGCTCAAGGACGCTTGGCTAGTGCAGCTTCAGCAGGAAGAATATGAGATACAGATAGCTGAGTAACGATTAGTGCATGAAAGTATCTGAAAGATACATGAGTCAATACTGGCAGTAGGGTGGGCGCATATCAAGAATGGTGCTAAAACTGTTGAAGTATGAGCCAGATGCTATGACTATGGTGCCAAAGTGCCAATTTAATGGGTAAATTTAGAACCAAAAGACCTTCAGGGGTGTATGTGTGTTAATTGTTCTATCTCAAGTGACATAAATTGTGGTGGCAAACATGGTGAACATACAAGCGTTATGTCATCTACCGAACATAAGATAATCGGTAAAAGAAGATGATTTTCGCGTGGAGTTGGATGCTAAAAGTGGGTGGATGGGAATGGGATAAATCATGTAGCAACCAAACATTCTTGTGGATGTGAATGTAATGGAGCGATTCATTATTTGTCGCGTTAAATAGAAAGTTTAGAGAGCGAAATGTATGAAATGATCTATACATGATTAGAAGGGACATTACAAGTGGATTTTAAATTAATTGGTAGTGCAAAAACTTTCAATGTAAGTGGTGATAACAGCGGGTGTTTTTGAATCTTAATGAAAAACGACAGTAATCATTACATGCAGAGTTAGAGGGAGATATACATATTCGAAGACAAAATATTAAACAAATAAGATTCAAACACGTAGGCAAAATGATGTCACGAAATGATGATAGTTTTTGATGTAAGAGGATGTTTTGTGAAGAAAGTTGATGAAAAAATATGAAGTGTAAAAATGTAGCCTCAAATAATTTCTGAGCCTTGTTTGAAGGGATGGCTTGGCCGTATCAAAATTGTGCTCCTGTGTTTGGCCCTAAATTACTTTTGTTAACATTTATGAACTATTTCCAAAAAATACTTAATTTTAACATCCGAATCGACATACAACGATTAATAAGAAAACAGTAAGGAGTGTAAGTAGTCTGTGTGTTCTAGTGGTTAGAGCATGCGACGCATAAGCCGAAGGTCCCAGGTTCAAACCTCGTTGGTGAACAACGTGATTTAGTTCTGGGGATTTTTTGAACAGACTTCGCGTATTCACTAAGTAGTGATATGTACTGATCTAACCAGATCATATCATAGCCGAGCAGATGCGCGGGAGCATGGTACTGACCAAACCAACTTCCGAAAAAATCAATACGATCATGAAAGTGAGATACTCTAACTATCTCTAAGCGAAGGTCCGAGAGGGACTGTTGTGCTGAAAAGAAGAAGAAGAAAAAGAAGGAGTATAAGCTAGCATTTATGCATTTATTTCAAACCCCTTTTTCAATTACAAGTTGTAACGCATACTCATACATGCAAATAATAAGTTTTTTTTTTTATTCATTTAACTGTCGAAGCGAGCGGACGTGCGCATATATTGTGCGGTATGAATTCATAAATTGTTTAAGAATTCCGACTTCATAGTTAAGTTTCAATAAGTTTTAATAGCCAACTTTGCGCAATTTGCAGTTCGAACTTTTATCGTGCCCCAGTTATTAAAATCGAAGATTTCAGTGAAAGCTCTAAAACATCGAATAATGATCGATTTTATTAAAGAAGCATTGAAAGTGGAAAATATAGATAATTAAATATAATCATGAAATGTGTACGCGTAGTTACTGACTAAATGACCTAGATAACGCGCGTGTGTTTACAGTTTACAGTTTTGCAAGTACATCGATTGTTCGATTGTTCAATTTTCAAACGTTCAATTTTTAATTGGGTCACAGAATTATTTTATGAGACCTTGACCAATTTTTGTTTTGTTTTGTGTGCATAAGTGTAACATTGTAATATTTAGATTTGTTTTTTATACTGTCCTTGACTGTGTGCATATGGGTAAAATTTGAACTTCCACGATTAACAGAGTTAAAATTCTTTTCCACAGTCAAGATCAGGACTGTGGAAAAGAATTTTAACTCTGTTAATCGTGGAACATTTTTATATATAATGAGTGTAAAGTGCAGTCTGCCGAATTGTATTGCATTCGACAATACTTTCAAATATGTTACGTGCAGAGCTTTCTGTAATCGTAAATTACATGAAGCGTGTATGGATGCCCCAAGAGATTGGTACCATCCCTACATGGATACCTATTTCATCTGCTCTGACTGCCAAGGTTTTAAATACCTTTTGAAAGCCATGTACGACAAAGTAATTATAAACTTCGATAAACTCAGTGAAGAAAATAATCAATTGATTTCACGGCAGCGCTATCAGTCTCGAGCCAATGACGAGAGTTTCGTAGAAATGGCCAGCAGCCTCGATGATTTAGCGACTACATTATCGAACAGCGATAAAAAGATATATAAAGCTCTTGAAATATTTGAAAATCGAATCACGTCAATTCGGGAAAATATATCTACCATTCAACAATACCACAAGGATGAATATGTCGAGAAATCATCGTTATTTCAAGCAAGAGCGTTGAAGCTGTTAGAAACAAGTTGGGTAAACAGACCTACGCTCATGTCAGAAGGGTTTTGTATTCAATTTAGAAAATGCAGTCACCAGATCGAATCAAATCAAGAAACATGTCAAAGACGATTTTATTGGAGAAAATATGAAATACGAAGATCATACTATTATTAACAAAGTTGAACGAATTTCGACTTCTGAGGTTTTTGGTATTGTTATACTCATAAATATCTCCCTTGATAATTATTTCAGATGGATGATGACGGAGGAAACACATTTTTCATGTATTTCCCCCCTGTGCCCCCACTGAAGCTAAAACTGACAGATTAATAACTGTTTTGAAAAGCTCCCATAAAAACTTTCATTTCATACTCATATCGGCTACGTTTGATACATTTTTTTTCAGGGGCCACTTTCTTGTACTGTTATCATCGATTAATGGCCAATTTTTCGAATCCTAGAATGGTTACAAAACCCTTTTGCTAGGAGCTCTCTCCCACCTCCTTGACTTGTTTCACTTATGAGCATTAATTGTAGGTACTCATCTTCAGTCATTCATTAAATTGAATCAAGTGTTCAAAGCATGCACCTTAAACGTTAAAGTTGGGAAAAACTAACTCAAAATTATTCAACCTTCGCATTTTAAACAGCCACCATTTTGTTTTACGATTACTGATACCACTAGCTGAAACGAGTCTCAAAGATATACATGACACCTATCATTCCTGAAATTTTCATGCAAATCCTAGCAAAACTGTAGTGTCTGAGTCGGTAAAAAGCGCATGTTGTTCCATAGCCATATGTTGCCATAGTAATAAATACAGCGCATATTGTTCCATAGTATTACAGGAAAATTCAAACCGCTATAACTTCGCTAAATATGATTCAATCTTTATGAAACTTTCAGAATAGATCAATCTTATAAATAGACATCTACGAACTGAATTTCATTGAATTTAAGGGTACCGTTAAGATTTTATTCAAGAAAACATAAAATCGATAAATCATACTATTACTAACAAAGTTGAGTGTATTGTGACTTCTCACGTATTTGTTGCTGTTGTACTCACCAAGGCCTACATTCCTGATTTTTTTCAGATTTTTCGGATCACAGGTGTCCAATCGCGAGGGGGGGGACACAAATTTTTCGTGTATTTCCCCTCCCTGTGCGCCCCTCGAAGCAAATTTTGCCAAACTAAGACCTGTTTTGAAAAGTTCTCACCAAGACCTTTCATTTGATACCCATATCGGCTACCTTCAATGAAATTTTTTTTTCGGGGGGTCACTCCCCTATACGGGGAGACCCCCCTCAAATACCTTATAAAATTTTTTGTAGTTGAACTTTGAAGAGATCACCACTTTACACCTACACACAAAATTTGATGATTCTAGCTTAAGTAGTTTCCGAGAAAAACTGCTGTGACACACGGACGGACGGACGGACGGACGGACGGACGGACGGACAGACGGACAGACGGACAGACGGACAGACTGGTCGCGAAACTAGTAGGGTTTTGTAAAATTATTTTACAAAACCCTAAAAAATGAGGCGATTCTCAATAATATCGCGACGTCAGTTGGAAGTTCGAAGAAGGAAGATTCGGAGATTCTGTCTAAGGTGGGAAGGATTGAGGACAGTTTAAGCACAATGGCAGAAGGGATGCAGCGATTTAGTCAGCATAACACGATTGTTGGAAATTCACATAAAACGTCATCAAGTGAACCAATCAGTGAAAACTTACCTGAAAAAACAACGACTAAATGGAAAGAATCACTACAGGCACCTTCATACGCTCCAGAATCGGAATTTGTGTATAAACTGGGAACTTTCTGGTCGGAAGAACATTGGAGGAAAAGAATTGAACGGCTAAATCGTGTGAACTCAAATAATGACCTATCTTTCACAAATGGTCAGTGACAGTACAGAATTTTTTTCATGCAGAAAGCTCCAAAAAACTGGAATGCAACTAAAATTCAGGAGATCATTATGCCTCAGAAGAACAAACGTAAGCCCCGGTTCAAAGTTTTCATTCCATCGAGATATGCCTGGTTGTTCTCCAACATGATGAAAAGAAGCGGTAGCTCCTCCTGGAATGGTATGGTATTTAAGCAGTGGAGAACCATCAGCAGCTCAACATCGCCTAATTTTAGCTTTAAATACCAAAAAGTATGTACATCCACTAATGTTTCTAATTGTACTAACCAAACTTTACCCATAATTATTTCTGAACTATCCTTAACACCTAACTCATTGCAAGGTACTGCTGTTATTACAAATAAGGTAGCATTGGCAACACAAGACGACTCTAACAATAATAGCGCGTCACATAAAATAGTTAACTTAGAGTCGGACGATGACCAAAATGTCTCCAAACCCATTGAAACCCTCACCATGGCGGAGAAATCCTCTCAACCACAATCGAAATATAAAAATTTCATCCGTGGCGAGGTTCAAGTCCCATCTTCTTTGGGCTCAATACACCTTCCACAGTCTGTTCCCCAAGATAGCAATAAATCCTTTTTAGACCCGCTTTGCCCACCATCAGTGAAGGCCACGATCAACTCTGGAGTTGATTTAGAAAATAGGTATCTATTGTCGAGATTCAGAAATCACAAAATCTATGAATGTGTACGACTCTTTTTGGCATACATGCATAAAGCGCCCGATACAACATGTATTGATGGAAAAACAAAGACTAGTCTCAAGGTCATAATACAAAGAGAAGATCTCCCTGTGGATTTTGATTCTCTTCGAGGAATGTATTTTCGCTTCCATGAAGAGCTGGGAGTCACGGCAGATCAAGCGAAAAAAGATCTTGAAACATTTGCGTCGCATATAAGTTCGAACTACATCAACTCACTTCAAAGGACTAGGGAACAACACAACAAATTTTTTCGTCCCCAATAAGAAGCCTGTTCAGCAAAGCCTTAAATTATTTTACCACAATTGCAGTGGTATCCGATCGAAATGAAACCAATTATTCCTTGACGCAAAATCTTTCCATTTAAGAATTCTATCTCTGACAGAAACTTGGCTAAGTGATGCACATAAAAATGAAGAGATTCTTGACAGTGATTGGACCATCTTAAGAGAAGATCGAGACTTTCGCAGCACTGGAAAATCAAGAGGAGGTGGTGTGTTAGTTGCAGTTCACAACTCCCTATCAAGTAAGCTCATAAGTACCACCTCATATACATTTTTCCAGCATAGAGTGGTTCATATATCTACAAATAAGCTTAGCCTCTATCTTGGCGTGTACTATGTCCCTCCAAATTCTTCCGAAATCGTCGACAACGAAATCATTGAAACCATTTCTTCTCTAACTGCATCTATTAAAGAAGATGATATAATAATTATCACTGGCAACTTTAATCGACCGAATCTGAAACTCGTAAATGACGAAGTCGATAATCGTCTTCTCCCAATCAATCTTCTTAACAGTCAGGATTTTAATTTGATGAGCACTTTTTATGGCAACGATTTGCAGTAAAGCGCTCCGAAAGCCAACCAAAATGGAAATTGGTTAGACCTAATTTTTACTAACGCATATGACGATTTAGTGGTCAATCAAACTGATGACAAAGAGAACATTTTTTGTAACAGCCTTGATCACTCTGCATTTTTTTTTTTTTAATTACCTCCATTCCCTACCACTCTTTCCATCATTCTTTCTTCGTCGCACAACGCTCGTGCGATCTGCATTCACATTACGTCGCTTGGTCCTTTGTGCCACCCAGACAATGTTTAACACATCGGTATAAGGGGGCACACAATATAATGTGATCTAGTCCTTTTCGTGAACATCCAGTCCAAAAAATCATGATCAGCTCTCAGAGATAAAAAAAATTCAATATCATACGACGCATTCAAAAAAAACTCTGAGTAACTGTCACTTCAGTATCTCGCCGATAGGGTCAAAAAGAACGCCCTAAGATACTGGGCTCATAAAAGCAGAATTACAGGTCCACGCTTCAATCGGTGCTCATTAAATGCTCCCTTAGTCTTTTTTTAAATACCAAAAGTGAGTTTGCTTCCTTAACAATTTCTGGTAGATTGTTATATATACGCAGAACATCATTCGTTGCATCGTTCTTTAGTCGATCCGTTCTGGCAAAAGGTATTACGAATTGATTCGCATTCCTCGCATTATATATAATAACATTGATATTTCCACTCCTGACATTTCTAATCCTATTTCATACAATGAATCAATTGTATACGACTTTCGCAATGCTGATTATGAAAGTATCAATAAACATCTTGTCGCTGTTGATTGGACTAGTACACTTTCGACGTTAGATCTTGAAGAAGCGTTATCCTGTTTTTATCAAATAACTCTTGACGCCGTCGAAAAGTATGTACCTAAAATTAAGAAAAAATATAAACTGTCTGAACCTTGGTTAAATGGTGATCTTAGATATTTACGAAATCAAAGGAACAAATATTATAGAATGATCAAAAGCAAGAAAGATGTCAGCAATGATATTCAATCAAAACATAATGAGCTTGCCAATGAATTTCAAACAAAATCTCGAGAAGCATATGAAGTATATGTTAATTTGATCGGTGAAAATATTATTAAAGACCCAAAAAAGTTCTTTGATTTTGTAAATATCAAGCGTAAGACTCAAGGCTACCCTTCATCTATGTTTTTCAAGGATTCAGTTTCTTGTTCCCCAGAGCAAATTTGTGAGTTTTTTGCAAATTACTTTCAAGAAGTTTATTGTAACCCTGAGAACCCATTAAATCCCGTTTCGGAAATGGCTCCAACGACATTGATTAACGAAGTTTCAATTTCTGAGGAAGAAATTGCTCATGCGATTGCCAATTCGGATGCCAATAAGGGACCTGGCCCCGATCTTATTCCTCCTAGTTTTCTTATCCAATGCAAAGACCAATTAACCAGGCCATTCTCCATCATTTTCAACAAATCCCTCTCTAGTGGAATATTCCCTTCTTACTGGAAATCTTCTTACTTAATACCAATACATAAGAAGAATGATAAACGGTGTATTCAAAATTATAGAGGTATTGCTATTTATCATCCATTCCAAAGCTTTTTGAATAAATACTTTGCAACAAGATCTCCCCTATTATAGAGCCGCGGCTTCATGAAGAGCAGCATGGGTTCAGAAAAGATAGATCTACTACCACCAATCTCCTCATCATGACATCAAGTATTCTGTATGAGATGGAAAAGGGTCTCCAGATTGATGCAATATATACAGATTTTAGCAAAGCATTTGATCGTGTAAATCATGAAATTTTGATTAGCAAGCTCCGTAATTTTGGAATTACTGGTCGTTTACTCAGTTGGATCCATTTTTACCTTAAAGACTGCACTCAAGTTGTCAAATTTCAAGAACGATTATCGAAACAAATTCATGTCCTCTCTGGGGTTCCTCAAGGAAGTCATCTTGGGCCTCTTCTATTTAATGTTTTCATATCTGATCTCTCAGCAGTTTTACATGATGTACCTCATCTTTTTTTTGCAGATGACCTTAAAGTTTACCAAGTCATATCATCTCTATCCGATATGATGTTTCTCCAGTCTAAGCTTAACATTCTCTCTGAATGGTGTTACAACAACCACCTCTCTTTAAACTTGGAAAAATGCCAGGTGATAAGTTTCTCAAGAAAACGGAGCCTTCTTCTGTTTGATTATCACATCAACAACACAACACTTAATAGAGTCGATAACATTGCGGACCTTGGTGTTGTTCTGGACCAAAAGCTTCGTATTAAACTTCAGTATGATGGAGTCGTATCCGGGGCTAATAAAATGCTAGGATTCATCAAACGAAGAGCTAAAGAATTCAAGAATATTTGGGTTACTAAATCACTATACGTCTCATTAGTACGCCCTATTCTTGAATATGCCAGCCAGATTTGGAGCCCTGTATTTGATATTCACGCTGACAGGCTAGAATCGGTCCAGAAACAATTTCTTCTTTTTGGCCTCAGATCCCTTAACGACCCTAGGAACTTCAACAGCCTACCATCATATAACTATCGGCTCGATGTTCTAAATATGTCATCACTAGATTCTAGGAGAATAATGATGTCTGCATGTCTAGCATTCGATGTCCTCAGAGACAATATTAATGTTCAGTATATAACAAAAAAATTACTCTGAATGCACCCCTAAGAATCACAAGACTTTCACCAATGCTTAGCGTAGGTCGCCATCACACTACTTATCCGGACAATAAGCCAATAAACAGATGTTGTAAGGCATTAAACAAGTTTAGTAAATATTACTCCCCGTCCATTTCCAAAACCTCATATAAAAATAATATCCTAAAATCCTTTCATTCCTCAATATTATTTGTATAATTGAGCGTAAAAACTAATGTATCATGAAAATGTATTGTTTACAAGGTTTTTTTGTGTAGTAATTTTATATTATAAGGATATGTCTTGTTTGGCAAAATAAATAAATATAAAACTGTGATTATTTTGCCTTGAAGCCCCATCAGGCCTTGCTTTGTTATGTGGGCCGACGCACTTTGACCCTTTAAGTCATCTTCAGTATCTAAATGATGTGTGGAAAGAAATGACTTTATTAAGGTGTAGGGTGGATTTAGCTGGTAGATACTAAATAAGGTCAGGTAGAAAGATATATGAGATTTTTTTGTGGCTGGGAGGTGAATATCATTTACGCACAGAATGTGGGACTTCCATGTTCGCAAGCAACTGGACTATCCACCAAACACCTCCCCTATCACCGAACCTGGAACCGTTGGATTGTTGTATGTCCGTTTGTTTTGTTTCATCTCGTTTCAGTTTTTGTTGGAAATTGTGGTCTGATGCTGAGAAAATTGCGTCGGAATTTGTAAGAAGTTATTCGTTGATAATTTTACCGTGTGCTCTTCTATGTTTATATATTTCAAGCCTTTCTAAGATGTCAAGTCTCGGCCCTTTGCTTTGTTTGTGTAGCAATATCATAGAGTTCGTCATAGCGTCTGACTCGTGTGGGCGGTTTTGTAGGTGCGTTGCATAATTTGAGTCTGCCTTGTTGTGTACTGTTTGTATCTTGTCGTTAGTCTCTGTGTTAATCTTCCTATGTATACCATGTCTCAGTCCTTGCATGTCCGCTTGGATATGCTTGTATATTGAAATTATGGAAACTTACTTTTGATCCCTAAAAAACGACGTTTTATCATTTTACCAGTTTTATTCGAATACTCTTTCGCAACTGACAATAATTTCGTTTCCTCGTATTGACAAAATTGGACAAACTTACATACTTAATCAAAGTGCAATATTCAAAGTCTTGTTAAACTTGAAAATACCAAAACTGCTAAATCCATGCAATGTTCAAAATGTGCAAAATAGAAAAGAAATACGAAACGTAAGTAGAAATGAGTTAATCTGGGAATGTGAGATGGTGGAACTGTGGGAAGGTAAGTATGATTGGAATAAGGATAGAAGAAGTGTGCTAACTCCTCCCGTCTTAAAATCTGTGTCCGATAGATAGTAAGATTACAGGATTTAGGTAAGGATAGGGTAAATTAATTTTAAGTGGAAATAAATTTTCACGAAAAACAAGAATAGAAGCGCAATAATTATAAGGAATATCATTAAATCGGATGTAACTGGCAAAGTAATACCAAATAAAAAGTCATCTAACTTTTTCACTATGTCGAAATATAGTTTGTGCAGATAATCGAGATCTAATTTCATATCCTCTTAAGTTTTGTATCTGTTAAGTTACCCTGCAGAATAAGCGGCAAAGGGTGGAGAGTATGTAGTTCATTCGTTGTGTATTCAACATCGTTAATTTGTACTGTGTCGTTTTGAATACTTATGACATAAGTTCTATTTAGGATATGGGTTTTAGCTTGATGCTACATTTTTCCGATAAAATTAGTTAAAAGTATTGAATGTTATTTTCATTTAGGGATTCTAAGATTGGTAAGCTTTGTGTAGTGAATCAGGTAGATTAAATGTCCATTCAGGACTGCAGTGGTGGCCTGCTGCCTTGGCGAAAGAGGATAGTAAGATCCACCGAGATTGACCTTGTCTGAGGACGCGTGAAGTCACTGGCAAACTAGCGTTGCGGTATCGTGGTGCGGGTTCTATTCCCCAGCATAAGCCTCACAGAAAAAATATTTTTCGCATCCACGAATTCCGGGGTCAAAAGAGTATTGACTGGAGTCGAGAAAAAGTAACCTACTAAGTAAATTGCTGTTTCAGAGGACAAACAGGGCCTTGAGAAAACGGACGAACTCAGAGGGACTTCATCGTTACCGACGATACTTATGGCCCCGAATAAGAGTGGAGCATCCAGGTGGAAGCAGTGCCCCTCGCACCCTCCCAACCGGATCAAGATCCAAACGTAGACGTGGCCATGTATTTCCCATTTGAGTGAAAAATTCATACAAAAGTACTTTGTATGGCCCTTCCCCTCAAACGAGGAATACAAACGTTACCGATTTACTCCAAAGCGCTATGTAATGTAGTCACATAACCCTAAATAATAAAAAGTCACGCGAGCGGAAGGCCATTCTACCCGGCAAGACTCCCTGTCAAGCCAATAGAAAGGAAGAGCGCGCCCGATGGCTAGCCCATCGTTGCGTGTCCTATACCATGTGTATTAATCGAGCAGTTTCTCAAGCCAACTTCTCGAAAACCATCCTATCCCTTACTTGTGATTTTATTTGGCAGATTTAGAAAAGTAATTAATTAATTCCGTTCATAATCGTCATTTGTAAAATAATTTTCTTGCTCATTATTTTTAGTTAAATGTAGTTTTTTCATCAATTTCCCTTTGTATTAAATATAATTTTAGATCGATTTTCCTTTACATTAAATTTAAACGTTTTTTTTTAAATTTTATTTTTCATGAAATTTAATTTTTATTACTATTTAAAAAAATTCTATGCATTTTTCTGTACTTCGTTCAAATTTAGTTCAATTAGCACAATTTAAAACCGCCACATAAAATTAGCAGTGGGTGGGTACGCCAAACCGGTGTACTAGATTTTGAAGTAGTGGAGGGACGCCAAAAAGACAGCACGAGGAAAAGGGAGTAAAAGGGAGGAAAATGGCTGCTCGTCGATAATCTTTCCTCAACTGGTGACGACGAATTGTAAGTGTTTTCATTTATCATTTTTTTCTTGACTTTTCATTTTTTTTCTGTGAATGTACTCCTGTTTGAAAGGCTTTCGGCCGCGTGGGGCACGAGACGCAAAATCTAGTCTAGTATATTCTCAAATTGTGGTGCATCGTTCGGAAACCCGGGATAAGGATACGTGGCTCGAAAAATGGCAAAAAAGTGGTCGTGCGCTCGATAGTGATTTCCCAGGTATGTACATATTTCACTGTTTTGGGGACTTGTTTATCATTTCGATTTCCCAGCCAGCAGCTAAATCGAATCGCTGCATTATATTGAATGCCATCGAATGTTGTGTATATCCCGGAGCGGTGCTCCACGAAGCTAAGCAAAAAGTACGGAAAAAATTGCCAGATCGGAAGCAAAACATTCCTTAATGCTATTTCGTGATGCTGGTTGTCAAGTTCAGGCATTGCATAGTTATTGGCCCGCAAATGGAACGGTTCTTGAGCTGTATGAAGCGGAACCTAGTCAAGTAGATGAATTGACGTTCGATGGGTTTTTCAAATATAACTCAGGAGCGAAATGTTTCTCCCAAGTTCATACTAAACATTTAACACTTTTTTGATGTATGAATTTTTTTTGCCTTCAGCAAATCTACGAAAAAAAATAACTTTGAAATCTCAATTTCTTATTTAACTAAATTAAAAACTCTGACTTTATCTTAAATTTCCTGCAAACATTTAGTCGAATTAATCATTTACTTACCTACATCGGATTTGGTTCCACTATTCCTTAATCAAAAAATATTAAATCTATTATACTTATTGAAGAGAAAAGAATATCTTTAGATCTACTTAGATCAGATAATTGCACTTTGTCTAAGCATTATTTATTCACCATAAATTTAAAAGCTTAAAGTATACAAATTTAAGATGTTACTAATACTCGTTTGAATCTAACTTAACTGTAGTAGTAGTAGTAGTAATTGGGTTAATATTTGGAAGCGTATATTTAAAATATAATAGTTTGGTCGATTTCGTTTTATAAAGTGCAATAATGTAAATTTAATTAATAGGGGTACCTGTTAATTCATGCGGTTTTCTAATAGATGGCGTAACTTGATTTTTATGCCAGTCCAAATATGTATTGGAAAGCTACTGACATATAGTTTCAGAATCAGCATGTATCATTTAGCTGAAGCGTAAACAACAATACTTCTTTTTACTCTGAAAATTTCGAATTTTGTGCCGAATAAAGTGTTTTTGCGGCGAGTACTTCTTCATTGAAGAAAAAGGCTGCCGAAAGTCATCGTTTTTTGGTGGAAGTGTATGGTGTGCATGCTCTAGTTAAGCGTACGTGCCAGAAGTGGTTTGCGCGGTTTAAAAGTGGCAATTTTGACTTGGAGGACGATGAACGGCCCGGACAGCCAAAAAAGTTTGAAGATCACGAATTGGAGACATTGCTCGACAAAGCTCCATTCCAAACTTGCAAAATCACTTGGCGTCGCTCAACAAACCATTTCCGATTGTTTAAAATTAATTTTCCAGAATAAAGTTTCAATTTTCGAACAAAAACGAATTAACTGCTACCCCGATTAATAAACCGAAGTAAAGTGTAGTGATATCATTTACGAGTATGTTAATCGATAGCGTATATATAGTCAAAAAGGCACTTTATCTGATAATCTATTTAAATTAGAATCTTGAAAATTATATAATGTATTTCTTAGATAATTTATCATTGAAAAAACTCCCCAGGCAACAGTTATATTATTCGTCAATTGAGTTATTCAGTGTAGTCACCATATAATAGTGAGCTCTTTAATTATTTGAAACAAAAATTACGGAGTAGGTAGTGATTTGTTGCAAAAAAGACCTCACGTTGCACTAATTCAGGCAAAGCTTTTCAAATGTTAAGACCTCATTTCGACAATTGAACTCTTTGATTCATCGGCACGAAAATAAATAACAGGGAATCCTTTTTATTGAAAAGATTTTCATTTTAATTATTTGCTTTTGCATTGTAGTGTGGCAGGTATCAAGGAATGATATACAAATAGAGAAAATGTCGTAAATTTTGTTGTAAATTATTTTACAATGTATTTAAATTATGTCTTATTAAATATAATCTTTAATACAAAATAATTCTTGGTGAAACTACTGACTCGAATAAAAACATGCATTTGACTGAATTTGGCTGTTTTCAACGAAATTAATGAAAAATGTAAATCATGAATCCCTCAATTTGATTTTTCTGCGTGAATTGATATTTTGACTAATCCATTTTACCTCACACAAATCTCGAAAACATCGTGCTGACCTAAACATAACTATGCAAATTCACTGAATTCAATTCATGCATAGAAAATTTAAGCAAAAGAACTAAGCCCACTAAATATAAATCGAAAGAAAATTTTTTTTAATAAAAAATGCAACTAATTTTTTTAAGTATTTTTTTCTTTTGTAAAAGTTTAGATGTAAAATATTGAGTTCAACTATAAGATAAATACAAAAAAAATGTATAGACAATGAAACATTAAGAAAATGAAATGATTACGTTTTAAAGAAGGTAACAGCATTGGTCTAGCAATGTATTAAATGATCAAAAACTGCAATGTTATCGTGGAATGAACTTAATTATAATATAATTTTTAAATAAGAATAAAAATTCCAAAAGCTTCCTTTTTCGACTATATTTATTTTTATTTTCTGTATATGCGCATTTCAACCGCAACATACGGTCATCCTCAGTACACTACTTCCTACCTATCTTAACCTACCTTTAAATACTAGAGGGTTTTTGGAACACTAATTGCATTCATAATTTAATCCTTATTACCTAATTAGATTAATGAGTTTTGAATTATTATTACCTAGGTCAGTGTTCATTCTTAAATTTGCCGGTACTTTCCTAATCTGTATGCTTTCGCTGCAATCAAGTTTTTGCCATTTATCGATATCTTTGACTACTTCGACGTCGTTCATTGTTATTTCGTGGCCCTTTTTAACTATATGCTCTGCCACTGATGATTTAAAATTTGTTCTAATTGTATTCTTCGTTGCCACAGCTTCTTTGAAGTGTTCCTCGCATCGAACTACCACTAAACGTTTTGTTTGACCAATCTAAATCATACCACATTCTGGACATGTCACCTTGTACACTCCGCATTTTTCTTCCTTAGTTTTATATCCTTTACGTTGGTCAGCTGCACTCCTAGTTTATTCATTCTGCTTGTACCTATTGCCTCTAGTTGGTGTTTCTTCAGTACAGGTGCCAATGTCTTAAACGTTCTTGAATACGGGATGCTAATTCTTCGTTTTTCGTTGGCTTCGATCGTTGCATTCTGCTTGAATAAAGTTGATAGTTCGGTTTTATATAGCTGTTTCTTCTTTTTGTTGATGACGTTCGTAATAATTCGGCGATTGAATCCGTTCAATTCTGCTGTTTCCATGATGTAAAGCTTTTCCCTCCTATACCGCTCATCAGATAAAGGCAACTTTTCGAGGCGATAATCATACTTCTGTATGCTGCAAGTTGTTGAGGATATGTATGAGCGGATGTGGCTGGAATCGTCCTCTGAGTGCTTGTTGGCTTCCTATATATATCGAATTCTAGCTGACTATTGTTTCGAATGATTTGCAAATCTAGAAACGGTATCACGCCTTCCTTTTCCATTTCCATCTTGAACTGTATATTATTGTGCACTTTGTTGAGCTGCTCAAGTACTTCCAATGCTTTTTCTCTTAGTACCACTGCTATAACATCATCCACATATCTCCACCAGATTCTTGGTATAAACTGTTGTTCTTGGATTCGCTTTTCAATGCTTGTCATAAAGATCTCCGCCAACAATGGTGACAAAGGGTTACCCATTGCTAATCCTTTGGTAACCTTGTAATACTTGCGCCTGAATGTGAAATAATGTTCGTTCATACACATTCTAGCCAGGTTTCCGTATTGTGCCGCTATCTTTCTCCCTTCTATTGAAGTGTATAGGACCCGCATCTTCTCAGCTCATATGGGCTAGCTATCGGGCGCGATCCATCGTTTTTTGTCCCTTAACAGGGGCTCTTGCCGGATAGAGTGGCCTTCCGCTCGCATGCCCATTTATGGTATAGGGTTATGTGATTCGATCACATAATTCTATAACATACATAAATTGGTCACGTCTATATTTCTCATTTGATGGGAAAGTTCATGTAAATTATGTTTGTATGAGTTTTCTACTCAAAAGGGAAATATATGGCCACGTCTAAGTTTGAATCTTGATCCGGTTGGGAGGGTACGAGGAGGCACCACCTCCATCTGGATACCCTACTCTTATTTGGGGGACATAAGAATCGTTGGATAACGACGAAGTTCCCTTAAGTCTAAGGGTTGAAGATTGCAGATGAAAAAAGGATTTTCATCTGCAATCTTCAACCCTTAGTTGGTTACCTCCTTTTTTTCGACTTCGGTCGACTTTTTCTTTGTAATCCAGGAATCCGTGAATGCGAAATTTTTTTGTAGTGGGTCCTTGTGCTGGGGGAAAGAATTCGCCCCACGACACCATAACGCTAGCCTTCCAGCGCATTCACGCGTCCCCCGGACAAGGCCAATCTCGGCGGATATCACCGTCAGCAGGCAGCAGACCACCGCTGCAGTCCTGAACGGACATTTGCTTATACCTTTCACTACATATGTCTGGTCGGAAGAAAGGAAAGACCGAATTTTCAAGTTGTAAGCATCCATTTATTTTAAAATCCTTCAATTTGTGCGGATATATTTTAGTATTCTAAACTTTTTTCTTGGAGGATATCAAATTGATGTTATTTTGCCACAATTATTCCTTACGTTGTATTGTTGTTCATTATTGCTAATAATGCGTCAAATCTAAAGTAATTTATAAGTGATCACCAAAATGAAGTTAATCATAAATATAAAATGATTCGAATTATTGTAGCTTCAATGAAAATGAAGTGTGAGCAAATGCTAGAAGACCTGACGTTAAATATTAATGAGAAGAACTAAGTCTTTTGAGTATTTATCAAAAAATTGTCTCCTCAAATCATGCAGAATTAAAACTTAAAAACTCAAATTTCTAACCAATCATTTTCAAAACGAAATCTTTTCATTTTTGATATTCTATATACTCTACGCATGGTTTCTATGAAAAATGCATTTAAAGCTAAATTTCGATTCGTCTGTAACCCTATGTTGTTATCATTAAAATTATTAATATAGTAAATTGCTTTTCTCATTTCATACAATATAAACATAGCAATCAAAAACAGTGTTTTTCATCAATATTACTGTTCACGTTTAATTTATTTGTACAGAAGAATTGAGGCCAAGGCTGGCAATTCTTGTAAGAGCCATTCTCACATGTAAGAGACTTTCGCCTGTTGATGCTGGAGATCTTCTGGCGCCGAACGTACTCTACGTTCGATATAGCTGTCCAGGTTGAGTGCCGTGCACTGCCATACGTCGCAAATAGACAGGTGGTTGTATTTATAGAGGCAATTTGAACTCAGAGACGATGAACTTTACAATGACTTTGTAGTGAATACGGTAATTCAGAAGTCCGTGAAGGACTGCAGCGATGGTCTGCTGCCTCGGCAGAAGAAGGTGTCGGTATCTGCCGAGAATGCCATTGTCTGGGGACGCGTGAATGCGCTGGCAGGCTAGCATTGCGGTGTCGTGGGGCGGGTTCATTCCCCCAGCACAAGGACCCACTACAAAGAATTTCGCACTCACGAATTTCTGGGGTCGAACAAAAACAAGGCGACCGAAGTCGCATAAAGTGCAGATAACTACACAAGGGACAACTGACTTGTTCATGGAACAAGAGTAACAATTAAAAAGAAGTGGAAGCAGGGTGACCTCGTCCTTAACCGGAGAGGCTCATGGCCCACAAATGAGAGAGGGGCAACCGGGTGGTGATGGAGCCCCTGCGCACCCACCCAACCGGATTAAAATCCATATTTGTTGCAGTGGCCAGGTATTCTTCTTCTGAGTGGAAAACTCATACAACTTAACTTGCATGAGCCTTCCCATCAGAAGAGAAGTACCCCGGTGGCCAATTTATGCCATAGAATTATGCAATTTGATTACATAACGGTATGTCATAAAGAGGCACCTTGCTTGGGCCACTCAACTCGCGAAGTATCCTGAAACAAAGAGCGATTATCACGTACCCGGCGGCTGGCTCATTTTTTTAAGGGGACAACCTGCCACCGTACCGGGTCCTATACCCGGTCAGAATTATAGGTAAAGAAAGACCGAATTAATAATTTAGCTTTCCATTTTTAATTCCTTTTCGTTCTTTAATTCAATTTAGAATAATGTGCATAATATAATCAACAGGATTCTATTGCGTTTTTATTTCTTGAATTTTGCTTTTACCGAAGTACTATTTCAACTGCACTTTAACAATATTTCAAAAAAAAAATTTCTTCCGTAAATAATACTTCTTCCGAATACAATAAAACGTAAGTTATTTTGAATTTGGATTGCTTAAAGCAAAACAAAATTTTTTAGTCTTAAACAAGTAAATATCTAATCAAAATGTCGGAACGGAAATTTTTGTTTGGTAAGAAATTCTTAATTTTTGTTTTATGAGAAAATTTTAATCACTAAAAGGTTGTTGAAGTTAAGTGAAGATCGCAATTTCAATTTAGAATAAACCGTGCTTTCCATTTGATTTTATACGGTTTTTTCATTGCAAAGAAAAAAAATGTTTGACCAATAAAAAAGGGTACTTACCCCAAACCTCCTCCTACGAGCGCTCGTGTTCGGGGCGAGTAAGGCCTGAAACTGAATGATTAACTATTTGTTGAAGTTGTTATACCATACTTGTAAAAAAAAAATTTCACTCGCACTAACTTCTTTAATTAAATTTTAACTCCTTATTATAGCTTGAACAATAATTATTGATTCTCACTTTTACAGAAATTATAAAATTGATTTAACTTTTTCGAGCTCTAAATTGAATTGTTTTGAAATCAAGAAATTGTAAAGGCTTCCCGAACTACTGATCCTACACATGAAACATGAAAATCGCCGATTACGTGTGGTTTAAGCTGCTCAACATCCTCAATTTTCCCCATTTTACCAGTACCCTCCCCAGGAACATAGTGTTTCTTAACTTCTGTTGTTATACCTACAGATCTTTTGCTTTGCGCTTTACCCAATTTGTCTCAATATTTCAATTTAAACACTTTGAATATCTTTATCTAGATTTCACTGTCTACAATTTTTCTCCACTCTTCTTTCAACTAACGGGATTTAACCAAAATGTACCACAATTAGGCAGAAAATTATTTTCTTTCGCAGGATAGCGACAAACTACCGTTAATTTTTCTCACGCTGAGCTACTTTCCAAGTAAAACTTTAAAACCAATAAGAATTTAACGGGGCAGGATCCCCGAAGAGGCACGTCAACTGTTTGCGAATG
This sequence comes from Odontomyia ornata, assembly GCA_963969285.1. NCBI lineage: Eukaryota > Metazoa > Arthropoda > Insecta > Diptera > Stratiomyidae > Odontomyia > Odontomyia ornata. Next base: position 272,377,301 of record OZ017740.1, read on the forward strand.
TTTTCCACTGAAAAACTTTTCCTATCATTTCAAATTATTTCCCATACATATCTTTCCGCGTCTATTTCAGCATGCATTCACCGTAAATTAAGCTCTCGAAAACGATTCCACAAAATATCTTATATCCAAAACTACACCATACACCTGTTATATTCCAATTTCTATTTTTTATCCACGCGGCGTCCGCGCTGTGTCGTGGTTTCGAGCAGACCCCCCTAATCTTCCGGCAACAGCACCAGCGACAACAGCCGGTCATACTCCCGCTACCGCCACCGCTATCGATCATCGTAAAAATCTCGTTGGAAACAGACTGCCCTTGATTACAAACATTCGCCAGTCTCCTCCAAATCCTCTCAAATAGTTGAACACAAGGGGAACCACCACATTCAAACATACAATTGCTATGTATGGCACGAATTCATGAAAAAGATTCAGCAATTGCATTTCCACTGTTGGTGGGGTGGCGGTTAGTACATTGCTATTGTTGTTATTTACACTTTGATCTACTATTTCCGAATTATTATTATTGTTGTTATTAAAGTTATGTACATATTTCGGCAGAGTGTCGGTCTGAACAATATGATCTTGGACGTGAATATAACCTGTTGTCACTGGAACTTTATGTTGAACTCAAACTGGAACTTCGCTAATAAGCTGTTCATTATCGTTCATACTGGGCAAGCATGTTTGGATCCATGTGAGCGTGCATTTGTTGATGATGATGATGTCGCTCTTGTTCATCGATCATTTGCTCCATCTCATCCACCTGAATAGGTCCATTGTTAACCATTTGTTCGTGTGGCATCATATGATATAACGCTGGACCATGTCCTGCTGGTGGTAGAAAAACCCCGCCTGTATGTACAAAATGGCCTGCATGTTGTTGATTTGCATCATAATTATTATTCTGCGGAGTAATAGCCGATTGACTGGCACCTGGCTGCTGTGCTGGCTGCATTTGAACCGATGCACCCACTAATTGTTGCCCACTCACTACAGAAGGTTGTTGCCCAGTTTGCGTTTGTTGTTGTTGAGCTTGCGTTTGTGACTGCTGAAAGTCAAAGTCAAAAGCGCTTTATTTGATACTAATCGTTATAAATTTTAAAAGAATATAAAGCAAATTCCAAACAATAACAATCAAAAAACTTAATGGCCCAAATGGCTTTCTATATTTGTACGTTATCATTAACTCAGTTCATCAAAAAAAATAGCCAATTCAATTAATTACGATTATTACATATTTTTAAAATTTAATTGGAAAAAGGAGAAAAAACCAACCAACACTATCCTAAAATTATTTAAAATTTAAACACAACAGTGAAACTTTGATCCTACACCTAATATGTTGTAACTTATTTCTAATAAAATACAATCAAAAACTTTACCTTATACTAAAAAAATTCTGTAACAATGTTCCTAACCTAAGTGTTTAATCTTATCTCTAACGGAATATAGTAAACATTACATATACCTAACTTATACCTAATTTTTAACGAAAACAAACAACAACACTAAATGTAGCAATAATGAGCTGAAACTCAAAAAAACGAAGTAACGAAAAACACCAGAACTGAAAAATAAACACGAATAATTTAGACATTGTCATTCAGCCACCAATACCTGGATTGCGCCGTCTCAACTCGATCAGCTTCAACGATTCTAGCAAACGAGTATCTCCATTGAAATCGTTGGTCTCGTGAACTCAAGTTCGGAGGATTTTTTATCTTCTTATCGGTGGCCCGTCGATATATGTGGTATATGACTGGGACGCCGTCAGAATCAAAAACATATCGATTTATGTCCAAATACACGAATGCTTCTGGAGGAATGAAGCCAGTAGCGAGGCAAGTCGCTATATACCCGTCTGTAGGGTGGAACGGCTGTGAAATCCAAGGGTTTCCACTCACAGTCACAGATCTTGCGATATGATTCCGAAGAAGTTTCAATATGAAGATATCGACCCTCGTCACTTCAGCAGTTTGATAAACTCTTCTATTCGATACATAATGTTTCCAATCCAGTACATGCACGAAGACATTTCCTTTCGAAAACTCTTAATTTTCCCATAGTACTAGCGCTCTGGTTGTACCAGATCTGACATCCATATGTCAAAACTGGTCTAACCAGTGTCTTGTAACAGATAATTTTGACCTTTTGATCAATGTATCTGGAATGAAAGAGTTTTCGAAGGGCCATGACTACTTTAAGTGCCTTACTGAGCATGATTTTCACATGTTCAGTATAGTACAGATACTGATCGAGATAAACACCGAGGTATCGAACACAGGGTTTATGTGGAACCCGTTCTAGACTACTCTCACCAGCCATGATGTGGAAATCGTTCCAATTACGTTTCAGGTCTTGACTCGCCCCCTGCAGCACTGTCCGAAACAAGATTGTTTCACTCTTCTGCGCATTGATTTTCATTCGCCAATTGTCAGTGTACAGCTGTACATCATTGAACATTTTTTGGAAATTGCTCTGAACTATTGTAGCTTTTCGGTCTGCCGTATAGATGATCAGATCATCAGCAAACGCTACCAATGATGGCGTTGGCGAGACATTAAAATCAAAGCCGTTCAATAGCTTGCGAATGAAGATTGAGAAGAGCAGAGGCGCAGTAACTGTTCCCTGCTGTAGACCATTCAAGACCTTGAACTCGCGCATTGTTGTCAGATTTCCATCAGTTACAATAAACGATTTCCCGTATAAAATATTACACATCATGGCGACAAGGTGTCTGGGGAACTTGTCCTGAAGGAGTTTAAAAATTAGTCCATCTAACCACACCGTATTGAAGACTTACTACATATCAATGAGACATGCTCCAACACATTGTCTATCATTTAGTTTCCAACAGATGTCTGATGTTACTTTCGTTATTGCATGTGTGGTCGAATGCCTGGCACGAAAACCAAATTGACAATTCGGCATCAACTCATTTTCCTCAATGTGGGCGTTTAATGCTCTGTTGAGTATCACTTCAAACACCTTGCTGATGTTAGACAGCAAGCTGATTGGACGATAGCTTTTGGGGCATGAAGATTCTTTTCCTTTCTTCAAGATCGGAAATACCTTAGCTTTTTTCCACTCATTTGGTAAATATGAATTGCTCAACATGTTGTTGAACAATATGCAATAGTTCCTAATAGCAACCTCAGGCAAATGTCGGAGAACTACATTTGGAATACCATCAGCACCACATGATTTCTTGTTGTTTATCTTGCGAAATATGAAACACAAGTCTTCATAGCTGACAAAATAATCAATAAGATTCAAGCTCGGTATGAGGTCAGATGTTAATGTTTCATTGAAATGAAGAATTGATTGGCCGTTCAGGCTTGATTTGAAGTCGGAAACTTTTGCTTCAACGATCTCTGAAAAAATTTCGTTCCCTCTCTCAGGGTTTGGTAGATGAACCAATTCAAAATGTGTTCCAATCAGGGCAAGTTTATCCAATCCTTCACAAATAAACCTGTTTCCATTTCTATCCGGAGTCGTACTATCAATTTCGATACCAGCCCTATCGAGAAGATTTATCTCATCACTAGTGACTTCAAGATTCGATACCTTCACTCGAGACTTCTTGCGGAATATGCTATTCACTTTCGCGAGCACGCCATCTGGGTCCTGTGGGCTAATACCCCTCAATTTTTCCGCCCATTGATTGCTGACCTCACTCCTGAAGTATGACCGGATTAAGTTCCGGACATTCTTCAGGTGTAATTTCAACCAAGCCAACGAGGGATGGTTGTAATCCAAAAATCGTCGATAAATATTGTTGAGACGTGTGAGAAGAAGGCTTTTCAATCTTTTCAACCATGCGATGGTTGGTGTTTCATATCCTGCCATATTGTTTCGATGTTTTATCTTGGGAACTATTTTCTCAATCGTTTCCAACGTCAGCTTCTCTAACTTCGACGAATAGAACCATTGAGCAAGAGTTGCCACCATCAGAAGGGGGACATTGCTTCTGGTACTCGCGATTAAACTTCTTTTGAAACTTTCCCCAGTCTGTTTTTTTGAAATTCTACCGATGATTTTCATGTTGAACTGGAATGAGGAAGAAATCATCCCTGTGATGATTGATTTCCATTACGATTGCGTTATGGTCGCTATCATGAGGAAGCACCGTTTCCGTTGAGGACTATTAAAGTTGAATTCAAGTCTTGCGTCAGCAATGCAAAGGTCCAAATATGAATTTTTCCTAGAGTATGTTGGGAACTCCGACCCATATAGATTGCACCTGTATTCAATTTGGTTCTCTGTTATCCACGATTTCAGGAATACACCTCTTGGATTATTGGTGGCGTTCAGCCATGATGTATGCTTGGCGTTCAGGTCACCAGCAAGAATATAGTAGTTATGCAGTCTGTTCAATTCAGGTATTTCGAACAAGGAATTGAGCTCCTCCTTGAGCTTTAGAACAGTTCCACCAGTTGCATAGGCAGAGATAACGAAGAGGTTATCCCCACCTGGCAGTGAGATTTTGATAACGGACGCTTCAAGAGATTCAAAGCTTTTGAATTCGACTTTTTCAATATTTTGGAAACGATAGGGTCTTCGAACCAATATCCCGGTGCCACCTCTCCCATCACCTGTCACCCTATCGTTTCTTACGAACTCAAAATCCTTGAATCTCATGGAGTGCCATGAACTGAGGTGGGTTTCGGTGAGAAGTACGATGTCAGGCTTTTGTCTGGCAATGAATTCAAGTAGATAATCACGCCGATGTAAAGTAACAATGGAGTTGACGTTGATCGAGATGAAACGAATCCTATCCGTGGGAATGTGGCTGGATGACAACTTATTTTGAGGCATGTGAAAGCCCTAAACGCTAAAAAACAACGTTAATTTTCGAATCTTGTTTATCGATTCGCTCCGATAAGGAATTTAATTGCTGATAAATTTTAAGGAGCAGCTCATTATTGCCACTTACGTTATTGTTTTTATTTACATTGTCTGCTGGTCCTCTCGCAGCAAGTGCAAATGACACCCCGGGCTTGACGAAGTTGGTAGGTATCACACTGCGGTGTGCTTGACTTTGTTTCGGAGTGACTTTAACCTTTGCATCTTGATACCGGGGGCATCCTCGATATGATGCTGGATGACCAAAGGCACCGCAGTTCACACAATATAGTTTTTCTTTTGGCTCCGCCTGAGCCAATTTGCACTCGCCGGGAGCATGAATGTCTTTGCATTTAACACACCTATATTTCATGGCGCAATTGGCAGCCGAATGCCCGAATCTTTGACACTTGTAGCACTGGTTGACCTCACTTTTCTGGAGGCGTTCCCACCTCACCACGCGGAAGTTCAAGTACCGTATTTTCTGCAGGGCACTCGAACTACTTTTGCTGGAAATCTGGACTAAGTAGTGAGGCAAGTTTTTGCGCTCCACAATCGATCTTCTCGTTGCAAAGTTTTTAACTGAAATAAACTGTATTTCTGGTGCAGCTTCTTGGAGCACCTGAAGGAGATCGACTGTGTCCTCACTACAGTCCAGACCCTTCAATAAAAAGGTTTGGTTCTTTTCGCTTTCCGGGGTGTACCTGAAATGTGGAACATCTCCAGAATTTAAGGCACTTTTTGTTGCCTGGAAATCAACCAGCGATTTAGTCCTTATTGTCAACTTATCGGCATTGACTCTTTTTATCTGAAAATCTTTTAGTTTATTTTCGGCTGCCAAAAGCCGAACCATATCTTTGCCCGTTTGCCCAAACACATTGATTGGTGGGACTTTTTCTTTTTTTTCATTAATGTTAACGGACGGGCCAGCAGATGGACCAGCAGACAAACCTTTTGGTTTTTTCTCCCGATTTGTAATTTTAAGATATTCAATGAAATCATTATCTATCTTAGACGTTTTACCTGTATCCCCTTCAATGTTCATCGTTTCTTTAAGACCAGCTAGCGTTGCATAGTAATTTCTGCTGTCGTTTGCGCCTCCTGCGCTGAGGACATCCTCTTGATTAGCTTCTTCCTGTGGCTTTTTAGTTTTCTTGTCTTCAGATTTTGAGTGTGCTTGTCGGCCTTTCTTGATATCTTTATCCTTGTTGAACGTTAACGTTCCAACAAGTGCTTCTAACGATTAAACTCGAAGCTTGAGTTCTTGATTTTCTCTTTCAAATTTTTCAGCTTTCTCTTTTTCTTGGATAAGCTGTTCGATTTCGATAACCGATAGGATTGTCAGTTTTTCTGCTTTATTCTCGTAACTTCTTTTAAGTTTTTTTTCGCCCGTCATCATTGGCGATGGGCATGATCCTTCTGATTGATGGCTGAAGCCATCGGGCTCCTCCATCTCGTTGCTTTCGCAGCGAGACTAGAGGGAATGTTCTCAGACCGGGAATTCCCTTGAACGTATTTCCACTTTTGATATTCATTCAGGAAATGAATTTCAGGTATTCGAATAATTCGACGGTGATGGTTTTCCCCAATAAAATCAAAATTTGCTTTTGACTGGCATGTAAAAAAATATTGCAATTGTTTGAAACTGACTTTTGCGAAAAATTAATTAATTTTTAAAATTAATGACAGGAGCGATTAATAACACGTCTACACGCAACGAGTGCTAGACGTAGAATACCGTTTGTGACTGCTGTTGTTGCGAATGATGCAACGACGAATTATGCTGGGCCATCGTTGAATTTTGAATTTTCGGTTTATGATTTACCTTTGGTTTTGACGATTGCGATTCCACAGGTTTTGCATTATTTGTTGTAACATGCGGTTATAGATTACTTGCCGCTATATTCCTACGATGAAATGTTTGATTGAGGTGTAAAACGTCGATGCCATTGATTAATCCGATATCCAAATTTCGCTTTAAATGAGCAGAATCACTTATTCGATCCGCTTAAAGAATTGTTTAAGTAGTTTTGATTTTGTGCTGAAGAATCTGCTGCAATATTGCTTATATCAACTCCAGATAGATTGTATTCGTTCCAACTGAATAGGAATTCGGGGAGAGCTTTAAATTTGACTTTAGTGACTATTTCTTGCTCGAGTTCGCGTCTTATAGCAAAATTAACGAGCCCATCGTAGTCTAAGGTATTTAGTGCATCAGAACTCGGCCGTTTTGCTTTAGATGCATCTTGATTTGATGGGCCACCAGATGCATTTAAATTGCTTTATGAGAAATTTAAGCTTGATGCCTCGATAAGCGGATGGCAACTGTTTGGACTTGGCTGTGGTGGGCTTTTATTATTTATGACGCTGACACGCTCCGTGCTCAATTACTACAACTTCTTGTTTGTGGTTGGAAGTAATGCAGGCAACGAGTCTTTCACGGAAATTATCATGTGAATCGATCAAATCAGTAGTATGTTGAGGTAAACCAGAGGGGAAATACCACACAAAATCGATTGAGCTGTTCGAAAACCGCTCGCTAACTTCCGTATTTGTTTTGCAACAAATAAGATCCAACTCCTTTCTGCACCCCAAAATGCAAATTTTAATTCGCTTAGCTCGGAACCTTTCGGGCCACAAATCGCAAACACACGCAAAGCTTTCACCATAACACCAATTTTCCAACTTTTTCCCAAAATCAGATTTTGGATTTTTCCATGCAACGACGGAGGAGCCTTGTACTGGGTGCAGGCGCACAAACTCGAAAGGATTCAATTTCGAACAACCGTATCTTTTCAGGGACTCAAAGGATTCTGCTCTAACCGAGAAATTCAACACGCGAAATTACTCCCGCATTGTCCAGATCCCATAATTTTCCGGCGACACCCGCTTATCGTCACCGAATCGCAAACGCAGCACAGAAGTGAATCTATTCGCCACAATTCACAAATAAACGAGAAATCGCACTTATTGGACGGCTGTCCCACTTACTCTACCTCCGCTTGCAAAAAATCTTCTTGCTGCACCGCCGAGCTTTGATAACGCAAGGAAAATACGGAAAATACAACGAATCCGCATAATGAGGGCCACGGAAAATTCACAGATTACACATGCAATTAATGGCAAGATTCCCGTAAAATGTTAACTGAAAATTGATGAACTGAGCTGCTGCTGCGGTCTGAAGACATCACCACACGACCTCTACATCTACATACGTCACACACGAGCGACAAAATCGGACTCCCTTTAACTAATACTATATAACTTTGTTACCGGTTCTCAGGACCTGGATGGCTCTCATTTGAATCAAAGTCCTGTTTCATTTTTATATCAAATTTCAAAATGACACTATCTTGAAATTGCACAGATAAACTTCAATTTGTACGAGGCAGAACTACTATCTAACCCAGCACTAGTTTTCTGCAATCGTTCACCGGGGTGATTTTTTTTAGTTTGAAATGAGAAAATTCCGGATGTGTTTTATGCAGTCAGGTCATTTACACTACTCCAACGCGTCCGCCGTGCTGGACTTTCTGATCCGTCCAAATCTTTTCTTTCTCTTGCCGTCCCAACGGCATGGCAAGACAAAGAAAATATTTAGACGGATCAGAAAGTCCAGACGAGATCGCGGAAAAACCGAAAGCACGGTGGACGGGTTGGAGTAGCGCTCCCCGCTCAGCCGAATTAGATTGCATTCGGCAATGCAAAACACGGACGGGATGCACTAAATCAGTGTTTCCATGTCCGAAATTTTAATTTGCCGATATGAATTTTTTTTTTAATTAACAAAAGAAAAAAAAGATGAAAAAGATTTTAAATAATAATTTAAAAGTTGAATATCATGAAGAATATAATTAAAAGAAAACTTTTAAATATAATATAAAGGAAAATTGATATAAAAATACATTTAATAATAATGATACGAAAAAAAAATATTTCATAAAGCACAGCTATGAATATAAGTAATGAAATCATTTTCCAAATCTCCAATTAAAATTTCAGATAAGGGCTAGGCAGGTTGTCGAGCAGTTTCCTTGTGTGACTGATCGATTACTATATGTGATATTGGTATTACATAGCGCACTAGTTCCATCTAAAATTTGGGAGATGCAATCATTGAAGGATAATTTTTAAGCTGCTGCTGATTGCAAATGGTAATATTTCTTTGCATATGCCTTGATTATGGTAATCAAGGTATATGCAAAGAAATATTACCATTTGCATTTCTTGTTCATTTAGAAAGAAGCCTGAGTATTTGAGCAGGATCATTTTCTTGTTCTTGATCGTAGAACGAATTAAAACATGATTATAGGTTGTTTCCTTGGTTCCGGGCAAGCATACAAGGGGTGTTTCAAAATAAACGAGACTTTTGCCATCCAATTATTTTTAATGGCGCAATCTGTAAATGAGATAGTGCGTTGGAAAGATACATTTTTCCTTGACTTCGAGTGGATGTTTGGAGACATTCGGTTCAGTGGAAGCAAAGTTATTGCGTCTAAAGTGACAGTATGTTTATGTCATCGGTACATAAATGAGTTTCGAACAAGGAGGTAATATCAAATTTCGTTTTAAAATTGATCAAACGTTTACCAAAACATTTGAATTGATGTAAAAAGTTTATTCTGATGATTGTCTATCTCTTGTCAGAGCTCATGTATGGTTAACACGTTTCAGAGATGGTCGTGAAGACATAAATGAAGGTGAGCATATGTGCCACCCAAAATCAGCCATCACCGAAAACTCGATTGAAATTGTGCGTGAATTTATCAAAAATTAGCCGAAATCATCCTGAAAACTGATGGGATCGGGGTTGAATATCTTCAAAACATCGATTTATCGCATTTTAACCTATCATTTGGACTAACGAAAGTTCAGTGCACGTTTTGTTCCGCACAAATTAACTGATGACCAAAAATTGCTCTGAATTCAATATTTGAAAGACCATTAAGGAGGCGAAAAAAGGCGAGAACTTTTTTTACAACATTGTAACTGGTGATGAGAAGTGGTGTTTCCAATATGAACCCAAAACCAAGCATCAAAGTGCCAAATGGAAGGCCCTAGACGAGCCCCCACCCAAAAAATTGCGTTTGGAGAAGTCAAAAGTCAAGCTCATGCTCATTGAAATAATGCATCTCATCGATTCGCTCTTGTGACTGATTTTTTGACTAAAAATCGCATTTTAACCGTCAACCACTTACCGTATTCGCCTGATATGGCTCCATGGGACTTCTATTTATTCGGTAAATTGTATTTGGCCATGAAAGGAAAACGCTTAACGTCCGCTGAGGGCATCCAAAAGGCTTGTATCGACATCCGGAACGACATTCCGGTCAATGACCTGAAACACTTTTTTGAAAAGCTTTTGGATCGCACGAAATAGTGTTCCGAGGCCGGAGGAGACTATTTTGAATAAATAAACTCCAATTTATCAGGACAAAACTCCTGTCGTTTCTATTTCAGCTTAGTCTCGTTTATTTTGGAACACAGCTTGCATAACATTAAGGAGCAGGGAGTCTTTCATCATGACTTTTGGCTCAGAATACTCAATTGGCTGAATTTTGTCTCCGTAGAGAAGTTTTTCCGTTTGGGTGAGGATTTCTTTAATTTCTTGATGTTTGAGAAGTTTGGAATTCACAATTTTACGCTTTGCAAGCTGCCTCACTAGAACGGTTTGTTGGATTTAATCTTTAAGTATTGTTAATTTGCTGTTGTTGTCATTATTTCTAAGATCGATATCTGCAACTATCCTATTGTAGCTACCAATAAGCTCCAAAGTTACGCTCGTAATATGCTTATTGATTTTGAATTGCTTATTATTGTTCCCTACAATATCATTTTAACTCTTGAGGATCTTGCCCCAATCGGTCGCATCTGGGTTTCCTGCAATCTGTTGTTGGTTGAAGCTGCTCTATAAATATTGGACTCCAGGTAGGTGATGATTAAGTTGAGGTATTAAAATACTTCCATTAATTATCTTGCCTGGATCTTGTTTGATTGTCATCCGCAGGTTTTTCTACTCATATGTTACCAGTGATTAGCCTGAAACAAAAGAGACGTTTTTAAGGTAAGATTTATGAATCGTTTCTCCAGTGTTAGTAATAACCGTAACTCGTTTATCTTGGGATATGATTTCTTTTTCATATAGTAGTTTTTCTTTAGACTTAATTTGTTTGTTTTTAAGATAAATGACGTCACCAGACTCGCAGTTATAGGGCTTTTCTCGTTTGGAGTTATGTGGTGCAATCTGAGATTTTTGTTTCCGAAGTATAGGGTTTTCCAATAAGAGGCGTTATTTTGAATAGATTTGTGATTTGATACGTTGCAATTTCTTCCTTTGGGGCCAGGTGCAAGAAAAGATCTACGCCAACAGCCAACTGTTAAAAAACGAATATTGTGACAAAAAATTAATATTCAAAGGAGCAGGTGGTAACTCATTATGAAACGATAAGCAAAGAAAAAAGTAAATTCGATTAAAATCGTTTAAAGTAGTAATTTTTAAATCAACATTCCAAGTTTACCAATTAAAACAATGAAGCAAAAATAAATATCTTTCACGACAATGCTCTTCAAGCCAGTCATGAACTTTTCTTTTCAGCGGGGAGGCAATGTTACAGGAACCGCAGTCCAAATATTGCTCGGTTCGTGTCCCGTCGTTCCTCTCTGTGTACTGTGACAACAAACATATACGAAAAGCTGCGAATTGTAATCAAAGCATCTGTGGGCGCGGTGTCGTATCATGGATTAGCAGAAGTGGATGTGTATCCATACTCGTATTAAGTATCAAGTATATAAACACAAGACTTCGAAATCGAACGTACCGCCCAGCGGAACGGATTGGTTACATGCATTGCAAATGGAGTGAAAGCTTTAGCTTTGTGGTTGCATCAGTCACAGAGAGATGGCACTAAATACGTTAAACTGTTTTTGTTGTTGAACTTTGATCTTTTTTAGGGTTTTGTAAAATAATTTTACAAAACCCTACTAGTTTCGCGACCAGTCTGTCCGTCTGTCCGTCTGTCCGTCCGTCCGCCCGTCCATCCGTCCGTCCGTCCGTCCGTCCGTCCGTGTGTCACAGCAGTTTTTCTCGGAAACTACTTAAGCTAGAAACATCAAATTTTGTGTGTAGGTGTAAAGTGGTGATCTCTTCAAAGTTCAACTACAAAAAAATTTTATAAGGTATTTAAGAGGGGTCTCCCCATATAGGAGAGTGACCCCCCGAAAAAAAAAATTTCATTGAAGGTAGCCGATATGGGTATCAAATGAAAGGTCTTGATGAGAACTTTTCAAAACAGGTCTAAGTTTGGCAAAATTTGCTTCAAGGGGCGCACAGGGAGGGGAAATACACGAAAAATTTGTGTCCCCCCCCCCCCTCGCGATTGGACACCTGTGATCCGAAAAATCTGAAAAAAATCAGGGATGTAGGCCTTGGTGCGTACAACAACAACAAATACGTGAGAAGTCGCAATTCACTCAACTTTGTTAGTAATAGTATGATTTATCGATTTTATGTTTTCTTGAATAAAATCTTAACGGTACCCTTAAATTCAATGAAATTCAGTACGTAAATGTCTATTTATAAGATTGATTAACTCTGCAAGTTTCATAAAGATTGAATCATATTTAGTGAAGTTATAGCGGTTTGAATTTTCCTGTATTACTATGGAACAATATGCGCTGCATTTATTACTATGGCAACATATGGCTATGGAACAACATGCGCTTTTTACCGACTCAGACACTACAGTTTTGCTAGGATTTGCATGAAAATTTCAGGAATGATAGGTGTCATGTATATCTTTAAGAATCGGTTCAGCTAGTAGTATTAGTAATCGTAAAACAAGATGGTGGCTGTTTTAAATGCGAAGATTGAATAATTTGGAGTTATTTGTTCCCAACTTCAACGTTTAAGGTGCATGCTTTGAACACTTGATTCAATTTAATGAATGACTGAAGATGAGCACCTACAATTAATGCTCATAAGTGAAATAAGTTAAGGAGGTGGGAGAGAGCTCCTAGCAAGAGGGTTTTATAACCATTCTAGGATTCAAAAAAATTGGCCATGAATCGATGATTTCAGCACAAGAGAGTGGCCCCTGAAAAAAAATTCATCAAACGTAGCCGATATGAGTATAAAATGAAAGTTTTCATGGGAGCTTTTCAAAACAGTTGTTAAACTGCCAGTTTTTGCTTCAGTGGGGGCACAGGGGGGAAATACATGAAAAATGTGTTTCCTCCGTCGCGTATGGACATCTGAAATAATTATCAAGGGAGATATTTATGAGTATAACGATACCAAAAACCTCAAAAGTCGAAATTCATTGAACTTTGTTAAAAATAGTATGATCTTCGCATTTCATATTTTCTCAAACAAAATCGTCTTTGACATGTTTCTTGATTTGATTCGATCTGGTGACTGCATTTTGTAAATTGAATACAAAACCCTTCTGACATGAGCGTAGGTCTGTTTACCCAACTTGTTAAATGGTAGATTGTCTTCATTATTTTAGTTGGTAAGCAATAAAGTCAGCATGATTATAGTATAAAAGAAAATTAAAGACACAAGAAAATCGAGGAGTATTTCTCCATTCACTGGCTCAAGGCGTGCGCCCAAGCTTATTCTATCCCAAGGCACTTAGCCCGGGATAAGTGAATTTAGGATACGTTCAACTGCCTACTCAAGGCATTAGCCCGAGTATCAGCGCCCCAAGTCAGTTATGTCCGGGGACTGCAGTTGAACTAGTAATTGATTGATTTATCAATCTGACTGCGTACTCAAGGCATCAGCGCGAGTATTAGCGTCCCAAGGCTAGCAGTTGGATTGTAATCAATCGATTCGTTAATATAACTGCGTGCTCAAGGCGTCAGCCCGAGCAACAGTTGAAGCTTTAATTGATTGGTTTTTCAAATATGATATTAAACAATATCATACATTTCCTTCTAATAACAAAAATAATCAAAGTAAATATAAATCGCAAAAATTTTACAAGCTCCATTAATGGTCGAACTTTATACGTCTCTGTAATAAATTATTTATTAAAAGAATTCAATAGCAAAATATGTTATTAATATTAATATAGTCAACTGAACGTGTTATTATATAACCAAACAAAGATTAAAATAAAACTTAAATCATAAAACAAAAACACTCTTTTAATGATCTAGTTGGCGAGTATAAAGTAGCAGATAAGTATCATACTGGAATATCTCTCTCTCCACGGGAGCCTTGATGTGTATATAGGATACACATCATTTCGAGCTCCTAGCGCATGCCAGTATACATAGGGTGTACTGGTATTGTGCAACACTACCGTCAATCCAAGACCTCAAAAGGGAATTCGTGAGGCTATCGAGGACAAAGGGCAGCCAGTTTCCGATTTGGTTATGGAAAATTTCATGAAAAGGATATGGTCCTGTGAGCAAAGTCATGGTGATCATTCCTTCTTCTTCTTGGTAGCACTACAGCCTCTTTTGGGCCTTCGCTTCCTGCAAACAGCGCCTCCAACTGTCTCAGTCCGTTGACCGTGTCATCCAATTCCGAAATCTGAGCAGCGATGAACTGTCTTCGTTGACCAAGTCAGACCAGCGTTTCCTCGGTTTCCCCACTGGCCGCCGGCCTTCAGTGCTCCCAACGAATACCTTCTTGGGTATCCGTTGTTCGTCCATACGATTCATGTGTCCAGCCCCATTGCAGCTTCCGCAGTCTTACTATCCTTGAGACCTCCGGTTCGTTAAAAATTTCATACAGCTCATTGTTGTATCGAACTCGCCATTGGTCCCCGTCTAGCTTCGCTCCAATAATTCGTCTCAGGACCCGTCGCTCAAAGACGTTCAATATATTTGCGGATGCTTGGGTTAGGGTTCATGTTTCACACCCATAGCATAACACAGGTCTTTTCACATATTTGTACACTTGGAGCTCTGTTTTCCTGTGTATGCAGTTGGTCTTCAAGATCGTCCATACTGAATAAAATATTTTATTTACGAGCTGTATTCTTCGGCGTATTTCGTCTCTTTCATTGCCCGTTTTCGTTATTTTGGCGCCTAAATACACAAATTCGCTAACATTTTTGATACTGTATTCGCCAAGTGTGATATTTTGAGTATTTGAGGTATTTTTCCTCGACTGCGTCATGAGCTTTGTTTTATTTTCTTTGATTTGTAGCCCTACTAGTTTTACTTCGCTGTCGAGTTTCAGGAAGAGTTCTTTGGCAGTTGTTAGTTAACGTGACAGAATGTTGATGTCATCTGCATAGGCAACTACCTGGCTCGACTTGTATAGTAGTGTACCTCGCGTATCGACAGGTAGCTTCCATATGACGTACTCCAGAGCCAAATTGAATAGCAATGGGGCTAGCCCATCTTCCTGCTTTAGTCCGATATTTGTGTCAAAGGCATCGGCGAGTTGGTTATTGATGCGGACTCGGTAGGTTGTCGACGTCATTGTCATTTTGGTAAGACGGACTAATTTGGCTGGGATGCCAAAACCAAGCATTATTTGGTACGCATACTGTCGTATGCTTGCTTGAAGTCAACGATCATTTACCTGATTTTATTTTTCACTATTACCGGCATACCTTCCGTTTTATAATGAAATAAACATTCCATCATTTATATTAAAAATGGCATTTTTCTTTTAATTTCAAAATAACACCTCTTATTGGAAAACCTTATATTTCGTGTATAATATTTTTATCGGGTTTGGTTCGAAAATCAAGCAGGTTTTGATAATTGATCCTTTGAGATTTTTCAAAAAAAATATCTGTTGATTTTGCTTTCATCACATAATGGTACGTGTTGTTATACCTATCCACGGCTATATTAACTATTTCCGTTAAGGAGTAGTCAGGGCTCCCATTACAGAGACATCAAATCATTTACAATATACTTGAATGGGCACGTTCAATCGCTCCATTAACTTCGCATTTCCTTGGCGTGGCCAAGTATACCGTGATGCCCAAGGATTCAATAAAATTTTGAATGAAGGGACTGATGAAACTGCCTTCGTTATCTGAGACCAAATTTTTTTGGGGCTGTGAAATGGTGAAGTAGTTTTGTTATTTTGTCACGAAGATGTTGAGTGGATTTGTTCTTGATTCGAAAGTATTTCACAAGTTTACTGAATTTGCCGATACATGTAAGGAATTTTTCGCCATGGATTGTTGTGAAGTCTTTATACAATATCTCCGTAGGGTATTCCGGAATTGGTATTTCTTGGAGTTCTGGTTTACTTGGATGTCGATCGTAGTTACACATGTTGCATGTATCACAATTTGTTGTATATTTTTTTCTCAGCCTGCCCCATCCCAGAGAAATAAGACCTTCCTAATATCTTGGTCTTATTTTTCTTTAGATTCCCATGTGCTCTTTGGTGCTCCTGCTGAATGATATCCAATTTATTATCTTCCTTGAAAATGCCTTGCACAATTTTTTGTGTAGTTCTGATTTTGAAATTTGAAAATTTTTTCTTCAAAATTGTTCGGAACAATTGGATGAATTCTTTAGAGGTTTTATTGCCATTAACTACATTCGGATTAAAATTTTCTTTCAATGTTTGGATTACGTTCTCCTCTGTGATCGTATTGAGGCTAATGTAGTATCTGTGGGATGTAGGATGGGGTTCTTTATGGGCAATGATGTTTTTCCCTTGCGATGCTATGGGTTGTCTCTTGAAAACGTTTATTGGAGACCCACCGCAAGGTATAAGGTCACTACTGTCCTCGTCTGCACTCTGCGTTGTCTCAGAATCTCCTATTAAGGTACTGGCTTCGAGTGGAAGTCTCGATAGGACATCAGCCACGATGCTGGTTTTCCTTTGCTTACAGGAGGGCTGTCCAAAAAGTACCCGGGCTGACTTATGAGTATAGGCAGTTTTGAAAAAACAATTACTGCGATTGACAATACCACCTTTAAACAACTTGATGTGAAAAATTCATAACGGTACATTTATTATTATTTTTTTACAGACATTCAAAGTGAACGCTCTCAGTGAATTTGTAAATATTGAAAAAATCGGCCACCGTTATGTGATACAATACTTTCATTGAAAAGGTCTAAGTCCAACCAATATCAAAGCTGAGTTGGATTCTACTCTGGGGAAGTCTGCTCCTTCGTTTACAATGGTCAAATATTGGGTAGCTGAGTTTCAGTGAGGTCGTACGAGCTGCCAAGATGAGCACCGCAGTGGTCGACCAAGTGAGATCTCTACGTCAGAAAATGTGAAGAAATCCACAAAAGGGTATTGGATGACCGTCGACTAAAAGTGCGCAAGATAGCAGACATGGCAGGCATTTCAAAAAGTGCTGTGCATCCCATTTTGACCGAAAATTTGTACATGAGAAAGCTGTACACAAGATGGGTGCCACGTTTGCTCACAATGGAGCATAAACAGCAACGTGAAGATGTTTCCATCGAGTGTTTGACAATGTTTCGCAGCAATAAAGCCGAGTTTTTGCGTCGATTCATAACCATGGACGAAACATGGATCCATCATTTTACACCTGAGACCAACGAGCATTCAAAGCAGTGGACTGAAAAGGGAGAACTAGCTCCAAAGAAAGCAAAGATAGTTCAGTCAGCTGGCAAGGTTGTGGCATCCGTTTTCTGAGATGCGCGTGGAATTATGTTTATTGATTACCTCGAAAAAGGAAAAACTATCAATGGCGCATATTGTGCAGCCTTATTGCAGCATTTGAGTGATAAAATTATGAATAAAACGGCCCCGTCTGACGAAAAAGAAAGTGTTGTTTCATCACAACAATGCACCAGTCCACACGTGCGTCATTGCGATAGCTAAAATCGATAAGTTGACGCTCGAGTTGCTTTCTCACGCACCCTTTTCACCAGATCTGGCTCTCTCGGACTATATTCTTTTTCCAAACTTGGAAAAATGGCTCGGCAGCAAAAGATTTGTCAGCAATGAAAAGGTAGAGTCTGTGGTTAGTAGCTATTTTGAGAAACTTGACGGTTCCTACTATAAAGCAGGTATCAAAGCTAGTGAACATCGTTGAGAAAAATGTATCGAGCTAAAAGGAGAAGATGTTGAAAAATAAAAAATATTTTCACAATTTTTTTAACGGCTTTCGTTGTCGGGTCGGGTACTTTTCGGACCACCCTCTTACACAAACTCGTAGTTATATTTCCATCATTTGAGCTTAGTGTTATGGTTTTTTGACTAAAAGCAAAAGTTAAAGGCTGGTGATTTGTGGGGGTTTTGACTTTTTTCGCTCCATACAGGCATGTTCGTATCCTATCGAGAGCCCAAACAACTACCAGCATTTCCTTTTCTCCCGTCGAATAATTTTCCTCTATTTTATTGAGAGATCTTGAAATAAAAATGATGGGCTTATCCTCACCAATCTCTCCTTGTGATTACACGGCACCTATAGCATGATCAGATGCGTCAGTGGTTGAAATGAAAGCTTTCGTGAAGTCAGGAAATACTAAGAATTCAAAGGAAGTTAAGTTAATTTTTCCCAGTTTAATTTCCCATTTTTTGCCTTCACCTGAGCGTTTTCTTCTTTCGTTAATTGTGCTAATGGCTTTGCGGCTTTTGCAAATCCTTCACGAATTTCCGATAACAGGACGCGAATCCAAGGAATGTTTTACAACTTTCCGATTTTCCGGGAGTTTAATTCTGGATATTGCTGAAATTTTCGTAGCTTCCATAAGGATTCCGTCTTCTAAAATAACGTACCCCAAGAACTCAACCTTCTTTTTGAAGAACGATTACTTCTCCAGGTTAATCTTTAGGTTAGCTTTCTCCCATTGACAAAATATTGTTTCCAGATTCCGTAGTTGGTAATCCGTCATTTTGCTAAGAATAATTATATCGTCGATGTAAACAAAGCATATTTTCCCGATGAATGGCCCGAACGAGAGTCTCGTGAGCTCATACTTCCCGTTGGCAGTGGAAAATGGCATTCATTTGATTTTTTCTCGTTTATACATGTTTGGTGGATCCGGATATTGAATCGAGCGTAGTGAAATATTTCTAGCCAGAGTGTTTGTTGTATCAGGAATTGGGTATGTATCTGGGATCATAACCGCATTCTTCTTCTTCGTAGCACAACAGCGCCTCTCGGGCATTCGCTTTCTGCAAAAAGCGCCTCCAACTGTCTCGGTCCATTGATCGTGTCCTCCAATTTCGAAATCTGAGCAGCAATGAACTGTCTTCGTCGACCCTCGGCATTCTGCCGTTTGAAATCGATGAATGATCTGTATTGTTTTTTCCCCTCTGAATTGGCTTTTTTTTGGAAATAGTCGCAACGGCAGTTCACAAGCAAGCTCATTTGTCTCTGTAGATTGCATTTGGCCATGCAATTCGTGGATGCGCTGCGTTAAAAAAATGTTGTCGTGTCCAAATTTTAACTGCAAATTTAAATAATTATTTTTTTAAAGATACAATTAAAATTTGGATCAGTATTATGCTGGTTTTCGAGCAGTTTGCTTAGATGACTGCTCGATTACTACAATTTGCAACGATCTTGCAATAAATGCAAAGCTTTTATTTTTAACGACTTTGGAGTTTCACTTTATTTTACGATATTCATAAAAAACTAGGTAATAATAACCGTCTACATATAATTGTGGTTCAAATGACCCTAGCCGTCATTAAGGATATGCAATTTTTCCAGTCTGTCTGGTGTTCGAAGTACCTATCTAATTTTATCAGGAACAATTTGAAATTTATTTAGTCTACTTTTGGCATAGTTCAGCGGATTTACTTCTAAGGTATTTGTTATTTTGCCCTCATTAAGACTTACCTGCACGATTTTTCAGATCACAGTGGTCCAGTCACGAGGGGGAGGTGGGGACATACATACATCATGTACTCGTATTTATACTCCTTTTGCTACCCCTGAAAGTGGCAACACTGTTTCCAATATCTTGGGAGGCTCTAACCAATATATTTTATTCGACACTTCACATGCATACTTTCGGCAAAAGATCTTTCTATGGGTGTCCTTCCAGTATGGCAAGACCCTCCTTTGAAACCTTTAAAGAATTGTTAATAACCAAACGTTCAAGAAATCATCATTCTTGATCCACCTACCAAGTTTGGTACATATCGCTGTTATAGCTTCGGAGACAACATGCTGTGACCCACAGACTGACTGACAAACCAAACCGAAGTCAACAGGATTTTGCAAGTAGCACAAAAGCCTAATTAAATATTCAACAAAGTACGAGTATATTTTTGAGACAATACTCGTAAAAGGTACAAAAATTTAATTTCACAATTAAATTGGATACAGAAAACAGCTTTCAAACAAAGTTTGCTATATCTCGTTCCGACCACCAAAAATCGTTTATGCACATTCATAATTCCACACTTACGTCAATAATGCAATTTATATTGCATCGCGACCAGAAGGACAAATTTACGATCATTAATAATCCTGCTGACAAATATTTTGAAAATTCGTTTCGAACCTATCTTCTGTCTGGAGAATATTATCACTGAAATGAATGGGCATCCTTGATGTCCGGCAAGAGTACATGTGTGCGGTAACATAGTCGTACATTTGTACAGTGAATTCCTGAAATATTCTCCAGCGCTAATCATTGTTATGGCATTGCAACATCAACATCAAAAGCTTCTCTGCGTTTTATGCAACAGTTCACATTCGAGTATGTATTTTCTGCTGCAAGAACGGCAAATAATGCGTTAAATCCTCTTACGATCTAAACATAATAGCAGATACAGATGCAGCATAACATCCACCTACTCATAGTGGGTGCATGCTACATGTTACATATACGAGTATTTCGAATTAACAGCACCAAGATAGAATATCAAATAACGAATTTTAGTATATTCCAAACATCTGAATGAATTCTTCGGGCCATTTCCACATTGTATCGGGGCCCTCCACTATTTTCTGTCACATGGTGAATGCTGTCAAGCGGTACCGAAGAGGATATACTGGTAGTGTGTTGGTCTAGTAGGTGAAGAGTGGATGTAGTGCGTAACTTTTATCATCCTTTTCACAATACCATGCATATACACTTGTATGTAATAATAGGCGCATTGCAAGGACATTTTGTCTGATTTATTGGTACTTGCCGAGAGAGGGTGTTTTAATTGTTAAGCTCTAGTTGAAGAGGCAAACGCGCATTTTATGCATTGCAATAGTGAAATGATATTCAGTTTGGAAATTTATTAGGCAAAAATTACTGACCGTTGTAATGGGTATTTAATGTGTTTTTATGCTTTACGAGTGTGCTGAGTTATGAGGGCTTTTCGATGGAAATGTGAAAACATTGTTTACTTTATGTGCATGTTTAATTTGATTTTTATATTATATTTCTAATGCGATTAGTTTGGATTAATTTTGCGATTACGATTGTTGATAGACTGAACATAAATACGTAAATTATGATCTATTTAAGCTTTAACGTATGCCTTCAATGAAATGAGCACGTGTTGCAAATTGATGTATTGTTCTAATAAATGTAAACAGCGATCATTCATAATAATCTTTACCCATATAAAAGGAACTATAATTTCATTGACTTTAATTGCTTAGATTTTGTAAAATTCTTTACAGCTAAGCTTTTTGAAGCCCATATCCGAAATGGAGCCTTGAAAACATTCCTTGTTCAGCCCCAAAAAATCATGTTAAATTTGCTTAAATACAAACAATGGCAAGAAATGTAACCATGGTTAGAAGAAAATATGCATGGTGTAAGCGACTTCTACGTACTTTTTAAAGATGGCTAGAATTGATTGAGGCGTATTCCATAATCTTTTTTTTTTATCATAAACGCATCTACTTGTTGACCTGATTATAAACTGTTACTTATAAAATTTGAAAAATTTGAGCTAATTTTATTCATGGAGGTGCTTCTTCTACCCGAAGGATACTATTCTAGTATGGCAGGGATCTACATCATTCATGTATATTACAATACCGCCAACAGCACCTTATTACAAGTAAACCGAAAACAAGAAACCAATTAAGCAAGAGAATCGTCACCTCATGCGACATATTTTTCAGCAACCTGATTAGAAATAAATAGGGAGTAGCTTCTTCATTAACTTTGCATGCAGCAGAAATTTAGTCATATGTTCAACTGTTTCTCAAAATATTCTGAGTATCACTGGACAACAATACACAAAATCAGATCAGTCAGATTTTAATCTAACAAAGATGTGCCTTGAGCATACTCGACGTCCATACATACCGAGGAGTCAATTGTAACTCGGGTCATTACTGGATCCAATCAACATATATATTTTTTTTGTGGTAGGGAGGTGAATGCCGTTTATACACAGAGTGTGGGACTCCCATGCTCGCAAGAAGGCGACTAGACTACCCACTAAACACCTCCCCTGTCAACTAGAGAACCCAGCCTGGAACCGTTTGACACATTACTTCGGGCCAGGTCTCGTTTTGTTACGCCGTGAGGTGCCTTGAAGCTGGGGGACCCCTTTTCTAGCGGGAGGGAAGAGGAGAAGAGGCCGTGCCAGAAAAGCAATCCCACAGCCCCAGTGCCCCCGGCTGCTATGATTCCCTTTTTATATTTTTGGACTGCCCGAGCATAATGTGCCCCCTGGTTCCATTTGTCAACCGATTCGAGCATCACCACCACTATATTCTACGGGGTGAGCTCTCCAGTCTCCCTGTAGAGTTCCTTTCGCAGCCTGACTCATTTTGTGCACGCAAAAAATGTGTGGCAGGCATTGTCCTACTCTCCTGGACAAAACCGGCAATTGGGGGACCGTGAATTACCGATCTTGTGCAGGTAAGACTGAAAACACCCATGCCCACTCATGAGCTGCGGCAGATAGAAGCCTTCGATTTCGCCACGGTCTCTCATCCGGTTTGAGGTGCGCAGTCTACCTACCCTTCGTGCAATTCACCCAAGACTGCTGCCAATCGTTGAGCGAGCGCTGTTTCTCCTCGCGGACGACCGTCTCTCTCGCATCCTCGTTTCGGCGCAGGTAAATAGCACCGTACTCTCTAGCAAGGAGGGCGACAGGTATGACGCCTGCAACAACTCTCAACCAAAGACTATCGGATACGAAGATGCAATACTCAGTGCTCCTCTTCTCTGTACCTGTGCCAAACATTTTCGGTATACCTTCTTGCTGAGAGTGTCGCCCCATACCTCTGCTCCGTACAGTAGCATTGACCCTACAGCACTCATCAAGAGGCGTCCTCTTGATGGGCTGGGTCCCCCTACGTTAGCCATAAGTCGACTCAAAGCCAATATTTCCGAAGCAGCCTTCTCAGCCGTTGCCCTGGTTTGCTCAGAAAAACTCATCTTCGAGTCGAGCAGTAGCCCCAGATACTTCACCGATGGCTTCGATTCCATTCGTAAGTCACCAATACTGATCACCCTTACTCTAGGGATTCTTTTTTTTGTCAAGATGACCACTTCGGTTTTCTCCAGTGCTAAACTGAGCCCACGAGCAGTCATCCAGTCCCTCACTCGGTGCATTAGCATACCTAGCCTAAGTTGCGCCTTTTCAACGGTGCATCCAGTGACCAGAGCTGCAACATCATCCGCATAGCCGACCAAGCGCGACTCATCTGTCATCTCAACTCTCAATCGCCCGTCGTAAGACACGTTCCATAGGTCTGGACCAAGAATAGATCCCTGGGCAACACTCGATTCAATTTTCATCCTTTGTTGGCCCTGTGTCGTGTCGTAGAGCAGGCTACGGTCCTTAAGGTAGTCCCTCAAAAGCCGCATTAGATATTCTGGAACTTGAATAGAGTTTTCAAGCGTATTCAGAATATCCACCCATCTAGCGGAGTTGAAGGCGTTCCTGATGTTGAGTGTCACCAACAAGACGATCCGCGTTCACCACCTCTGCAATCGCATAAATCGTAGAATGCCCTGCTCCCTAGCAGCATGAATCACGTCAGTGAGTCTTCCCGTGATGAGTTTCTCTAGCATTTCCCCAGCCGTGTCTAGCACGCATATCGGGTGGCATGCAGATGGTGATCCGGGATTTCCCTTCCCCTTGCTGATCAGCACGAGCCTCGCCACCTTCCATCGTACCGGGAAAGTCCCGTCCCGTAGGCAAGCATTGAATGTGCTGAGTAGCAAGTCAGGACAATGGTGAAAGACGAGCCGCAGCACCTCAGCCGGAACACCATCCGGGCCTGGAGCCTTCCTCGCTTTCAATGAGAGGACTGCCTCCTCCAGTTCCAGCTGTGTAATGAGTGGACACTCGATTGCTGTTTCACCATGGACAGCGCCAACGTGGACCGAATGGGTGGGGAAGAGTCCTCGCAGTATCGTTCCCATCTTTTCCGCGTCATGTATACAAGGCTTCGGTAGGGCACCAAGCTTCCGCTTAACCAGCTTGTAGCCAAGGCCCCACGGATCCGTGTTCACATTGTCCACTAGATCTTGCCAGCAGCGAACCTTGCTATTGTTGATCAATTTGTGAAGGCATTTCCTGGCCAACTTATATGCTGCCACTCAGTTGCATGCCTCGTCACGGTTCCGCGCCCGTTGAGCCTCACGCTGAAGCTTGTGACACTCCCTTCGCTTTTCAGTGATTTCAGTTGACCATCAGTGCACTGGGGGCTTGCCGTGCCGGGGTTTTCGATGGGGCATAGAAGCGCAGCAAGCAATAGTGATGGTGCTCATAGTGGAGTTCACTACGTCCTGAGCTGCCAGTTCTTCCGTCCCCTCCGAAGCCCCCTGCAGCGGCTCACCTGCTGTGAGCACCTCGACAAACTTCTCGACGTGCATCCTCCCGATGTTCCTACCAGTTGTAGAAAGCCAAAAGCACAAACGTCGTGAGACAACGTTACTTATCTAAAACAGAATGCACTGATGATCACTGGCTGAGTAGTTCTTAATACGTCACAATTGTGTATCCTCCGCACTTAGGACTCCGAGGCATGGTTCCCTCACAGCCAATACAACGGAAAGTTGGCGAATTTCCGGAGTTTGAAACGGCGGGGGCCGTCCTGGCCGCCATTTCCAGTATTTGTTTTCCCCGCGGATCCATTTGAGGCATGCCCCATTCGGTTGCTTTAGCGTTGAAGTCTTCCCCAACGAGTACTTTGCCCTCTGCGTTCGAGACAGCACCCTCCAGAGCATTAAGCTTGGCTTGGAAAGATGATATCGATTCGTTAGGCGTTAGGTACACACCAGAGAAGGTGGTTTCTGAGCACCGAACCCACACGAAACCATACCCCCGTCCACAACTCTCCGCTTGAAAGTCACTGTTTCGAATCCAGATGGTGGCAGTACCATTTTTGTCAGAATACAATAATGCAGGACTTTTGTTATGGTGTTGCTCACTCATCAGCAAGCAGTCGGCTTTCATGTCCCGCGCAAACTACTCAAGCAGATTTTGGGCGGTTTAGCTGCAGGATGCGGGTCATCAGAGTTCTGATTTTGCCTTCGCTAGGGCTTCCTGGAAAACCCGGCATTTTCCTGATTCCAAGACGTGTCCAATATCAGGTTTTGGATCAGCATCTTTGCAAAAAATGCAGTATGCCTCCTTCGTACACTTTTTTCTTTTATGTCCCATTTCACCGCATTTTTAGCATAGAAAACTCCTTTCGGGTCCTTTGCATACTTGTGTGGTGTGACCATAACCAAGGCATTTGAAACATTTAAGAGGCGTTGCTCTTTGCCGTATCTTACAGACAACCCAACCTATTCGTACTTTGCCCTTGTTCAGGAATTGTTCGGCGTCATTTTTGGTCAAGTCAACTATGGCCATTCGTTGTCCCCTGTTGTTTTCTGGTGTCAATCTCGCTTTGATCCTTCTCACGCTAGGGAACTCCCTTATGATGGCCTCTTCTACCTGAGCCAGATCCGTGGCGCAGTCGATGTCTCTTATTTCAATCGTTGCCATCGGTTCGAGCGAGGCTATAGCTGCGATTTTGCCGAGGACTGTCTTTACTGCGTCGCAGAATGCTTCCTTATTGCCGGGCTCTGCTCCAAATTTGACCAGTATGTGGCCCGACCGCATTGGTCGTACTACTTTAATGGTAGTATTTGTGTCTTCAGGCCTTACGTTTCCCCGGATGTCTCGCGGTACCTCCACATATGATCGGCCATCTTGGGGCTTTACGAGCAGTCCCAGCTGCCGGGGTCTTCGTTGGTGCTTCTGCCTCTCCTGTTTTGTATCAGGTCCTTTTTCTGATTGCGCGTCCGTGCGAACTTTACTTTCTGGCACTTTTTGAAGAGGTTTCTTAGCGGCTTACTATGCTCCTTTTGTAAGCACTATTTGTAACTCGTGATCTGGTGCTCCATCCCATCAAGTGCCTCTTCCTCCCCTCTTCTATCCCGATCTCCTTCGATTAGGCTAGACGCCATTCTTTCATTGATTTTTAATGGTGGAGCTATCTTCATGTCGCCTTTATAGTTCGCCTCAAGCGCCTCATAGGGCACTATCGGAGGAGATGGTTAAGGGCCGAAACTATCAGTATCGTTTCTAGAAGGCGTATTTGGCAAAGGTCAGGGTTCTACAAAAACTCCACTTCAATAGGCTCCAAATGATATCTGAGGAAATGAATTTCAGGGTGACTCTCGACAATTAACTTGTTGCCATCCTATCAGACATATCACTGAAAACAAACAACGAGCTGTGGGTGGAAGTGAATGCAGCAATTTAGACTACAACAGAACAGACGATCGAATATCAAGCCTAACCCCAACAAAATGATTGGTTAGATGGTGAGTGCCTGAATACTTTAAAATAAAAGAATCAAGCATACCATACAGTACTTTTTTTCAATTTATTTTGCCAAACAAGACATATCCTTATAGCAAAAAGTTACACAAAAAAACCTTGTAAACAATACATTTTCTTGGTACAGTAATTTTTACGTCCAATTCTACAATTATATTGAGGAATGAAAGGCTTTCAGGATATTATTTTTATATGAGATTTTGGAAATGGATGGGGAGTAATATCTACTAAACTTATTGAATGCCTCACAACATCTTTTTATTGGCTCATTGTCTGCATAAGTAGGGTGATGTTACCGTAGGTCGCCATTGATGAAAGTCTTGTGATTCTTAAGGGTTCATTCAGAGTAATTTTTAGGGTTTTGTAAAATACTAGTTTCGCAACCTGTCTGTCCATCTGTCCGTCTGTCCGTCCGTCCGTTCGTCCATGTGTCACAGCACTTTATCTCGCAAACTACTTAAGCTAGAAACATCAAATTTTGCATGCAGGTGTAAAGTGATGCTCTCTTCAAAGTTCAACTACAAAAAATTTTATAAGGTATTTAAGGGGGGTTTCATCGAAGGCAGCCGATATGGGTATCAAATGAAAGGTCTTAATGAGAACTTTTTAAAACAGGTCTTAGTTTGACACTTTTTGCTTCGAGGGACGCGCAGGGAGGGGAAATACACGAAAAATTTGTGTCCCCCCACGCAATTGGACACCTGTGATGCGAAAAATCTGAAAAAAAATTATGGTGGTAGGTGTTTATGAGTACAACAACAACAAATACCTTAGAAGTCGGAATTCGCTCAACTTTGTTAATAATAGTATGATATTCGAATTTCACATTTTCCACAATAAAATCTCGTCGGTACCCTTAAACTGAACGAAATTCGACATTTACGTAGTTCTACTAAGGATCCTTAAACTTTGTAATTTTGATGATAATCGAATGATATACACGGAAGTTATAGCCGTTTAAAATTTCTCCAAGTACAACAACAATAACACATGATTTTGATATTTTATGGACTTTCCATCCAATCAGTCACTGCAGTTTTGACTTCATCTTCTTGAAATTTTCCAGTAAGGTCAATAACATTATAATCTTTGAGAATTCATGATTTGAGTGATTTTTGTCGGTTTGCAACAAAATGGCGACCGTTGAAATTAGAAAAACAATGGATTTTCCTTTGAACGTGCACATCTCTTTGGCATATTTGTTGACGTTATTCATTGCTGGTGACTGCATTTCTCAGAAATTGGGTACAAAACCCTTCTGACATGAGCGTAGGTCTGTTTACCCAACTTGTTTTTGTTATATACTGAACATTAATATTGTCTCTGAGGACATCGAATGCTAGACATGCAGACATCATCATTCTCCTAAAATCTAGTGATGTCATATTTAGCACATGGAACCGATAGTTATATGATGATAGGCTGTGGAAGTTTCTAGGGTCGTAAAGGGGTCTGAGGGTAATAAGAAGAAATAGTTTCTAGACCAATTCTAACCTAGTAGCGTGAATCTCAAATACAGGGCTTCAAATCAGGCTGGCAGTTTCAAGAATAGAGCGTACTAATGAGACATATAGTGATTTAGTAACCCAAATATTCTTGAATTCTTTAACTCTTCGGTTGATGAATCCTAGCATCTTATCAGCCCTGGATATAACTCCATCCTACTGAAGTTTAAAACGAAGCTTTTGGTCCAAAACTACGCTAAGGTCCACAATGCTATCGACTCAACTAAGTATTATGTTATTGATGAGATAGTCAAAAAGAAGAAGGCTCCGTTTTTTGAAAAACTTATCACCTGGCATTTTTCCAAATTTAGAGAGAGATGGTTATTGTAACACCATTCAGAGTGAGTGTTTAGCTTAGACTTAGAACATCATATCGGATAGAGATTATATGACGTGGTAAACTTTGAGGTTATCTGAATAAAAAAGATGTAGTGCGTCATGTAAAACTGCTGAGAGATTCGATATGAAAATATTAAACAAAAGAGGCCCAAGATGACTTCCTTGAAGAACCAGAGAGAGGACAACCCGTCGCTTGGCACGACTATATGCCTCTGCCTTTTGGACT
Source organism: Odontomyia ornata (assembly GCA_963969285.1). Taxonomy (NCBI): domain Eukaryota; kingdom Metazoa; phylum Arthropoda; class Insecta; order Diptera; family Stratiomyidae; genus Odontomyia; species Odontomyia ornata. Next base: position 272,405,895 of record OZ017740.1, read on the forward strand.
ACGCTGAATACCTCTACAATTCCATCATTGGTAAAGCGTCCTGCTCTAAAGCCGTACTGCCGAAGAGATAGGTCCCCAACAGCATGAGTCGCGTCAGTGAGTCTTCCCTTGATGAGTTTATCTAGCACTTTCCCAACTGTGTCTAGCATGCAGAACGGGCGTATGCAGACGGCAATTCGGCATTTCCCTTCCCCTTGCTGATCAGCACGGGCCTCGCCACCTTCCATCATACCGGAAAAATCCCGTCTCATAAGCAAGCGTTGAATGTGCTGAGCAGCAAGTCAGGACAATGGTGATAGATAAGCCGCAACACCTCAGCTAGAAAACCATCTGGACCTGGACCCTTCCTCGCTTTCAACGAAAGGACTGCCTCTTCCAGTTGTGTGAAGAGTGGACACTTGAGTGCTGTTTCACCATGAACAGCGTCCACAATAGACATTATTGTATACATGATCTTTCAACATCATGTATGTTTTCCGTAGGGCACCAAGCTTCCGCATAACTTGCTTCTGTCCAAGGCCCCATGGATCCTTGTTCCCACTGTCCACTAGATCTTGCCAGCGGCGACCCTTGCTGTTGTTGATCAATTTGCGGAAGCATTTCCTGGCCGACTTATATGCTGCTGCAGGATTGCTTGCCTCGTCACGGCTCCGAGCCTGCTGAGCTCATGCCGAAGCTTGTGACACTCACTTCGCTTTTCAGCGATTTCAGTTGACCACCAGTGCACTGAAGGCTTGCCGTGCCGGGATTTTCGACAGGGCATAGAAGCATTGCAAGCAGTCGTGATGATGCTCATAGTTGAGTTCACCACGTCTAGAGCTGACAGTTCTTCCATCCCCTCTGAAGCCCCCTGCAGTGGTGCACCTGCTGTGAGCACCTCGATGAACCTCTCGTCGTGCATCCTCCCGATGTTCCATCCAATTGTAGAAGGCTGGGAGCACGGACGTCGGGAGACAACATCGCTTATCTCAAGCAGAATGTACTGATGATCACTGGCTGAGTAGTCCTCTAATACTTTCCAGTTGCGTATCCTCCGTACTAAGGACTCCGGAGTAAATGTCACGTCCGGTTTTTTTCCTTCACAGCCAATACCACGGAAGGTCGGTGTATTTCGGGTGGTTAGTACGACGAGCGCCGTCTTGACCGCCATTTCTAGGACTCGTTTTCCCCGCGGATCTGTTTGAGGCATGCCCCATTCGATTGCTTTTGCGTTGAAGTCTCCCCTAACGAACACGTTCCCGTATGCATTCGAAACAGCACCCTCCAAAGCCTGAAGCTAGGCTTGGAAAGATGATATCGATTCGTCAGGTGTTAGGTACACACTGTAGTAGCTGGTCCTTGAGCGCTGAAGCCGCGTAACACCATCCCCACGTCTACAACTCTTTGCCTGAAAATCACTATTTTGAACCCAGATGGTGGCAGTACCACTTTCATACGGATATCACGATGCAGAGCTTCTATCATGGTGTTGCGCACTCAGCAGCAAAAAATCGGCTTTCATGTCCCTCGCAAACTGCTCAAGCAGATTTTGGGTGTTTGAACTGCGGTGAAGGTTTAGTTTAGTTCTGATTTTACCTTGGCTAAGACTTCCCGGACCTCCCGGAATTTTCCTGATCCCATGACGTGTCCAAAATATGGTCTTGAATTAGCATCCTTGCATAGAATTCAGTGTACCTCCTTCGTATACTCTTTTCTTTTATGTCCCATTTAACCGCATTTGTACATAGAGAACTCCTATTGGGTTCTTTGCATACTTGTGCGGTATTACCATAGCCAAGTCATTTGAAACATTGAAGAGGCGTTGCTCTTCGCCGTATCCTACAGACAATTCACCCTATTCGTTCTTTGCCCTTGTTCAGAAATTGTTCGGCATCCATATCAGTCAAGTCAATTATGGCCGTGCGTTGTCCCCTGTGGTTTTCTGGTGTCAGCCACGCCTTGATTCCGCCCACGCTAGGGAACTCTTCTACCTTGGCGAGATCTGTGATGCTGTCAATGTCTCTTATTTCCATCGTTACCACTTTTTTTACTGCATCGCAGAATGCTTCGACCTCTGCTCCTCATTCGACCAGTATGTGGCCCGACTTTGTTGGTCGTATTACTTTAGTAGCAGTGTTAGTGTCTTCAAATCTTACGTTTCCCCTGATCTCCCGCAGCACCTCCGCGTAGGATCGACCATCTTGGGGTTTCACGAGCAGGGCCTGCTGCCGAAATCTTTGTCGGGGCTTCTTTCTCTCCTTTGTTGCATCAGATCCTTGTTCTTGTTGGGCGCCCATGCGAACTTTAATTACTGGCACTTTTTGAAGGAGTTTCGTACCGGCTTTTTTCGCTGCTTTTGTAAGCACTGTCTGAAACCCGTGATCTGATGCACCACGCCCATCAAGTGCCTCTTCCCTCCTTCTTTTATCCCGATCTATTTTGTTTGGGCTAGACGCCAATCTATTATTGATTTTTGCTGATGGAACTATCTACATATGGCCTTTAGATTTCGCCCACAGCGCTTCTTTAGCCTTCTGCTCGTCTTTGGCCTTTAACCAGTTCCTCTAATAATGCTCTATGCAGTCTAGGAGCTTCTCCAGTTCAAGGAGCCCAGATTGTTTTTAAAACATCTCCCGTTTTTCGGGATGGCCTTTCTTCTTCGTGTCACTGTCCTTTTTTAGGTAAATTTCTCTCGAGAAATTTATATATGGGATATAACGAAATGTGTGACCATGCTAGAGGTTGCAATTTCGCTCCGATTTTCACCAAATTTTCAGGAAAGGTGTATTGGGTAAGTATCTCGGCCAGGTTCGTGAATCTGCTATATCGGCTGGGCAAAAACAAAATGGCGGCCATTTTAGATGAAAAATTTTGATTTCTGTTTTGACCAAAGTATAGCTCCGATTTGGATGAAATTTGGTAGAAAGTTTCACTGATATATGAGATGAATCTCACAATAAAAAATCCAAAGTCGGTACGGCAGAAACAAAATGGCGGCCGCTAAACGTCGAAAAACGTGCAAAATTTTGTTGTTGTAATAGTGGTCAATGCTTTCAACCGATTTTCATGAAATTCGGCAGTTAGATAGAAATTATAAGTATCCAAAGAATTACGTGAAAAGAAGAAAATGGCGGCCAGTTGAAACTCAAAAGTTCAAAGGCTTCTAAAAGCCGCAATTTTGATCCACCATATATGAAACTTGGTTCCAAAACAGGCATAACTTAGTTCTAAAGCCTTTGCTATTTTGGTGATCATGCATGAGTAAATTTCAAAATGGCAGCGGTTTAAATCTACGTTTTTTTTCAGGTTTTTGTGGCGCTCTAGCCAGCGGATTTCCAGCGGATTTTGATGACACTTGAGATTATGGATCTTTGCACTATGTTCTTGTATTATGCAGAAAATTATTAAAATTGAATAAAAAATAAAAAAGTCGAACATTTAAAACCTAATATTTTTAGCCGCCATTTTCACTAAAAATTGAATTATTTTGCCCTGTCTACAGTGAAACTCCGATTTGAACGAGATTTGGCACATTGATTGATGAGGTCCTAGCCCACAAAGATTTAAAATAGTCCAAAGTCAAATGCATACATTCAAAATGGCGGCTCCCAAATGTGTTAGTAGCAACTGAAATAATGAATTTTTTTTCATGGAAACGTTTAAAATGACTTATCTTGAACGTATTTATAAATCAGACTATTTTTTGAATATTGTTAAATATTTTTACCAATACCCTTAAAAATTATAAAATCGCCACTCGCTGTCTGTTGGTCCGTCCGTTTGTTCGTGCGTCACAATTTTTCTCGCAAATCACATGAGCTAGAATGAGGAAATTTTCAACGTAGGTCAAAAGTGGTGCCTCTTGAAATTTGCAGTGTAAGAAAATATTTTAAAGTGTTTAAAGGGGTCTCCCCATACAGAAGGGTGACATAAACATTTTTTTATTTCTGTAACAGCCAAGTTTCTCAACAGATTTCGATGAAACTTGAAATTATAAGTCATTAAGGCAAGTCAATTTAATTTAATTATGCAAATCGGATGATAAATAAAAAATTCGAAAATTTACAGCTTAATATTTTGAACAGCCGTTTTTAAGAAAAATTTAAAATGACGGCCCCTGATGGTTCAAAAAAGAATCAAAAAATGTATATATTATGGGCAATGCAAGTGCTGATTAAAATTTTATGGAAATCTTTTGAAATTAACTATTTGAGCTATTTATGCCAAAAAGTTATCACCCTTGCGTGGTAACCACTGTGAAATGTATAAACAGCAAATGTGAGAAGGGCGAAACCAGTATAAATATGTTTATAACAATTTCTTACCCGCCGAAGTATTCCGACGTTAGAGTTTAAAATGCCCTAAGATACTACATTTTCAATCCTCCGTACTAATCATTAATTTGAATTTATTAAATGTTCTTTAAGTCTTCTCTTAAAAACCAATAATGAGTTTACGTTTTTCACTGTTTCTGGAAGATTGTTGTGTATACGCAGAGCATCATTTGTTGCATCGTTCTTCAGTCTATTAGTTTTAGCGTAAGCTTTAACAAAATTGTTGGCATTTCTTGAACTATATGGATTTATTTGTGATACTTTTATAAAGGGGCTTCGTTCCGATTCACTGAAACTTAGACATTTGAAGATAAACTTCGCTTTCTCCATAGTAATGATTTGACTGAAGGTGAGTGCATTGGTCCGTTGATACACTAGTCTTGTTGGAGTGAGAATTGGAAGGTTTCGAATATTTTTATAGGCTTTAGTTAGTATCCTGGATATAATATTAAGGTTTTGCTTTGACGATTGACTCCAAATGACCACCGCATAATGTAGCTTTGTTAGTTCAAATGCATTTAATACAAGTTTCTTTATATGCATTGGAAAATCTCCATATCTTCTCAACACTCCTATCGTTGGTACTAGTTGTCTCCTCAAACTATTTATGTGTGGCAACCATGTCAAACAATGATCTATGGTAAGACCGAGATTTTTCATTTCAAACACTCTTTGCAAGTTTTCGCCGTTAAGCTTGAGGGTCAACTTCTATGTCTTCCTTATTCTTCTGTTTAAGAATCATGTATTTTGTCTTTGTAGTATTCAATGCTAGCTTTTTTTCGATAAGCCATGAACGATATTTATTTAGATCCTCGTTGACAATATTCTCCATGGCAACTTTATCATATCCTGAATAAAGAAGTACAGTATCATCAGCATATAATGTGTGGTGAGCTTTTAGTTTACATATATTCAAATTATTGGTGTATAGCAAAAACAAGGTTGGTCCAAGTATGTATTCTTGAGGAACCCTCGATTTCATTCGTGCTAGATTGCTCAAGACATTATTCATTGATTTTCTTTGGAATCTTCCTTCCTAATAACTTTTAAAAAGCTGTTTCGGTTTTTCTTGTATACCACACGATTCAAGTTTTTGAAGTAACAGGTCACGATCAACCGTATCAAAAGCTTTCTTCAGGTCCAAAAAAATTGCAATGACATGATCTCATTTATCAAGACTTTCATTGATGTAACGTGAGACAGGAAGTAACGCATCGAAAGTACTCTTGTTCTTTTCGAAGCCAAATTGCTTCGGATTTATGATGGAATTGTCCATCAAGAAAGATTTCAAACGATTATTTACAAGTTTTTCGAATATTTTACTAAAAGTTATTAAAGAGCAACAGGGCGGTAATTATTCGGGTCCAGATGATCCCCTCCTTTGAAAATTGGAATTAATTTTGCCAGTTTCTCTTCGTCCGGAAATGTTACATTTATAATATGCTCGTTTATAAAATGTTGCCAGTGGTTCAGCTATCTCCTCTTTGACTAGAACAATTTCATGGGTGGCGATGTTGTCAATACCTGGTGCTGCATTTTTTTCAAGTTTTCGATTGTATCTAATACTTCTCTTTTAGTCGTTCGATGAATGTGAAAGATCGACTTAGGTGGGCTATTAATGATATTGAAATAGCTAGTTGACTTTTCACCAAGCTCCCTGGTAATTTTTTCACCAATTGTTGAAAAAAAGTGGCTTAGCGAGTTTACTGTTCCACATGGGCGTGCTGCATTGTTAGAGTCCATACCAAAAAATTCAGCATTTCAAGTCATGATCCAGGGTGACGAATTATCTTTTACTTCATCAATTATTTTCCATATTTCGTGTGAGTTGTCCACCGCTGTTTCCAATCTGGAGTAATATGAAAATTTAGCTTCTTTTATGAGACGCTTTGATTCTTTTAGGGCTTGGTTAGACGGAAGTTTAAGTGCTTGATCTTCATCATTCTTTTTGCATTTATTATAAGCCTTTCTTTTGTTAATACTAGCCTCAATAACATTCTTTGTTATCCATGTATGTTGTCGACATCTGATCTCTTTCTCAATAGTAGAATCATGCTTGAACACTGTAATCATATTTTTGAGCTCCATAAGGTTTTCAGGTTCGCGGTTTGTTAGCAACTGTTGAAATTTCGATTTGAAAAGATCATTGTCCAAATATCTGAATATTTGTGAGTAGGTTTTTGCTTATTGAGACTTTGACCATGGACGACCATTTTTAGGACACGATGATTTAACTCCGGCCAGTCTGCAAGTGTGAATTTAATGTTTTCAGCAATTTTTTTGTCATTTGTTGCTATGTGATCTAGACAGGCACTTGAAGTCGGGCGATTAATTTTGTCCTTATTGACAATGACCGCTCCGTTTGTTTCCAGGGTATCCTTGTACATCCTCGATTCTGGAGATTCTGCAATTACGTCTATGTTTGTGTCAGCAACTTTGATTGGATTTTTTTCAGTAGAGTATATTGCATCTATTACTGTGCAGAAGTCCTGCGCATCAAGACGATTGGGATTATAGTAAGTACCGATTTTTAGTTTTGGGTAAATTTCTCGAGGGAAATTTACCTATTGCGGAGAGTATACATATATATATTTATATATATATATATATATATATATATATATATATATATATATATATATATATATATATATATATAAATATATCTATATATATATATATATATATATATATATATACATATACATATATATATATATATATATATATATATATATATATATATATATATATATATATATAAATATACATATCTACACTACCGGCCAAAAGTTTAGGACCAACACTATGAAAGAAGAAAAATGAACCAAAACTCAAAATATAAAGCAGAAAGTTTAATTTTTGATTAAAATACTTATTAACTCGTACAAATAGATTATAAATCAAACAAAAGAATAAGTAAATGTCAACTCTTAACTTTAAAAATTGCCACTTATATGTTAAACAGATTTTTCGTCAAAAAAGCCTCTTTTGCATTTTATCACTTTTTTCACTAGTCTTGGCAAACGTTCAATCAATTTGTCAATAGTTTCTGATGAAATTTGGTTCCAGCTTTCTTGTAGAGCCTTCTCTATGTCTTCCTGTGAGGAGGGGCAACAGCTCCGCACATTTCTATCCAGCTCATCCCACAGAAGCTCAATCGGATTTAGGTCCGGACTCTGAGGGGGCCACACCATATTTTGTAAAATCCCTTTTGCTTCTTTCCCTTCTAAATAGTCCCTGCATAATTTAGAACTATGTTTGGGTTCGTTATCTTGTTGGAAAAAAATCTATTTCCAATTAATCGTATGCCGGACGGAACGGCATTTCGTTGAAGTATTTGTTTATACTGCTCCTTTTCCATGATTCCATTTATTCGTACCAGATCCCCAGTTCCGTGGCTCAAGAAACATCCCCAGACCATAATGGAACCACCACTGTGCTTGACTGTTGGCACCACACAGACTGGCAGCATCTTTTCCTCGGCGCTACGTCGAACATAACTTCGTCGTTTTGATCCAAAAATATGAAATTTGGATTCGTCTGTCCAAAGAATTTTTTTGAAGTCTTCTGCGGTCCAGTCTCGATGGGTAAGGGCCCACTGCATGCGTTTCTTTTTATGTTGTGGTCTTAAAAGCGGTTTTTGAACTGCGACACGGCCAAATAACCCAGCATCTGTTAATCGTCGTTTTACCGTAGTCACTGACACAGGTTTCGATCGAGAGCTGTTCATTTGTTCGCGGATTTGTGGTGCTGTTAGACGTCTATTTCGCTTGCTGGTAACGACGATTAGATTATCCTCACTTTGAGTGGTACATTATGGCCTTCCTGATCGTGAACGGGTTTGATTACTGCCAGTCGCTTTGTTTCGGGTTATTGCGTTATGAACACAAGTCTTCGATAACTTGAGTTGCGACGTAATTAGACGTTCAGTTTTGCCTTTGTTGTCCAAGGCAACTATGACAGCACGAATTTCACTGCTAAGTTCGTGGGCTTTTCCCATTTTAAAGTGTCTTGACTTTAATAAGGGCAAACTGAGACTAATCAAACTAGAGAAAAATGAACTCTTCGAAAACTAAGGAAATAAATACGTTTCAGGAAGCTAAAATTACCTTTAATTACGGTCAACACTAAATAAGACCAGAAAGATTCGTAATGGGCAGGTCAGAGAAATATTACAATGACTTTACCTGTTAAGCATTGAAGGGGCTTTAATTAATGCTTGGGAACAATTGACCTTTCTAGGATGCAAACATAAAAATATGCAAGGAGGGCACTTGTTAGATATTCTTTAGTAGCAATAGAATACTCAGGTATTCAAACAAGATCTTCAGCAGATGTCCTTCTGAAATAATTTCCAGTTAACAAAGATTTTTATTCTTGGTCCTAAGCTTTTGGCTGGTAGTATATATATATATATATATATATATATATATATATATATATATATATATATATATATATATATATATATATATATATACGAGGTGTGTTCAAAAAATATCACGAATTTTGTTTTTTTTTTCAAAAATTATTTATTTATTCATGAATATCTATGTTGTCCCCTTCAAAGTAATCCCCATGAGATATTATACACTTGTGCCAACGGTTTTTCCAATCTTCGAAGCACTTCAAAAAATCATTTTTTTTAATCTTGTTCAGCTCCTCCTTCGATGCCGTCTTTATCTCGTCAAGCGTAGCGTAACGTCGTCCTTTCATGGGCCTCTTCAGTTTAGGAAACAAGAAAAAGTCACAGGGGGCCAAATCTGGGGAATACGGTGGCTGCGGCATCATTAGTGTGTTGTTTTTGGCCAAAAAGTCGCGCACAAGCAACGATGTGTGAGCAGGGGCGTTATCGTGGTGCAAAAGCCAATTTTTGTTCTCCCACAAATCCGGGCGTTTCTGGCGGATTGCTTCGCGCGAATTGCGCATAACTTGCAGGTAATATTCCTTATTGACCGTTCTTCCCTGTGGCAAGAACTCATGATGCACCACGCCCCTGCAATCGAAGAAAACTGTCAGCAAAACTTTCACAATCGACCGAACTTGGCGCGCTTTTTTCGGTCTTGGTTCATGCGGCAGCTTCCATTGAGATAATTGAGCTTTGGTTTCCACATCATAACCATAAACCCACGATTCGTCACCAGTTATGACCCTCTGGAGCAAATTTGGTTCGTCGCGGACAGAGTTTAACATCTCATTAGCGTTGCTGTTTTTGGTCGTAATTGAGCAATTTTGGTACGAATTTTGCGGCGACCCGTCTCATGCCCAAATCGTTGATAAAAATCGAACGGCACGAGCCAATCGATATGTTTAGGTCCTCAACAACTTCTCTAACGGTGATTCGACGATTGGCCAATACCATTTTCTCCACTTCATTAATTTTTTCGTCTGTTGTTGAAGTGCTCGGGCGTCCGGCACGCTCTTCGTCGTTCACATCTTCTCGGCCTTCTAAAAACATTTTGTACCATCGATAAACATTGCTTCGGTCCAAGGTAGCTTCTCCGTATGCCGCAGTCAACATTCGGAATGCATCCGCGCACTTAATTTCGTTTTTCACACAAAATTTGATACACGTTCTTTGTTCCATTTTTTTGAATAAGTAAAAATCGAAGACGATTGAAAACACGTGCAAGTAAAGCAGCTATCACCAATCAAGTGAACATTCAAAATGGCCGAGCTTGTCGGCATAAGTGACAGACATGAGTAGCAGCATAACGCCACAAAAAACACGAAATTCGAATATACGTAACCCGCGAAAATTCAAAATTCGCGATACTTTTTGAACACACCTCGTATATATATATATATATATATATATATATATATACATATATATATATATATATATATATATATATATATATATATATATATATATATATATATATATATATATATATATATATATATATACATATATATATATATATATATATATATATATATATATATATATATATATATATAAAGATAGTATATATGCATATATATGGGATATTGCGAAATTTGTGACCACGCTAGAGGTTGCAATTTTGCTGTAATTCATCAAATTTTCAGGAAAGGTGTATTGAGTGAATATCTCGGATAAGTTCGTGAAACAGCTTTATCGGCCAGGCGAAAACAAAATGGCGGCCATTTTAGGAGAAAAATCGTGATTCCTGTTCTGACCAAAGGATCGCTCCGATTTGAATGAAATTTGGTATAAAGATTCACTGATGTATGTGATGAATCTCACAATCAAAAATCCAAAGTCGGTACGGCAGAAACAAAATGGCGGCCACTCGAAGGTCGAAAAACGTACAAAATTTTGTTGTTGTAGTTTTGACCAAAGCTTTCAACCAATTTTAATGAAATTCGGTAGTTTGATAGAAGTATCTAAAGAGTTGTGTAAAAAAACTGGTGGTCAGGTAGCAAAAAAAAAAGGGCGGTCAGTTGAAATTTCAAAGGCTTCTAAAAGTCGCAATTTAGGTCCGATGTATATGAAACTTGGTTTTAAGATAGGAATTGCTTAGATCTAGAGCCGTTGATGTTTTTGTGATCATAAATATGCAAATTTCAAAATGGCGGCCGTTTAATTACGTGTTTTTTTCAGGTTTTTGCGGCCCTCTAGCGGTCATATTTTCCAACGGTTTTTGATGAAACTTGAGATTATGGATCTCTGTACTTTATTCTTGTATTATGCAAAAAATATTAAAAATGAAATGAAAGGTAAAAAAGTCGAAAGTTTAAAACGTAATACTCTTAGCTGCCATTTTCACTAAAAATTGAATACTTTTGCCCTGTCTAGAGTGAAACTTCTATTTGAACAAAATTTAGCACATTGATTGATGAGGTCTTAGCGCGCAAAGATTTAAAATAATCCAAAATCAAACACATGCATTCAAAATGGTCGCCTCCAAAGGTCAGAAGGCAAACGCGATTCGCTATTTTAGTCGCAACTGAAATAATGAATATTTTAAATGACTTAACTTGGAAGCATTTATAAACCAGACCATTTTTAAGATATTGTAAAATATTTTTAACAATACCCTAAAAAATTATAAAATCGTGACTTGTCTGTCTGTCTGACTTGTCTGTCAGTCTGTTTGTGGTGCGTCTCAGTAAGTTTCCTTGCAAACCACATGAGCTAGAATGAGAAAATTTTCGGCGTAGGTCAAAAGTGGTGCCTCTTGAAATTTGCAGTGCAAGAAAAAATTTTAAGGTATTTAAGGGGGGTGACTTAAAATTTTTTTTTATTTCTGTAGCCCTCTAGCAGTCAAGTTTCTCAACAGATTCCGGTGAATCTTGAAATCATAAGTTATTAAGGCAAGTTAATTTAATTTGATTATGCAAAACAAATGACAAATAAAAAGTCGAAAATTTACAGCTTAATATTTGTAAGCAGCCGTTTTCAATAAAAATTAAAATAACGGCCCCTGATATTTCAAAAGAGATAGTTAATTTGTCGCTTGATTGAGTTTTGTGATCATCGAAATTGTAGTCAGTACTCCTCTTAGCAATCACAATTCTTCTTTGATACTCTGGGTACTCCCACGAGTCTGCTCTGTGTGAGTGATCAGTATTCTTATGATTACCCATACAATTGTAACAGTTGTCATGTGTGCTTTTGCATTCCTTGTGCTCATGCTTTCCTCCACATTTCACACAGATTTATTCTCTTTCGCATTTCAACGTCTCATGGTTTTATTTTTGGCACTAAAAGCGTCTTGTTACGTTAAAGTCTTCCTTCACAAAATATGACCCATAATCAATGTTGACGTATTTGTAAGCTAATCTTTTATACATGCTTCCATTTACCTCAATAATGTGTAACCATTTTCCATTTTTTGTTTGTCTGGCATGAATGAGCTCGATTTTTTTTCTATTCCCAGCATCCGGGTCTAGCGCCTGTATTTCCTTTCGTAGTTCCTTATTTGTAAATTGATTATCCAGCCCATTTATAACCTGTCTGGGTCGACGTATTTTTCTCTGGGTAGTGTCCTACTCATCCTGCATGTTATCCGTAGTTAATCGGTATAGCTCAGACGCGTTAGCATTGGTCGTTGTTTTAATTATCGCCCCACCATTGCGAATAAGCCGTTGCAATTGAAGAGGCATCTTCCAATTTTACGGTCTTATCCTAGACTTAAAATCGGCAAGTGTTTTATCTGATGATGTATGCATTTTTGGCTTGATTATTATCCTTTTCTGGGACATGACCTCTGAGCGAAGCTCCGTTTGAGGCATCATATAGTTTTTTATCATCTGTGCATAAGTTGGTTTGTGCGCAGCTGTCGTCTTTTCAATGAAAGAACTGACATTCATCTTTAACTCTTTAATATTACTTGCCAAATCTTTCATTAACAGAAATTTTGTTCCTCCTTGGATTTTTGATGTAATAGCTTACACGTGGCGCACATCCATATAACATCATCTGATATCTCCTTGATGGTCTTGAATCTCTCTTCCGACATCTTTATACATTTCAAGTGGAACCACTTGAAACACATCCTACCACAGCCTATCGCTGAGTGAGCATCTTCTACAGGTTTCCTACATTTACCACATTCCTCCTTCAATGTTTTTGTGGCCATTACTCGATTCATTACCCGCAATTGTATTAAATTTATTTCCTCGGATGCACTTATTTTTTTGTCATTTGCATTAGCAATTTTAACCCTCAGTAGGTTACCTCAGGCTCGACTTCGGTCGATACATATTTGTATCTTTTGAACTCGTGGATGTGAAATTTATTTCGTAGTGGGTCCTTGTGCTGGGGTAAAGAACCCACGAAACCACAACGCTAGCCTGTCAGTGCATTCACATATCCTCAGACAAGACCAATCTCGGCGAACCCCACCATCCTCTCTCGCTGAGGCAGGATATCATCGCTGAATCCTTTAGGGACATTTTTAACTAACCTTAATTTCACTACACGTTGCCCAACCTCTGGCGGCATGGTTATTACTTCGATTGCGTTATCAGGTGCAAAAGACCCGTCTTCATCCTCTTATGTCCCCACAAGGGAGATGTGAATAGAATTTATTACAGTTAGTCCCATGATTGGGGAACCAGTAAACCTAATGTGCGACCCCGAGAACATTTACTACCATTTAATCGGGGGGCTTAGGATGAGGAATCATGGCAGCTGTGGGTTGTGGAAACAAAGGGATCCCTCCTCCTTTCCCAAGCGGGCTTGGGACCGTCTACGGCGGAGTTCGTTAGAGTTTTAGTTTACTTTATTCATAACTGGTGTCTGTATATCGTCGGTTGAGCATAAAACACTTCTGACATGAGCGTAGCTCTGTCTACGCGACTTGTTATTATTTGAAATTATTACAACGGCATTGTAATTGTAATAATGTGCTTGATTTCAAAATTTTTGATTGATTAAAATGCAAAATTAGTTGCCCGCGTAGTGTCGTGGTTACAGCATGCGCTGCGTGAGCCAAAGGTCTCTGGCTGGAATCCCTTTGGTGACAAAAAAATTTGTTTCGAGTGATTCTTCGGACAGACTATAAGCCCGTTCTGTTATGAAATGTACTGGTTTAAAATCAGAACGTATCGCAGGTCAAAGCGTGGTACTAATCATATCACTTTCCTGAGTACCAATGCAAATGATCATGATAATGAGATATTCTAACGATCTCTAAGCGAAGGCCCAAAAGGGGCTGTGGGGCTAAAACAAAAACAAAATTTCCTGAAATCAAAGATACTTCTTGTGTATTTGTATGTATTTAATACTCAAACCAATCTTTTTCGATAAAATTTTTATTAACTACAAATATCAAACAACTTGCTCTCCAAAAAGGAGTCCTTAGTGTCGGAGATAACTTTAAAACACAAATTTAAAATTTTTGCTTTACATCTATGGACTCCACTATCGGCCCAATAAAGATGCTACGACTTTATTCGAAAGACTTATTGGCACTGAAATTCAAAAAAAAAAAAACAAAATAACTACCAATCAGACAAAAACAATTACATTAAACTTACAGTCTTTAAGAAGAAAACCTCCTTCATCAGCACTGAACCACCATGATATCCCACCGAACTGGTACGTTCCTTGCAACACTAGGGATTTCGTTCCATTCACCTCCTTCAAAGAACCCTCAATTTCAATCAATACTCCATCATTACCACTAGTACTGTGAATAAATTAAACATAGACATGAAAATTCAAACAAAAGAAAGTCAATTTTTATTTCTACTAATGTCGAGATAGAAGTTACCGTTGAAAATTATTCTTTATGAAACTTACCTAAACTTAAAGCTCCCATCATTGTTCACCAAATTCGACATTTGATTGATTGCAACCTTTGTCATGGGAGTAGTTTGTACACTATCCGAAGCTGGAGCTGGTGTATCAGTTTGCAGTGCACCCTCTTCAAATTCAAATTCTATTTCGGCTGGCTCTTGCTGCTCGACATGAATGCAACTAATCACAGTTAATAAGTAAAAGCTAACGAAAAGCGACTTGATCATTTTGCTGAATTTTTACCAACTGAATTCTTAGCTGAAATTTGTTTCTAACTTATAGGTAGAAATTGTGCCAATTTTAAGTTTTCGAAGGTATGATATTTTATGATTTATTCATAAGCAACAACAAGGGAAGGGAAAGAAACTTGTTTTAAAAGATGGGTCAAAATAGAGGTCACGGTAAGATAAATTTGGTTACTTAATAGTATAGACTTGACTAATGTGAAAAACGCTAGTCAGATTGTGTATGTAAATATTTGATTTAGCAGTTAGTCGATTTTTCATTGTAAGTTTATGTTGATGCGTAGTTTTGCGTGGGATACAGAAGATTATCATGTTTTCATGTGATTTATTTGACACAAATGGATTTATTAACCATTTTGCGTGTTTTTGCCCTTGTTTGCTTGGATAGCCATTAATAAATCAAAATACAACGTTTTCAAGACTTTTTGTGGCTGCATAATGTCCCATAATGTTATTATTCCGAATTTCTGTAAATGACCGAAAAAAGTGCAGCAGTCTCATTGACAGTGAGTGTTAATAGTATCGGTCAGTACTTTCGTTAAATTTCCTATTCATACTCGTAACCAGTGATAACAGCCCAGGTAGATGCAAAAATATTGGATCTCTGTTCTCTAGATCTAATGGCACTTTGACGTTACAAGTTCGTTGTTTCAGTGTACATACATTAGCCAGAAAAAGTACCGGACATTCATGAAAACAAAGTTATCGTTGTAATAAAAAGGATACGTCCACTTAATTTGAATGCTTTCTTTTATAATATCAAACAAGTTGGGTAAACAGACCTACGCTCATGTCAGAAGGGTTTTGAATTCAATTTACAAAATGCAGTCACCAGATCAAAACAAATCAAGAAACATGTACAAGATGATTTTATTGGAGAAAACATGATATATGAAGAACATACTATTATTAACAAAGTTGAACGAATCTCGACTTCTGAGGTTTTTGGCATTGTTTTACTCATTAATATCTCCCTTGATAACTATTTCAGATGTCCATCCGCGACGGAGGAAACACATTTTTCATGTATTTCCCCCCTGTACCCCCACTGAAGCAAAAACTGACATTTTAACAACTGTTTTAAAAAGCTCCCATGGAAACTTTTATTTCATACTCATATCGGCTACGTTTGATGAATTTTTTTTTCAGGGGCCACTCTCCTGTAGGGGAAGGGGGGGCATGTTGGGGTATCTGAGGAAAATACCAAAAATACAGTATAATCATTACGTTTATTATTCTTATTTATTTATCACACAATGTCTTATTTATCTAACTACAATTTGGCATAGTCTTTGTGAGATGGACTTAAAGCATTTAAAAAAAATAAATGATTTAATGGGAACTTGCGAAAAACCATCTTGCCCCTTACCATGGGGTAAAATGGGGTAGTGAAAATGTGGCAAAATTGGGTAAGCTAATCATTATCACAATAAATACAAAAATAAATTTCTTCGGTGTTATCATCATCCACACCAGCACAAGCATTGTGAGCCCAATGTCCACAAAGCTGGCAGCCTACCCAACCTTCGGGTGATTTCAGAAAATTATGATTTTCATCCTTACAATAGAGACAAATTGCATCTTCATCATCATTATTTTTCGTTTCGGCTGCAACTGTAGTCTTTTGTTTCTTCTTAGCGTTTTTTTGAGCCTTGGATCATTAGGATTGGATACTTTTTTCAGTTTTTTAAAATTCTCCAGCTCATTTTTATAAGGAGTTGAAGTAATGACGGCTGTTTTTCCTCTCCGGTATTGTTTCCTCTTTTCAGTCCGTTGAACCGAAGGGATCGGCAAAATATCACCAGGGGATACATTTTCAAAGCTAGATGTAAGGTCGCGGCACACTGCACGGATGGGAGTTTTAGAAGCAATAGAACATCCAGGTTCAGGTTCGGGAGCAGGTGTTTTACTCGTCTCAGGTGTGACTTGCTCGTTACGATCGGTGATAAAATCTATTCTTACTGGAGTGCATGATTCTGTTGTAACTTCAGGTCTTGTTGTAACTGCTCCAGGATGGGATGTTGTGGCCGTTGAAGATACAGTCGTGGCTACTGTGGTTGAAGGCACATATGGAACTACCTCATACTGAGGCCCTTCGGCTTCTGAAACTCTCTGTTGCTCTACACTAGACGAGTTTACAATATTTTGTATATCAGTGGTTGCAGCAGATATGAATTCGGTATCCGTAAAATTATTTTGATTATACGGCCATATGCCACACTTTCTGAGTGCGTTAATTGCTGTAGACATTGTACCTGCCTGAATGTATGCATTTCCAAATATTTCACTTATCTGAAATACAGTTACCACACGCCCTGGGTGTGATCTCAACCAGGCCGAAACAGCATGGTCATAATATGTACTTAGTGGCCTCATAAATGCAACATCTGCTGGCTGCATTTTATGTGTGCAGTGAGGCGGAAAGCAAAGAATTATAACTCCATTTTTACGTGCCAGATCAATTACTTCCAAATTTCGAGTGTGACTTACATGCCCATCCAGAAGCAGCAACACATGATTAGTACGAGTAGCTCCAGAGAATCTGATGAACTTTTTGAACGAAGTCAAAAATATTTCAGTAGTTATCCAGCCTCGAGCATTGCAAACACCTTCAGTACCTGGTGGAGCGTGATCTAACAATTCTGGTTTCATTCGTTGTCTCGGGAAAATCATCAATGGAGGCATGTAGGTTCCAGCAGCGTTAAAACATATTTCTACTGTTATAGTCTAGCCGCGTTCTGCAGATGATAACGAGCCTACTTGTTTTCGCCCTTTCAGGGCCAATATTTTGCTCTTGGTTTTAGATACAACAGAGATACCAGTTTCATCACAATTATATATTTTGTCAGGAGTTAACTTATACTTGTCATAAATCTCTCTGGATGACGCCTTAAGAAACCTTTGAGCCAATCAACCCCTGCCATCTGCTTGTCAGTATTAAAATTGTGCGCCTTACTATTTCTCACAGCCAGTTGATATGCTAGACGTCTCGGATCAAGAGTTGTAAGTCCAAAAAGACGTTCTTCCATATGTTTTAGATATGCCACCATTTCGTCTTCTTCTTTTGTTGTAAATATAGGTTGTTTAGGGCCCAAAGGTACACCAATTGTAACTTCACCACCTTCTTTCATTTTCTTAACATATCGCTCTAAAGTAGTCTGAGGCACTCCGTATTCAGAAGCGGCTTTTCTGTAGCCAATATCTTTATTTAATACTTTATCTATAGCTTTTTTCATAGAAATTTTTGACCACTCTCCTCTTTTAGTTTTTTTCTTGTATGTACGTACCATTGTTTTACCTGAAAAGTAAAACCACGTTAGTCACGTACCTATTTATCAACATAGGTAGGTATCTCAACGAAGACCTGCTTCCCCATGTTGCCTCTATACCCCATCTTACCCCATACCCAATGCCCCGTGTTGCCCCAAAGGGTAAATTAGTAAAAAAAATATTTCTCAAAAGAAAAATAATAACTGAACATTTATCCAACTATACCACAACAAAGTATACAACCCTAACAACCATATACGAGAAAAGTCATAAATTGGATAGTCATAATTACCTTACAGTAAAGACGTTTTTAACTGCGTAAAATTTGATCGAGAAGACACTCAACGTGATGTTCGTTACTAAACAAAAAACGCGTGCACTTGCACTCACTGTTTCTGTCGCACTGACGGTTGATCGAGTATGGCTTCCTATCGGCTTATTGCTTTCTATTCGCAAGAGTCTAGTTTCTTGTATGTGTGCGTGACCCCGCCATACCTCGCGTCCCCGTCATGCCCCCCTTCCCCTACTGTTATCATCGATTAACGGCCAATATTTTCGAATCCTAGAATGGTTACAAAACCCTTTTGCTAGGAGCTCTCTCCCACCTCCTTGACTTGTTTCACTTATGAGCATTAATTGTAGGTACTCGTCTTCAGTCATTCATTAAATTGAATCAAGTGTTTAAAGCATGCACCTTAAACGTTGAAGCTGGGAAAAAATAACTCAAAATTATTCAACCTTCGCATTTAAAACAGCCATTTTTTTGTTTTATGATTATTGATACCACTAGCTGAACCGATTCTCAAAGATATACATGACACCTATCATTCCTGAAATTCTCATGCAAACCCCAGCAAAACTGTAGTGTCTGAGTCGGTAAAAAGCGCATGTTGTTCCATAGCTATGTTGCCATAGTAATAAATGCAACGCATATTGTTCCATAGTAATACAGGGAAATTCAAACCGCTATAATAACTTTCAGGATAGATCAATCTTATAAAAAGATCTACGTACTGAATTTCATTGAATTTAAGGGTACCGTTAAGATTTTATTCAAGAAAACATAAAATCGATAAATCATACTATTACTAACAAAGTTGAGTGAATTGCGACTTCTCACGTATTTGCTGATGTTGTACTTACCAAGGCCTACATTTCTGATTTTTTTCAGATTTTTCGGATCACAGGTGTCCAATCGCGAGGGGGGGAGGACACAAATTTTCGTGTATTTCCCCTCCCTGTGTGCCTCTCGAAGCAAATTTTGCCAAGTTCTCATCAAGACCTTTCATTTGATACCCATATTGGCTACCTTCAATGAAATTTTGTTTTCAGGGGGTCACTCTCCTATATGGGGAGACCCCCCTTAAATACCTTATAAAATTTTTTATTGTAGTTGAATTTTAAAGAGATCACCACTTTACACCTACACACAAAACTTGATGTTTCTAGCTTAAGTAGTTTCCGAGAAAAACTGCTGTGACACACGGACGGACGGACAGACGGACAGACTGGTCGCGAAACTAGTAGGGTTTTGTAAAATTATTTTACGAAACCCTAAAAATTTACCCTTTTTCATGATTCCCAGTATATTTTATAATAATTACTATTTCAAAAGACTTGAAACTCAAACAAAATCAATTTATGGCAATACAATAGGCCAGAAAAAGTATCCGTACCGAATAAACCGAGGGATTCCCCGTGTTACGCGATGACATATGCAGATGCATATTAATATTTTTAGGTCCGATAATAGTTCTACTTTATATTGTGATAGGTTTAATAGTGAGTGCAGTTTTTTTAAATTTTTTGTGCACTACAAGGAAGAGAGGAAAATTTTGCTGAAACTCAAGAGTGAAGGGAAAACTTACCGCGAAATTGGTCAAATATTAGGCAGAACTCACTCTCCTGTCCAGTATGTGGTGAAAACATTTAATACAACTGGTTCGATTATGTCAAACCCTCGTTATGGTCGATCCTCCATACTTATTAAACGCAAAAAAAAACGTTTCGCAGGCAGTTAAAAAGAATTCTCGAGTAACTGCTTCCCAAATTGTTACAAATACAAAATACTCTTTTGGCAAGGTTCTCCACGAAGATACCATACGAAAAATACTGAAGAGAGATGGATACCGCTCATGCATAGCACGTAAGAAGCCATACATTTTGAAAGTGAACAGGAAGGAACGTGTAAACCTCGCAAACAAAAAATATATGAACAAGCCACCAGAGTTTTGAGAACAGGTCTTATCCTCTAATAGAAGCAAATTCTACCTATTTAGTACTAAACGAAGAAAGTTTGTGTGGTGGTAGAGCGGTACTGCCCTCGAAAAAGAAAATCTCGTACCAACGGTGAAACAAAGTGGAAGTGGTAGGATGATCTGGGGGCGTATGGCAGCAGAAGGAGTTGGCCAACTGGTGTTTATAGAATCAACTATGAATAAATACGGTTACCTTAATATTTTGAAGGCAAATTCGAAGCAAAGCGTTCAGCAGTTAAGGCTTGGCCCAAGCACACAGCACACAATGTGAAGCTTTGATTGCTCTACAACACAAAATATGAACTTTGTATACCACCCCAATCCCCAGACCTTAATCCCATTGAGCATTTGTGGGACTTGTTGGAGCACAGGATCCGTCAGCACAGCATAACCTCGAAGGACATGCTGAAATACGTCATCGTCGATGAATGGAGCAAAATTATCAGGCAGGACACAGTTAAATTGGTTTATTTCATGCCAAATCACCTTATAGAGGTCATTAAGAGAAAAGGTTATCCGACAAGCTATTAAGCCCTGATATGTAATAAAATATTTGAATATTTCAAATTAACATTGTCATGCACGGATACTTTTTCTGGTTCGTTGAAGTGAGGTTTGTAGGTCTTTGTAAAAAATTTTCTTACAAAAACCTACTAGTTTCGCGATCTGTCTATTCGTCTGTCCGTCCGTCCATCTGTCCGTGCGTCACAGCTAGTTTTCTCTGAAACTATAGAAGCTATAATGCTAAAACTTTTTCTTACCAAAAATTTAAAATTTTTTTAAGGGGGGTCCCCCCTAATAACAAATTAATCAAAGGTAGTCGAGTGGCGTATCAAATGAAAGGTCTTAATTAGAACTTTTAGGATCTGAAATAAAAAAAAATCATTTTATGAATTAGGGGCTCCAGGGGAAGGCAAAATGTACCAAAAAATTGTGTCTCCTCCTCTCGCGATTGGACACCTTTGAGCCGAAAAATCTGAAAATTATCACGAATGTAGGCCTTTATGAGTACAAGGGCCACAAATACCTCCGAAATCGAAATTCACTCAACTTTGTTAATAAAAGTATGATTTGTGCATTTTACATTTTCGCCCATAAAATCAAAACGGTACTTTTGCAATTGTATGGATTGATATGAGATATTAATGTTTGCAAAATTTAATTGAGATCAAGTTATAATCAAGTTAGTTATAGTCATTTCAATTCTACGGAATTACAATAACAATAACACGTGTTCATGGTTGATAAATATTTCAAATTGACCTGGGCACTTTTATTTTCTTTCAATTTCATGAAAATGTAAGAAATAGTGTATAACTTGAATATGTTCAATCGGCCGAGCATTCAGAAAAATAATTTAAGCTAGATCAAAATGGCGGCTGCACTGTGCTTATGAAAGAAACTGTGCCTTTTTTTGCATAAATTTGATCGATTACAGATCCAAATATTGGATGAATCGTTCTAGTTATCGATTCACGCTATTAGAAAACTTGTTTCTAACCCTAGGATGTTTACAAAGACCTTCTGGTAGGAGCACTCTCCTGCTTACTCAAATTGATTTGTTTTTAATTTGGAAAGGAATACGAGTACAACAGGAAAATTTATAAAAAAGATAGTTTCATTAATGAATAAATTTTGTTGCATAAATATTTAAATGTAACAGCTTTCTTTAGCATGAATTCCCTAAACTGTTGCTTTCTTTTGATGTTGTACGGATACTTTTTCTGGCAAGTGTATGTTGTGGGATACAATATCTTCCTCAATGACTGTCCAGAATATTTTATTGAGCCTTAAGTGCTCAATTTGACTCAATTAAACGTTCAAAATGCGTAAATAAGGAAAATTATTCTTTTAACAAACCGACGATTCCGAATGGTTGAAATAATCAGCATTGCTTCTTTTTTAAAGTTTATGTGGAAGTATTGATAAAAAATTTAACCGACATATTAGAGATAATCAATTACATATGTATCTAGCAAATGAAGGGCAGCTTATCAGTGCGATTTTCATATTTTACGTTTTGAATTCTTTAAAAAACTACGAAAAATTCCATTCCTACATAAATTTACTAACTTGTAGGATTCATCTACTAAGAATTCAACTTTCAATTTCCCACTTCACTTATTGAGTGAAACCTTCACACTTTCCTTGGATAGCCACATTTACTTCCACCTGAGAGTAATATCACTTTGAGTGTATATCAATATTGAACTGTTCAGCTTTTCGTCTTCCGTTGTGGATCGACTTTCAGTTTTGATTCACTTTAAGGTCAAAAAGTTCCTCTCAGCTATACAATTGGTCACTAGCTACAAGTTCCTGCAGAAGAAGAGCCGGTCGACAGGAATGTTCCGGGAAGCTAGCATTCTTTGGCGAGCCCCACCCCCATGAGCCCGAAGATATGGAGAGTGCCGCGAGGCTCCCTTCTAGGATTACAGGATACGACCCTGACTGAATCTGAACTACGCTCTAGACAATGAACTTGAGTTGATGCTATGGGCTGGCGAATAAGATGGTTTGGACCTAGTTGCTTTGGACGGTAACGCAGAGGTGATACTCGTGCGTGAACGGCTCCACTTCAACTATATGCCGTCTCCGTCCCGGTAAAAGCTTGGCAGGCTTTACAGTACGTTCAAAGTTCACACTATCGAGTTGGTGGTGTAGGCTCGGTTGAGGTGGACTCTGCGCACTTGTCCCCATAAAGGCTTGTATCAACCCTCGCCTGGCGACTACACACAAGAACAGAGATAGCGGCTCCGAAGGGGGACCCAATAAAATGGTGCTAACGATGACAAAAACGACGATGAATACAATGACAGTGACGACGGACGAAAAAAGGAGATCAACAGACAGTCTTGTCCAGTCTTAGATTCCTGTGGATTCGACGCAGCAAAAAATGATGCGAACACCAGAGAGTCCTAAAAAGGAGGAACAGGGAAATCTGCAGAACGTGCCGCATGTTCGAGCGGTGGAGAAAAGTATAAGCAATGTCGTGAGTTCAATGGTTGCTGCTATAATCACTAATGAAGCAAGGGTCCCATTAAAAATAAAGAACCATTCTAAAGTCCGTAAAAAGATCACGATGAGAAAAGAAAGGAACAGCCAGAAGTGGCATTGTGTGATTTCATCGCCACAGTTAAAAATCTGGCTGACGTACTATACTCGGAAATGGAAGCCGATAGCCTCGCGAAAGAAAAGTGGTCACAGTGTACAATTGCCGCCTAGCGACGTCAAAAAAGAAGCCTAATTAGAAATTTTGGAGACGTTCTAAAAAGAATAAAATCAGTATGCGGCTCGCTATAAATCAGCAAAGTTGTTAAGAATGGGTCACTTAAACTGGAGGAGCTGCTCGACTGCATAGGACATTGCCGTAGGAGCTGGTTAAAGGCTGAACAGGACCAGAAGGTCAAAGAAGAGCAGAAAGTGAAAGGAGCGCTGGAGCCAAGCCTTAAAGGCACGCGCAGATAGCTCCACCATCAAATATCCATAAAAGATTGGTATCTAGCAAGATCGAAGGAGATCAGGATAAAAGAAAGAAGTAAGAGGAAATTGATGGGGGTAAAGTGATCGATCAGGAGTTCCAGATAGTGTTGACCAAAGGAGCTAGAAAAACCACAAAGCAACTCCTTTAAAACGTACCAAAAAATAATGTTTGAATGGACACCTAGCCAGGAAAAAGACCTGATATGAAACAGAGAGAAAGTCACAACAAAGGCTCCAGCAGGCACTGCTCGTAACACACTTAGATGGCAGTACAACCAACGCAGTTGGGCCACATACTGGTCGAATCCAGAGCAGAGGCCGAAAATTCTCGGCAAAACTGCAACTGTGGCCTCGCTCGGACTGCCTTGGTGGCTATGGTCTTGCACAAGTATGCAAAGGCCCCGATAGGAGTTCGCTATGTTACAAATGCGGTGAACAAACGAGTATACAAAGGAAGCGCACTTTATCCTTTGCAAGGATGCTGATCCAACACTGGATCTCAGGCACGTCTTGGGATCAGAAAAATGTCAGGTTTTCCTGGAAGGCCTAGCCATGGCAAAATCAGAACTTCAATGACCTGTATCCTGCAACTGAATCTACACCACAGTTCAACTATCCAAACCTGTTTAAGCAGTTTGCTAAGGACACGAAAGCCGGCATTCTGCTGCTGAGTAGGCAACATCACGATTAAAGTTCTGCATCATGGTATCCTGACGGAACTGGTACTGCAACGATCTGAGTTCGGAACAGTGATTTAAAGGTCGAGAGCTGTGGATGAGCGAATGGATTCGTGTGGGTCCAGTGCTCAGGGACCACCTTCATTAGTGTGTACCTATCGCCGAACGAACCGATAGCATCTTTCCAAGCCATGTTAATTCTTTGAAGAGCGCTGACTCGAACGCTGATGGCAACTTGCTCATTTGGCGAGACTTTAACGCTAAAGCAATCGAATCGGACATGCCTTAAGCAGATTTATGGGGAAAACAAATCCTAGCAATGGCGGCCAGGACAGTGTTTATTGTAACAAATACCAGAATCCCGCTGTATAGGCTGTGAAGGATGTGAGATTTGCCTCGGAGTCCTTAGTATGGAGGAAACTCGCTGCAGGGTGATTCGCAGGGGATGGAAGAACAGGTAGCTCAAGATATGGTGTACTCAACTATGAGTATCATCATGACAAATTACAGTGCTTCTATGCCCCATCGGAAACCTTGGCAAGGCAAGCCACCAGTATAATGCTGAAATCAATGAAAAGCTAATTGAGTGTCACTAGCTTTGATATGAAGCTCAATGGGCACGAACCTGTGACGAAGCATTCAGCCAAATAACAGCATGTAAGTTGGGCAGGAAATACCTTCGCAAATTGATTAACAACAACAAGGCTCGCTGCTAGGAAGATCAAGTGGGCAATCTGAACAAGGATTCGTGGGGCCTTGGCTACAAGCTAGTTATGCGGAAGCTTGGCACCTTACGGACACCTTGCAAACGTGAAGCGAAAATTATTCCAACCGTGTCCATGTTGACACTGTCCACAGTGAAATAGCAATCGAGCAACCACTCTTCACGTAGAAAGAACTGAAAGGGGCAGTCCTTTAATTAAAAACAAGGAAGGCTTTAGGTTTAGAAGGTGTTCTATCTGAGGTATTGCAACTTGTCTGTCACTTTTTTCTTGACTTGTCTTAATACATGCCTAGGGGACAGGGTTTTCCCGGTGCGATGGAATGTGGCGAGGCTGGTGCTGATCAGCAAGGGAAAGGGAGATCCCAGATCACCGTATGCATACCGCCCGTTATGCATGCTACAAACTGCTGAGAAAGTGCTAGAGAAACTCATCAAGGGAAGACTCGTTGACGCAATGCGTGCTGCTGGGCAATTCACTCCACCATTGATGCGATTGCAGAGGTGGTGAGTGCGGTCCAAATGCCAGAGACATATGGCCGCACCAAGCAAAGGGATCGTTCTGTTGGTGACACGACGTTAGGAGTTCCTTCAACTCCACTAGATGGATGGATATTCTGAATAGGCTGGAAAACCCTTTTAAAGTTCCAGAATATCTCGTGCGGCTTTTGAGGAAATACTTGAAGGACCGAAAGCTACTTTACGACGCAATACAGAGCCAATGAGGGATGGAAGTTACATTGGGTGTTGTCCAAGGGTCTATCAGTCCAGATCTGTGAATCGTATCTTACGATGAGCTGCTAAGACTTGACATGCCAGAAAAGTCATGCTTGATCGGCAGCATGGATGACGTAGTGGTTCAAGTTGCTAGATGCACCGTCGAACAAGCGCAACTTAGGCTAGGTATGCCAATGGGTCGAATGAAAGTCTCAATGACTGCTCGTGGGTTCAATCTTGCACTGGAGAAAACTGAAGTGGTAATCTTGACGAAAAAAAATCGCTAGGGTAAGGCATACTAATCGAATCAAAGTCAGCAATAAAGTACCTGGTGCTACTGATTGAATCAAAGATGACTTTTTTTGAGCAAGTTGACGTAACAGTTTAGAAGTCTGCTTCGAGAGTATTGGCTCTGAGTCGACTTATTGCCAACGTAGGGCAGTGCAACCCGTCAAAAAGATGCCTTTTGATGAGTACTGTAGGGATAACGATACTGCATGGAGCAGAAATATGGGTGACCTTGTTAATAAGCAGGTCTTTTGAAAATGCTTGGCCCACGTAGAGAGAAGAAGAGCATTGAGGATTGCAACTTCGTATACAGACAGTCTCTAATTCGGCAGTGAGAGTGATTGCAGGCGGGATACGTATTGCCTTCCCCGCTAGAGTGTACGACACGCTTTTTACCTGGATCGTAGCGAGGATGCAAAGGAGAAGGTTGTCCGTGAGAAGTGACAGTGCTCACTTATTGATTGGCAGTAGCCTTGGATGAATTGCGCGAAGGGAAGGTGGACTGTGTATCTCATTCTGGATCTGTGACAGTAACTGTGGTTGAATCGAAGGCATGGCGAGACTGACTTTTATCTGATTTAGCTTTTAAGCGGGCATGGGTGTTTTCGTCTTACCTGCCCATGGTCACGGTCCTTCGAAAGTCAGTTTTGCCCAGGAGAGTAAAACAATGTGTGTGACATATTTTTTGCGTGCAAAAAATGGGAAAGGCTGTGACGAGACCTCTACAGAGAGACAGGAGAGCTCACAATATTGTCACGGTAATGCTTGGATCGGTTGCCAAATAGAACTATGTAGAACATTATACTAAGGTAGCCCTGAAATATAAACGGGACACACAGCAGCTGCGCAGGATGGGACTGGGGGATTTCTTGTCTGGCAATTCCTCTTTCACCCTCGACTCCCACTAAAGGGGGGATCTCCCAGCGATCACGGCATAATAAAACAAAACCTGGCCCAAGTAAATCAATGTACGTTGTATTGTTTCGAAGTTTTCATTGTTTTTCTGAACCCTTGAGCTGTCAAGCATGTTTCAGGAGTTTTCGAGTGCATCCGTGATTTCATTCTGGCTAGTAACTAAGGTACTATCAGCAATGTTGCTTGGCTCATACAGTGCTAAATGAATGTCCTGTTTTCTTACCCCTCTTCCTGTTGCAAAATTTTTCGAGAGAAGTTTACATATTTTGAAAAGTACTTAATACTTTCCATACATGCATATATATGTATATATATATATATATATATATATATATATATATATATATATATATATATATATATATATATATATATATATATATATATATATATATATATATATATATATATATATATATATATATATATATATATATATATATATATATATATATATATATATATATATAAAATTAGTATTGGGAGTGTCGTCGCATACGGAGGTATATCAAGATAGCTCCGCAAACAATTTTTTCTACTGACGAACGTATTTAATGGTTTTTAATCGTGAATATTTCTTTTCCCAGTGACCCATTAAAAGCCCATAGCGATTCATCGACACCATTAAAGTCGCATACGAGTGCAATTAAACATAAAACCTGGTATAAATTTGTTTGTTTGTACTAAGTGTGCTGTTTTCGAGCTCTGCTGTGTATTTGTTTTGTTTTTTTTGCTGACCTACCCTATTGGTTTCGTGATTATGTACCCAAAACCTACATAATGAGCGTAAGATGCAGCCTAGTGAATTGCATTGCATTTGATAACACATTTAAATATGTATTATTTAAGGCATTTTGCAACCAGAAACTGCATAGTGCCTGCATGGATGCACGGAAGAATTGGTTCCATCCTTACTTAGAGGAATATTTTATATGCTGAGACTGCCAAAATTTTGAGCAAAAATGAGAAGCATGTACGAAAGAATCATTGGCCACATAAATGATCTTATAGTAGAGAAAGATTAAATTCTCGTGCAAACGATGAAAACTTTATAGAGGTAGCTAGCCTATCAAGTAGTGATAAAAAAATATATAAGACTCTTGAAATTTTTAACACTCGTTCAATGTTCATGAATGAGCAGATATCCTACATCCAGCCACCATCTGTAAGGGAAGACTTTAATGAGGAAAAGACATGTGATATGGATAGGAATATCACTAAAAGAGCGAAATGACTTGATTGCTTTTTGGATGGTGTTTCAAGAGAAAATAATGATAGTTTTATGCAGATAGACCATACTTCCTGAAAACTTGAAACGTCCCTCCAAGCACCCAAATTTCGTTAGTAATGGAGTTCAAATTCCCTCTCCATAATGCACAATTCAGTTACCGTGCTCACCCAAAACTCCTTGATCGAAAAGGAATCTTTTTTAGACTCTCTTTTACCTTCAGTCGTCAAAGCTACAATTAACTCTACTAATGATATTAAGAGTAGATATCTCCTATCTAGGCTACGGGAACATAAGATATATGAGATTGTTTGACTCTATCTATCCAACATGCATAAAGCCCCTAATAAAACATGCATTGTGTGCAAAACGAAGACTCATTTGTAAGTTTTAATTCAAAGGGAAAGCCTTCTAAAGACCTATGTGCCCTTCACAATTTATATCTATACATTGGGTATTCTATATTCTTCCGAAGTCCAGTAAAGCAGTGTACAATGTAGCAAGTGGAATTATTTCTCAATTGTTGGGCTTTCTAATAAAGGAGATAGAATTTTAATAAATTTTAATAGGCCTAATTTAACATTAAAAGTGGATGAACTTGACAATCGTTTTCTGCCAGTAAATCTTTTTTGACGATAATGATTTCAACCCAGTTTCCACCTTTCATAGCAATGATTTGCAGCAAGTAGTTCCAGCACCGAATCAAAATGGTAACTGGTTGGTTCTCATTTTTACTAATGCATATGACAAAGTGGTGGTTAATCGAACTAATGAAACGGTACACCTTTTCTCAAAAAGTCTTTACCATTCCGTGGTTTCGGTTGAAGCTCAAAACAGTCTTTCATATAATAAATCCATTCTATATGCTTTTTGCAATGCTGACAACGAAAGCATTAATTAGCACATTTTTAGTATTGACTGGACTGGTGGGCTTTCAACGCTAGATACAGATGATCTAGTAATTTTTCTGAACCAAATTATTCCTGACGCCGTTGAAAGCCATATACCTTAATTCAAGAAAAAGGACAAATTATCTGAGCCTTGGTCGGGGAGTAATCTTCGTAATTTAAGAAACAGAAGGAATAAAATTTATGAAGTTATGAACAATAGTTCTATGCATGGTGACCAAATATACTAAAAGAGAATATGATGAGTTGGCAAAAGAATTTAAATCAAAGTCATCCGAGGCATATGAAACCTATATTAATGTAATTAGCGAGAGAATAATCGCTAACTCTAAAAAATCCTTCGATTTTGTGAATATAAAGCGCAAAGCTCACTGCTATTCCAAAAAAAGGCTTATAAAGACCGCTGTTCCTCTCTCCTTGTGTTACAAATATTACACCACCCTGCTTATGTTGGCGTGGTGACCGCAACTCATCACACTCTACACAAACCTTGATACCTAGAGGTGGGAAGGGGCTGTCCTTTAGAAATAAGAAGAACCTTTTTTCTTTCGTTTTACTACAATTGGTCTTTATTTTTCTTTAGCAATTGACATGTGTTTAATATATCCTACGTCTGGAACTCGTTTAGCCGGTAGCGCTCGGATTCTAGCTGCCACTGCTAGCCTGCTTCTTCTCTCCTCCTTGATCTGCTTCTTGAGTGCCCTGGCCCAGGCTGTGAAGAACTCACGCTCCTCATCGGACATCACGCCTCCCGCGAGGCGCCGTAGGTTGCCCAGCTCTTGCCACAGTCTCACGCGTCTTCCACCACGCTATGTTTTCCGGTGTCTCCCTGTCTGCTACATCCAACGGGACTGCCAGGCGGGCTAGGTATGCCTAGAGGGTGATTGCTGGTCGCGTGCCTTGAGTGGGATCCCGGGGAGTGGGCTCCAGGGTTGTCCTCTGTTTCCAAACTGGCTCTTTTTTCCTCGAGTACCTTTGTACCGGTCTGGGACTCGCTAACGGATCAGCGCGGAGTGCCTCTTCCAGGCTGGGCTTGGTGCACCTAGCTTCCAGGGGTCTGGTGTTGCTGCCAGGCTCCTCGACTGAGCTGGTGGGTCCAGTAAGCGTGGCCTGCGAATAGACAAAGGAGGAGTACAGCTGGTCTTGGTGCGCCCTGCAATTAATCCGGGCTTGCGACCCTCATACCATAGTTTGCATACAATAGTGTGCGTAGATAAATGCCAGAACAAGAGTTTCACCGGCTTGGGCCCAAAAAAACTCTGAACACTTCGTCTCCCGTGGATGCCTTCACTATACGTAAAAGAAGAATTGTAGAATAAATCAGAGATTGCCAAAAAGATCATTAAGTTAAAGCTTATTTTTGAACACCATTTAATCATAAATTGGCTAAAACTAAAGTTTCACCAGTTTGGGCCTAAAGAAACTCAGTTTTAGCTCATTGAAGATTATTTTTGAACACTATTTAATCATAAATTGGCTAAAACTAGAGTTTCACCGGCTTATGTCTAAAGAAACTCAGTCTTAGCTCGTTTTACTTACGTTCTATTGATGGCGGATAATAGCACTTCTTTGCGGCGAACTTCTTGATGAAAATCGTCTTCAGCAGTCTCTCCTCGAGACTTGCGTTAATTCTGGCCTCCTCGTCCATTTCGCCAGTAGCTCAAATACAACCAAATTGCTTGCATTGCGAGTGGGAGTCATAGACCTTCGGTCCAGTTAATCCGCGAAACGCTAAGTTTGTTAGTATGCTAGTTCCTCTTAACCTACTTTACATAATCATTCCTCTCTTGTTCCTCGGGAACAATTTAGTTGCATAAAAAGGAACGCTAGCTCCAATCTTATGCTTTTGCTCTTTTTGTCCTCAGTATTCATATATCTGAATATTCGACGACTTCTCCTCATATGATTTCTGAGTTGGTTGTCGCGGCGAATTGATACTCAGTTGAGCGGATTGCGCATAGTACACATATTCAATTGTGTGCATGTTTCCCATGTGCTTTCAATATGGCAATTGTATGGGCTACCATTTGTGCGTGTGGAATTCACCGCGGAGCCAATTTAGTGACTTGACCTATGAAGCGTAAGATATAAGTTCTTACATACAATAAATTGCGATTATGTACTCTGTTTAGGGTGTCGCCGTAGTATAGGCGGTGAAGCATACATTGCTTGTTGGCTCGTGCGATGAACGATGCATTGGGAGCGTAATTAACTGTTACAAATTTCCGAGCAATTAGTATTCGCGTACGCTGATGATTGTTGTCGTAACGTGTCGTAAGCGAGGCATGGGGGCGTAATTAACTGTTATGGAATTCCGAGCAATAAGTACTCGCATATGCTAATGATTGTTGCCGTAACACTTGAAGAAATTTGTTATTATTTTGCAGATCACTTTCAATCTGCGTATTGTTTGCCAAGCACTCCAGCTCATCTACATGACATAGAATCAAATTTTACTACAGTGCTTCAAGAAGTTTCAGTTTCAAAAGAAGATATATTTAACGCAATTGAAACACTTGACTTAAACCATGGTCCTGAACCTAATTTACTTCCACTATCCTTTCTATTTCAGTGTAGAGATCATTTAGATTAACGATTTCTAGCATACTGGAAATCTCCTCATTTAACTGCAATTAATAAAAACAAAAATAAACGGGTAGTTGAAAATTACAGAGGGATTGCCATATCAGCAACTCCAAAATTATTTGAAAAAATAGTGTACTCATAAATATCCTTGATTATAAAGCAACTTCTCAACGACCAACAACATCTGCTCAGAAAAAAACCGATCCACAATCACAAACCTCACAATTATGGTCTGTAATATTCTCTGTGCAATGAAAACCGGGGACCTAGTCGACGCAATTTACACTGACTTTAGTAAAGCGTTTGACCGTGTCAATCATACGATTCTGTCACTCCAACCGCGTAAAATTGGAATCACCGGGCCTCCACTAGATTGAATAGATTCCTATCTCAAAAATCAAAGTCAAACCGTTAAGTATGTATCCAATGAAATTCATGTCAAGGCAGTCATCTTGGACCGCTTCCTTTTAACATATTTATATCGGACCTATCTGAACTGTAGTTTGACAAACCACGTTTATTTTATGTGGATGATCTAAAATTATACCACGTTAAAGCCTCCCAAAGTAATTCACTGTCCTTACTGTTTAAAATTAATTTCCTACTAGAGTGGTCTGAGAATAACTGTATATATCTGAACGTTGAGAAATGCCAGATGATTAGTTTTTCTCGGAAAAATATAATTCTACTCAGTGATGACCACCTCAACAATATAAAACTTCCCAGAATTGATAGCATAGTAGATCTTGGTGTTCTCTTAGGTAAGAAGCTCCGCTTTAATTTACACTACGATGAAGTTCTTAGTAGGGCCACTAAAGTTCTAGGCTTCATAAAACTGTGCTAAAGAATTCGAAAATCTGTGGGTGGCTAAAACTTTATACAAATTTTTAGTGCGCCCAATTCTCGAATACGCTAGTATTGTTTGGAATTGGATCTTGGGTGTTCATGCAGTCACGTTGGACCCCCTTCAAAAACAGTTCTTGCTATTTGCTTTGAGATTCATAATTTGCCATCATATGAAAATCGGCTATCTAGTCTCAATATGAAATCGCTTGCTTCCCGTAGGACTGTGATAAGCTCTTGCTTTGCTTTTGCCGTCCTCAGAAGAACTATCAAGGCTCTGTACCTCGCCGTAAGGACAATCTTGAACCAACAAGCAAGACCTACGAGACATTTTCGTTTAACGGTGGATGTTGGAAAATTTTCAATAGGGTAGGTCGTCTTTATTCTCAAACCATCTCGAGATTCCAATTTAAAACTGCCATTTCCAAGTGCATTTCTTCCTAATTCCTACTCTTTCCAATCTTTTTTCCTAACTTTAAAGTAATAAAAATGTGATATTATGATACATGTTATAATTTTAAATTATTAATGAGGTTATATATATTTAAAAAAAAATTCTTTGAACATATGGTATTGTTACATGTACAAATAATTCTGTGAGCTACTGTCGCAATTGTTTTCACAACAATTAAGGACATCAACAAAATGAATTTACTCAAAACCACGAGAACCCACCAAGCATCAACATCTGAAAGTGAGTCACTGCTCCATTCATTCACGCTGCTCGAAAGTTCCCGCTAATTCATCAATGTACGAGAACTGAGTTGAATGATTAGAGACCCTATATAAAGGCGAGCTGAATGAATGGAGGGGGGGGTCATTCATTACAACCGCTATAGAAAACTGCGATACGCGAAGTACAGGCAATATTGATTGTTTGAGTGTGAAGTGATTTTAGTAGACAATTGCGATAGAAATTTAATTGACAAGTGAAAGTTAGATTCTAATTAAAATTGTGAAATAGTTAAAATAGTGATTGTGAATTTTTTTTTAGTAAATAAACTCTTTTAATTTAATTTAAAAGACATTGCGTTTTCACTTTCCCGAAACATTAAAATTATTGGCCGCGAACCAAAACACGCGACAGTATATATAATATTATTTATTAGGAAATGTATTTTTTTTTGTGAACACCTTGTTTGGTTAATAAATATGTATATTGTATATATATATATATATATATATATATATATATATATATATATATATATATATATATATATATATATATATATATATATATATATATATATATATATATATATATATATATATATGTATATATATATATATATATATATATATATATATATATACGTATATATATATATATATATATATATATATATATATCTTTTTTTTTCTTTCAAAGCCGTCGGGCCTTGCTTTGTTGTGTGAGCAGACGCGTTTCGACTACTTTGAGTCATCTGCAGTGTCTAAAGGATGCGTTGAAGGGAACGACTTCATATAGTCGTAGGATGGGTTAAGCGGATGGGTAATTAGCGAATGGGTAATAAGCGGGTGGGTTATTAGCGGGTGGGTGATTAGCGGATGGGTAATTAGGTCAGGTAGTAAATTACGTAAAGTACTAAATTATACCAGGTAAAGGGATATTAAACTTTTGTTTTTTTTTTTTGTTGGATGTCCATTTGTTCTGTTTCATCTCGTTTCCGTTTTCGTCGTAGAGTGTGGTCTAGTTCTGAGAAAATTGCGTGGGAATTGGTAACAAGTTGTTCGTTGATAATGTTTCCGTCTGTCTTTCTATGTTTATAAATTTCAAGCCTTTCTAAGATGTCAAGTCTCGGTCCTTTGCTTTGTTTGTGTAGCAATTTCATAGAGTTTGTCATAGCGTCAGGCGTCTGCTTTTTTATGTAAGAAAGATCGTAAGTGCTCTTTGTATTTTGTCATTAGTTTTCGTGTTGTCCTTCCTATATATACCATGTCGCAGTCCTTGCATGTCAGTTTGTATATGCCGCTGTTTTCGTATGTTGATGTGTCATTCAGTTTTGGTTTCAGTTTGTTTCCAAAGATGTTGTTCGTTTTGAATGCAGTTTGCAATTTGTATTTCCTGAGGAAGTTTGATAGTTTGTATGTCTCTTTCCCTACGTATGTTAACGAAACCTACTGTTGGTCATTCTTATGAGTTTCAGTCGGTTGGCATTCTTGTTTATGATTGTACAGTGTGACAAGTTTGTCAATGTCGCATTGTTTGTATCCGTTATTATTAGCTAAATGTTGTTTAGTTCGTTGAAGTAGTTGGTAGGAGTCATGGGGATGGAGTGAAGCCTCTGCACCATTGATTTGTATGCTGCTAGCTTATGTTGTGCGGGGTGGTTAGATGTTTCATGTATAGGATGATCAGTTGTGGTTGGTTTTCTGTATACTTTGAAGTCCAATCGATTTTGCTTATGCGTCACAGTTAGGTCCATATAGTTGAGCTGTCCGTTTGTTTCTTTTTCCATAGTGAAATTTATATTCGGGTGAATCTCATTCATATAGGTAAGTAGTTCACCTTGTTTATTTTCTTGTTAGTCAATAACGATGAAACAGTCATCCACATATCGTCTGTAAAATATAACATTGAATCTTTTGACAACTTTGGGTATAAAGACTTCTTCCAAAGATTGTAAGAATATTTCTGAAATTATTGAGGACATTGGATGTCCCATACCCAGGCCGTCCTTGGCAATGTATGTGTTGCTATTGAACTTAAGATAGTTCTGTTTGATTGTGGTCTTTATGAGATTGAGTATTTGATCTGTGAATCGTCGGCTGTTGTTGAATGAAAGTTTTTCTTTTAGTACGGCCAGTGTTTCATCGACAGGGATAGACGTAGAGAGGTTGGTGATGTCTAATGATAAAAGTCGACAAGTTTTAGTCAATTTTAAAGAAGTGGTAGAATTTGCTAGCTCACGGCTGTTCTTTAATGCGTATTTGTTGTCAAGGTGCATGACATCAGCCATTATCGTTGCCAAGTACCGTGCTAATTGGTATGCAGGAGCTGGGTGGTAGTTGACGACAGGACGGATAGGAATATTGGGTTTGTAGAGCTTAGGTTGTGCTTTAAGGGGTGGTGTGCATGGATTTGGGTTTATGTACCGGTGCTTAGTACTAGGAGGAATAACTAGTGGGGATTGTATAATGGCAGTACGTAAGTCCGCTTGGAACTTATTAGTGGGTTCTTTGTTTACCAGTTTGTATCCGTTGGCGTTAATGAAGTCTATTGTTTTTTGTACATAGTCCGCTGTTTTTAAGATTACTGTTGTATGTCCTTTGTTAGCCTTTGTCACTGTTAGTAGGTTATCCGTAAGCTTTTTCTGGATGTGTCTTAATATCTTATGGTATTCTTGGAAATCCGTTTTGTTTATGCTAGTACGTATTTTTTGTAGTATGTCTACTGCAGTATGTCTTGCATGTGTCTGTTATTCCTGCGGCAGTTTGTTAATGGCTAGTTCAGTTTCGATTACTAGTTGTTCTAGGTCTTTGTTACGGTTTGTATTATATAAGTTGTGTTTCAGTCCCTTATTTAACAGCTCCATTTCTTGTGTCATAAAAGGCGTATCTGATAGGCTTACAGTCCGTAGATAGAAAGCTCTGTTCGCTAGTGTGGTCATTTTGTTTTTTCATCAATTTGTCAAGTTCCTTCGTCATGGTCTCATATTTAGTTTTAAGCTGAATGACAATGTTTTGTCTCACGTCATTGTAAAACTGTAGAAAGTTTTCAGTTTGTATAATGTTAGTTAATTGTAAGTTTGTATGTAATAGTTGCTGGTTGATTTCGTCCTTTTTTATGTACAGTGTTCTTATTTCATTTTTAAAGCGGAGTATTTGTGCGCTACGTTGTGTGTTTCGTGCAGCAATTGTGTTTTGTTTTATTACGATTCTTGCAAATGCAGGTATTATGTTATTTTTCAAGCACTGTTTGTTAAACCATATGTTTGCTAATATTCTATGAAGTTTTAGGGTAAGGTTGTGGTATGATCGCAACAGTGTTGTAGTCAATAATTTTGTTTATTTGATATCCGCAGGCCAATTCAATTTTTTCTTCAAAAGCCGTCGGGCCTTGCTTTGTTGTGTGAATATATATATATATATATATATATATATATATATATATATATATATATATATATATATATATATATATATATATATATATATATATACTACTGTACAAGTCGAGCCAATTAGTAGCCTATGAGGACGACATCAACATTTTTTCAACTTCATTGACAACTGCCAAAGAACTGGAATTCGACAGCGGAGAAAAACTAGTACGGTTTCAAGTCAATTAAAATAAAGCAAAGCTCATGATGCAGTCAAGGAATAAATACTCCAGTACACATAATATCACACTTGACGAATAAAGTATCCAAAATGTAAGCAAATTTGTGTATTTAGGTGCCAAAATAACGAGAACCGGTAGTGAAAAAGATGAAGTTCACCGAGGAATACTACTCACAAATTAAATATTTTGTTCAGTTTTGACGATCTTGAAGACCAGCAGCATATACAGGAAAACAAAGTTCCGAGTATACAAATCTGTGATAAGACTTGTGTTATGCTACGGGAGGAAAACATGAACCCTCATCCAAGCATCTGCAAGTATATTGAATGCCTTCTTGAGGCGGATAATCGGAGCGAAGCTTGATGAGGACCAATGGCAAATTCAATACAACCATGAGCTTAACAAAATTTTTGACGAGTCGGACGTCTCAACGATTGTAAGACTTTGAAAACTGCAATTGGCTAGTCACATGAATCGTATGGATGAACAACAGATACCCAAGAAGGCAATCGTTGGCAGAACTGAAGGCTGAAGATCAGTGGGGAAACCGGGGAAACACTGGTCTGACTCAGTCAACGAAGGCAGTTCATCGCTGATCACATTTCAAAATTGGAGGACGCGATCAATGGACCAAGAAAGTATTTGCAGGAAGCGAAGCTCTGTGAGGGGCTGTAGTGGTACGAAGAAGAGGAAGAAAATTATTAGTTTCTACAAAAATGACCCTCAATTTTCTAATACGTGTACGGCAACATTACTTTAATTTACTGGACTTATCCTCGACATCCTAAAA
Source organism: Odontomyia ornata (assembly GCA_963969285.1). Classification (NCBI taxonomy): domain Eukaryota; kingdom Metazoa; phylum Arthropoda; class Insecta; order Diptera; family Stratiomyidae; genus Odontomyia; species Odontomyia ornata. The sequence goes on from OZ017740.1 coordinate 272,443,662, forward strand.
CACATAATCCAAAAATTAAAATCTAAACCTCAAAATCCATACTTACAAAATCTAGTTTTTAATATTCCATTAGAATAAAATACATTGTAACAAAATCTATAATAAAAAAGTTCACTTATTGTCCATGATTTTAGGGTATACGTGAAATATTTTGCAGCGCTCCAAAATATTTCATGGATCTAGAAAATTATTCGAATTCCTGAAATTTTACCAAGGCACGTTAGTAGAAACTTTTTATATTAAAAGTAATAATCCAGCAAAAGGCTTACTATAACTTTATTTCTATTAAATAACTTTTAAATGTTTTTCTTATTGAAAATATATAATTCTACTTTGTTTTCTTTTTTTTTGGGACTTTGATTTTATGAATTTGATTAAATAGATTTATCGTGTATTAATTTGTACATGTGGATAATATTATTTTGGATTTTGTGATTTTATATTTTTCCAAATTTTTGGACTATGGGTTTTGGGATTTTAACTTTGTAAATTCCATTGTGTTCTCAATTTACCGATGATACGTTGTAACTAGCTCAGTTTTTGTAGCATAGAAAAGACATTGAATGCTTTAATTATATTTTTCCAAATCTGTATACGTACATGCGATGTCCTTAGTTTTAAGACAAAGACCTTAGTCTAGCATCACTGCCTTCTTATATACTCGTATTTTATATCGTCTTCTTCATCGTATTGCCAGTATTACACTCATTAGTACGAAGGCATAATGTAACACAAAAGAAGCGGCAAAATCATTTATTTGAATTTAGAACATTATATCAAACTAGTAAAATTTAAATGAAGTATTTTATTCCCATCCTCTAATAAAACACCTCTGACCATCATACTATACATAAATTAACGCACAAACATTTGCCCCAGCATCTGATTGTTGACATTGACTTTTTAACTGCGGAAACCCCAAGCAAAAAATCAATATTAATTTGAAATTCATTTAGGTATTGCAACCTTATCTGACATCATGCGTACATTAATTTTTATACATTCGTCAACAATTTGAAAGTGATCCAATACCAAAGAGATACCACATGTTAACTTATTACGATACATACTTCTTACTGGATCTTTTTAGTTAATTAGCATCTGCTTAGCAAAAATATAAAAACTACTTCCTTAGTTTACAAACAAAAACTTAACTGCCTAATTAGTCACAGGAAGCTTGAATTTTTTCAATTTTCTATATTCGCTCTATCCGGAGTCGCTTTAAGATGGTCATGTACGAGTACATAATTAATTACTGTATGAATGTTGAAATGGATCTTAACCACATAAATGCAGCTATAAGATCAATGAAGTATCTATTAACAATTTTAGTTGCTCACAAACATTCAAGATGTTGAAATCAAGTATATTTATAGTCTACCTGCTATTTGTTGTGATCAAATGTGCCTCTGTGAATCAAGACGAACAGAAAGAAGTGGAATTTACTAAAGGATACAGTTTAGATCATAATATTACCGAGATTAATCAAAAACAATCAGATGCAAATCAAGAGCAAGGACCTGAGCCCATGTCAATTATTTATCCTCTCGTCCAATCTTCAAGTACCGTTAACAATGATGGCAGTTTTTCGTTTGTGTGAGTATGCCTGTGAATATACGATATTTCATGTATATTTTATTGTTTGCTTCTCTTCTCTTTTGTTTTTAATCTCAGCAATGTAAATTTAATTGATATTTTATTAAATTTTGCATTGAATTTTAATATGAATTAAGATTAATGAAAACTAATTTACTAATTAATAAATATTTAAAGCATATGTCATCTCAAAAACGAGCAGGCGAAAAAACTGCCTAGTGCTCACAAATTGATCAGATTGTCAAGAATTACCTAATGTAGATAGTAAGCCAAATGCTTATTCAAAAATCTTGAGTTCTAGAGTATTCTTTCTAGAGGTTCTATATAAAATGGGTTTCATCCTATTTATTTACATTTGTTTGTTTAATGCCAAATTTTTTGAAGAAATATATTTCAAACATGAAATATATTTTTGGGAATAATTTTTTGGAAAGTTTTGTCGGGCGTTATTGAAGTTTCTGCATCGAAGATCAAATTCTTAGGTAGATTGTACACAAAATCGGTAGTTCTCTATGACAATTGAATGATTATATCGAGATATTTCAAAATCAATAGTTAGGAACATTGATACTCATGTTGCATACTATCAAAGAAAAGACTGGCAATTTTGTGTTGATTTAAATTACCGCAAATCATGGATATATCTAAGGATGTGATTTGGATGTGTTCCTCGTGTAAAAGCTACCATCAAAAAACGAAAGAAGATCGTCTCCTTAACCAAATGAAAGAGGTCGAGAATCACATTCTAGAAATGAAAACCACTATAACCTCATTGGTTGCAAAAGCAGCACCTATGCGTCAAACCTCATATGCTGATATCACAAAAAGTATCTCCACTTCTCCAAGAGAACAGAACTCTAACACAACGTGCCAAAAAGGGATTTTAATCAAGCCAAAAAAACATTCGTCCTCGGAAAAAACACTTGCAGATTTCAAGTCGAAGATAAAGCCGTCCAAATGTAAAATTCCTTTGCAACTACTGCGGCCAATTCGTGATGGCGGTGCCATCATAAAAACATCATCAAACGAAAACACAACCACGCTTTACAACATGGCAAAAGAAATAATGCGGGACGAATATGATATTATGGAGACCAAATCCCGTCAACCAAGACTGGTCATTAATGGCCTAGAAAAAGAGTTTTCTACTGAGGAGTTAACGAATGAAATACGTTCCTTGAACCCTAATATTGGGGAGAATGAAAAAATGGAAGTAGTTCACGCCAGAAAGACAAGAAATGGAAAGTGGTTACATATTCTGCAGGTGAATGGGTGTATGCACCAAAGATTGGTAAACAGATACGTCAATATTGATTATGGGTCTTATTTTATCAAGGAAGACTACAATATTACGAGGTGCTATAAATGCCAAAAGTTTAATCACAAGACGTTAAAGTGCGAAGGGGAGCAAACATGTGCTAAGTGTGCAGGAAAGCACGAAACGAAGGCCTGTAAAAGTGATTTCGAGAAATGCTTCAATTGCGCGGGTAACAGTAAGAATGTTGATTACTCCCACAGATCAGACTCTACTCAGTGCCCAGAATACCAACGTAGGATAATGATTGCCAGGAGGAGCATTGACTACGACTGCAAATGAATTGTAACGATACAAACCGACTAAGTGGCAAGCAACTGACTCTCCTTTATGCAAATATTAGAAGCTTACGGCACAAACTAAGTGACATTCAGATTTATCTGCAGCATAATCCCAACATAGATGTGATCATACTAAATGAAGTCTGGATTTATCCTGAGGAAGCTAAATATTTTAACATTCAGGGTTATCATTCAGTTTTCTCCTGCAGACCCGGAAGAGGTGGCGGCACAGCAATATATATTAAAAACTCAATAAATTTCACCACTAATCGTGTGACGCCTGATAAATATAATATGATAATAATCGAGTTAATCCAAGCTGGTAAAAAAATAAAAATCGGCACTTTCTACAACCCCAGCCGTTTGAACGCGCAAGATCTTTGCTCTGTTCTAGACAACATATACTCAGCAGAAAAAAACTTACTCACAGTAGCTGACACAAACATTGACTTAATCACCGAGTCCTCAGAATCAAGGCTATATAAAGATACTCTCGATACAAATGGTGCTGTTGTTATTAATAACGAAACAATTACTCGTCCTGTTTCGAATACTTGCCTAGATCATATAGTCATAAATGACAAGCTTACTGCGGAAAAAATTAATTTCAAAGTAGAGAACTGGCCAGAGCTAGACCATCAGGTTCTAAAAATAAGCATCCAAAACTTCAACGTTCATAAACAAAAGCCTAGTTACAAATCGTTTCGATATGTAAACAAGGACCTCTTCAAAACACATCTTCAACGGGTATTGGAAACCCAGAAACCTACTAATCTAACAGAACTGACAAATATGATCTCTGAATCCAAACGTCACTCGACCATCGAGAAAAAACTTAGATGTCGCCAGCTAACTTGGATTACGAAACGAGTTATAGAAGCCAGTATAAGAAAGAGGAAGGCGTATACGGATTTCAGACGGAACATGGAAGATCTGACGCTTAAGTACATATATATCCAAGCGAAAAAAGAGTCAAAGCGTCTAGTAAAGGAAGCAAAATTTTCATATTTTTCCAAAAGATTGGAGGCAGCGGCTGATAATAATCGCGAAATATGGAAAATAATAAACGAAGTAAAAGATAACTCTCTTCCCCGGACTTTTTCACCTGATTTGCAGATCATTCCAGTCTCTCTGCCTGATTCTTCGCAACAAAATGAAGCAGCAACAATTCTAAATAACTTCTTCTCAACTATTGGTGAAAAAATTACGAGCGAGCTCGGTGCTCCTCCAACAAGTATAAGGAATGATACAAATACCTCGCCTAGATCCACATTTCACATCCATCCAACCAACAAAGACGAGGTGCATAAAACCATCGAGGCAATGAAGAAGAACACTGCTCCAGGCAGTGATAACATAACAATGGATGAAATTATGCTCGTCAGAGACGAAATAGCAGGTCTCCTTGCTGACTTTTACAATGAGCACATCAAAAACGGGACGTTTCCTGAGGAGGGGAAGCTAGCGAAAATAATTCCTATATTTAAGGGAGGTGATCGTTCGGACCCGAATAACTATCGCCCGATTGCGCTTCTTACAGGATTCAGTAAAATTTTTGAAAAAATAATTAACACCCGTTTAACATCGTTCATTGTGGATAATTCCATCCTAAATTCCCATCAATACGGTTTTCAAAAAACCAAAGGAACACTTGATGCTTTGATCTCAGTAACCCATTTCATCAATGAAAGGCTTGACAATGGAGACTATGCTGTTGCCATTTTTGTGGATCTGAAGAAAGCATTTGATACGGTCGACCATGACCTTCTGCTTCGTAAATTAGAATTATATGGTGTACAAGGCAAAGCGAATCAGTTATTTCACAGTTATCTAAAAGGTAGATTGCAGATAACAGAAGTCAATAATTTTTTGAGTGACCCAGCACCAATGAAATCAGGAGTTCCACAAGGTTCCATACTAGGCCCCACTTTGTTCCTATTATACACAAATAATTTGATTACATGTAGACTAAATGGGCATTACACATTATATGCTGATGATACAGTACTCCTGTACTCAGGATGTAACAAGAATGCCATTGAAGACTCCATCAATGAGGATCTGAAAACATATAGTTTGTGGTTAAACGAAAATAAACTAGCGCTGAATGTAACAAAGACTAAGTTTGTTATTTTTAAACAAAAGAACAAGGAAGACATTGATATTGATATAAAAATTAACGGCGAAAATCTGCAAAGGGTATTTGAATTTAAATATCTTGGCCTAATCATTGACCACCGTTTAACTTGGTTCCCACATATAAACAGCTTAAGAAGGCAATTAGCCCCCATAATCGGCTTATTACGTAGGTACGAGGGATTCCCGAGGAACATCAAACAACTGGTTCTAAATGCATTCGTATTGTCAAAATTACATTACGGAGTGGTAATCTGGAGTCAGTCATCAAAGATAAACATTAATATCATCTCCAGGATGTTAACTAAGGCATATAAAAATATGCATAATCTCCCAAGGCTCACGTCAACAAAATTAGTGTACCAATCGTGTAACGCGTTAACTTTTAGCCAAATCATTATAATGGAGAAAGCTAAGTTTATCTTCAAATGCTTAAACCTCAACTTGTCCCCACAAGTGCCATTTGTTAGGGTATCACAAAAGAATCAATACAATGCTAGGAACGCAGACCAATTTGTTATACCATTTGCAAGAACAGATCGTCTAAAGAACGATCCTACAAATGATGCCCTTCGTATATACAATGATCTCCCGGAATCAGTAAAAGAAGCGAATTCACTTATGATCTTCAAGAAAAGACTCAGGAACTATTTAATGAATAGCGATTAAATCTCAGCGCAGAAACTTTCAACATAGCATCTTAGGGCAATTTTTTTTATCCTATCATCGAGATGCCTCAAGACACAGCTAGCCTTATGATTTATTATTATCTGTCCAGTAACTTCAAAATAGCATCTTAGGGCATTGTTGACCCTATCGTCGAGATACTTGAAGAAACAGCCATTCTTTTAACTCAGAGTTTTTTTTACTGCGTCGAATTAATATTTTTTTTACCTCTGAGAGCTGTTAACGAATCGGACATGAAAAGATTAACAGGATGACTTCACATATTTTTTGTGTGCCCCCTTATACCGATGTTTTAAACATTGTCTGGGTGGCACACCTGTAGAAACGACGAAATGTGAAGTGCAGATCGCACGAGCGTTGTGCGACGAAGAAAGTGTGATGGAGAGAGTGGAAGGGAAGGAGGTATTTAAAAAAAAAAAAAAAAAAAAAAAAAAAAAGATTTTAGCAGCAGGAGAGTGCTCCTGCCAGAACAGTTTTATTTATTTATTAAGCCAAGCAAGGCAATCAAAAACAAGTGCTTAAATCTAAACAAATTACATAAGAAGGCAATCTATATTTAACAATCACAAGTTTTTTTAGTGCGTCAGTTGTCTTCTTTTTTAAATTAAGTTTTGTAAACCAACAAGGAACTCAAACAATGTCTCCTGAATATCAAAGGATGCTTCATCTACAGATTCCATAAATTAAGCTCGAAAAACTAAGGTATGATTATTATGTACTTGAATTCGCTTCATTTTATTTCAAGTGTGTTGACCTCATTGTTTGTGTATATATGCTAAGGTATCGATGTTTTAAACATTTCTAAAATTTTCATTGAATACCTTCACATCTTTCGTATCTAGGCCACAGTATCATGTATTGTTGTTCTTGTTACTTAAATATTTAATTGGCTTTAACTTAGTTGTATATGACTTGATTGTCGTGAAATTTTCAGAGAATTTACGCTTACTATCAAAAAACCCAAGTTCAAATTTTGGGCATATTAAAACGTTTGCTTTTGTCAAAAACGTAATATTCGTGAAATGTACTAATATTAAAAAAAAATTTCCGAATTTGGTTTTCTGAGGTAATTTTTGGCCAATTATTTTGATTATACTGAAGATGACTCAAAAGAGTTAAAATGCGTCTGTGCACTCATGGAAGCAAGGCTCTATGGCTTTTCAAGATAAAAATAGTAATTTTTCGCCTTGTAATTACTTACGCCAAATTGCTCTCCCAATTTTTTAGATTTAGATTTGTTTAAGAGGGACATTAATTTTGTGAATACTCCCCCTCTCCCTGTCCCTTAGAGACAAAATGTGACTGTTTGCAACATATTCCAGAAAGTTCTCATCAAAACCTTTCATTTAATATCCATATTTGCTACCTTTGATAAAAAAAAATTGCTTAAGGGTCATCATTTTCGACTAGTATATGATCATAACTATTGAACTATTCAAGTTTCTGGGCAAAATTGCTGTGATGCATGGACGCACAGACAAACGACAGGCCACCAAACTAACAAGGTTTTAAAAAGATATTTAAAAAACCTCTAAACGTTGCTTATTCCAGTCCCAAATGAACTCTGATTTCTTTTAAGGTATAGAAAGCCCATGAAACGATTGATCAACTTTATGGACTTCAAAGTCATCTTTTAGTTCTTTGACTATTGAAGACGTGATGGGCGTCATTTTATTTGTGGAAAAAGTATTCCATTGCCTGGTTGTCTCCATAATTTTGCTCGTTTAATAGATAGAAATCTGCAATTAACTTCTTCTTCTTTGTAGCACCACAGCCTCCCTCGGGTCCTCGCTGCCTGTAAATAGCACCTCTAACTGTCTCAGTCTATTGACCGCGTCCTCCAACTTTGAAATCCAAACAGCGACGAACCATCTTCTTCAACCGAGTCAGACCAGCCAGCGTTTCCTCGGTTTCCCTACTAGTCTCTGGCCTTCAGTTCTCCCAACGAATACTTCCTTAGTCATTCGTTGTTCATCCATACGGTTCATAGTGCCAGTCTATTGCAGCTGCGGCAGTCTTACAATCGCTGAGATCTCCGGCTTGTCAAAATTTTTATACAGCTCTTGGTTATATTGAATTTGCCATTGGTTTCCGTCTAGCTTTCCTCCGATTATTCGCCTCAGCACTCGTCGCTCGAAGGAGTCCAATATATTTGCGGATGCTTTACCGTGTATGCAGCTGGTCTTCAAGATCGTCAAAACTGAATTAAATATTTTAATTGCGAGCTGTGTTCTTTGGTGTATTTCGTCATTTTCATTTCCGGTTCTCATTTTTTTGGTGCCTGAATACACGAATCCGCTCGCATTTTGATACAGTATTAGCCTAGTGTGATATTTTGTATAGTTAATGTATTTTTACTCGACTGCGTCACGAACTTTGTTTTATCCTCATCGATTTGTATCCCTAGGTTTTCTTCGCTATCGAGTTTCATAAAGAATTCTCTAGCAGTTTTAATGACCGAGACAAAATGGTGATGCCGTCTGCATAGGCTACTTCTTGGTTCGACTTGTATAGTAATGTACCTCTATTCTGTTGCCACCCAACCGATTTATTGGGGCTACTCTGGCTGACGCTTCACCGAAGTAACTAATCCGCCCAAAGACTTATTCGATCCATCGAGCCTCCAAAATGTTTTGCAAATGATAAAACAACCGCCCAGATCAAAATTATAAACTGAAATTCACCTAGCCGCAGAGGTCACCTTCTAAACACCCGACCACGCAGTTCGATTGCAGATATCATCATCACCACACTAGAATCGCAGTTTCTCACACCGGGGCTACCAAAACTAACGCCCCCCTCATCTCTTTGTACCGACAACACGCGAAAAGATCAAAACCACACTATCGTTCACCCCACTCGCCAACCACTACGACCTTAATTAACTCCCCAAGTTTTTCTGTCTAGTTGCCGTCCCGGGAAAAGAATTTCCAAGCCAAACTTTTTACACGCGTGAAAATTGATGAAACGTACTCGAATTCTGTTTTTTCTATTTCATTTCTTTGTTTTGAATAATCTTTTCCGAAACAAAATTTCCTCTGATAAAATACAAGCCATTTACATACGTTCATTTCCTACGCTAGCAAGGGGCCCCTTTCTTCCTTCTTCTTAACACTACAGCCCCTCTCGATCCTTCGCTTCCTGCAAATAGCGCCTTCAACTGTCTCGGTCCATTGACCACGTCCTCTAATTTAAAAATCCGAGCAGCGATGAACTGGCTTCATCAACCGAGTCAGGCAAGTGTCTTCTCGGCTTCCCCACTGGTCTCCGGCCTTCAGTTCTCCCAACAAATAGCTTTTTGGATATCTGTTGCTGGTCCATACGATTTATATGGTCAGTCCATTGCAACTTTTGCAGTCTTACAATCGTTGACGGCTCGTCAAAAGTTTTATACAGCTCATGGTTGTATCGAGTTTGCCATTTGCCTCAGGGCCCGTCGCTCAAATGCGTTCAACATATTTGCGGATGCTTGGGTTCGGGTTCATGTTTCGCATCCATAGCATAACACAGATCTTATCACAGATTTTCATACTTGGAGCTTTGTTTTCCTGTGTATGCAGCTGGTCTTCAAGATCGTCAAAACTGAATAAACTGTTTTATTTGCGAGCTGTATTCTTCGGCGTATTTTGTCTCTTTTATTACCCGTGTTCATTATTTTGGCGTCTAAATACACAAATTCGCTAACTTCCGCTCCTTAATAAAGACATCGCCGGGTCTCAGTCATCTTGTGAAAATTCCTTGTTCGAATTCGAGACTATTCAATTCAAAAAATGTTCTCGTCGTATAACCGCTCCATCTTATTCCTCCACCAGTTGATGAAAAACTCCAAAAGAGAAAACGCGCCATCCTTCCCAGGCTTAAATAACCTATGGTTATCGTTTACCTCCCATCCACTGAGAAAATCTGGTTTCAGGGCTCACCACCCTTCAGGAGTGGTTTTTTCCGTTCGTGAGAGTAGTTTCCCTCGCTTTGATTTCACTCACAACGAGTTCCACTCGATGGCAATCCTGGTGGGAACAAAGTGCATTACGCGATGAATGCATTTGGCTGGCAGTTCGTACTGTCGGTAATGTTTATTTATAGTACATTTCGACGCGAGTTGAGGATTCCGTCGATAATCCTCGCATTTTCCTCCTTTTTTGGAGCCAAAGCATTAGTATTTTTAGTTTTCCTCATCCCTGACGAGTTGTATCGCTGCACCAACGCATAGTGTGTCATGCATGTCATTTATCTACCAGTTCCACGTAATTTTGGTGGTCGAATTTCTCCTCGAGAATGTCGCGCTTTTGCTCATTTACCCTTCCGCGGCGGATACTAGTGAATTTGTGCGATGAAAGTGAAAGGTGTGCTTCGGCGCGATGTCGCTAGCCAGTCAGGAGAGGAGGTAAGATATAGTTGTTGTTGTATCCGTGTTTCATCACGATAAAAATCATTTGGTCCTCGCCGAAAGATCGACGACAAAGTCTTCATTTGGGGACACTTAATTAAGATTATTTCGTCATCGCAAACCATTCTATTCTCGATAAAATACCGTCACTGATTGACGGACAACGATACGCCTTGACATGCTCTATTTTAGGTAAATTGCTCGAGAGAAATTAACTTATTGCGGAAAGTATCTTACATACAGTGGCTCACAGCTTATTTGATGCACTTCAATAAATATTAAACAAACTGTTGTCCTTATGCAGATAAATAAAAATTTACAAATATTTTGATGCAGATTTTACAGTTAGTATAACTGAAATTCGAAGCACAAAAGAAAGTAAGAAAAAATGTTTCAAATGTCCCGTTAGCAGTAATGAAGCAAAATCATTTGCATAGGATAGCTCACAGCTTATTTGATGCAGTTAGTTCTTTGTATCCTAGCATTAAAAGTGCACGATTTTCACCGGATTTTTTTTGGATATATTGTACTTAGTGCGTTTCTTATTTTATTTTAAAAAAAGTTATTTGACCTTGATAGTTTAAAAGTGGATAAATTGTGTAATATTTAAAATGGGCCGTAGGACAACACTTGAACAGCGGGAATTAGTCATTCATCATTTTAGAAATGGTGAATCTCATCGCAAAATCAGCGAAGTTGTCAATTTAAGTTCATCAACAGTTCAGCATATAATTGAAAGGTTTACCATTGAAAAAAGGTTGGAAAACAAGGGTAGAAATGCACCAAATAAAATTTTGAATGAGTCTGATGAACGGTGGATCGTCCGGAAAATAATGCGAAACCCTAAGTTATCAGCTCCTAAATTTGGCGAACGAAGTGTTTACTGGAATTGGTAAAGAATGCAGTGCAAATAACGCCAGAAATGACAGGAAAGCTGGTTGAATCTGTTCCAAATAGACTCAAAGCTGTCTTGAGCCAAAAAGGAAACCATACGAAATATTAGTGTTGAACTGGAAATCCTCTACATGGATAAATTTAAGGAAAACGTGGACTGCATCAATTAAGCTGTGACATAAAATTTTGCCTTTAATGTTGTTTTTGTTATTTAGTTATTTAAGAATCAATTGTTGAAATAAATTAAATTGTTATTTTTAAAAAAGGGCTTTTATTTAATTTATTGCAGTTTAAATTTTTTCAATACCTTTTCTAATACAGAAGTTATAGTGCTTTTAGCTTTGAAAATGTTACTGCATCAAATAAGCTGTAAGCCACTGTATATATATATATATATATATATATATATATATATATATATATATATATATATATATATATATATCTATATACATATATATATATATATATATATATATATATATATATATATATATATATATATATATATATATATATATATATGGGATATAACGAAACTTCTGACCACACTAGAGGTTGCAATTTTGCTCCGATTTCCACCAAATTTTCAGAAAAGGTGTATTGAGTAAATATCTCGGTTAAGTTGGTGAACCAGCTATATCGGCCAGGCGAAAACAAAATGGCGGCCATTTTAGACGAAAAATCGTGATTTTTGTTCTGACCAAAGTATAGCTTCGATTTGCATGAAGTTTGGTACAAAAGTTCACTGGTGTATGTGATGAATCTCACAATAAAAAATCCAAAGTCGGTACGGCTGAAACAAAATGGCGGCCGCTCAAATGTTGAAAAACGGACGAAGTTTTGATGTTGTAGTTTTGACCAAAGCTTTCAATCAATGTTACTGAAATTCGGTAGTTTGATAGAAACTATAAGTACCTAAAGAGTTATGGTAAAAAAAACTGGAGGTCAGGTCACAAAAAACAAAATGGCGGTCAGTTGAAACTCAAAATTTCAATGGCTTCTAAAAGTCATAATTTTGATCCGAGGTATATGAAACTTGGTTTCAAGATAGGAATTGCTTGGATCTAAATATTGAGTGCTCATGCATGTGCAGATTTCAAAATGGCGGCCGTTTAATTACGCGTTTTTTCAGGTTTTTGTGGCCCTCTAGCGGTCACATTTTCCAACGGATTTTGATGAAACTTGAGATTCTGGATCTCTGTACTAAGTTCTTTATTTGTGCGAAAATTATTAAAATCGAATGAAAGATAAACAAGTTGGGTAGACAGACCTACACTCATGTCAGAAGGGTTTTGTATCCAACTTCTCAGAAATATAGTCACCAGCAACGAATGAAGTCCAGAAATATGTTAAAGAGATGTGCCCATTTAGAAGAAAATCCATTGTTTTTCTATTTTCAACGGTCGCCATTTTGCTCCAAACCAACAAAAATCACTCAAATCATGAATTTCCAAAAATATTAATGATATTCACCTTATTCGAAAATTTCAAGAAGATCAAATCGAAACTGCAGTGATTGATTCGATGGAAAGTCCATAAAGTACCAAAATCATATGCTATAGTTGTTGTAATTGGAGACATTTCCAACGACTATAACTTCCGTGTAAATCATTCGGTTTTCTTCAAAGTTACAAAGCTTAAGGGCCTTAGTAGGACTTCTTAAATATCGAAATTTGTTTGGTTTAAGGGTACCGTTACGACTTTATGGGGAAAAATGTGAAATTCGAGTATCATACTATTATTAACAAAGTTGAGCGAATTTCGACTCCAAAGGTATTTGTTGTTGCTGTCTTCATAAACACCTAACTCCATATTTTTTCCAGATTTTTCGGATCACAGGTGTCCAATCGCGAGGGGGGGGGGGCGAATTTTTCGTGTATTTCCCCTCCCTGTGCGACCTGTTTTGAAAAGTTCTCATCAAGACCTTTCATTTGATACCCATATCGGCTACCTTTGATGAAATTTGTTTATTCGGGGGTCACTCCTCTATATGGAGAGACCCCCTTAAATACCTTTTAAAATTTTTTTGTAACTGAACTTTAAAGAAAGCACCATTTTACACCTGCATACAAAATTTGATGTCTCTAGCTTTCGTAGTTTGCGAGAAAAAGTGCTGTGATACATGGAAGGACAGACGGACAGACAGGACGCGATTTTTGACTTTTTAGGGTTTTGTAAAATAATTTTACAAAACCCTAGAAAGTCAAAAATATAAAACCTTATATTTTTAAGCTGCCATTTTCTCTAAAAATTGAATACTTTTGCCCTGTCTAGAGTGAGACTCCTATTTGAACGAGATTTGGCACATTGATTGATAAAGTCCTAGCATGCAAATTTAAAATAATCCAAAATCAAATGCATGCATTCAAAATGGTGGCCCCCAAAGGTCAGAAGGCAAGCACAATTCGCTATTTTAGAAGCAACTGAAATAATGAATATTTTTCATGGAAACGTTTTAAATGACTTAAACATGGAAGTATTTATAAACCAGACCATTTTTTGATATTGTAAAATATTTTTAGCAATACCCTAAACAATTATACAATCGCAACTTGTCTGTCTGTTCGTCCGTCCGTCCGTTTGTTTGTGCGTCATAACAAGTTTTCTCGAAAACCACATGAGCTAGTATGAGGAAATTTTCTACGTAGGTCAAAAGTGGTGCCTCTTGAAACTTGCAATGCAAGAAAATATTTTAAGGTATTTAAGGGAGGTCTTCCCATAGAGGGGGGTGACTTAAATTTTGTTTTCTGTAGTTTCTCGACAGATTCCGGTGGAACTTGAAATTATAAGTTATTAAGGCAAGTTAATTTAATTTAATTATGCAAATCGAATGCTAAATTAAAAAGTCGAAAATTTACAGCTTAATATTTTTAACAGCCGTTTTCAATAAAAATCAAAATGACGGCACCTCATAGCTCAGAAAAGAATTGAAAATGTGTATATTAATGGCAACGCAAGTGCTGATCAAACTTTTATGGAAATTTTTTGAAATTAACTATTTGAGCTATTTAAGCCTTTGCGTGGTAACTAGTGTGAAATGTGTAAAATGGAAATGTGTGAAGTGCGAAACCTGTATTTATATGTTTATAACAATTTATTATCCACCGATTTTCAATATGTAATCCATACGTGTGCAACTCAATTTCATTAGCAAAATATTTGCGCCTCTATAAAGGGTCTCTAAATACGAACTTCGGCAGATTCTTTTTATGTTCATAAATACCCATGTGGTACTACAAAACTTGCAGTAAGAAGTCTAGTGGTAGGCAGACCAAATTCTTTTTCGAAACCTTACGCTACTTACGAGAAATTTACCTTTCCGGCTGGTGCTGCCAACGGGGATTTTTTTGTCTTCTGATGGATCGGGTTATTTGAGTTCAACGTTCCTTGCTACTGCTTCTTTTAATTTACGTTTCGCTTCAAGTGTGCACTTTACTTCTTCTTCAATTGCTGCCAATGAATTTTAAATTCACGAGTGTCTTCCTTTTGTATGCGTACCATTACTGTCTCAACAAAAGCTCTGGCTTCCTTACTCAGCTCGTTTCTCTTTAGTGGTTTGTATGCATCTCTGCTGGTTCTGCGTAGCTGTGAAGATGTTTGCGGCGGTGAAGCATTCATTTTGTGGTCTTGTCCGGAAGCTCAGTGACTGCACAGCTGATAGGAATGCCTACTTTAATGACAGCCTCACGTCTAGAGCCACACTCAAAATCATTTCTATGTGAATTTTGACAGCACTCTGGCTCGAATTTAAATTAATTAAATCATGTACTGCATCAAAATTCATTGGGAGTGTATGTCAGAAAGTAGAATCAACGAAAACAACACTAGCAGTACGTAAACTTTGATTTGGGAAATGTTGTAAATGCCCGAAAATTATCGTGAATATCACAAAGACCTCTTGTCGCATGGCCGAAATATCGATTCAAATTTCGAATTTTCTCCCATCGTTGCATGTTATTTTGTTTGCGAAGTGGTTTCGATTGCTTCGAGGGGTTATATATTTTGTGCTGCCGCATATTTTGAATAAATGTCAAAAGTTTCCAATTACGTTTGATCTAGTTGTAGTGCCGAAAATTTCGCGTTTCATTTCGAGATTGCGTTGGTCCTTGGTACTTTTGGCGCTTGCTACTGCTCGTGTTGTCCATATAAATGACTACTGCATAATGTAGCTTTATCAGTACAAGTGCATTTAATACAAGTTTCTTTATATGCATTGGAAAATCTCCGTATCTTCTCTTTCATTGGTGCTAGTTGTCTCCTCAAATTATTTATGTGTGGCAACCATATCAAACGATGATCTATGGTAAGACTGAGATATTTAGTTTCAAACATTCTTTGCAATTTTTTGCCACTAATTTTTGGGTCAACTTCTATGTATTCCTTATTCTTCTGTTTGAAAATAATGTGTTTTGTCTTTGTAGTATTCAATGCTAGCTTGTTTTCGATCAGCCATGAAAGATATTCATCTATCATTAGCATTTAATGTGAGGTGATAGTCAAATTATTAGTATATAGCAAAAACAAGGTTGAATCAAGTACGGATCCTTGAGGAACCCCCGATTTCATTGGTGGTGATTGCCTAAGATATTATTAACTGATGTTCTTTGAAATCTTCCTTTCAAATAACTTTTGAAAAATTATTTCGGTTCGCCTTGAATACTATGCGATTCAATTTTTTGAAGTAACTGATCATGATCAACCTTATCAAAAGCCTTCGTTATGTCCACATAAATTGCAATAACATAATCTCCTTTATCAAGACTTTCATTGGTGTAACGTGAGATAGAAATTAACGCATCGAAAGTATTCTTGTTCTTTTGAAAGCCAAACTGCTTCTGATTTATGATGGACTTGTCCATTAAGAAAGATTTTAAACGATTATTTACAAATTTTTCGAATATTTTACTAAATGCTGTCAAAAGTGCAACAGGGGGGTAATTGTTCGGGTCAAGGTGATCCCCTGCTTTGAATATTGGAATTATTGTTGCCAGTTTCTCTTCGTCCGGAAATGTTTCATTTTTAATATGCTCGTTTATAAATTTCCCAATGGTTCAGCTCCCTTCTCTTTGACTCGAATACTTTCATGTGTGGTTATGTTGTCAATACCTGGTGCTTCATTTATTTTCAAATCTTCGATTGTATGAAATACTTCTCTTTTAGTCGTTTGATGAATGTGAAAGATGGACTTAGGTGGGCTATTAATGATATTGGAATAGCTAGTTGACTTCTCACCAAGCTCCTTGGTAATTTTTTCACCAATTGTTGAAAAAAGTAGTTTAGCGAGTTTGTTGTTCAACTTGGGCGTGGTGCATTCTTAGAATCCATGCCACAAAATTCAGCATTTGATCACATGATCCATGGTGATAAATTATCTTTTACTTCATTTATTATTTTCCATATTAGTAGAGTTTTGTCAAATCGTTTTACAAACCTCTAAAAATCATTTATTATAAACAGCACTTAGCTACATAGGATACTCTTCGAAAGTTGTTATCACCACTGCACGCAGATTAGCTACTGAATGTTAAAGAGATAGTTAAAGAAGAAAAGGATGAAGAAACGAAGGAAAAGGATACGAAAATGTTGGCAAATTTGTGTATTCAGGCGCAAAAATAACGAAGACGGGTAATGAAGGAGACGAAACACTCGCAAATAAAATATTTTATTCAGTTTTGGCAATTTTGGAGACTAGCTGCATACACTGGACAACAAAACTCCAAGAATACAAATCTGTGGTAAGATCTGTGTTATGCTATGGGTGTGAAACATGGACCCTAATCCAAGCATCCGCAAAAATATTGAATGCCTTTGAGTGACGGGTCCTGAGGCGAATAATCGTAGTGAAGTTAGATGGGGACTAGAGGCGAATTCGATAGAACCATGAGCTGTACGAAATTTTTGACGAACCGGAGGTCTCAACGATTGTATAGCTGCGGAAGCTGCAATTGTCTGGATGCATGAATTGTATGGAAAAACAACGGATACCCAAAAAGGTATTCGTTGGGAGAATCGAAGGCTGAAGACCAGTGGGGGAACCGTGGAATCGCTGGTCTGACCCGGTTGACGAAGACAGTTCATCACCGCTCGGATTTCGAAATTGGAGGACATGGTCAATGGACCGAGAAAGTCGGAGGCGTTTTTTGCAGGAAACAAAGGCCCGAGAGGGGCTGTAGTACTACAAAGAAGACAGAACCAGGCTCATGTCAGAAGGGTTTTGTACTTAACCAACAACATGCGGTTATGTAGAATGATGTAGTTCAAGATTAACTTTTATGACATGCACAACTCATGTATTCTTGCTTTAATAGAACCCCATTTTAACCAGCCAACATTATTTTCCAATATTGCTAATATCATTGATTAACCTGAATCTTAAAAGAATTGTGTTATTCATCTTATCTGACAATTTGGACAAGATCCAGTCCAAAGTGTGATATCTGTTGCAATGGAAAGACCATGTAGCAGAATAATCGTATATGATTGTTGTGGTTGGAGGAAATTCAAGTGGCTGTGGCTTCTGTAAATTTTATTGAAAAGAGATGAAACTTTACAAAGAAATCTTACAAAAACCTACTTGTTTCACGTCCTGTTGGTCCGACCATCCGTCCGTCTGTGCGTCACAGGAAATTTCTTCAGAAACATCAAATATTTAAAATGTTTTAAAGCGGGCTACCCTTCAGAACGAAGTGGCCCTTAAACATTCTTTAATCAAATGTATCGAGTAAAGTATCAAATGAAAGGTGTTAGCACATTCAGAATCTGAACATTTTATGCATTAGGAGTCCAGGGGGAGGCAAAATGTATGAACAATAATATGTTCCCTCCCCTCGCAGTTGGATACCTTTGAGCCAAAAATCTGAAAAAGTCATGAAAGTAGGTCTTTGTGAGTACAAGGGCTACAAATACCGTAGAAATCAACAATTACTCAACTTTGAAAAAAAAAAGAATAAAACCTTCCTTTTAATTTTGCGTGTTTAATATTGTTTTCGTAATCGATTTTCGACCGTTATCGTTCGAGCTTCTACAGTGATTGTTGAACCAAAAAATCCTGTTTGTATATTAGTCCTCGATTACATTAAGGGATGCTCCCTCCGTCAAAAACACCAAGGAATTCATGGAAAAGCTGTTAACATATGGCTCGACAAAAGAAGACGTCGTGATGGTATCGTATGATGTGAAAGCTCTCTTTCCCAGTATACCAGTGATGGAAACACTTGGCTACATTGAGGAGTGGTTAATAAAACAGGACTATTCTATGGCATGGAAGACGAAAAGGAGACAGTATCTCCAGTTATCGAAGCTGTGTATGACAGAGAACTACTTTACGTTCCACGGTAAATTCTACAAAACTAAAGAAGGAGCAGCTGTGGGAAATCCACTATCACCGTTTTTAGTGTAATGTTAATGACACGACTGGAGGATAGATTCAAAACGAAGAACCAATTACCAAGATGCTGGGTCAGGTATTTTTTTTTTTGTGGTAGGGAGGTGAAGGCATTTACGCCCGCCGAGTCTGGCAGTGTGGGACTCCCATGGAGGATACCCTTGGACTACCCACTAAACACCTCCCCTGTCAATCTGAGAACCTAGCCTGGAACCGTTTGACACATTACTTCGGGCCAGGTCTCGTTTTGTTACGCCGTGGGGCGCCTTCAAGCTGGGGAGTCCCTTTCCTAGCGGGAGGGGAGAGGGGAAGAGGAAATGCCAGAAGAGCGATCCCCCAGCCCCAGCACCTCCAGCTGCTGCGAGTTCCTTTTATCTTTTAGGACTGCCCGAGCATGATGTGCCACCGGGTTCCATTTGTCAACCGATTCGAGCATCACCGCAACTATATTATCCGGGGTGAGCTCTCCCGTCTCCCTGTAGAGTTTCCTTCGCAGCCTGGCCCATTTGGTACACGCAAAAAATGTGTGACAGGCATTTTCCTTCTCTCCTGGGCAAAACCGACAATCGGGAGACCGTGACTTGCCGATCTTGTGCAGGTGAGACTGAAAACACCCGTGCCCACTCAAAAGCTGGGTCAGATAGAAGTCAGTCTCACCATGCCTTCGATTTAGCCACGGTCTCACATCCGGGATGAGGCGCGCAGTCCACCTTCCCTTCGTGCAATTCCTCAAAGACTGCTGCCAATCGTTGAGCGAGCGTTGTCTCTCCTCGCGGACGACCATCTCCCTCGCATCCTCGTTTTGGCGCAGGTAAATAGCGCGGCGCTCTCTAGCAAGGAGGGCAACAGGTATCACGCCTGCAATCACTCTCACCGCCGAGTCGGAGACTGTTGGATACGATGATGCAATTCTTAGTGCTGCTCTTCTCTGTACCTGTGCCAATCGTTTTCGGTATACCTCCTTGCTGAGAACGTCGCCCCATACCTCTGCTCCGTACATTAGCACTGACCCTACAGCACTCATCAAGAGGCGTCTTCTTGATGGGCTGGGTTCCCCTACGTTGGCCATAAGTCGACTCAGGGCCGATATTCCCGAAGCAGCCTTCTCAGCCGTTGCCCTGATTTGCTCAGAGAAACTCATCTTCGAGTCGATCAGTAGCCCCAGGTACTTCACCGCTGGCTTCGATTCGACCTGTATATCTCCAATACTGATCATCCTTACTCTAGGGATTCTCTTTTTTGTCAAGATGACCACTTCGGTTTTCTCCAGTGCTTAACTGAGCCTGCGAGCAGTCATCCAGTCCCTCACTCGGCGCATTAGCATACCTAGCCTAAGTTGCGCTTGTTCAACGGTGCGTCCGGCGACCAGAGCCGCAACATCATCCGCATAGCCGACCAAGCGCGACATATCTGGCATCTCAAGTCTCAGTAGCCCGTCGTAAGACACGTTCCACAGGTACGGACCAAGGATAGATCCCTGGGCAACACCCGATGTAATTTCCATCCTTCGTTGGCCCTGTGTCGTGTCGTAGAGCAGGCTTCGGTCTTTTAGGTAGTTCCTCAAAATCCGCATTAGATATTCTGGAACTTGAAAAGAGTTTTACAGCGTGTCCAGAATATCCACCCATCTAGCGGAGTTGAAGGCATTCCTGACGTCGAGTGTCACCAACAGGACGATCCGTCGCTTGGTGCGACTACATGCCTCTGCCTTTTGGACCGCGTTCACCACCTCTGCAATCGCATCAATGGTAGAACGTCCTGCTCTAAAGCCGTACTGCCGAGGAGATAGGTCCCCAGCAGCACGAATCGCGTCAGTGAGTCTTCCCTTGATGAGTTTCTCTAGCACTTTCCCAGCCGTGTCTAGCATGCATAACGGGCGATATGCAGACGGCGATTCGGGATTTCCCTTCCCCTTGCTGATCAGCACGAGCCTCGCCACCTTCCATCGTACCGGGAAAATCCCGTCCCGTAGGCAAGCGTTGAATGTGCTGAGCAGCAAGTCAGGACAATGGTGGAAGACGAGCTGCAAAACATCAGCTGGAGCACCATCTGGACCTGGAGCCTTCCTCGCTTTCAGGAAGAGGACTGCCTCCTCCAGTTCCAGCTGTGTGAAGAGTGGGCACTCGACCGCTGTTTCACCACGGACAGCGTCAACACGGACGGGATGGGCGGGGAAGAGTCACCGCACTATCACGTCCATCTTTTCCGCGTCATGCATACAAGGCTTCCGTAGGGCACCAAGTTTCCCCATGACCAGCTTGTAGCCAAGGCCCCACGGATCCCTATTTACATCATCCACGAGGTCTTGCCAGCATCGGGCCTTGCTCTTGTTAATAAGCCTGCGAAGATATTTCCTGCCGGACCTGTATGCTGCTAGCCTAGTGTCTGCCTCCTCCCGTGTTCGCGCCCGCTGGGCCTCTCGCCGAAGTTTGTGACACTCGCTTCTTTGTTTGGCGATCTCGTTTGACCACCAGTATACTGGAGGCTTACCGTGTCGGGGTCTCCGACGGGGCATGGAAGACTCGCAAGCAGCTATGATGGTACTCATAGTTGAGTTCACCAAGTCCTTGGCTGTGGGCTCTCCACTCCCTGGCGGAGCTCCCAGCAACGGTGCGCCTGCCGTAAGCGCGTCAGCGAACCTCTCAACGTCCATCCTCCCAGTCCTCCATCCGAGGATTTGGGTCAGGTATATAGATGATGTTTTCGCTTACATCAAGAAAGGAGACCTGCAACAAATATTGATGGGACTGAACAATGCGCACAAAAATATCAATTTCACGGTAGAGGAAGAAAAGGATGGAAAATTGGCTTTCCTGGACAAATTGGTATCAAGAACGAGTGGTGACATCAGTTTCCAAATCTACAGGAAGGCAACACATACCAACGGACGATACCGAATACATCGAACCACACGCAACAAGTGAAAGTTTCACCTTATCTAGCCGTGATTCACAGGATGATGATCAACCACTCAATATGGCAGCCAGGGAAAAGGAAATGCAGTTTATTCTCGACACTGTGAAGTTCAATTGATTCAAGCCCTCAACGATCAAGAGAATTGCGGACAAAATCAGAAAAACTCGGCAAAAGAAAGAACGGTCAACGCTCCTCAACCCGGATTCTGAAATGGTGTACTAGAAGGCTGTTACCTACAGCGAAAGTGTCAAAAATTTATTAACGAGTTGGGTAGACAGACCTATGCTCATGTCAGAAGGGTTTTGTACTAAAATTAAAAAATGCAGTAACCAGCAACGAATAAAATTAAGAAACACGTCATGTTCGAGGATCATACTATTATTAACAAAGTTGAAAGAATTTCGACTTCTGAGGTCTTTGTTAAAGCTCAGACTTTTTTAGATCACGGGTGTCTATTCGCGAGGGAGGAAACACATTTTTCATGTATACCCCCCCCCCCCCCCTGTGCCCCCACTGAAGCAAAAACGGTCAGTTTAAGAACTATTTTGAAAAGCTCTCATAGAGAACTTTCATTTGATACTCATATCGGCTACCTTTCATGAAATTTTTTTCAGGGGTCACTCCTCTGTACTGTAAGCATCGATTCATGGCCTATTTTTTCGAATCCTAGAATGGCTACAAATCCCTTTTGCTAGGAGCTCTCTCCTGCCTCTTCGACTCGTTTCAATTCTATGTACTCATCCTCATGAAACCTATCATTCCTGAAACTTTCATGCAAATCCTAGCAAAGCTGTAGTGTCTAAGTCGGTAAAAAGCGCATATGGCTCCATAGCCATATGTTTCCATAGTAATACAGGAAAATTCAAATCGCGATAACTTCGTTAAATACTATTCGATCTTTATGAAACTTTCAGAAAAGATCAATCTTATAAATAGTTGAATTTAAGGGTACGATTTAGATTTTATTCAAGAAAACATAAAATCGATAAATCATACTATTACTAACAAAGGTGAGTGAATTTCGACTTCTCATGTATTTGTTGTTGTTGTTCTCATTAAGGCCTACCATTCATGATTTTTTTCAGATTTTTCGGATGGAAGGTGTCCAATCGCGAGGGGGGGGGGTACGCGAAAAGTTCATACATTTCCCCTTCCCCTGCCCCCCTCGGTACTCATAAGGCAATTTTAAGACCTGTTCTGAAAAGATCTCATTGAGACCTTTCCAATGACACCCTACTCGACTACCAATGGGGAAAATTTTTTTTTCAGGGGTCAACTTCCTATATGGGGAGGCCCCCCTCCAACGCCTTTGAAAAATTTTTTCACCCTTGAACTTTCAAGAAGTCACCACTTCTTACCTTTCCACAAAGTTTCATGGCTGTAGCCTCAATAGTTTCGAAGAAAAAGTGCTGTGACATACAGACGGACGGACGGACGGACGGACTGACGGACACAGGTCGTGATTGCAATAGGGTTTTGTATTTTAGTACAAAACCCTGAAAAGGAGGCTGAAAGTTTACATTGGACAAACAAGAAGATTAACCAACACCATTTTAGCGAAGCAAGTGCGGTGAGAAAACAAGTTGAGTAAGCAGGAGAGTGCTCCTACCAGAAGGTCTATGTAAACATCCTAGGGTTAGGAACAAGTTTTTTAATGGCGTGAATTGATAATTTGAATTATTCATCCAATACTTGGATATGAAATCGTTCAAATTTATGCAAAAGATGCACAGTTTCTTTCATAAGCACATTGCAGCCGCCATTTTGATCTAGCTTCAATGATCTTTCTGAATACCCGGTCGATTGAACATGTTCAAGTTAAACAGTATTCCTTAAATTTTCATGAAAATTGAAAGAAAGTAAAAGTGCCTAAGTCAATTTTAAATATATATAGGGTTTCCCAATAAGAGGTGTTATTTTGAATAGATCTTGTGATTTGACACCTTGCGACTTCTTCCTTTGAAGCCACGTGAAAAAGAAGGCCTACGCCAATAGCCCAGCGTCAATTCAAGACCTCAAAGATGAAATTCGTGAGGTTATCGAGGACATAGGACAGCCACTTTGCGATTTGGTTATGGAAAATTTCATGAAAAGGATATGGTCCTTGTCGTGGTAGTTATTTGCCTGATGTTATTTTTCGCATATCTTCTTCTTTATAATGAAATAAACATCCGGCCATTCATATCAAAAATTGCATTTATTTGAAAATATCAAAATGACACCTCCTATTGGAAAACCCTATATCAACCATAAACAAGTGTTATTGTTGTTGTAATTCCATTCAATTGAAATGGCTATAACTCACTTGATTATGATTCGATCTCAATTAAATTTTGTGAACATATATATTTAATATTAGTCTTTATAATTGCGAAATTTCAAGAAGTTTAAAGCTACTGTTTTGATTTTATGGGCAAAAATGTAAAATCTACAAATCATACTATTATTAATAAAGTTGAGCGAATTTCGATTTCTAAGGTAATTGTTGCCCTTTTACTCTTAAAGGTCCACGTTCGTGATAATTTTCAGATTTTTCGGCTCAAAGGTGTCGAATCGCGAGGGGGGGGGGGGACACAAATTTTTGGTACATTTTGCCTTCCCCTGGACCCCCTTATTCATAAAATGAGTTTTTCGTTTCGGATTCTAAAAGTTCTAATCAAGACCTTTCATTTGATACCACTCGACTACCTTTGATTAAAAAAAATTCGTTATTAGGGGGGACCCCCCTTAAAAAATTTTTAAGTTTTTGTTAAGACCTCAATTTTTAAGAGACCGCCACTTCTGACCTTTTCACAAAGTTTGAGCATTCTAGCTTCTATAGTTTCTGAGGAAATCAGCTGTGACGCACGGACAGACGGACGGACAGACAGGTCGCGGAACTAGTAGGTCTTTGTAAAAAAAATTTTTACAAGGACCTAGAAAGGAAAGAAGAATAACTTTAGATCAGCAGTAGCGGAGCTTATTATAACTCAAGGACACGAAATCACAGTGGATGACGCAACATCAATACGAGAAGCAAGAGATGTGAGAGAACTGGATGCAATGGAAAGTCTCGCCGTTTCAAGAGAAAAAGCCATGCTAATGAGGGCGACGCAGGTAATTGTAAATCCTGGCTCTTCAAGCTAATTAATTAAGTAATTTTCAAATGTAACAAAAGGAATTTGAACAAAGTAAATTTAAATGACCCTCTTTAGGTATCATCCCTCAATGTAATTAAGGACTTAGTATATAAATAGGGTTTTTAGGTTAAGTGAAACAATCTCTGAAGAAGATTAAACGATAACGGTCGGAAAACGATTCCGAAAATAAAATTAATCACGCAAAATTATGAGGAAGGTTTTATTCTTCTTTTTTTTATTTTTCAGAATTATTTTGCGAAAATAAAATCAATTACGAATACTCAACTTTGTTGATAATAGTGTATATCAATTTTACCTTTCCTTACATAAAATCAAAACGCTACCCGTAATGATCGTAAGATTTTACAGTTAAGCGGATTATTATAAGATCCTTATGGTTACAATTTTATGGAAATCAGATCAGAATGAGTTATAGCCATTTCAATTGTATGGAATTACAACAACAATACACGTATTGATGGTTGATACATATTTCAAATTAATATACGTACTCCTTTTTACTTCGGGTTTTCATGAAAATAGAAGTAATAGTGTTTAATTTGAACATGTTCAATTGTCTAGGCATCAAGAAAAATTATTTATGGTGGAATAAAATGGCACCAGTTATGCACTTACGAAAGAAAGTCTGCAATTTTTAAATAAATTTGAATGATTTCTTCTGCTAGCATTGGATGAATAATTCAGTTCATCGATTGCGGACATTTCCCCTTCCTCAGCTCCCCTCGGTATGGATAGTGGAATATTAAGACTTGTTTTGAACTAATCTCACTTAGAACAACGACGCCATACCCAACTACCAACGGTGAAAAAAACTTTTTGAAGGGTTACCTCCTCATATGAGGAGACCGCACTCCCACCCCCCCTAAAAACTCGATGAAAAATCTTGAAACCCCAAAACATTCAAGAAGTCACCACTTTTGACCTTCCAACAAAGTTTCATGACTGTAGCTTCTATAGTTCCGGAGAAAAACTGCTGTGACATAGAGACGGATGGACAGACAAACACAGGTGGTGATTGCTATAGAGCTTTTAGTACAAAACCCTTAAAAAAGAACAACTTTAAGGGTGACCTCCATGCATGGAATAATATTTAAAAACATTTTCAAAACGTTCAAAATATTATTTCTGACAAATAGTTCCGGAAAAAAGCAGTTGTGTAATAAAACAGGAAAACAAATGAGCAAAAAGAAAGAATCTGTAATTCAATACAAAATTTTTAAAAAGTTTTAATTCGCCTCGATCCCTAAACGCTAAAGTATTACCTGCATGCTAGTATAGAGTTTATCAAGAATACGCTAGCTAAACTCTATTTGCATTTTATTAACAAGAAGGTATAACATTTAATTTCAAATTTATAAAACAATTGGGATGAATGCCTGTACGCGTGATGCTGAGCAACGAGAGAGAGAGAGAGCTAAATGCGCACAGAAACTGATGATAAGTAAAAGTGATTTTTATTTCTCCATGCTGATGTCAGTGCCATCTATGAGTCGAGTCATGTCTGATTATATTTGAACTTGTCTTGAACTAACCGCTATACTTGGTAGTGTAATATATTTAACCCTAACACTAGTATAAATGTGCACCTACTGTTGATAAAAAATTCTGTTTGGTTGTCTTTCTCTGAAAATCATTACGCTAGTCACTCTTCATTTAACAACCACATATAATTTAAGAATTGTCTTTTATTCGCTGTTATAATTTTCTTGTATGAACTTTTTAACCGTGCATTGTATAAAACTAGAAAATCTTCAAAGCAAATAAATTTTTTAGCTCTCAAGGCAAAGGTACACTCATAGAAATCAATGGGATTTTGATTAAAGGCAATGGTACACTAACATTGGAATTAAAAGGAAGCTATAAATTTAATAACATTTTTTGGTTGTTTGTTGCCGATGCCAATGGTTTTATGCTTGGCAAACGTAAGTGTATTGCGTTTAAAAATTTCAATAATTTATTTGATTCACTTTTCAGCTCTTCCATCAAAAGTAGTTAGGACAGTACTTGGTTGAACCACTACAATATAATAGTAGCTATATGTTTTTACTTTATAGCAGATATTACAATATGTGAGAACAGTCCTTTTGGTACTCGAACTTAAAAACTTATTTGTTCGTGTTTGTTGGTTTAGTTATTGAAAAATAAATAAATACATGCATTTTTAAACGATTTTTTGAATTTTCCCCATAATTTTATGGTTTGCAATAATGAATTAAATATAAGATGTTTTTTTATAGCTATAGAAATTTAAAATGAAATAAAATATGGATAAATTATTTTGATAGCCATTAAATTGGTTTAATTGGTAAGGTTATTCTCTGACATTTTTATTTAAATCTAATTTAGAGTATTCAAGCGCTTTGACTAGCGCGGAGAAAGTTCAAACGAGAGGCCCAATTTTCGACAACTCTGATTAATAAGTGGGGCAGCATTTTGCCAATAATGCATTAGCTACTTCTATTTGTATCCCCCTTTCCTTTCTCTTCAATTCTAGCTTTCTTTCAGACTCTTTTTGTTCATGTTGGAAAAGATCCTATGTTACTCCTATTATGTTACCCTGTTTTTCCAAACTATTGGAGAAAATCGTGTACTTGCATCTTTCTTCAGTTACTCATGATTCGTTCGTTCCTGAACAACATGATTTTATCAAAGGGCGATCGACCTTAACAAATTTGTTAGAATACATGACCGTTACTTCAAAAGCCATGGAGGGCCGTTTACAAGTCGAAACCTTGTATTTGGATTTCTCTAAAGCCTTAGACTCAATAAATCACAATATTTTGTTTAGCAAACTTAAATTTTTCAACGTTCTTGATTATTTGCTCCACTGGTTATCCTCCTACTTATCCAATCGTGTCAGTCAGGTATCTTTTCAAGGCTATCTTTTTACTTCCTTCCATCCGTCTACTGCAGTTCCTCAAGGATCCATTCTGGGCCCACTATTGTTCACTCTGTTTATACAGGGTTATCCATTTTACGCTTGGGACAGTAAAGCTAAAAAAACACATAAAATATTCAGACAGAAACAAAATTTTTTGTTTAATATTAAGATTGAACTTTGCCATTATACGTAAAATACAACATAATTCAAATGTTTTCCGTGGGAACTCTTACCGACCTCAATCCTTTTGAGGTAATTTTCAATTACTTTTCGGCACATTTCCGGCAATATCTCGGCCTTAACTTCACGAGTATTGGTTTTTGATTGCTCAAGATTTTGAGGATTGTTCACGTAAACACGATCTTTCGCATAGCCCCATAAAAAGAAATCGAAAGGTGTTAGGTCGCAGGAGCTTGCGGGCCAATTGACATCACTCAATCTCGAAATTACGTGTCCTGAAAATTTTTCTTGCAAAAGTGCTCGATTAGCCTGTGTTATGTGGCTTGTGGCTCCATCCTGTTGGAACCACATGTTCTCCAGATCAGAATCTTCAATTTCTCTCCAAAAATAATCGGTTAACATCCGTCCATAGCGGTCAGAATTGACTGTAATGGCTCTTCCTTGATCGTTTTCGAAAAAATTCGGGCCAATAACATCACCAGACCACAATGCACACGAAGCGGTCACTTTTTTCAGATGCAAAGGCCTTTCTGCGATCACCTGAGGATTTTGAGAGCCCCATATGCGGCAATTCTGTTTATTTACGTAACCACTGAGCGAAAAATGAGCCTCATCACTAAAGAAAATTTTGTTCGAAAAATCTTCGGCTTAACTTCTTGAGCGAGTTGGATTTTGTACGGATGGAGATGCTAATCCAAATGCAAAATCCACCACAATGAGCCATAAGACAAGCCCAAATGTTGAGCACGTCGAGGAATCGACGAATTCGGGTCTTCCTTCACACTTTGAGCAACGACAGCGTCTCTTCAAATTTTCTCAGTGTTTTCGAAATTGTTTGCTGTGTAGGTCGATTATGTCGACCGTAAACGGCTCGTAAAGCCCTAAATGTTGATACAGCAGAATCACCATTTTTATAATAAAATTTAATAATTTTAACGCGTTTTTTGACTGTTAAACGATCCATATTTCTAAATGGCAAACCTTCAACTAAAAAAAAACATGCTTTGGATGACATTTAATTTCGACAGATGTCAAATGGCAGGGTTGTACTATAAATGACTTACCATCCGTTGTCATCAACTCCTCTTGCCTTCTTTATGCAGATGACGTCAAGGTTTTCAAAGTAGTGTCGTCAATCGGCGACTGTGCTTTGCTTCAAGATGATTTGAGTGCCATTTTATGTTAGAGTTCTTATAATCAACTCACGCTAAATGTTTCTAAGTGCATCCATCTTTCATTTTCTAATAACTCTTGCCCTATTAGCTTTCAATTTAAAAGGTGATTCATAACAAGTGTACACATTTTTGTCGAAAAAAAAACATAGTTTTTGTAAAGGTTGAGCTGTAATGTTTATTTACTATGAAAATTTGGTCCTTTACAATTAATTATGAAACATTACTTCGGGAATATGTGCACCTCGCGCTGCTTTACAGACTATCAAACGATGATTGTAATTTCGGATGACATTTTCGCACATTTCCGGCGTTATTAGGCGTATGTTGGCTCGAATATTTTTTTAATGCTTCAGTTGTCTGGGGAGCATTAGCGTAAACACGATCCTTCAGAAATTCCCAAAGGAAGAAGTCACAAGGAGACAAATCACACGATCTCGCCAATTTATGGGTCCATTTCGTGAAATTATTCGATTTCACGTAGACCGCGAAATGTTTGCACTGGCGATTCATTATTTTACAAAAAGTTTTAACGATAATAAAACGTTTGGCTGATGTGTATGACGGCATGGTTAGAATTGTAAAAGACCAATCTGTCATAATCTGTCAATATATGGACCTGAAATTGGTGATAAATAAGAGTTAAGGCCCATTCACATGTGTACACTTGTTATGAATCACCCTTTACATTAAATAATTCGTACCTATGTACGGCAACACACTTCAGGGAGTTGGGTGTCACTTTTGACTCTAAATTAAAGTTCGATGTTCATATTTCTGTAATTACTTCTAAAACCTCCCGCATTTCTGGCTTGATCTTAAGAAATTCCTATATTTTTTCCGATCCTTTTTCGTGTGTTGAATTATTTTCTAGTTTAGTTCGTCCAATCCTTGAGTACTGTTCGCCAGTTTGGTCGCCTTATTTGAAGTGTTTGTAGTTCACGCTAGAAGCTGTACAAAAAAGATTTACCAGGATCGTCTTCTTGAAATTTCAGATTCCCTACATTTTTTATGAATCACGCTTAGCTATCCTCAATATTCCTTCGCTGGAAATGCGTCGACTCTACCTTGATGAATGTTTCCTTTACAGGCTTTGCCGTGGTTTGCTCGATACTTACCTTGTCAACCAGGTTCCTGTGAGGCGCGTTATGCTTTCTACAAGATCGTCAAATATCTTTAATGTTCCTTATGCACGTAGTTTGGTATATTTTCACTCACCTATGCTCAGATTGCCTCGTAACCACGATTACCTTCAGCTTGGGCCCTTCCCCCTTTTGTATTTAGTTTATAAAAGATTTGTCAACTGTCTTCTTCTCAGCTCTCAGTAATTTTTCTTATTTATTTTCTCCTTGTTTATTACTTTTATCTTGCTTTTTGCATGCTGTGCTTTTATTTAATTCATTTTGCTGTACTATTATTTTATCTATTTTTTATTGGAGTTTTTTTTTCTATTAAATGGAAATAAATAAATAAATAAACGTGGCAAATGTTCTGTTCTATTCCATCCTATGCATGATAAAATGGAAAATCAAACTAACCATAAAATGCATGAGACCAACCATAAAACGCATACGTAGCATTA
Source organism: Odontomyia ornata (assembly GCA_963969285.1). Taxonomy (NCBI): domain Eukaryota; kingdom Metazoa; phylum Arthropoda; class Insecta; order Diptera; family Stratiomyidae; genus Odontomyia; species Odontomyia ornata. The sequence goes on from OZ017740.1 coordinate 272,474,216, forward strand.
AAAAGTGTTGCCGAATTAAAATTCTATGCCTCTAGAAAAAACACCCTTTACAATAGAAAAGTTCTTCTTAAGATTAATTCATCAGTTAAGTATCTTCCATTATCCACTGTCTTTGAGATCAGATGCAAGTAACAACCATGCATCGATTTTTGAGCCGTGAAGTCAATTTTAAGTCATAGGTTGTGAATTTCATATTTAAAGAACTGAAAATGATGGTCCTTTCTTACAACTATTGCTTCAAATTCACTTTACATGTATTGTAACAAATCAAGTGATTATAATGGCTTTTATGCCAGTAAAGCATTATTCTTCTACCAGTGATAGGAAACGAGATAGAGAGTTTTCACTGGCATTTCAAAATGGCGAAAAACTCTACTACCATAGCAACTACAGCCTCGAATGGATTCTCAATCCTGGCTGACCTCAAAGACAGCGATGGACACAATATTGTATCTGCTGTGAACAAATGCGAAGCGAAAAGTGAAAGTACCACAAACAACATTTATCGAATTGTCTCGTGAAAAGGTAGATGTTATTATTAAAGAGCTAAAAATTAATTCATACTCAATTGATGTCTTTTAGCAGATAACTAGCCCTCACCCATACACAAGAATAAGAAAGTACCGAAAAATATTTAAAATTCAAAAAAACGTAATGCTCTTATAAGTCAACGACTAGATATGAATCCATTGAAAGTAGGTTTATCAATCCATACCCCTGGAAGAATTACGTAAAGCGTTAGCAACAGAGTATAACGTAATCACGATTGACATCAAAAGGTTCATTTAAAAAGCAGATCATGGTACTGTTTACCGTCTCTTATATAGGGTTGTCCATTTTACGCTTGGGAAAGTAAAGCTACAGAACACACATAAAACATTCAGATGAAAACAAAATTTTTTAACTTAATTTAAAGATTGAACTTTGCCATAATACGTGAAACACAACATCATTCAAATGTCCTCAACGGGACCGTTTACAGGCCTCAATTCTTTTGAGGTCATTTTCAATTACTTTTCGTCAGATTTCCGGCAATATCTCGGCCATTATTTCACGAATATTGGTTTCCAATTGCTCAAGATTCTGAGGATTGTTCACGTAAACACGATCTTTTGCATAGCCCCACAAAAAGAAACCCAAAAGTGTTAAGTCGCAGGATCTTGTGGGCCAATTGACATCACTAAATCTCGAAATTGCGCGTCCTGGAAATTTCTCTTGCAAAAGTGCTCGATTACCCTGTGTTGTGTGGCTCCGTCGTCTTAGAACCACATGGTCTCCAGATCAGAATCTTCAATTTCTCTCCAAAAATAATTGATTAACATCCATCCATAGCGGTCAGAATTGACTGTAATGGCTCTTCCTTGATCGTTTTCAAAAAAAATACGGGCCAATAACACCACCAGACCATAATGCACACCAAACGGTCACTTTTTACGGATGCAAAGGCCTTTCTGCGATCACCTGAGGATTTTGAGAACCCCATATGCGGCAATTCTGTTTATTTACGTAACCACTGAGCGAAAAACGAGCCTCATCACTGAAGAAAATTTTGTTCGAAAAATCGTTATCAATGGCTTGTTGTTCAAGCACCCAATTCGCATACATTCTGCGTCGTGTATGGTCTTGTGGCCTAAGCTCTTGAATGAGTTGGATTTTGTATGGATGGAAATGCAAATCCAAATGCAAAATCCACCACAATGAGCCATAAGACAAGCTCAAATGTTAAGCACTTCGAGGAATCGACAAATTTGGGTCTTCCTCCACACTTTCAGCAACAACAGCGATATTTTCAGCAGAATGAATTTTGCAATGATGCACAGGCCTTGCAATATCAATAACCGATCCAATCTCTTCAAATTTTCTCACTGTGTTCGAAACCGTTTGCTGCGTTGGTCGATTATGTCGACCGTAAACGGCTCGTAAAGCCCTAAATGTTGATACAGCCGAATCACCATTTTTATAATAAAATTTAATAATTTTAACACATTCTTCGACTGTTAAACGACCCATATTTCTAAATGGCAAACCTTCAACCAAAAAAGACACGCTTTGAATGACATTTAATTCTGACAGATGCCAAATGGCAGGGTTATACTTTCCCAGCCCCGAAATGGATAACCCTGTATATACAATGAGGAACCAGACTCAATGATCTCCGCAAAATAAAAACAATTTTTGACAAAATGGTGAATTAGAACTACTTCAGCAAAAAAATAATGACCCGAAACAATATGCTAACTGTCAAAGATTTGGGAACGAAAGTAATCATTGTCATCTACCAACTGTGTGCTTTATAAACAGTGATGATCACTAATACTTTGACCGCCTCATTCGGACAAAGAGCCTGATAAAATCAAATGCAGCAACTGTGATGGCTCCTGGTGCTACTAATCAAATAATTAAAGTTGCGGCGGCGACAATGACATAGACATAGAGGGAGAGTGAATTAGGATAGATAATTGTGTTTTTACCCCTTACATTAAAAAGTGTGTGAAGTTAGAAAGTGGATGCCGTGCATCAGTGCGGAAATAAAAAACCCTAAAAATGAAAATAAATGTGAATGCAGAACGGGAAAACTGCATTGTTGAAGCCATCGAAACCATGAGAAGCAAGAAGAGTGGATATTCGAAGAAGACAAGTGAATATTTTGAGAACCGAGAAGAACGGATGCATTCCAACCATATATTTCTGGGTGAGTGTTTTTCTGCTCAAGTGGCATATTTTAATTTCAAGACAGTACAACTGGTGACGAACGACATTGACTTATTATAACTTATGAATCCAATATTTGTTACTTCCCATATCATATCTATATTTTCGTCACCTTGGCACCCAACTTTTAGTATTTCCACTTAGGATAAAAAGGATCAGCAGATTGCACTCCTGGTTGAGAAAGTCAATCAGTCAAATGCAATTTAAAAGCAATGAGAAGAAGTCCTCACTGAGCTGAGACAAACACACCAACTCAGAGAGACTCAAAATGAGTTGAAGAAGCAACATCAAAAGAATGACGAACTTATGGCTAAGCTCTGGGTTCATAGTTCAGATCCACCAAGATCAAAATCCTCCAGAAAGAGGAAAGCTATAAGGTCATAATCCCTCATAACTGAATCATAAGAAACTACAGAGTCTGATCAGGATATGGTTGAATCAAAAGGAGATTTTCTGACTCTGCCTCCTCCAAAACCGACGGTTTACTTTCCAGAAACGGCAAACCCTCACAAATTTTCCTCCCCAAAGCATCGACATCGGTTTCAACTCCCAAACAGAGTTAATCACAAAAACCCGCGGATGTTTTCGATGAGATACGCCCTAGAGCTGTCCCCATTATCCTGCGCGAACCGGAGGAATGGACAGAGCTGGCTGCGCTTATGGAACAGTCAAATATCAAGTACTACTCTTTCAAACGAGTATATCTGGGCATCCAGATTATACCTCGATTCTCTATGGATCACAGGAAAATAACTAAGCTATTAACTAAGTAAAAATCGAAGTTTCACACGTACTTACTCCCTGAGGTTAAAAAAATAAACGTGATAATTCCTGGTTTGCACGGACTATCGATGGAAGAAAATGAAGAAGGGCTTCAGCAGCAAGACTTCCACCCTATTAAAGTTTTCATCGAGCAAATGCCAAGCTCAAGCTCGCTGTGTAAAGTGCAATGGCCTTCATTACTTTACACACTGCAAAAACAAATTACCGAAAAGCCTAAATGCATCAGTTGTGAAGGATAATACCCTGCCAAAACTACGGAGGACACCCCGAAAACCCAAAAAATGTAAGGAAATCTTTTGCGCAAATTACCGCCTAAAACAAGCAACAACCCAGTGCAAACTCTCCAAAACCAAATACGAATAGGACCTCTACAACTCCTTTCAGCCACAAACGACATTCAATCCACCAAATATGGAGCAATTTTTCATCAAAATGCAGTCACAGATGCAACTGATGATGCAAAAAATGAAAGCCGCTATAGTGCAGGGTTTCTTTACGCCACAAAACCTAACTCAAAATACCCAATGACTTCCCCTATGAATCACATTTTCATACTCACGTGGAATGTAAACCCCCTGGAACAAAGGACTGGTGAGCTTAGGCAGTTTATAGTAGGCCATAAATTTGATATTATTCTGATCCAGGTAATCCGGCTGTAAACCAGTCCCCACTTCCCTAACTGTTATCCATACAGAAATCATAGACTGACAGGAAGGGGAGGTAAAACGGCCATTCTTGTGGGAAGAAATGCAAATCACTACCTGATTCAAACCCCACAAATAAAACAATTAGAGGCGACAGTAATCAAAATAAAATGAACTCGTTTAAACTCGTAGTCATGTCACTGTAAACACCCCTCAAAGAGAAACTTTCTATCAAGATCTAAGCTCCCATTTTGAGTTGGAAGGCTCACTCCTGGTGAAGTGATTTTAACGCCCATCATAATTCCTGGGGTCCTGTGAGAAGCAATTGAGCTGGGGCTTAGCTCAACAGATTCATCACAGCCAAAGACAGAAGACTACATGTACCAAGTGAACCAACACACTATGGTCGAACTTCTGGTAACATCCTAGACTTTGGAATCTCACGAGATTTTCACTACAATATCTGTACGATGGGACTCGATGATCTCTCTTCTGACCACATACCGGTGCACTTTTAAACTGAGGAAATATTCATAGATAAACCTCTAAAAGTAAAGAATATTATGAATTGGCAAGCTTTTATGGATATGCTGGTCCCAAAAAGCCTTACCCAGCTGTTAAATTCAGCCAGTGACGTCGATGAAAGTATAATACAACTTACCAACAAAATCCTACTTACCAAGGAAAATAATGCAGCCCGAACTCTGGTAAGGGAACAAAACCCCTATGAGCTTACTCAAAATATAAGGCTCCTGATATGGAGTAGGAATCAACTACGGAGACGAGCTAGAAATACGGGTGATCCTAGGTTAAAAACCAAAGCCAACCATTAAACTAACAAAATACGTAATCAGATTGACGTATTTTGCAGCACCATTTGGGAAGGATTTTTGTGAATAACTTTTGGTGCCTCTACAAATATAGTAAAGGCCAAAAAAAACTAAATACTCCCCCCATTCATGGACCAAATGGCCTTAAATACAATAACACAGGAAAAACGAGGCCCTGACAGCAATTATAATCGTCATCTCAAAACCAGATAAGAATCTAACTTTCCCACGAAATTGGCGGCCAATAAGTCTACTGTATTCTCTCTCCGAACTCACAAAATGGCAATTTTAACTCGGTTGTCCGAATATGTTCAGAACAATGAAATTATACGAGATGAACAATATGGCAATCAAGTTAGACACTCCACTGAACTCTAGCTAATAAGGGTGGGCTAACATATCTAAAGTGGGTTGAATCGCAGAAAGTCGACAGATTTAGTTATGTTCGACATAGCAAAAGCCTTTGACTACTACCTACTACTACCTTTGATAAAAAAATTTTTCTGTAGGGCACATCTTTTGCGTTAAAACTAATAACATAATATCCAACATGCGACCGATTCAAACTGCAGTTCCACAAGGATCACCACTCTGCCCATTACTGTAAACCCTATGTACTGTGGACCTTCCACGTCGGCCCAACAGCGTTCAAATTTCCCTATATGCAAAAGACACTTGAATACGAGGTGTGTTCAAAAAGTAAGGTGACTTTTCAAGTTTCATCAGCAACTTATATGCGATTATCGAATTTTGTATTTTTTTTATGTTGGTACACTCGTCACAAACATATATTTATAGTTTCAGGTGTATAACATGTTTAGTTTATTTGGGAGAGGCACAACGATTAGAAGTTTTTTGCGTGCTCGGCAATTTCTTGCTTTCGAAAAAATTGGATCAAAGATCAAGAATTTTTGGCCAAAAACAACACCTCAATCATGCCAAGCTTAATGCTCTGGAGGGCGCTGTCTCGAACGCAGAGAGCAACATCCGCGTTGGGGGCGACTTCAGCGCTAAAGCAATCGAATGGAGCATGCCTCAGATGGATCCGTGGGGAAAACGAATCCTGGAAATGGTGGCCAGGACGGCCCTCGTCGTACTAAACTCCGGAAATATGCCGACTTTCCGCCGTATTGGCTGTGAGGAAACCATACCGGACGTGACATTCACCTCGGAGTCCTTAGTATGGAGGACACATAACTGGAAAGTATTAGAGGACTACTCAGCTAGTGATCATCAGTGCATTCTGCTCGAGATCAGTGATGCTGCCTCCCAACGTCCATGCTCTCGGTCTTCTACAACTGAATGGAACATCGGAAGGATGAACGTCGAGAGGTTCGTCAAGGTTCTCACAGCAGGTGAGCCGCTGCAGGGAGCTTCGGAGGGGACGGAAGAACTGGCAGCTCAAGACGTGGTGAACTTTACTATGAGCATCATGACGACTGCTTGCTGCGCTTCTGTGCCCCGTCGAAAACCCCGGCACAGCAAGCCCCCAGTGAACTGGTGGTAAACTGAAATCGCTGAAAAGCGAAGGGAGTGTCACAAGCTTCGATGTGAGGCTCAACGGGCGCTGAACGGTGACGAGGTATGCAACTGTGTAGCAGCATATAAGTCGGCCAGGAAATGCCTTCGAAAACTGATCAACAGTAGCAAGGCTCGCTGCTGGCAGGACCTAGTGGACAATGTGAACAAGGATCCGTGGGGCCTTGGCTACAAGCTGGTCATGCGGAAGCTTGGTGCCCTACGGAAGCCTTGTATACATGACGCGGAAAAGGTGGATAAAGTAGGTGGACTCTTCCCTGCCCATCTTGTCCGTGTTGACGCAGTCCATGGTGAAAATGCAGTCGAGTGACCACTCTTCACACAGCCGGATTGAAAGCGAGGAAGGCTCCAGGTCCAGATGATGTTCTGGCTTTTCCCGGTACGATGGATGGTGCGAGGCTCGTGCTGATCAGCAAGGTGAAAGTCAGTATTTAGACGAAAAGAGATACAGCAGGCAAAGCAACAGTACTCATTACCGCTGTAAGCTCATTCGACTTTATCGTAGGCTGGTTTTTTTTCGTGTAATGTTTTATCCTGGACACGTCCTTTGAGTGAAAATCTTCAGAAAATAGAATTACTTTGCAAAAAATAGAATTACTACTTGCAGTGTTGACAAGTAAAAGGCTGAACGCAGAGGGAAAATTCGACCAAATATATAGAGACGCAACGAATTTAGCGGACGAGTTAAACATAGAAATCAAGAAACTTAGAACTTGTAGGCAAACACGACGAAAAAATCACAATACATCTGACTATAAAGAATATTTCAGAGTCTCAATGTACATTCCTTTATTAGGTAACATTATGGAAGATATGAAGATTCGTTTCTCTCAGGATGTTTTGGATGGCTTTCAGTTGAGCTTATTACTTCCTAAAAACGCGATAGACATGCCACCGAACGACGTAACCGAACTCATTGACAGTCTTGAAGGACGCTAAAAAAAACCAATATTTGAGAATCAAGGGAGAAATGAATCACTGGCAGCAGCATTGGAAACTCAAAACAACCCAGGCCTCTCAAAGAAACCCTGCGCCACGAAACAGTGCATTAGAAACTCTGGAAAGTTGTGACAAAGATGTGTATCCAATGATTCACGCTCTACTCTAAATTTTTTGTACCATGTGTGGTGCCAACGCAGGTGCCGAACGATTATTCTCAACTCTACGCCGTATAAAAACTTGGCTCAGAACAAAGATGCTCCAGAAAAGGTTAGTCGGTCTGGCACTACTCAATGTACATGATGATATTGAAGTGACGCCGGAAGAAATCGTTGAACGATTCGTGAACTTGGGAGTACTGTATTGTGAACTTTGTGTCGCTGTAAGACTTAAAAATCTTTTTTTTAAACGTTTTATCATAAAAGAGTGCGATTTTGTCATTTATGTAATAAAAATTACAAAAAAAAGTTACAAAAATTGCTAAACACATAGGCATACAAAAGTAAAAGTCTAATGGCTAAAATATGATGGACGCATACATAAAGTTGAATGATGTTTCTATCAGAAATTATATTTGAACGATAAAATAAAATTTTTGTTCTACTTCGATACTGAATATTTTATTCACCATATTTCAAATCCCACGTGCATTGCTATCTTAATTGAATTTTCCTTTCAAATATCTCCATTAATGATGGCTCTAGTTTTTAAATGTATGCTGAAAAAATTTAAAAACCGATGTCATTCGCCACTGATTCGATACCGTCGGAATGATGGTTGACGATACAACGTCTTAACGTTGGGTAGCTTTATGCACCCCCGAATTGTTTTGTGGGAGGTTGCGCTTCCCTAGCTCCAAATTTCCCTGTCAATCCTCATCGTTGGAGTGGAATTAAAATTCGGTGGCGAAGAATAGCTGCTTCCTTTTTACTTAATCCCTAACCTTAACGCTAATAATTATATATTCTATACTAACATTACCTCTACTTGATCAATTAATCCTCCCTACCAGTCTTTCAGTGCGTGGAGTGGTTCCTTGACAATATTTCGATTAAAATGTTGGAGTGCAAGGAATCTTTCCCTACCAGGAGTGGCTCCGGGGTTATTTTTTTTTTTTTTGTTTGATTTTATAATTCTTAACAAGCTATTTTATGCAGTGAAGTTCAATTGCATAGAATAGCTTGTTACGTTACCATTCACCTATTTGAAAATCATATAATTCAATTTTACTTCTAAGCAAGTAGCAAGATAAAGTCACTTTATTCAGCTGCAACACCAACGATATTGGCTCTTCCTCTTCTTCGTAGCACAACAACCCCTCTCGAGCCTTCTCTTTTTGCAAAAAGTGTCTATTACTGTCTCGACTGCAACCTCTAATTTTGAAATCTGAGCAACGATGAACTATCTTAGTCCACCAAATCATACTAGCGTTTCCACGGTTTTCCCACTGGTTTCCGCCTAATTGTTTTCCAAACGACTACCTTTTTGGGTATCCGTTGTGTGTCAATACGATTCACGTGGCTAGCTTATTGCAGCTTCCGCAGTCTTATATTCGTTCAGATCTCCGGCTCGTCAAAAATTTCATGCAGCTTGTGACAATCGAGCAGTGGCGACATGGTAACCGACTTTCCAAGATTGCACTTTCGCAATACCATGGAAAGTGGATTGGAGGCTCGTCAATTGGTTTTTGGGCGGTTCCGTAAGGCAACGACGAACAACAAACGAGGAGTCGAAATTGAACAAGCAAGCGAGGCGGTCAGGCTGATCGCTGCGGGTTTTTCCTTAACTAAGTGGAGTGACGGTCTCTCTCACCTAAATGTTAAAAAATCCAACCAGCATTCGGTTTGAATGTTACGTATGGAGATTATGCAAAATTGTTTTCGTTATTTCGTTGGGTAAACAATTGAATTCTATTCTAACCCCACAAGCGGAAACAGAAAATTCTCCCAAACATATTCGCAGCTGCACCTAGCCGAGAGTTCATTCCGCTTCCGTAAAACGTAACGTTTGTCCGACACCCAACCCTTGTGCTCCAGAGACTTTGCCCAGTACGTAGAGGGGCCTGATAGTGAAGCCCATTGCGAAGTGCAAGATCTAAAACCCCGGTTTTGTCTTGTTCGATATATCGTCTCCAACCCAACGAAAATCGTCTCAGCTCGACACCGGATCGCCCGTTTGCATTTTCTTTGCTAGGAAAACGTGAAAAGCTAGCGCAGGGCATCCCACGATTGTGTTGTCTACGATTGAGTTGATATCATCGTTCAACACGCAAACCTGCGACTACCTACCCTGCAGCCCGTGTAAAGTGATCCGATCAAAAAATCGACGTAGGATCAAGGAGTGAGGAGTCGCGCAAGACTCCGTGATTGCCCTAAAACCCAACCAACTCGAGTCGTTGCAAATCGCTATCGGGGCCCAGAAGTCAAGAAAAGATTCAGTTCCAAGAGTCGTCCACCTCCCAATCATGAGAGCGTGATTCAGTTGTGATGGTCGTTCTCAGTTTTTAGTAGCGAATGGGCATATTCGTCGTGTTTTGGTTGTTTGGAAGTATTTGTGTTCTCGAAATTGTCCAGTGTGAAAATAGGTCTATCGTTGAACTGAAGCGTGAAAGAGAACCTTGAATCGCCCCACCAAACAACTTAATGCTGTCGGCATTTGGCCTACAATAAATGATTGCATTAGACGTCTCATCCCGGCGCACACAAGCTTATGCATGGATGGTTTTCAACCGAGAGCTCAGAGTGAGCTTGAACAGTATTGCACATGGTTGAATTCTGGTACGATGGAAATGAAACAGGCATCTCAGTTATTGGTGAATTTCAGCAAACGCTCGTATCTAGCTCACGTTCACTGATTGGGCTTTTTCAGACGCAGCGTTAAAAGTGAGCGTTTAACAGGTTATATGGGCAAGAAGAGTGAGAGGCATTGAGGGGACCTGATAGTAAAAACAAGCCAACATTTTGTACGGCGCACGAGCGTTACGCACATACACAAACGCATTTTGTTGATCATTTGGTGGGGGAAATTTTATACAAACGCCGGTATTCATTCCGAATTGAACATTCGGTGAAGAAGGTAGTCGTCATGAAACGATTGCCTTTCTTTAATTTGCGTGCAAAAATGGATGCGTGGACGCGAGAAGCTACGCATTATTTAATAAATTTATATTGCCTATTGTAAATCTATGGAAAATTATCAGTAGGCATAATCTTCATAGAATTACATTACAATGAGCAAATTTACAACACATCAAGAAAAATATGCGACTAAAAAAGATATACAAATTTGGAATAAATATTTCAGAAAGCGGAAAAACACGGAGGATTCAAATAAATCCAATAGAAGTTTGAATCGACAAACTTTAACAATCTAAATACATTTTTCATTTCAGTTTTTATTACCTCGTGCACAATTCAAGGCTAAAACATAAATTCTCAATCGCTTATCTCTCCGTCTTCGCTTTCATGTTGTCCGCACGACGTTTAACGATCAAATGATCCTTTTGACACATACACTCGCAAGACGTGTATCGTATACAAAAATAGGTTGGCTGAACTATGCAACGTGTAAACATAAGGGCGTAAGCGCGAAACCTGTTTGGATATGGGTTTTTACCATTCCCGTGTGAAAGAGCCCATTGACTTCTCCCTAAATCTATTTGCATTTGAAGCAAAATTTCCAGTATGAGTAATGCTTTACGAGTCAAACAGCGATTTCCTAAAGGTTAAAAAGAAACACGTTTGAAGCTTTGTGCTGGCGTACCTGTGCTTAGACTCTCAGTAGCGAATTTGAGAAGGAGGGGAATCATTAGGTTCCAACCGGTGTTTTGATTCCGCGTATTATGTATGATCTAACATTCGAATACAAGATAGTGCTCTGAACGTAAAGATTTTGTCTGTGAGAATAATGGAAGCATGACGAGTACGTCGATCGTGGTTTTTGGTGACAGATTTTATTTGAGCGAAGCGTATTATCTTTTGTATGTGCGGTGTTTCCTTAAAAATTCAATTACAAGTGATCACGATAATTTTTGGCGCGAATCCGAATTTGCAAGTCGGCTGAGCGCACAGTGATATCGACACAAGACAAGCCATTCCTTTGCTACATATTGTTCAATTGCAAATTCTGTTTGTTTCGGATTTCTTCCGTCAAGATCTCAATCCAGGTATGGACAGAATTAATATCTCATGAAATAGTGGACTTATCAAAGCGTGGATTTCTTTATGCTCGTATTTACTATAATCAAAATAAATCCAGGCATTTATCGTAGTTGTTTTGGGGCATTCGTAAATATGGAATGAAAATTTAAAGTAAGTCATAAAAATCTTATTTCTATGTTGTATATATTGCAATAACAGTTCACCATTAATAAAGATTTATGTTACGAGTATTAATAGCTCATAAGTTATTTTAAAGTTATATTTTATCGCACAAAATTTATACAATGAGAATTTTATATATTTTCAAATTTACAAAATGAGCAATAATGGGAAATAGTTGTTAACGCTTGCAAATTATATGAAGAAACGAAAAACGGTAAATCGCTCCCAATATTTATTTGCTGCTAGATGAATCATCTGACATATGGTTCTACTGCAAATTGCCTTAACAGGGAGATAACGTCTTTTGGTAAAGCCTTGTTTGACCCCGTTCTCGGCATTTTTCTCAGGTTTGTGTCATATGGATCAGAAGATAAAATATATATGAATAAATCCATTTATTCTTCCATGAAATATACATATGTATACACGGTGGTAATTTTGCAGTAGTAGAGCTTAAAAATAATTATAGATTCTGTTCAGTTTCATGCATCAAAAATTGACACTTCAGTATAGTAAAAGAATGTTCATACAAAAATCGCACGTACATCTCACCTGAATTGTGGTTTAGCCTTTTGACAGATGACGCAATTAAGAACGATGCTTCGGGTGAAAGTTTTCCCTTTGATTGGGCCAAAGTCGATGCCGTACAGTGCTAAAGGTGCTACGTGGTTATTCTCGTTGTGAATTTGTGTCATAATTAGTTTGGTAATGTGGTGACCATACAGCAGGATTGCAGGATGCTTTGACTCATAGATGAGGTGAGATTCTTTAAGATGCCCTCCGACACGTATCACTCCGATAGAGGTTTATTGATTTTGCTTACCGAATTAGTGAAACGGAGAACATATGCCACTATTCGTTTCAGGTGATGAAACGAATTTTTATGGTCAATTGAGTCGATAGCAGCTGAAAAGTTCTTCGTTGTGATGAGAACTGCTGGTCTAGTTTCGTGCTCGAGATCGGTTTCGAATTTTATCGGTTGCTTAGGCCACGAATCTTGACGGCCATGTAGAAAAAAAGGGCCATAAAACCAGGTAGAAGTCTGTTTTAGTTGAGCAGGAGATAATCCTCGGCTGATCACGTCCACGGTGTTTTGCTTTGAAGGTACGTAAGGCCATTGGTCCTTCAAAGTTAAATCTTGGATGGTAGCTACACGATTAGCTACATAAGTGCACCAAGATGATGATTCTGCCTTTAACCATGCAAGGGCTACCACTGAATCACACCAGATGTAGCATGGAACATCTTGCCAGCTTAAGTCGCTTCAAATCCGACTAGAAAATTAGGCAGCTAAGGTGGCAGCTTGCGGTTCTATCCTTGCTATTATTGGCTTCTTCGATGGTACAACCTTTCCCTTTGCACAAAGCAATCTTACCACGACACAGTCGCCGGTTTGTTGGGATCGAACATATATGGCCACTCCGTAAGCCTGAAGAGATGCGTTGCAGAATACGTGCATCTGCAAATCCCGAGGAGAGCGGCCGGTGAAAATATGTCGCGAAAGTAGAATGGTTTTCAGCAATTTCATCTTCTCACGGAGAATGCACCAACGCGTGTAAAATTCGATCGGCGGTCCCACGTCCCAATCTAGATATGAGTCCCACAGCGACTGTAAGAACAACTTGGTGCGGATGGTTACTGGGCTTAATATTACACGCGAGTCAAATATATGTGCAATCTCGGAGGAGACCGTTTGCTTGTTTATAGCTTTTTTTGCTGACCTCAATAGTGTTGATAGTGAATTCATCGGAAGCAGGGAGCCAAGTTAGACCTAGTGTTTTGACATGGCAACTATTCTGGTCTTGCAAGTGGAATTGCAGTGCCTGATATGCCGCTGGAATATCTCGAAGTAAGCGTGGCTTATTGGAGCACCTTTTCCGCAAATGGAAACCCCCCGATCTAAGAATGGCGGTCAGCTGGGTTTTCATTGCTTCTGTCTCTCGTAAGCTGTCTGCAACGGCCATTATATCGTCTACGTAGATGTTCCGCCAAAGAACCTCCACCCCCTAGTGAACCTTGTGCTTCTTCCGCTAAACTTTGCAAACATTTCATTGTAAGGTAGGGTGCTGCAGTCATACCGTACGTTACTGTTGTGAATTGGAAATAACGCAAGGGTTGATTTAAAGACATATTTTGGTGTAAAGACATATTTTGGTGTTCGAAAGCGCAAGAGGATTGTCAAAACGTATTCTTGCAAAGCAGGACCAGTATGAAGGATTTGATTGAGCAATTCACTAGTCGCCAATTTTGCAGACGTATTGAAAACCACTCGAACTTTTGTGGTGTTACGATTTGGTTTCATGACAGAGTGGTGTAAAAGGAAATAGTGCGGAGCCTGAAGCTCTGCTTAGTCGATTTCCCGCATGTGTCCCAATCGCAAATCTTCTTCTTCTTCGTAGCCCTACAGCCCCTTTCGGGCCTTCGCTTAGAGGTAGTTAGAGTATCTCATTGTCATGATCTAATGTATCGGCACTCCACAAGGTGATATGATCGTTATCACGCTTTTGGCCGTGTGTGCGTCCGCCCAGCTGCGAAACGTTCTAATTTTAAACCAGCACTTATCACAACTGAACGGGCTTATAGTCCGTCCGAAGAACCACTCAAATAAATCTCATTGACGCCAACGAAACTCAAACCAGAGACCTTCGGCTTACGGGATTAGTGCTCTAACCACTATGCAACGCGGACTGCCTCCACTAAGCCACGCGGACTACCAATTGCAAATACTCTTGCATAAACTCAGTAGATTGTTGCCTGAGTGAATTGTTCCTTTTGAAAGTCCTCTCTTGAGAAGAGAATCGTCTCAAGGCAGTTTCTAGTGTTTCACCCAGCATCGCTGGATCCCGCGAAAAGGGTAGGCGGACAATGAATCGGCCGTCTGCATCTTGTTTTGTTGTACGAGCAAAAGGTTCTTCGCATTTCTTTTCTTGACTGGTCATTGCCGATTGTGAATTGAAGTCATCCATCTCCCAGAAGCTGTTAAGATGCTCCTTCTGCCGTTGCTCTTCATTCATACAGACACCACATACTCTTGCCGTTATCACTACATTGTTGGATATCTTCGCAGTTCTTCCGCAGACTATCCATCCAAAAACAGTGTTTTGTAACGTGGGCAGATCTTCTCCTAAGCGGATTTGGACAATAGACAGCAGTTGAAAGAAATTTCTAGCACCGATCAGAAGGTCAATTCGCCCTATTTTGTTGAAGGTAGGGTCTGCCAGTTTTATATTTTGCGGGATTGGCCAGTTGGCGATATTCACTTCTTTGCTGAGTTGGTTGCTTATCATATGAGGCAAGATATATGCTTCCAAAGTTGAGGCGTATCCAGTTGGCAAGTTGTTTTCCTCCTCCAATTCCTTCTATGGCTAGCTCTTGCGATGTTGTTATTGGTTTCAGCTTTGACACCAACCGCTTGGTGACTGTGATTTAGGAACGGGAATCAAGAACGGCTCGGCATTCTAGCCGCTGACCATCTAATGTCTTTACTATCACACAAACTGTCCCAAGCAAGATTTAGCTGTCGTTTGATCCGGGACTGGATCCAATGCCTCCAACAGTTGAGGACAAACTTGTTGTTGGCGTTGGTTTGGGTACTGCCTTTGGTTTGCTGGCTTTGCTTTCTTCGAGGGTTTGATGCCTTTTACCACAACGCTTACAGCTACCTGAACCACACTGGTTGGCAAAATGGTCACCCTTCAAGCAATTTATACATAGCTTGTTTTTTCGCACGGTGTCTAGCCTGAGCTTTGGTGACTGTCCTTGAAATGTCTCACAAGTGTATAATGGATGCGCTTGCAAACAGACAATACAGTTGCTTCCTGCTGCTAATGTTACCATTGAAGCTGGTTTAGATACTTTGCTGGTAGACTATCCACTTCCAATGGTTTCGAGGCTTTGGAATCGTAGCTTGAGGAATGCCAAGAAGTTCTGATTGGGTTCCAATTCTCGTGGTGTTGCATCTCGTTACTCGCAAAGGAGTAAGGAGGAACGGTCAAATTTTTTACATAGCTAAATGGGTAGAATTGGATCCCAAGAACCAACATCAACGCCCAGGTTTTTCAATCCAACGAGACATTCGTTGGTTGAATCATGGCGAGATTTAAGACGCTTTGAGCATTCACTCTGCAGGTTGGACTGCGATATCAGGCGCTGCACCAAACTGTTTACCAGAATCCTTTTGTTGATGCACCGGTCGTTAAGAAGCTTCGAGGCGTCATCATAATGGCGATCGGACAGTGGTAAGTGTTGAATGAGGTGCAATGCTTCCCGCTGACGTTGTTTAGCAGGTAGTACATTTTTTGTGATTTTTTGCTCCCTTGCTCATGAATCATCTAAGTTCAGAGCTCCTTGAACTGCACCCATTTAAGGTAATCTCCATCGATGTTAAGGAATGCTTTTTTTTGGAAGTTTAACTGCCGTCATCGTATCTGCAGAGTTAGGAACATTTCGTCCATTCAAATTGTTAAGTTGCTGCTGCATTTGCGAGATGCACGTTAAAATTTCCCTTTTGAGTGCTCTGTATTTGGTACCGTCGTACTCGTGCGGACACTCAATGTCTGAGCAATCCCAAATAGCAGGGTCACATTCTGTTAGATGCGTAATGTACTCCTTCAGAACTTCCAAGGAATATTCGGAAGCTTGTCCTTCGCTTGCCATTATCACAAAATCGCTCAATTGCTGTATCATTTCCTCCATAAAGGCATTTTTCCTCCTTACTAATTTCGCACACTCACTGTTTGGGGCTGGGCCTGGTCCACTAGTAC
The DNA here is from genome assembly GCA_963969285.1 of Odontomyia ornata. Lineage (NCBI taxonomy): Eukaryota > Metazoa > Arthropoda > Insecta > Diptera > Stratiomyidae > Odontomyia > Odontomyia ornata. Next base: position 272,490,748 of record OZ017740.1, read on the forward strand.
CTGCTGACTTTTCTGATGAATTCGATACCACATTCGTTGACTTCATCTCTCGATAGAGTTTGATCAGCTCCATGGCCTTTGAGCGTTCCTCGAGTATCGAAATGTAGTAGGAGTTCTTTACGTAAGGATGTTCTGAGTCCAAATTCTCTGCCAGCCATTCATTGTTATCGACGAACGTTTTCCATGAAGCTTCGAGGTCAGAAGAAGCTTTATCCAAATAGGCAGGTTGCAGCTTCCGTTCGTATGAATCTCTACGAAGGCGTAGAAGCATAGCTTGTATTGTCTGGCCTAGCTGTTCCTGCTGAGCTCCCTTCGCTGCAACCACTTCAGCCATCATTGAATAAAAGAAATCTTGAAATATCAGAACCTGGATCCAATTATGTGGTCTTCATCTCCCTGTAGAATCTGATCACGTCGGGGTCACCAAATGTTGACTCGTGGGCCTTTCCACGGGCTTCTGCAGAATAATGTTATCCTAGTTCAATACCAGGAACAACTTGATAAAGCACTATAATCTTGCAGCATTTAGTCTTGGTAGTGAACCAAGATTTAGTGCTGCAAAATTTTAGTGCTTTATCAAGTTGATCTTGGTATTAGACCAGGATTACATTATTCTGCACAGAGGCCTGCTATTGTACCAGGACATCTCGAAGCCCGTAGAAAGGCCCACGAGTCAATAGATTTAATTGACCGTTTTAACAGTTATATTCTTGAAAGTCTCTGTTTGACTTTTTGAATTATAATAGATGATAGCAAATTATGATGTTTGTTCATTATAATACGAATTACTAATTAAATGAATTGTTAAAATTATACCTTGGGTCTTTCCTTTTTTCTTTTCACATGACCAGGTATAGGACCCGCAACGATGGCGGGCTCTTCCGCTAACATGGGCTAGTCATTGGGCGCGCTCTTCCTTTCTTGTCGATAACAGGGGCTCTTGCCGGATAGAGTTGCCTTCCGCTCGCGTTCCTTTTTATGATATGGATTTATGTGATTTGATTGCATAACGCTATGGCATGAATTGGTTACGTTTGTATTCCTCATTTGAGGGAAAGAGTCATGCAAATTATGTTTGTATGAGTTTTTCACTCAAATAAGGAATACATGGCCACGTCTACGTTCGGATCTTGATCCGGTTGGGAGGGTGCGAGGAGGCACCGCTTCCATCTGGATACCCCACTCTTATTTGTTGGCCATAAGTATTGTCCGTACCGACGAAGTCTCTATAAGTCCGTCCGTTTCCACCGGGTCCGATTTTTTCTCTGAACCAGCAATTTTCTAGCCCTTAGTAGGCCTCAACACCAGTCGATCGGCATGTTATCATGTTTAATTCGTTAATGCAAAATTATTTTCTAGTGGGTCTTGTGCTAAGGGGAAGAATCCGCTCCACAACACCGCAACGCAAGCCTGCCAGTGCATTCACACGTCCCCAGACAAGGCCAATTTCGGCGGATCTCAACATCCTCTTTCGCCGAGGCAGCAGACCATCGCTGCAGTCCTTCATGGACAGTTAATTTACTCTTTATACTACAAGCTCGTGATTATATCCAATTTGCTATTGGTCCAGGTGTTGGTTAACATAAGATTATTTTCCGATACAATGCAAAGTTATTGAATTGGTCTGTTATCTAGTACAATTACCAATTTTCTAATTGAATATTTTAGCTCAGATTCTGCAAAGGGTCATATACAAATTGATGGCAGCCTAGTTTCATCAAACGGGAATCAAACACTTGAGATATACGGATCGTATATGTTTAAAAATATTTCTTTCCGGTTTGTTGGGAATCAATATGGATTTTTCGTTACAGGTATAAAAGGTTTTGCATCTATTAACTTTATTAAAATTGTATTTTTTCCTCTAATAGTCGCACCACCGCAGCCTGCAACAACGCTATCGCCAAGAACAGTTGCTACAATCTTAGGCAAATAAATAAAAAGAATCAACTAATGATAAATCAGGAATCAGAAAGCAATAAATGATACGTAATCAGATAGCAAATTTTGTAATTTATAAGTTATTATGGATAGCATAAAAATTTAAAAACGTTCCATTCCTATTATTAAATAAAATAAAGCAACTGTTTTTATATTTATATACAAGTATGAACATTTATTGATTCATTCAAGTAACCCGCACATTACTAGCAAATTTAATCATTAAAAATAAATCTCAAAGCAATAGAGTCGGCATATTCGAAGTATTGGATTAATTAATTTTTTTGTTGTTTTTTGATTTCATTTATTTAACTAAATTTTAATAAATTTTTCTTCTGTACATTTGAAATTTTAGTTCATTAACTGATATTTTCATTGTGTTTCATTGCTTTGAAAAATTCATTTCCATTTCATTTATAATTTCTTACAGTTTTCACTATTAATTTCGTTTCATTTCCGTAATTATTATAATCTTTACATCTAGACTTAATTAGTTCTGTTTTAATACCTAACACGAAATTTGCAATTATTAAAAATGCGTTTTATTTAATACTTTCCTATACATGTATGTTACTTGAGCTCAGAATATTATTTTCCCTGCTGGAAAATTATTTTTCTGTAAGGAATGAAATCTTTATTAATGCAAAATGTAATGAGGGTATGTTATTTGAGTCAATTGTGATAGTCGTATTAGGTTTTCACATGTTACTTTTTTATAAATATTTTTTTCAGTTTCTCAAAAATACTGAGATCTTATTTATTACTACGGAAATATGTCGATGAAAAAGTACTCGTACATGGAAATGTAAGTTATAGTTTTGTCTCCGTTGTTTTGCTTGTGTTTATGCCCGATGATGTGTATTTTCAATAAACCAAATAAATGGAACCGAAAGTTTGATAATAGTTATTTTAAGCCATTAAAATAAATTGTAATACAAATTTAATTGTATATAGATTCTCTGCAGCCTCACAGCTGATTTATTGTATTTTCAATTATCGAGAAAAAGCTTATTTTTTTCGTTCAAGTTAATTCAGTGTGTCAAATATTCCTGTTAATAATTGCAGTTTTACACTAAATTGTTTTTATAATCATGTCCCTAAATTAACTAAGTATAATTTTGTAATCATTAATCTTAGGCTACTTTAAACATTATTTTTGTATTGCGTTTACATACTAGAATATGTAGTAATTAAGGTTAAATTTTCATCTTTAATTATTTAACGCATACTATTTTATTGTTATAATTTGGCTTTTTTATTTATTTTACACATGATATACATACATTTCTATATTAATCATTAATTTATATAAATGATTCACTATTTTTCTGCATAAATTGAGTACATATTTCTATACATATTTATTAAATGACAGCCTGCTTATAATTTAGTATTAATATGTTTTATTTTTAATTATTTTTTCTTCATTTAAGCTTTTTTACTTTTAGATCTTTTTTCAATTAGATTTTCATATCAACAACAAACAATTTTATTTTCTGCATTGCATTTGACTTCTCCTCGTTATTTAAAGACTTTTTGAGGGTCAGAAAGCACAATATTAATATGGGGTACTTGTAGCTGTTGCAAATCAATGGTTCATTACAATATCTAATTACTAAGAAAAAATTTGAAACAAAACATTGAAATTTTCACAACCTATTTGCTTTTTTTGTTAATATTTAAATTTAAAAAAAAAACGATTCAACTAAATAAAGTAGTTCTTATCTTGGAGGAGACTGATTTGTGTGGTATTCAAAGCTATGGGGAAATCTTTTTCACTTAATATGATCAAACAATAATAATGAACACTGCAACTAAAATTTAAATTATGTTTTAAAAAATTAAAGAGTTTATTCATATAAACACATTAGTACCAGAAAGATACGTCTGCTAGTCAATTTAATTTGGGTATGTACATGCGTTTAATTCAAGGGAATAGTCTTATTTAAGCTCTCCCAAACTGTCGCTTTGATGGTTAGTGCAAAGGCTCATATGAACTTTTGACTTTACAAAGGAATCCATGCGACCAATAAGATAATACAAACGACGACTCCAAGGAGGACCTATCATTGGTAAAAAAAGAAATTTGGAAATAATACTATAATTAACAAAGTTAAGTGAATTTTAACTCCTAAGATAGTTTTAATAGTTGTACTTATAAAGACCCGCCTCCTACATTTTATTAGATTTTTTGGATCACTGGTGTCCAATCGAGAGGAGAGGATACACATTTTCGTACATTCTCCTCCCCCTATATCGCAGAGTACAGGAAGACGGGGATCACTGTATAAAGATCTGCTATGGAAAGGTCAAATCAAGAACTTTCATTTGCCATCCTACATAGGCACCCTCGTTAAATAAAAAACTTAAAGCTCCCCTCTTGATCCGGGGACCACTCTTAACCCTTGTGTCGACACCATGGCCTAGCCAGGCCAAAACGGTCATTAAACTGAAATATAATAACATTGAAGGAATTTTCCTTTGGGAAAATCGCATGAAAGGCTACTGCTATTGCTTAAAAATGGATTCCCAGAAAAAACGAAAACAAAAGAATAAGGAATTTCCAAAACCTGGGCACGCAAAATATTATGACGTATATTGTAAACCATGGCCTAGCCAGGCCAAAGCAATTATATAGAAATTGTAGCATCTTTTGTCTACCTTGTCTAGTTTTTATTATGCATCTTTATTGCTTTTGTCTCGTTTTTCACCGATTAGCGATTTATTTGTTCCTGTCGAACATTAAATTTCAGATTTTTGTTATAATTTGTAGTTTTTTTGCGCGCGTTAATTCGAGTGAACTTGATTTTTTAGAAGATGTTTTATGACATTGTTATTGGCGTATTTATATAATTTTTGGTTTGAAAATGGAAGAAAAAATTGTGTGTGATGAGGTGGATATAGTGTACAATACTCGTGAGCATTTTCAAAATCAAGAATCTTTTCGAAGACTTGCTGCAGCCATTGCAAATGATTTGGAAGGTTTTGTACAGCAATTAGAAGCAGATGAAGATCCTGATGGTGATTATATACAGAGACATTGAGGCTAAAGCAGACAGCGAAGAGGATTCTGAACCTGAGGAAGATGAAGACATTGGCCCTATAATTCGGCAAGTTACAAGTGGAGCTGATTCAGCTTGAGGTAGCAGCAGCTTACAACAGAGTGATCATCATGAATTAATGCGTTTGCGTGCGCTTGAAAATAGTGCAGATTTTATTTCCACAGATGGAACCAGATGGTGTAAAAGTGTACCACCAGTGACTCGAATTCGCACTCACAACGTTGTGAGTGCAACAGGTGGCCCAGTGATAAGATCTTCCGTGCCAAATGATGTTTTCAAACGCTTGTTTTCACAAGAAATGGTTACTCTCATTTTGAGAGAAACAAATAGAAAGGCATCAGAAACAACAAACAAATGGAATGTCGAGAATCCACAAGCTAAGAAAAAGAAAGAATTCAAAAACGTAACAGAAAATGAGCTCTACGCGTATTTTGGCTTATTAGTAGTAGCTGGCGTTACTAATAACAATTATCAACACACAACCCTGCTATCGAGCTCAAAAAAACTGCCAATATTTAGAGCAACAATGTCAGTGCGCCGTTTTTGGTCGATTTCGAGATTCATTCGATTTGACAATTCACGAACACGTGAAGAACGCCTTGGTGGCGATAAAACTGCGCCGATTTCTGATATTTGGTTGATGTTCAACTCTAACTTGAATCGCACATATCGCCCTCACGAAAATATAACCGTGGATGAGCAATTATTTCCATACCGAGGAAGAACTCGTTTTACTCAATATATTCCGAGTAAACCAGCAAAATATGGAATAAATTTTTTTTGGTCTTGTGATTCGAAAACAAAATTTCCTCTCAAAGAAATTATATACTGGCAAACAACCAGGAAGAGAACGCGAAAAAAACGAAGTAGAACGAATTGTCATCGATTTGACCAGTGAATATGCAAATACTGGACGTTGTATAGTTGCTGATAATTTTTTCACTTCGTTGAATGTTTGTACACGATTGATGGATCCTGGCTTGAGCTACGTTCATACACTTCGAAGAAATAAGGCTTACGTTCTAGCTGAAATGCAACCTAATCGTTCACGTCCAGTAGGATCAACAGAATTCGACTTTTATGAGAACAAAATAGCTATGTGTTCCTTTGTCCCGAAAAAATAGGTCAGTAAGTTTGCTGTCAACAATGCATTACGACAATGAATTGTCTGGCACACAAAATAAACCAGCTGAAATTTTATTTTAGAATCAAAATAAATCAGGGGTTGACGCAATGGATCAGCAAATAAGTAGATACACCTGTAAACGTTGTACACAAAGATGGCCATTGGCTTTTTGTACAATATCATCGATGTATGTAGTGTAGCTACATATATAATTTGTAACGAAAATAGTCCAATGAAAGGTACTGACGCTTGTCGCAACTTTCTATTCAAACTCAGCGAAATACTCGTTACACCACACATTAAAAGTAGCTGTAAAAATCCACAAGTTTTAAAACAGAGTGCCACACGATCTGGAATTGAAACTTTCTTTGGGGAATCATTTTAGGTTAGCATAAATTTCAAATAACATTTTCATAAACTAAAAAAATTTTTGCTTTGTTTAGTCAACGCCAGGAACATCCGGTGTACGACGACCATTAGCAACTACAAGTTCTACTGCAGCATGTGGAGTAATGGTCGGGTTTTATTTGCTTATTACCTGGACCTGAGAAAAAACACATCCGTACGTTTTATTCTTGTCTGGACTGCAACAAACCGATATGCCTTCCACATTCTGTCAATCTGACACAGTACAGATGCACAGTATGCGCTGATTCCTTAGCACAACAATAAATGGACGAACAGCGATAGCTTTCCACTTTCATTTAATTTAATAATTTACTTTTAATTCATATTGTTATGTTACTTTTTTCTTTTGAGATAATGCAAAGTAATAGACAAAACATCCTTTTTTCTCTGTAACTATCATCTTCTTTTCAGCTAAATATAATCCGCAAACACCTCCTAACTGTGGTTAAGGCATTGCAATATGTATTTACATATACGTACCTTAGTTACTTGCTAAAAACAATACCCTTACTCCCATACATTTCCATATAAATATTGTGGCCTGGACAGGCCATGGTGTATCAAATATGTATATATGGTGTGGTGTTGACACAAGGATTAAAAACCGTTGAAAAATTGATTACCGCTCCTTGCATCACTTCTGATTTACCTACTAGGCTTGGTGTCTGTAAAAACTATATTTTCGGAGAAAAACTGCTATGACACACAGATGAACGGACGGACAGACTGGCAGAAAAAACAGATTTCAATAAGCTTTTGTAAGTAGTATAAACCCCTAAAAAAAACTTATCGTGTTATGGGGGAGAAGCAAAAATTTTACTCACTAATATTTTGATGAAGCGTGCGAGCATATTCGACCTAGACTCTATCATTGTGTAGAGTTCAAACGTCCTCGATCTAGACTATAGTGAAGAACTTTCTCGTACAGTCAGTTGAGTGGTTAGTGCTGAGCCGCGTATATTTTGGTCATGTCTCTATGGAAATTGTATATCATTATTGTAACAATAAATCGTTTTATGTGTAACTTATATCAATTGAAGCATATTTTTCGCTACCTTATCACAGCAAGTTGTGAATGACGTCAACATTAAAGTTCATTATGATTTTTAAGTTCCATCACGGTTCCAAGTTGTATCTATTCCAACTGTTCCAGTAACGGCTCCAAAGATACTTTTTACTCCATTTTTTTTCTGTTTTCGCCAATTGAACGCTGCTTTGACGTTTTTAACATTAGGTCTGAGATAATTTACTCATTTCCGGCCTACTCAGAATTGGTAAGCAATCGCAAATCGGGGACAATAATTTCAGAGTAATTTGAAAAGTTCTTATCAGTTTTGATATCTACCCTTGAAATGAGCAAATCATACCAGTAACAGAAAAGGAACCTTTTGAAAGCTATGGCCCCAAAATTGAAAAGGTTTCGTCATGCGTGGAATATTTTGACAACTATTGTGGTCTTACAAACGTGAGTGATGATAAAAAAAGCCTCTAATTTTGTATTCATCGATTGGAAAAGATCACTACAACAATCTAGCATGCATTAAGAGGACCAGGGAATCCTATCAAAGAAATCGAATTCAAAACCTTGCAGGGTCAATTCGAAAAAATGCTGGCTCCATCTGTCCCAATCGTCGTTTCTTAACATGACTCAGCGGCTATATAAGTCAGTCTCGGATCTTGTCGCATCTCTTAAAGGGAAGTTGAAAGACCCCACTATCAGTCTTAATGTCATATATAAAAAGAAGTTCTGCATAACTGATATTTTCTTTCGTGTTCAGTTCTTCAGAGGCCTGAAGGACAGCTGGATACGGGAACAGATCCTACAAGACACAAACCTCAAGGATTTTGACGAATTTCTAACGAAAGCTAAAAAACTCGGTTTGAGTAGAACAGCTGCTGGATCAAGTTGCAGATGCAAACAAAATCAATCGTAGTCAAGAGGGAAATCGTCGTAACCACCATTGTCTCAAGTTAATCGTCGTCAGTTCAGTTCTTATCTGCATTATCGTTCTCAGTACAACAACATTAGAAGCCGTGTGGATTATCGGTTATGAGATCTCGATGGTTTATGTCTCAACTGTGGTGGCGCAAACCATAAATTGCGTGATTGCAGAAGATATCACAAATCCATGAAGTGCAACTCTTGTGGATAAATCGATTATGTCATTAAAATTTGCATCACACCCTGGCTCCGAAAATCAAAGACTAACACGCTGTCAACTCATCATCCTCAAGAAGAAAAAGATCGTCACCTCAACAGTGAATATGGTATCGCTCACATTGAAAACATAGAGGATTTGTACGAAGTTGGACCAGATACTGATAAATACATTGTTGAAGTCACACTCACCAACAAACCACAAGAATTTGAAGTAGCCTCAGGTGCACGTTTCTCTTTTCTCTTAGAAACTGCTTTCAACAAATTGGGACTCAAGGTAACACTACAACTGAGTTCAGTCTTCTTTCGCTCTTACTCAGATCAAGTCGTCAAGCCTAAAAGTAAGGTTACCGTCTCAGTCACTTATAAAGGGAATTCAATGGAAGCCGACCTATTCATAGTGCCAGCAGAGTATGATGATTTCCTCGGATGCATGTGGATACGTAGTCCCGGAATCAGCCTCAATGAGACAGATAGACACAAAAACTCAACTCTCCATCCACTCAACATCAACGTAAGCACTTCACTCGGACATCTTCAGGAAATACCAATCTATTTTCGAAGAAAGGATTGGGTGTGTTCCGAACGTGGAAGTTAAGCACCAACTCAGAAAAGGGGTGGAACTAGTTTTCATTTGTGAACGCATTGTTCCCTTTGCACTGTGGTAGCGAGCTGAGAGAGACTTTGCCACACTAGAGTCTCAAGGAGTCATCAATACCATTGCATCAAGCGATTTGGGATTGCCACTTGTTGTTACAGATGTCTGACGGTGTAGTAAGGCTGTGCGTGGACTCCAAGTGTGGAGTGTATTTTAGACCCATAACTTCAAATCACCCCATCCAGAAAATAAATGAGATTCTGCGTAGTCTCAGAGGTTCCAAGTACTTTTGTAAATTGGACTTGCACGAAGCATATTTACATTTACGGGTTGTTGAAGAAGGGAGGAAGATTCAAACGATTACAACGCATAAGGATGCGTTCAAAATGAATGGTCCCAGCTTCGGTATTGAGACCGCTCCAGTGGGATTCAACCGGGTCGAGGGTGAATTCTTGAACGGAGTTCCAAAGGTCAAGGCATGCTTTGATGACATCATCTGTCATGGCTCAGATATCGAGGAGTGCACCAAAAATCTTAAAGAAAATCATCTCCACCTCTATTATGCTAAATGATCTTTCTTCAAGGAAACTATAAACTACCTTGGTCATGTAGTGTCACACAATAAGATTCAAAAGTGCCCAGCCAAGGCTCATGCAGTTTTTCGGATGCCGCGACTGAAGAATGTGATTGAATTGAGGAGATTCCTTGGCGTAGTCACATATTACGTTGTTTACTTAGAATGAGTAAATGTTTCTCTTAATCTGCAGCTACTGAGGCCTCCTTGGTAAATATCAAGACAGAATTATGCACAAACAGAGTGCTTATTCCATTTAATCTTTCGAAACAAGGGATACTCATCACTGTTGCCTCACCAATTGGAATAGCCGCAGTGCTAAGCCATGGAATTGATGGTCACGAGCATCCAATTAGCTACGACTGGGAGGATCTAACGCAGGCTGAGTCAAATTACAGCCATCTTGAAAGAGAAGACCTGGTTATCGTATACGCAGTGACACACTTCTTCAACTACTTATTCAGCAAACGTTTTGTTCTCGTCACAGACAATGAGCCACTTACAAGGACTTTCACACAGCTTGTGCACTGCCGCAGATGACTTCTTCGTGCTTGCTGAATCACCCCTCATGCCCCATTGGGCTCGGCCATACAGCTCAACTACTAGTGAGACACAAGAGAAGTTAACTCACTGCATACCGGAACACTGCTCCAGATCTCCAGTTCGTCTATATCGTAGAGACAGTTGCAGGAAACTGCAAAACACGCGAAATTGCAAGCAATGCTACAGTAGCTCAAGACCAGTTGCAAAAATAGCTTGTCTCTGGCAATATGCTATTCCATCACGAGCGAGCAGTGATCCCAAAGTCTGTCCAAATATGACTTCTGCAAAAGCTTCATGCACATGCAACACGCCAGAATATACGTTTATTGGGAGCACTTAGACAAGGACATATAGCATCTTGCAAAGAGCCGTGAGTCTTAAGTCAAAGTTCGCCACAGTCTGCAGGAAGCGACAATACATCCCTGGGATTAGCTTGGTGGTGATTGGGAGAGAGTGCACATAGACTATACGGGCCCTTTAGATGGACATTTCCTTTTGATGTGCTTGGATGCAAGGTTGAAGTGGGTAATGATTCGCATGATCCGTGATGCTTCGTCTTCTACTTCAACAACCTCTCTGCATGAAGGTATTTTTTCGGTGCATGGTTACAACGCTACCATTTTTAAAGATGAAGGATTCCAAAAATACTGTAAAAAGCGTGGGGCTTCCCAAAAGTTCAGCACACCGAATCATTCAGCCACGAATGGTCTCACAGAACACAGCACCCAGACCTTGAATAGAAGGCTCAAGGCTGTTGCTGATGATCCCTCTTTCTTGTCTATCAAGCAACAGGACATAATGTTCAGGTATAGAGCAACATCTTTAGCATCAGGTCTGTCTCTTTCTGAGTTGAATCCGAAGAAAAGGATCCGCACTTGCCTCGATGCCCTGCTCCCCAACAGTAAAGCTCTTGCTCCAACAGCACCTACCGCTTTGCGGGATTTTAGTCTCTAAGTGCGCGGGAGAGTACAAGTAAAGATTTACTTGGGAAATCAAGACGTTTGGCAGTTCATCACAATCAGGAGGAAACTTGGCTAGTACCATTATATGGTCGAATGGACACCGGCCGCCCTCTGAAACACCACATAAATTAGTTGGTCACCATCTTTGTTCCAAAGAAACAATTCTCCTTCACTCCTTCATTTCCGCAGCACAGAATGGGTGCGAAATCCACAACAGGAACTGCAAGGGGGCGCTAACAGACTGCCAGTTGCGACCAGGGCCAACTTTGATAGATGAAAACCATCCAGGTACAGCCTATCCTACTGCGACTCTATCACCTGGGTCTATCAAAAACTGACCCAAGCCTGCATAGCTCAGGGACTATGTCCTCAACATGGTTCAGCTCCTTAAAATAAGTGGGGGAGACTAATGTGAAGCATGCTAGCATATTCGACCTAGAATGTATCATTGTGTAGAGTACAAACGTCTCCGGTCAAGACTATAGTGAAAACTGTAGTCGAGTCTTACCGGATAATATATTCCATATAGCCTACATCATTGTGTTAATGACGGTCAATTTTTGAAATTCATATTTCATTGGGAATCTTTTATGCTCCATCAGCGCTTTTAATCTGTAAGGCCCAAGCTCCACACTTTTTCTAATAAGAGATATAATTTGAATGTGTCTTGTTAAATTTACCATACTTCTGCGAGCACCCCTATAAAACATGATCATAAAGTTTTCAGGGCTTAGTTTTATGGGGGAGGGGGGTGGGTAACTTTAAAAAAATTGTTTTAAATTATTCGAGTGGGGTGTCGAATGAAAGGCCTTAATGAGGTCTTTTCGAAACAGGTCTTACTTCTGCCTGGTCATGTTCGATATGTGCCGGAAGGGAAAATTTATGAAATGTATGTGGTGTACGGGTACAAAATTTATTAATAAAGTAAATCATAAGCGGGATATAACCACCACACTATTCACAGATTGTATCGGGAAAAATTTCCTCGACGAAGATTTTCATCTTTTGTCCAGAAAGACACTTTCTAAAAAAATGCCCCTACTAAGAGGGCATCAGCAAGAATACCCTTTCAACTGCATCAAGAATATATATAAAGAAGTTAAAGAAGTGAAGTTAAGCTTACAGGAACATACTATTTCCTCCTTAAGGGAACTGGAAGGTCAGGATGACCCGCTGAGGAATAATAAATTGGTACCTGAGAGCAATTATAAATTGGTACCTGAGAAATCTAGCCAAGAGATTTTCACTTGAATTGGCTAGAAATAAACTGCAGATGGAGTATGACTACGGCGGCAGACATCTGAATAATAAGGGAATATATAAAACAAAAGCTACTCCTATCTGAGTCAATGAAAGGACCAGAGACTCTGGCACCTACTCCCACAGACCAAACAAAGAAATGAGGCGGGAACTTACTTAACGGAAAGGTGACCAAATTTGCGTAAATCAACTAAAAGGCTATACACAACCAATTTGGTTGGAGCAAGCAGTAGCTATGAGAATGTTTTGAAAATACAGAATGAAGCGATTGTCGCAAAATATCATCAACAATGTCGCCTTTTATCGATGGCACTCAATCAGCTTTCAATGGTGTTGCAATGAAAAGCACCATTTGGAGAAAACGTGAAACTTGAAGACATCAGCTTCAAGCCCGGGATGTTGCTCAAGCACTGTCAAAACCACAGCTTCTTAACATAGCTAAAGGAAGTGGTCCAGAAACTGAGTTTATGCAAGGGTATAGGTCTTTGCGCCAAAAAAGAAAACGATTTCGCTAAACCACAGACGATAAATATGAATGTGGCCCCATTAGACTTAATCATCGGCAAACTTTCAAGCCTGCGGTATTGAACTAGCAAGGTCATTATGAGGGAACTAAGAGTAGAAATCTCTGGCAGCACCAAAAACACAACCAGCGCTAATCAATGACCAAGCTCAAAAGAGCCTCATGGAAGCACTAATATCTCGCATCATAAAGAAAAAGCAAATCTAACCACACTGCTTGAAGAGCCAAATTCAGGGAAAGCAAATCAGGCAACTATGCCTAAGAAGCTAGACCTAGAGTACCTGGAGGAGATTAATTAGTCTTTTAAAATCAGCCCGCACCGCCTGAGTGGCTGCATTTGGAAAAAGAACCTCAGACCATACGGCTGGGGAAGCTCGATATTTTAGTTCTTGAGATCAACTTCGATTATAAGGAGGAGATTGTAAGAGAGGAATCAGGGCTTGAATTCAATGTTAAATCTCCAGCAATAAGTGAGGAAGTTACGGACATTGCCTATATGAACGTTCACTACTCTACATCCACTTATGTGATTTTAGCCAGAATATTAATAAAGGAACAATTAGGGCTACTGTGCCAGAAAACATGGATCCAGAAAAGTCAAATCCGAGATTTGAACACTCAAAACCTCACATTAATCGCAAATATCTCACTCAGCATGGGCATCAGGATAGGGAAAAATACAAGCTTTAAATGCCTTCCAAAATTTATGATAAGCAATTTGGTTCCCACTCTTACTTTTATTTCAAAAGGGGGTTATTGTCTCGGCATACTTTTCTGAACACAAAGAACGAGTTCCTTCAATCGGAGCTGAAAATCTGAAGGAGGAATCTGGGGTCTGATGCTGATACACACAATTAGTTGTGGGGCAGGGAAGTTCGAATTCATATTGAAGTTGCAAATAATGATTAATAAATCTATCACAAGAGCCAGAGTGGAAGTAGGCTTGCTTTCAGTAGTATAAACATTGGTTCAATGATGATAAGTAAACGGAAAGTGTCGGTAAAGCCCACAGCCCCCAGAACTCTGACGTATGACAAGGCAGGGTTGACAATGAAGACAATTTCGAAATAGAACCCTGGAAGAATAAACAAGGCCTTACACCCATTCATTTTAAAAGATATTCTAAAACATGTTTCAGTAAAGAGAATTGGAATATACTGTAGCAGAACACAACGAGGTAACAATTAACGCTGCTTCAGGTAGAACGAAGGCTTACCAAAACTCAGATTACAAAGACGCAAACTGTACAATGTAACAAAATAGATCAACAATTGGCATGCTTACCATAGGTTTCTAACAAACCGGCTGCCCAAAAGAGCTTTAAATGGTAGAGTATTCTTTACCCCGGATAATATAGTTTCGGTGATGCATGTTTTGCTTGATAAATGGAAAAATGTGGTATATTATGTTTGGGCAGTCGCAAAAGACAAAAAGGACTCGCTACAGCCGGGGAAGTTGGCGTCGGGGGATGCAAAACGTATTAACAACTGGCATGCTTACCACAGGGTTCTAACAAACTATGATAATGAAATTTGTAAAAATGCTCCAAGTTCAGAATCATTGGTCAAAATGTCAAGAAAATACTTACCATAGGAAGGCTTCTTAAAGCCCTAGCAAAACAGGGAAATCGTCAAATCGTTGCACTGCGAAGAGCTGATGGAAACCACATGGAAACTAGTGAAGAGGACTCTTCTTCTATAGTAAACCCACTTTTTCAAGAAGCGGGATTACAAATAAAGGGATTGAAAACAGAAACTAACTAGTAAGATCAAATTGCTGAAAATGGAAGAAGGTTGCCATCATCTGTGCGGAAAAGTGTGGATAATAAGCAAGGACATAATAATTTTATCTGTCAATAAAACATAGAAATATTTGAGATATTAAGTTCAAATTTATTATGGGTGTAGTGCAAGCATTACATTTTATGTATGAAATTCGGTTCTGGTCATATGACCACCACGATCTCGTTTACAGCGGTAGCTTCTTCGGACCCAATTTGCCACTACTCTGGAACACATTTCGACCGGAACATTAGAAATTTTGCGTTCGATGTTTTCTTTGAGCTCGTCTAAAGTTGATGGCTTGTTGGCATTGACCAGTTACTTTCTATAGCCCCGTAAAAATAAATCCAATGGCGTTAGATCGCATGAACGAGGGGGTCATTCGACCGAACCATTCCTCGAGATAACACGTTCACCAAATTTGCCTTTCAATAAATCGATTGTGACGCGTGCTGTGTGGCTAGTGGCACCATCTTGTTAAAACCATGTCAAGTTTATCCAATTCTGGCCACAAATAATCTTCCAACTTAACACGATAGCGCTCTCCATTGACGGTAACATGACGGTCGTTTTCACCCACGAAAAAACACCTCACACCTCCGGCATGAAAACTGCACCAAACAATAATTTTTTGCGGATGCACCGGTGTCGAAAGAAGCACATGTGGGTTTGTTGCTGACCAATAATGCATATTTTGCTTATTAACACAGTTATTGAGCCAGAAATGGATTTCATCGCTGAAGAAGATTTTTCGATGAAATTCATAATTTTCTTCAACATTTGCCAGAGCTCAATTGGAGAAGTTTTGGCGTTTTGAATGATCAAGTGGCTTTAGTACTTGAGTCAATACGATTTTAAAACTAAATATGAAAGTCAAGATCTTTTCGCAAAATACGCCACAGTGTGTCGTTTAAGCGATGCTCGATTCTTGAGAACAACGTGGAATCGACTGTTTTGGCTCATCTTGAATCGATTCACTTACTGCTGCGATATTTACTTTACTTCGAGCGGTACGAAGTCTTTTTGGGACCGGAAGTCCAATAGTGAACATTTAGACTCGAACTTACCCACTATATCATGCGCAGCCTGTCGGGTGGGACGATTATTACGGCCGAAAATTGGAGTAAGTGTTCTTAAAGTTTAGACCACCAAATCTGAATTTGAGTAGTAATTGTTAATATTTTCCAATCGTTGCTGGCTCGTGAACTTTGCCATGATAAAAAATGTTGATTTTTACTAACGTCGCACTTACAGTTTATTAAAAAAATTTAAGAGTATGTTCATATAGAGATACAAAATTGTTATGTCCCCTAATGGAAAACCCTATATATGCACTAACAAGGAAAATAAAAGAATCCTTGGAGCTTGGAGCCTAGAGGAGATTTTGATAATGCGTGCCATGTGGTGGTGAAGAGTGCACAATGAATAGGGTGGTAAACGCTATTTTAATTCACTGTCGATGACAATCTCAGAACTCTAGGCTTATACATACGAGTATATCACGCATACGCGGATGATATTGCTATCTCATTACGAAGAAAATTCGGAAGAATAAACTGTGAAAGATAGGCCAGGATACGCAAGAACCCCTACAAGAAAATAGGAGAGCTCCCTTTGGGTAGTCTATAAATCATATGTACTTTTTGACGCACCACCAGTATCTACTTGCGTAAAGTTATGAAAAGTGTATTGCGTGGGCCATGTAGAAAAAAATGGAAGAAAACCGGCTACCTAAAACAGCTTAAATGGTAGAGTATTCTATATCCCGGATAATATAAAAAAAAAAGTGGTGCTTCACAAAGACAATGCATAAATAAACAATGCATAAAATAAAAACGATGGCAAAATTGAATGAATTGGGCTTTGAATAGCTTACCCACCCACCGTATTCTCCAGAATTAGCCCCCAGCAACTTTTTCTTATTTTCAGATCTCAACAGAATGCTTGCTGGAAAGAAATTTAAGTCCAATGATGAAGTAATCGCTGCAACTGAGGCCTATATTGATGAGAAAAAGAAATCGTACTTTTAAAGTAGCATCGAAAAGTTTGAAAATTGCTAAACTCATTGTACCGCCCTCGAAAGCAACGAGTTTTGTCAAAAATTTGTTTTTTTCTTACTTACGAGTAAACTGCGGACTTATTGAATGACCTGTTACATATCGTAGAATTGTATGCATTCAGATGGTACCTAGACGGATCTAAGATTATAGAGGGAAAAGGTTTGTAGTGCTTGGTCCAAGCATTAAACACTTAGAGCCTCGAGTAGTGACAAAAAGCATCATCTATGCGATTGCAGGAAGTGCGTAGCAGCATATAGACGAAGGATACATGGAAAAACTGATAGCTATCTTGTCTAGCAAACAAGCGGCTATTCAAGCCTTACAATAAAAAACTACTCTGCATTTGGTATCAGAGCACCTAAGTATGGTGGATAACAAACAAGCAGACCCCTTACGGAAATAATAATCAAAAAGATACCTGTAAGAGAAGCAAGTCAACTTAATAAATTATGGAGAAGTTATCCAAGCCTTAAAACATCGAATGCATTCCCTAAAGCCTATGATGAGGAACGAGTTCAATTCATCCAACTAGAAAAGAACCAACTTAGGATTCTTACCGAATTTTTCATGGAGCACTGCAAACTTGCAGGAAATCTTAAAGAAATGGATCTCGAGGAGAATGGCAACAGTAGGTTTTACAGGTTTGCAGATGAAAATCTACGAACATTTTTTGACTTGTGACAGGGCTCTGCTCAGAAGGAGAAGAGACTGTCTGAAAAATTACTACCTAGCAGAGGAGCTGCTTGAATCACTGGAACCAGCGAGGATAATTCACTTTCTAGGAAACATGTGCTTGTTTCAGGAGCTCTATGTATTTAAATGATAATGGGGCACAATATATCTTTAAGGGTTGAAGGGCAATACAGCTATCTTACAATCTTCAATGAACGTGGGTACTTAAATTCATTGAAATGCATTACCTTACAAGCCATACGAGTATATATGGTTGACTTACACCGCAAGCCTCAAAAGAATTAAATACTATTTACTGAAGTAATAGTGGCTTTACCTTTTTTCTATAAAAGTAAAAATAGGTATCTGCAATAATTTGTCCTTCTTATTGACTTCGGCATAATAGTTTTATAAATTCACGGAAATTTCAGGAAAGCTGTATATCATAAATATATACTTGAGTTTATTGTCTGCAAATGAACGATACCTAAGCCAACCCTAATAGAAGATACGCCAAAGGGACGAGATTGGACATCACCACTTGCCGCAAATAAAGCCTTTTACTCCGTACCTCCCATTTAAAGGTCCAATGTTGTGCACGGGGAAAAATAAGATTTATTTTTACAAATCAATAGTCAAACCTTTGCTGTGACAGTGACATATTTGAATGCAAAGTCAATCGTCAAAACCCTTGCTGTGACGGTAGATATATATGAACGCAAAGTGCTCCAGGAAATCGATGGCCCAGTGAAACAAGGAACAGAATGGAGACTTCATTACAATTATGGATTGTATGAACTTTTTGACGAGACATGAAAAGAATGAAAAAAACCGGCTACCCAAAAGAACATCAAAGGGACGTGCAAAGGTAGATATCCAGCGGGGAGACCGAGGACACGATGGGAAGACACGATAGAAGCTGACAGCAGATACTTGCTACGAATGATTAACCGACGAACAAGGTTGCAAAGTCATGATGATTGGAAGGGATTAATCTTAGAGGGCAAGGCCCAGCTTGGGCTGTCACAAAAAAAATGGCGACCGCTTGAAATGAGAATATTGAGAAAATTTTCACTACTGCTTGCTGTTGATTATATTTTTTTTCTTAATTTATTTATTAAAAAAAATCAACTTACAGACAAGTAGTCCAATTACAAGTCAATCAATAGATCAATACAAATATACGAATTCAAAATATGGACTAACGAGTATAGGAGTATTTATAAATTTGATTTTCCATTGAAGTTTTTAATACGTCAAGAGAATGTGGTAGAGGACCAAGACTTCGCTGGTTGTGCGTACAAGGTAAGCATAGTAAGGGAGAGTGGAAGAAGGTGTTAGTACGTGCATACGGAACCTAAAACTGGTACAAGGTTTTTTTGGGGTGCATCGTCGAATGTATTTATTTGCCTGCATACATTTTGAGGTAAAAGACTATGATGAAGCTTGAACAAAAGACATTCATCAAGGAAAGATCCTCTGGACTCGAGGGTAGGAAGGTTTAAAATATGTAGTCGGTCCTCATAAGGGGAGTAAGGAAGGATGAATTTGAAGAATAGAGACCGTGTGTACCTGCGTTGAACTGACTCAAGACCATCGATGTGCTTCCTGTGGTACGGACTCCAAATTTGGGAGCAGTACTCCAAATTACTACGTCCTAGTGAGAAGTAGACACATACAAGATGTGATATGTTGGAATGACAAAGCGGATCGTAACATAAATCCAGTTAAGCGGGAGGTTTTCTTAATAATTAGAGCAATGTTGAGATCAAACTTCAGTTTACAATCGAAAAGCACACCAAGATCCTTAAAGGAGGTTACATTGCTCTAAGGGATACCAACAAACCTAAACGTTGAGAAAAGAGGAAATTTTTTACAGGGGAATGTCATCTGATGGCATTTGGAAACAATTAAGGAGAGATGGTTTGATTCACACCAGTCACTAAGACGCTGAAGATCGGTTTGAAGGGTATCCACGTCTAAAAGGGAATCAATAACTCGAAAAATCTTGAAGTCATCAGCATCAAGGAGACAAGAGGATGTGATAACAGAAGCTAGATCATTGACAAAAAGTAAAAATAGTATGGGGCCAAGTATTGAACCTTGTGGAACTCCCGACTACACATTGACGATTCAGGACACAGGAGAGAATAGAGGAAAATAGGGACATTTAATCTTAAAAGTTTCTCAAATAGGAGAGAGTGATCCACTGAATCAAAGGCTTTAGAGAAATCCGTAAAAATAACGTCCACTTATCGTTGCTGATCAAGAGCAGCTGCAGTATGATGGGTAAAAGCAACTAAATTTGTAAGGGTAGATATGCCTCTGACAAAACCATGCTGTTGATCTGCTAAAGCTGGGACGATAAGTGGATACAGCACATAAAAAACTTTCTTTTCAAGAATTTAACTAAAACAAAGAAGAAGGGAAATAGGACGATCGTTTGAGACGATATTATGATCACCAGGTTTGAAGATAGGAAAAATGTGGACAATTTTCCTAGAGAGGGGGAACCCCCAGAGGATAAACTCATATTAAAAATAATTGAAAGAGGAACACAAAGTGAAGAAGATAAAGATTTTGCTAGAAAATTTGGAAGGAAGAAAAATAAGAAGCGAAGAGTTCACAAGATTCTTGAGGAGTAGACGGTGTCACGCCATCTAGACTTAAATTATCAAGGGCATGATGAGAGGTCCTTAAAAATTTTACGTACGACTAGAACGCACAAGTTTCAATGTGGTTAATATATGCATGAAGTGCAGAGGTGGCAATTTTCTTGGCCGCGGCACGACGCTCTTTGAATTTAGCGAGGTGAATTGGAAGACCACTGGATAAAATTTTCTACGGGCAGCATCTTTAAGTTTAATTGCAATGGAAACATCTGAATTAAACCAAAGAGCATCTTTAGGTCTTCTTGCTGGAAACGCAGGAGTAAATTGCAAGATTAAGGACGAAAGAAACATATAGAGCTTATCAACACAATCTTCAGTGTGGATATTGCTGAAGAAGGAATACCAATTTGCGGCATTAAGGCTAGCTTCCATGCTCGATAAAGCGGCTTTTAAAAAATTAAAGTGAGAAGGTGAGGAATTCTTCAAAGAACGACAAGATGTGATAGCAAGCTCAATAGAGAGCGGTGGATAGTGAGGATCACCGATGTGGACAGAGAAGAAGGTAACAATTCGGAAAGAACGAATTCAAGCAATTCGTTATTGGCATTAGGAAAAGTGTTTTATTGGATGAAAGAACAGAGGGAAATAAAAGAAGAAAGAGCAAAAGACACGCTACCGCCAGAAACTATGGAGTATGTCTCCATAGTTTCTTGTACATATCATCCGAAACATTAGAGGGAAAATTTAAGTCACCACCGACCAATATAGGGGTAGAAGGAAAAGGAGCATTAATGTAGCTCGAGAATTCCGCAAAGAAACGTTCGTAAACAATAGCAGGACTGTTACAAGGGATATACACAGATAATACGAGGAAGGAAAGAGAGTCAAATAGAGAGGCTAGCATAATTATACACTCAACAGGTTCTTGATTGGATTCAAAACTTGTTTGGTTAACGGCTCCTGTATGTAATATCAGCTGGTTAAAGAGGTAAAGAGCGGCCGCTGTCAATAACTCTTGCAATAAGGTCAGGTAAAAGAGATATTATTTTAAATGGGTGCCAATAATGCTCTAATTTGGATGTCAAAAGTCGGAATTTCAAATCGCAGAGGTCACGTGGGAGAAAGAGTAATCCTTGGGTCCAACAAAGATGGTGTTGAAGTATTTATTATCATAAATATTGATGAAGATATCATGAAAGCGCTGGAAAACAGAAATTTCAAATGGTATCTTATCTACCCTCGAGTATGATCAGTCAATCTGATGATTCTAATGGATATTTAAAATTGACCGCATCTCTTTAAAGCTATGATTTTTCATTCAAATGTCTTTAAACTATATAGAACGAAAATAATAAATAAAGTAGACTATGAATTATAATTTAAGTCCCACAAGCTTTCAGTATTTGATTTTTAAAAATTAATGTACTTAACTCTTCTACATTGATATACAGTTCTCGTATTGGCAATAATATAATAATGACAAATTAAAACTACCCCAAAACAATTCATTTCTTTCTACAAATGTATTCTAATGTTTCTTTGACCGCATTTTTTTCATTTTAATCTAACTTTTAAAAATTTTAGTCTATTTTTTTGCTTGAATTATTTTTTTTATTATTATTTCATTCGTGGATTCATTTTTCCCCCTGATTCAGTCCATTTTTCACAATACATATAATATGTAATGGGCAATCAAAAAAATATTAAATCGATGCAACCAACATCATTTGTCATCACTTATTACACGGGATAATATTGTATATAAATATATGTATGTATGTAGCGAAAATATAATTATCAAGATGTTACAACCATTTGTCTGTGTATGACATGTTTGCGTGTGTATAATCGTTGATTATTGTTGTTACTGTAGCTGATAAAATTTGGACTGTTGTTGATGATGATACATTGGCAATTGTTGGCACTGTCATGCGGTTTAATTACACAACAATATTTTTCATTTTTCATTGGCTGGCGTTGATGATGATGATGAGGACGATAGCATTCTTCTTGCTGCTGTTGATTTGACTCTACTTGCTTTTCCGATTGCTGCTGTGGTTCCTCTTCTTCAAGCTGATGCTGTCGCTCCTGATGATGATGATGATGAAAAGGATGATGGTGCCGATTGCGATGATTTATGTTTTTACATGGCAACGACCGATAGTATCGTATTGTGTGAATCGTTGAAACGAAATTACTTGATGCCAGGATAGCAATGAGAGTCGTAGCAAAAAGCAAACCATCTAATGTTAGTGTGGTGGTAAGAAGACTCCAAATGTTCCCGACAAATGTGAACATTGAATTCGCATCATGTGTTAAAAAGGGATTTTTTCCTGCTCGAAACCTTTTTCTTCTGTCGTTACGGAAAAATGATGGGGCCGACGATGGCACGTCTGCTGAAATGAAATGATTTGTAAGGATTAGTTGAGAGCTTTAATGCATCAAGTATTTGAGATTTAGGAGGATTTATTTGAAAAAAAATCAATTCTACTTTTTTTTATGTAACTCACTTTTAATGCTAAGATATAGCACAAGCATTCAAATATTGTGTATAGTGCATGTGAAGTATCAACGATAAGAATAAAGAAATCTAAGTATTACTTCAAGGTCTTTGGGGAATTGGATAACATTCTAATTGAATAGCGAAGACAAATGAATCACCGGAAAATTTCATCTCACGCATGAGGAAATATTGATGAAGTTGCCAAAATAAAGATTAGATTAGTTGTGTCCTAAGAAAAATAGTATTGCTTCCCTACACAACAAACCAACAAAATATAAATATATTAATAAATGTCCAGCACAATTTCATTTTACGAGGCCAATGGTATCTA
The DNA here is from genome assembly GCA_963969285.1 of Odontomyia ornata. NCBI lineage: Eukaryota > Metazoa > Arthropoda > Insecta > Diptera > Stratiomyidae > Odontomyia > Odontomyia ornata. Next base: position 272,513,862 of record OZ017740.1, read on the forward strand.
TATATAATTTATACATGTGTAGATATGTAGATACACCTCAACATCCATATTCATTTTATCGGATAAAAAAGCAATTTCATCAACAATTCGAAAGAAAATTTATTGCTTATATTCATTCGTTCTTTTGTTCAGTCAATCAGTTTCAGAGGATTTTTGGCGGGGCAGCTGCAAATGTTGTAATATTTATGTATATCCTTATAGAGATTAACGTGAACATAATTCGCAAGACATAAAATTTGCTTATATAGTCTGTGATATATTTTTAAGGGTTTGATACTTCTTATAAATCCCTATTGAAATCGTGACCTGCCTGTCCACCCGTCCGTCTGTCTGCCTGTGTGTCACATTAGTTGCTATAAAAGCTACTCGTAAAAATAACAAATTTGGAAAACATATCAAAAGTAATTGTCCCTTGAAAATTTGGGTCACAAAAAAGTGCTCAGAGGTTCTTAAAGGAGATCTGGACATATACATTTTTTAAACGAAAATGGTCATGAGCAATATTGAATGAAAGGTCTTAATGAGAACTTTCTAAAATACCAGTTTTTGTTTCGTAGGGTGCAGGACGAGGAAATATGTACATATGTATGTTTTGAAATTTTTTTAAAAATTGTTGGGGTAGTTCTTTATGAGTAAAATAAAAACAAAACAAGTACCTTAGAACAAGGGTGTCTCCAGCCGATAGTTTAGGGGGAGAGAGTTTATAAGAACGATGAGAAATAAATGAAGTTGTACTACTAGCTGCGTGATTTTTGGAAGAGATTTGTGATCCAGTCACTAGCGTAACCTCACCTTAAGATGGGGTGCCATTGAACGCACACGCGCTGAATGACGGACATCTTCGTGAGATCTTGGCATTTGAAAGTCGAAAACACAAGCGACACAATTTCGATCGAGTCACCTAGCACACAGTGATGTCCTTTCGATGATCGAAGGAAATCGCTGAAATAGGGGAAGCAAAAGTGCCAGGGTCCAAATATTTATATGGAGAGCCAGAGTGTCTATGGTCGCTCATTATTTCTTGTACAAAAAGATGTTGAAACCCTTTATTTTGTTAACTTGTGCAGCCAACTCATTTTGTACGAGTAATGACAACTCTGGAATACTGTCAGACGTATCAAAGGCAGAATATAATTGCTGCCATTTAGGCCCGCAGGGGGAATGCTGGCTAACAGGAATACTCCTGGAGGCTAACATTCTTTGGGGAGTTCCGCCCCCCCAGGTATCCGATGAAATTCCCGCAGGGGGAATACCGGTCGATAATAGCACTCTTGGAGGCTAGCATTCTTTGGGGAGCGCCGTGCCCACGGATCCGAGGATATGGGGGACGCTGTGAGGCTCCCTTCTGGGATTACAGGTAACAAGCCTGACTGGATCTGGACTACACTTTGGATAACAAACTGGAACTCATGCTTCGGGCTGGCGGATATGATGATTTGGACATATTTGCTTTGCACGGTAGGTGACAACCATGTGTGAATGGCTCCTATTCAACTCTCATACCGTCTCCGTCCCGGTTGTTCGAACGTAGCTCGCACCATTATGTTGATGGTGTAGGTTCGTTTTAGACGGACTCCTGATTAGCGCTGGTCAGGCTCTGAGAACTTGTCTCCATAAGGGCTTGTGCTAACCCTCGCATGGCCTACCTGCTCTGCAAAGATAACCATGGAATCAAAAAGTGACTACGACCACGCAAACAGCTGCTGCAGGCACGATGTGAACACCACATCGGGAGCAGCACTAAAGATGACAAAAACGACGATTAATACAATGACAGTGAACACGGACAAAAAACGGAGATAAACAGCAGTCTGGTACTGACTGAGATTCCTGATGCGAATGCCAGAGCGTCCTATAAAGGAAAAGCGGGAAACCCTGCAAGACGCGCCAGATATTCGAGCGATGGAGGAAAATATAAAGAAATTCGAAGATTCGATGGTCACTGCTGTGATCACTACCAAAGTGATTGAAGCTAGGGTCGTAAATCCCGAAATAATAAAAAACCATCCTGAAGTAAACGAGGAGATTATGGCAGGAAAAGAAACGAGTGATCAGGCAAATAAAGCGACGATGTGTGATTTCATCGCAAACGTCAACCAACCACGTCTCCCAAGGACGATGGCCACAAAGTACAATTCTCTTTATTCTGAAAAGCGGGATTTGTTCTAAAAAGAATACAATTGTAGTGAATAATAAGTTTCAAATGTCCGTAAAGGACTGTAGCGATGGTCTGCTGTCTCGGCAGAAGAAGATGGAGATATCTGCCGAGAATGCCCTTATCTGGGGACGCGTGAATGCGCTGGCAGGCTAGCATTGCGGTGTCGTGGGGCGGGTTCATTCCTTCAGCACAAGGTTCCACTACAAAGAATTTCGCACTCACGAATTTCTTGGGGTCGAACAAAGACACGGCGACCGACGTCGCAAAAACTGTAGGTAACTACACAAGGGACAACTGACTTGTTCAAGGAACAAGAGTAACAAGTAAAAAGAAGTGGAAGCAGGGTGACCTCGTCCTTACCCGGAGAGGCCCATGGCCCACAAATGAGAGAAGGGCAACCGGGTGGTGATGGAGCCCCTTCGCACCCACCCAACCGGATTAATATCCATATTTGTTGCAGTGGCCAGGTATTCCTCTTCTGAGTGGAAAACTTATACAACTTAACTTGCATAAGTCTTCCCATCAAAAGAAAAGTACCCCGATGACCAATTTATGCCATCGAATTATACAATTCGACTGCATAGCTCTATGCCATAAAGAGGCACTCTGCTTGGGCCACTCAACCCGCGACGTCACCTGAAATAAAGAAGATTACATTGTACCCGGCGGCTGGCTCATGTTTTACGAGGAAAGCCTGCCACCGTACCGGGTCCTATACCCGGTCTGGCAAATCAAAATGGAAAGACCGAAGGGCTAGTTTTAATGTAACATTGTTTCTTTATTTACTATCATTTAATTCTGATGATGATTAAGACATTTGCGGAAAAGCTCACAACCTACTATTACAGTTTTAATTTCACTTTTCTCTATTTTAGTAGATGCGACCAATTTTCAGCAATAAAATTTACAAAATTCTTTTTCTTTTTTTTTTAAGAAGGGTTCCCTATTTACTTCTGATTTGAAAATTCTATATAGGTAATAAAATTTCCCAGCAAATTGGGAGTGTGAATTAGCAGGCCTGCAATCACATTTGATAACTGATTCTTTCAGATTTACAGCGATTAATGTAAGTTAGCAAATAGTTTCGGGTGTAACAAAACATTATCGTTATTACGGTTCATAAAATCTGCTGAATTACAAGACAACCGCAAAAAAAATCCTCTACAAAAATTGTTAACTGCTCTATGTTGTGAACTATAAGTAAGTAATTAAGAATTGGTAGCACCCAGCACCGAAAATTTCTGGACAAATATGACACAGCAAATGAGTCTCTAATTCAGCTGGTAGAGGTTTTTGTAAGCGAGCAATGTTGTTTCAAGTCATTTCTCCATTTGCTTCATTAGTTACTTGAGCTTTCACTTGGACCAATATAATTTTTTTTTCACAATTCTGATCTCAGTTTAGTCTTTTGTTAAAGTCTTATTGGAAGAACAATTCAAATTTACTTTGGTAACTCACTCAATAAAACGTCTACTTGAGTATGATTGATTTCTCGATATAAACTCATTACGAACGGAACACGACTAATTTCTTTCTTTTTTGTTTGTACTCCTTCTATGTTTTTATTTTCCGAATACTCCTTTGATCATAAATAATCCGCTAGTAAATTTCCGTGCCTTGCCCTCGATGCTTAAACAATCCGCTCGCACACAATCGTCTACTAAATCCCAATATTGCTTCACATCCTTGATTACAAAGTAAATAACCGATATGTTGCGCTCATTGACATGATAGGTTACGAGTGACAACTGGAGATTGATTTTTTCAATTCTATTACACGGCCACTTTGAATGCGTCCCGTTTTCCTCGTAATATCCCGCTGCTCTGACCTTCCTCTGCCCATCCCCACGTCATTCACAACATCCCCTTATTCTAAACATACCATTTCCAGCTAAATTGTGCAGCTGTCCAAGCCGATAGGGAAGTTATACGTTCCAAAATTAGTTACCGGCACTTTACCGTTGGAAGATGGGCACGGTTTAGTCATCACAGGTGCACAATCATAATCCTATTGATCACACTTCGCAATCACGCTTGAGCAAGAGACGGAATTTGACCACTTTCTAGGCCAACTAATACCAAGTCGATCACGATACAATTTACAATCAAGTATCTATTTAGAATCCCCGCTAAAAGAAGCCGCAGAACAACGGAAAAATCGGGCAAAAAGATATCTGTACTGCACTTCACACTAATATCGAGTCGATCACGATACAATGTACAATCAAGTATCTGTTTAGAGTTCTCGCTAACTAGTATTAGAACCGCAAAACTGTATTCCGAGGTTATATGTACTAATCATCATCCCGAACCGCCGCGGCGTCCACGCTGGAGCGTAATCTCGAGCAGACTCCTGCTAACATTTGCTCAATCAGCGACTCCACCCGACCAATGAAAACCTCAACAGGTATGGTGTTGGGTTCCCCGCTGAAATGCAGATTCCAGCCCTGGATGATGCTGGGAATCTGCGTCGGCTTCAGCCGATACGTAGCGTGTGGATGGATGCGTTGGTCCAGCGGAACCACTGGAGCCTGAGTTATTGGCGGTGCTTGGCGCAGTCGGGGCCGGTACACTGGAGCCAACGGATTCATTGCCACACCGGGCCGGATTCGTTTGTGATCGCGCCACGAGTCTACCGGAAAATCCCATGGATTTAGGTCCGAGTCCCACATCGGAGGCGTTCTTGGACGAGGTGGTACTGGATTCTCCTGCAGGCTTTCCAGCGAGGCTACCCGGGTGGTCAGGTCTTTCATAAGCGCCATCAAATCTTGTAGGACGGTCGCCTCCACAGCCACGGTGGGTCTCGGCCCTTCCGCAGGCGGCACTGCTTCGGCTCGGTAGTCTTCACCACGACAATGGGTGCACCATTGTCGTGGATGGAAGGGGTCCGCTTTTGGGCACTGTTCCACTTGCGCCGTAGGACTGAGGTCGTTCTGTTGCTGGCTGTGTGGGTTCTAAAGGCTGACGACAGAGCGGGCACGTGGATGAGGTTTGCTTTAGTTGGCTTAAGTACAACTGGTGTAACCGGTGGCCGCACGGCAGAGTGTGGCTGGCCGACTCGTCCAGGTCCTCGTGGCAAATGGAACACAGGAGCGTTTGTCCCGCATCAGTCCGCAACTTTCTCCTCTTGGGCGTGCGTTTGGTGGGCATGCCAAATGAAATTTTTAGTATAGAAAAACTTAGTACTACAAATATTTAACGTAATCTATCAAAATGAGTTTAGATATAAATAATGGAAAAAATGTGAAAAAAATAATAAAAAATAAGTAATATGCAAGTAGCCGTCAGTGGCGAACTAAAGCACAATCTATCAAAAAAAGTATGTAAGAAAAAACAAATTTTACGTTATCAAAAAAAATAATCGGTCTTTCTATTCTGTCCTTATTCCCAAGTATGGACACCAATGGCACAATTCTTCTGTAGCGTTTCAGGGACACCATGAGGCACCATGAGAATCAGGGTTCAGAAGTGCTCCCTCATCCGCAAGTTTTTACAAGTTACAACTTGTCAGCCCAGGGTTGAATTCTGATCAACCAGCAGCGCGTGTCTTGTCATGGATAGTCATGGATTAGCTAATCAGCCAATCACATGAAATTAAAATCCATGTAATGTAAGACACTCAGGCACCGTGGGTTTAGGGAGCGGAACAGAATCCTCCGCAAAATGGATGTTGAAATAATAACTTCCGAATACAAATAGGGACTCTAATATCATTTGGCCTTACTAGTCATACAATGGTGGTAAACCACCAAAGTATAAATCAAAAGCAGGACCAAACGATATTGATGTCCAAAGACAACACACGTCCGGAAGTTATTAGAGTTGCTGGGGCACAATTAGTGCAAAAGCCCTCGGGAGTTACCTACCCGCCAATATTCTTGACACCTTGTGGGGACACCTAGAGACGATGGAATGTCTCGTGCTCACGACTGATGATACAGCCGGGCTTTTCGGGCCCCACGTTGGGCACCATTTGTAGTGAATAATAAGTTTCAAATGTCCGTAAAGGACTGCAGCGATGGTCTGCTGCCTCGGCAGAAGAAGATGGAGATATCTGCCGAGAATGCCCTTGTCTGGGGACGCGTGAATGCGCTGGCAGGCTAGCATTGCGCTGACGTGGGGCGGGTTCATTCCCCCAGACAAGGGCATTCTCGGCAGATATCTCCATCTTCTTCTGCCGAGGCAGCAGACCATCGCTGCAGTCCTTTACGGATATTTGAAACTTATTATTCACTACACAATCTACATGCGACTCGGCAAAAATCATCAAAGCAGTAAAGATTGGGCTCTTTGAACTAGAGGAGCTCCTAGAAGATTAGGAAAATGCCGGGCTTTCCAGGAAGCCCTAGCGAAGGCAGAATCACCCGCATCCTGCAACTGAACCTACACCGTAGTTCAACCTCACAAAATCTACTTGAGCAATTTGCGAGGGACATGAAAGCCGACTATTTTTTTGCTGAGTGAGCAATACCGTGATAAAAGTTCAGCATCATGGTATCCTGATGGAACTGGTACTGCTGCCATCTGGGTTCGAAATAGTGATTTCCAGGTGGAGAGCTGTGGATGTGGCGATGGTTTTGTGTGGGTTTGGTGCTCAGGGACCACCTTCTTTAGTGTGTACATTACGCCAAACGAATCGATACCATCTGTCCAAGCCAAACTTCAGGCTTATATATATACAAGGGCGGTTCAAATATGATGGAGACAAAAGCTGTAGATGGCGCGCATGTATGTTTTGAAGCTTGTGGCTAGAGTATGTGATAGCTGGGTCCCGTACAAACAGTGTGGCATAGTTTTCATCGAGAGTGCATGTTTCATGTACGCGCTACGACGATGAGTGAATGTCAAGTGCCAACCGCCGTTGCGTAACGTATTGTCATTCGTTTTTTAGTGGGGGACGGAAATTTTTCTGTGTTTGCAAAATCAGCTCGGTAGTGAGTACCCAAGTAAGGCTTCTGTGTTTAAATGGGCCAAAGCATTCAAGGATGGTCACGAAACCATCGAGAATGAACCGCATGATCGTCGATCGTAAACCAGCATCACACAAGACAACATTTGCCGCGTAGAGCAACTCATTTTGGAGGACAGTAGGATGAATTCTCGAGAAATTTCTGGTGAACTTGGCATCCGTATTGGTAGTGTAGTCTACATCCACGAAAATCGTCAATATCACAACCTAACGGTGCGATAGGTTCCTAAGCTGTTGAACTTCGAACAAAAACTCAGGTGGTTGGAAGTTTGCCGCCACTGACGTGAGAGGAGGTGGAGGGGGACGATTTTATAACGCGAATCTTCACTACAGATGAGACATGGTTACACTACTATACTCCCGAAATCAAAGTTGTCATCTAAGGCGTGGATGACGAAGGAGGAAGGGGCGCCAGTCGAAGCGAAAGCAACCAGGTCCGCGGGTATGGTCATGTGTACTGTATTCTGGGACCAGCGGGGCGTGCTGTACGTTGATTTCCTGCGCACGCAATGCTCCATCAATGCTGCATACTACTCTGACCTTCTGAAAACATACGTTAAACCCGCTTATCGCTCAAAACAGAGGAGTATTCTAGCACAAAGTGCGTTTCTTCTCCAGGATAGTGTTTTGAGCTTGCAAAACATTCTAATGTGTAAAACATGTAAAAGTGATCTGAATTTTTTTTAAAAGTGCTGAAAAAGAATTAGGTTTACAGTTAGTTATACACTGTAAGTGTAAATCGGATTCCTATACTTCAGGTAATTCAGAAATTCATTCTTCTTTTGAAATAAATCGGCGTTTGTATTTGTCATGCGTTTACTTGGCATTGGCTATCAAAGCATAATTAATTATTGTGGATTGTTAGATATGGCCAAAGGGCTCAGTAAAAGTACTTTTTATGACTTAGTAGATAGTAGCACCTGGTGTTATAGAATAAGTATTTCGAAAAGCAGTCGAAAAAGAGAAGGAAAAAAAGTAAGCAGCTGATAATGTGAAAATTCACTTCACAGCTTCGAGCGAAAGAAGTTTCTCTTCTCTTGTCGGAATAACTACTTTAATTGGAAAGTTTTCTGGTAAAGTTCTCGACGTTGTTATAAAATGTAGTATTTGTAAAGCCTGCGAAAAATAGAAGGCGAAAAAGAATGATGACGAGTATGAGGTTGGGTACAAGACTGATAAGTCAAATTGTGGAAAAAACCATGATGGCAGTGCCAGTTCAAGGGAAGTTAGTGAAATCATTAATATGTTTAAAAGATTGGTGGATTTCTATAATGTTTTTTGAATCTTATATACAAAAACTTTTGAACAGTTAAAAGGTATTCAACCCTACGGTGACTGTTCAGTCTTCTCATGACAAAGCAGCGGCGAGCAATACTATTATAGTTCCAGCCTCATACACATACACACATACATATAATTTTGCATCATGTACAAGCTACTCTCAGTACTGGCATCACCCCAGTACATACTTACGACAACAGTAAATCTTTTTTCTATCGGGAGTGATGCTAATACTGCGATTAGTCTTCCCTCTGTTCAAATACGTCGTTATCATAGTGCGGACATTGGCAATTTACCCTTTTCGTTTGTAGCCTTTTTCTCGGCCTTTGCTCCGCTTGCATTATCGATTTAACTTTAAATAAATTCTCGAAACAAATTTCAAAAACGCTTGAAATTTCCACATGGTCCGTCGAGCCGGATAATTGTCGCAATGCAGTTTTCGTTCTCGGAATTAGTTATCTAAAGCATTTATTGCTCATCGTTTTTCGCTTGACAATTATCAGTAATTGCAAAGTTTTCATTTCCCCTTGTGATTTGCGTGATTATCTTTGAAACTTTTCGTGAAAATTCATCGCGCTATCAGTGAATTCAATTGTGCAAAATGGCCGGTGACGATAATCCAAAACTCGACCCCAAGGTCACCTCAAGTGCAAAGGCAATATCGGAATTGCGTATACAACGTGGCGTCATCTTGGCCCAGCAAACTCGGATGAAAACCTTTCTCGATGGCAAGGTGGACAATATATTCGTTTTCGAGGCCAAAAGCAAACTCGGTCTACTTGAGACACAGTTCAAAAATTTTGAAACTATTCAGTGCCAACTCGAGGTTTTCGACGCAGAAGAGCCATCATCTGGGAAAGGGGACTCATATGAAGACAGTTATTGCCAACTCAAGGCTAATTTGCTATCAATTATCGAGAAGCTTCGCCCGAGGCAATCAGTCGATGCATGCGCCATTTGGAATTCGACAGATGCCTCCGAAACCTCATCAACCAGACTTCGCTTGCAAAAACTGAATTTGACCAAGTTTTCGGGTTTGTACAGTGAGTGGTTAGGTTTTCTTGGGATGTTCGAGAAATTGATCGACTCCAATACCCACTTATTGTCTGTGGAAAAATTCCAATATCTTCGTTCTGCACTAACCGGTACAGCCGCTGCAGTGATAGAGGGGATAGAGCTTACCGAAGAAAATTATTCTGAGGCAAAGGAGCTTTTAAAAAGGAGATTCGACAACAAGCCATACATTTTCGCTTCGCATATCAACGACTTGCTTCAAGTGCAATCCATTCATCATCCGTCTACTAAAGAATTGCGTCAGATGACTGATGCTATAAACAAGCATTTGCGCTGTTTGCTGAGCCTCAGTATAAAGGAAAATATCGCAGATGGATTCTTGTTGCACATTCTCGTATCAAAGCTTGATGCTGAGTCCCAGCTCAAATGGTAAGAATTAATTACCAGCTGTTCTTGATCATCCTTAGAATATAGCGCTCAATTTCCAACTTGGGAAAAGTTTACTGATTTCTTGAATCTACGATGCTCAGCGCTAGAATTCGTAGAAGAAACAAAATTCAACAACAAACCTCTTTCAATCGTCAATAAATCCAAGCGGACTAGTTTTATTGCTAGTAACTGTGATACGAGAGCGAAGTGCAATTTTTGTGTTTCACGCAGTGGACACACATTATTCGACTGCAATGGGTTAAAGAGCATGCCACCCGACCAAATTTACCAAAGAGCTAAGCAATTGAATTTGTGTTACAATTGCCTTTGAAAGGGGCATTCATTGAAAAGTTGTTTATCGAGCAAGTGTCGTACATGTAACCGCAGCCATCATACTCTACTCCACGGTAACGTAAAGAATTCAGGCATCTCTCAAAGATCTCATCAGTCGACTGAAATTGAAACTCCAACAACCGACGAACATTCGTCGCTGATCGGTCAAACGAGATCTAGACATTAATGTCCCGCCTGGAAGAAGATGCTCAACCCAACAACGTTATTTTGGGTACTGCTATTATCAGAGTCAAATCACCTGATGGAGCTTCAATCGAATGCCGAGCGATATTGGACAGCGGTTCCCAGTTGCACTTCATGACAGAGAGACTCGCCCAGCAACTTCGTTTACGACGAGAAAAAACTGATGTGGCTTGTAGTGGAATTTGTATGACGACATCCCGATGTATTTCGAAAACCATTGCCACCGTGCAATCACTACAAAACGATTTCAGTTCATTGCTAGAGTTTTTCATCGTACCAAATTTCGTTGGATTGCAGCCATTGCAAAGGATCAATACATCAGACTGGAATATTCCTAAGAACACTCCACTAGCGGACCTTCAATTCGACATACTTCGGAAAGTTGATATTTTGATTGGTGCTGCCTTGTTTTTCAAATCACTTGCTGTTGGACAGATTGATTTAGGCGTTAATAGGCCTATCGTGAAGAAAACTCTTTTCGGTTGGGTGGTTTCGGGGCCATCCAGTGCTTCATACAACTCACTCAGTGTAAACATTAGTGCCGACAGTAACAGTGAACCGTGCGAACAAAATTTAAATAATATCGTCGCTAAGTTTTGGGAGCTAGACCACAGTAATAGTGAAATAGACAAAAGGTCTGCTGAGGAGATTGCTTGTGAAGAACACTTTCGTGTCAATACAATCCGTGATGTAAACGGTCGGTCCGTTGTGAGATTACCCTTAAGGCAAGATGCGTCAGTGCTTGGTGACACATACGAAATCGCATTAAAACGATTTTATAGCCTTGAAAGAAAACTTGAGAAATGCCATGAATTACGCGTCAGTAACTACGATTTCATGAATCAATATTTATCATTGGGACATATGGAGGAAGTCATTGATTCCCAGTGTGTGTTACACAAACCTCATTATGTTCTCCCCCATAATTGTGTTGTAAAGAATTATGGCAGCAGCACTAAATTACGCGTAGTCTTTGATGGTTCTGCAAAATCCGCCAGTGGTGTTTCCTTAAACGATATTCTAATGGTAGGACCCACAGTTCAAGATGACCTATTTTCGATCTTACTTCGATTTCGTTTCCAGCTTTATGTAATATCAGCTGACATAGAAAAAATGTATCGGCAAGTCATAGTGCATCCCAACGATAGAGACCTACAACTAATAGTTTTTCGGAATTCAAGTCATGATCGTGTGAAGCTCTATCGATTAAAAACAGTTTCTTATGGCACTGGATCTGCTCAATATCACGCAGTAGAATCTATTCGTCAAGCGGCAGAAGATGCTAGGAGTAAGTTTCCAGTAGGAGCATTGATCATCAAGCGAGATGCATATGTCGATAACTTATTGAGTGGAAGTGATGACTTGGATGAAGCTGCAAAGATCAGAAACGGAGTTACCGATATTCTACTATCAGGCGGCTTCCCCCTTAAAAAATGGGCATCAAATGAACCATCGTTGCTAGAAAAAATCGATGAAAATGACAAGGAAGCAATGACTCGACTAGATGACAAGGATTTCATCAAAACTCTTGGCCTAGCCTGGATCCCAACTGCCGATGAATTTCTGATTACATATCACTCGCCAGAAATACGAAGTTCTGAGACCAAAAGAATAGTGTTGTCGGAAACTGCTCGGTTCTTCGATCCATTAGGATTACTCAGCCCAGTGATTGTTACCGCCAAAGTCTTTCTACAGGAGTTGTGGAAGCTTAATATTGATTGCGACAAAAGCTTACCCATCGAGATGCAAACAAGATGGCAGTCTTTTCGCTCGGATATGGCCAAGGACAACAACTTTAGTATCCCACGACATGTTTGTTGAATTCCAGCCTTCAAGTCCATAGATTCGCTGATGCCAGTCTACGCGCTTATGGAGCTTGTGTATATATTCAAAGTGAAACTCCTGATAAGAAAGTATCGACGAACCTGCTTTGTTCGAAATCCCGTATAGCTCCATTGAAAACTACTACGATACCGCGTCTAGAGCTCTGTGCAGCCCTAATACTTTGCGAGCTCATAGAACGTGCTACGAAGATTATCCCCCGTGACCTCACGGATGTCGTGTGTTGGAGTGACTCACAAATTGTGTTAGCCTGGCTAAGTGCACCTTCGTACCAATGGTCCACATTTTTAGCCAATCGTGTGTCCAAAATTCAAGCTGTTACATCCGTTACATGGCGCTATGTTCTAACGCAGCATAACCCGGCAGATTTAATCTCGCGAGGCACTAAATCAGAAAGTCTACAAGGGTCTAACTTATAGCTGCATGGTCCAAGCTTTTTATCCGCATCGTCATCACAATGGCCATATCATGGAAAGGTTCCAGATCAAATCGATGTTCCAGAATATCGCAAGCTGAACTTCACAGTCTTGTCGTCTTATGCAGTGGAAGACCTAGTTAAGGACACAAAATATATTAACTCATACTGGAAAACACTTCGAGTATTTGGATACGTTAATCAATATCTCAAATCATTGCGGTTGCGAGCACGTAGTTCAACGAAACCTAGCCTTGCGTTACGAAGCTTTACGCAAGCGCATCCCTTTACAAACGCATTGTCAACCTTCTTGCATGTTAACAACTCACATGCTGGCTGCCATACCTTGGTAAACATTTTTCGGCAAAGGTTTTGGTTGATCAACGTAAAGTCGGAGGCTAAACGAGTTATTCATCAGTGCACAATATGCTTTCGAGCGAAGCCTCGCTTCTTTCAGCAAATAATGGGAAACCTCCCATCAGATAGGCTGAAAGTATCACATCCCTTTGCGGTTACCGGTGTAGATTTTTGTGGACTGTTTTTCATGCGAGCTCAACTACGAGGAAGATCTCCAATCAAAGGCTACTTATCGGTTTTTATATGTTTCGCTACCAAGGCTGTACATTTTGAACTCGTTTCAGATTTATCGACAGCAGCATTCATTTTATGCCTTAAACGGTTCTTCGCTCGCAGGGGAAAATGCAACAAGCTATAATCGGACAACGCTACTAATTTTATCGGTGCCAATAACCAGTTGCGAGAGTTAAGAAAACTTTTCTCAACTCAATCACATATTGACCAAGTCCAGCAAGCTTGCCTTCTGGAAGGCATTGGATGGTGTTTCATCCCACCGCGCTCCTCACATTTTGGTGGCTTGTGGGAGGCGGTGGTGAAGAAGGCAAAATTTCACCTTACCAGAGCAGTCGCCAATGCATCGCTAACCCACGAACAAATGCTTACGGTTATCTATGAAGCGGAGACGATCGTTAATTCTCGACCCATCACGGAGATGTCATCAGATCCAACTGATTTGGAAGCCCTCACACCCGGACATTTCTTGATTGGACGACCAATTACAAGTTTACCCAAACCAATCATCACACAACTTAAATTCGATTCTTTGGACAACTTTCGAAAAATATCCTTCATCCAGCAATCCTTTTGGACTCGATGCCGCAACGACTATCTTCACCTATTTCAGTCGCGATCTACGTGGACCTCAGTCAATAGCAATGCCAAGGTTAACCAACTTGTATTAATGAAAGATGAAAATCTTCCACCTATGAAGTGGCCTCTCGCCAGAATTATCGATGTGACACGCAGCGAAGATGATAAGGTTCGAGTTGCTACAGTACGTACAGCTTCCGGAATCTTCAACCGGGCCATCGTAAAGCTATGTCAATTGCCTATCGAATAATTGGATGAAAACGGAAGTTTTCATGGTAGGGAAGATGTTCAGTCTTCTCATGACAAAGCAGCGGCGAGCAATACTATTATAGTTCCAGCCTCATACACATACACATACACACATACATATAATTTTGCATCATGTACAAGCTACTCTCAGTACTGGCATCACCCCAGTACATACTTACGACAACAGTAAATCTTTATTCTATCGGGAGTGATGCTAATACTGCGATTAGTCTTCCCTCTGTTCAAATTTGTCGTTATCATAGTGCGGTGTGGCAATTTACCTTTTTCGTTCGTAGCCTTTTTCTCGGCCTTTGTTCCGCTGGCATTATCGATTTAACTTTAAATAAATTCTTGAAACAAATTTCAAAAACGCTTGAAATTTTTTCACCATCAATTACAGAATTTTCCTTGAAAAAAAAACTGTTTTTAATATTTGTGATGATGTATACTTTTAAATAAAATTCAAATCAAATCAAGTGGCCGATAAATGTTCCTTATCAATCTTCCTTCTTTTCGTCGAATTTCCTCCAAACTTAATATTGTATTTTTCGAATCCTTTCGAGTTGATTATAATTGTAATACTAGAACAAAATGGTGGCCGCTTTAAATGGAGGTATAATAGATTTTTTATAGTATTTCATGTACATGTCAATGAAGTTTGTTTTTTATTGAGTTTAATATTTATGTCTGTATACTATAGGATGCGTTGAGTACAAAACTCTTCTGCCAGGAAGGTAATTCTGTCGACCCAACTTGTTTATATTTTGTTTTCATAGAAATACAATAAACGAAACACAATCTGGAACACGAGTCCACGGGAAAATAAGGAAGATGGATTGGGAAATATAAATTGAAAAAGTCAATTTTTCTGACTTGATGATTCGACAAACAGTTTTATGATGATGTAAAATGGCAAATGGCGAATGATATTTATCTGTGTCTATTAGTTATATAGGTTGTTGGGTCGAAACGTTAATATCGTTTTTTCTGAATGAGGGATTTATTGAGGGAAAAATTAATTCAGAAGCTGGCCATACCGTTTGAATCTAGTTAAATTGTATGTTTGACCGGGATTGCAGATAGAGAGAGCATAATTTTTTTCAATTGAATGAAAATATTTCTTCAAATATCTGAAAGCTCAAAGCATTTACAACAATAAATTTTATTGACAAATTTTATCAATAATACCTAAAATACGAGAGCTAAAGCATCTAACAAATTATAAATGGGAAACTGACTGCAAAAATGTTAAATCGAAATCAGTAAATAAAACATGATAATTTCGGAACGATATGTTAAGCGTTACATTGATTTTAAAATTTGTATAGCTCAAGAAATTGAATTTTTCTAGAAGAAGATAAAATGCTTATTTTTTGATACAGTAAAGAGCTTACATAAGACTTTGAAAGTTAATGCAAACTTTAAAATTATTGAAATAGTATGAATACAAGACTAAGTTCCAGCACGTATGGATTTTTTGAAAAAAAACTGTGTTTTGAATACACATCAAAATAAAAGGAAGGGAAAAATACTAATAATATATTTTTAACAGCTACTCTTAGTCTAAAATGTGGGGTAGAATGGAGTTTGTATAATTTAGCACCTTGATTTCATCATATCTGTGAGGAGTTCAGTATCCACCTACTAACTTAGGCCACCTTCAGTTCTCATAAAAATTTACCTAAGGTCTTCCCTGTTTTGTAAAGTATGAACGAGCGCCACGGTGCTCGTAGTATGGCTGTGAACTATGCCTTGTCACGCACGTATTTTTCCACAGTTGAAGTTTTCAAGTCTTTATAACTGTCAGTGTTCCTAGTATATCATAGAACTCTTAAGACCTTTCCAATAACTCAATTTTGGTGGGACTGGACTAGAGTGCTTTTTTGCTTTTCTAGGTCGTTTGGTAGGAAGAAGACCTTCCATATAATCTGTTTATGAATGATTACTTGATTTTTTAGACTAACTCTTCTGAATTTAATAAGTAGGGATAAACAGAGGAGAAGTTCTATACAATGATCTCATTTATTTTGTATGTGTCTCTATGATCGATTATAAGTCTAAGGTGCTTAGCTGTTGATGTCCAATTTATTGATCATTTTTTTTAATCATTTTTCCCTATTAATAAATAGTGCCTGGCTCACCTTAATTTTCCATTTACAAAAGTATCCGCATAAAACATTTATTGGACATTGCAACTTTGAAGTGATAGGTCTGACTTGTCATGCTGTAGTAAATATATAGATGTTATCGGTCTATGATGAAAATTTCTCTCTTGGGAACAAAGTAGGAAGGTTAGGTAGTGTTTGATAGACTCCAACTTCAATTGGAATTGGGAGTCGTTTGTCAAGTCTGAAATGGAATGTTCTTCTTTCTGAGAAGAACCAATAGTTTGGGTAAGCTGTACTGATATATTGGATATATGGATTGTCAAAATAAGTCCTGCATGCTAGACTTCGTTGATGGGCTTAGCTATATCTAACATAAGTAGACCCGTTGAGTTCCTGTAGTTAAAGCATGTTTTAATGTACTGAATCACTTACTAACTTGATAGCTAGAATTCAGTAGAATCCATTGCCTTAAAGTCTAATGTTTTTCTGGAGTGATTTGTTGCCCTTATTCAGTCAATGCAGAACCACTTTTTTCGCAGTTTTCAACAGTAACCAGAAGAAACTAAAATTTTTCAGTTTTTTTTAAATTATGGGTCCTTCTAAGGTTCCGGAAAAATTAAAAACTGCTGATTTTGATGCTTTATGGTAATATTTCAACCAGAATACTGCACTTATAATATCCCTAAGTATTCGACCAGTACCCAGGAAACTATTGTTTTGGTAATGGTTACATGCTCAAAACCTTTACATTTATTAAGTCTCTATATAATGTCCTGATTTCACCTAAGTTGAAAGTTTAACCCTGAAAGAACTCTATCCTCAGTTTGAAAGTCCTCCTTGTCTGAAAAATCATCTCGAAGTTGCATTTCGAAGAAATTCACAAGTATTCCAGCCTTAGCCGCATCTCATTTGAGCCATACATTGGCGATATCACAATTTTGTTGTTTAGTTGAAAATATCTGGACACTCTCCAGAAGTTACCACACCTAGACTTGCGACCCTATAAAAAGCTCTCGCGTTGCTCGTTTCAAAATACCTTTATCTCTAAATACTTTTCGTTTGTAGTTTTGTTTTCCTACATATGAACATAAACGAGGATGTTTTCTATGAGGAAAAGAACTGATTTGTGGTGCAAAGACAGTTCGTCAGGGATATCTAAACACCTTTTAAGAAATCTTGTCATATTCCGATGTCCAGGGATAAACCATTTCTCGTTCCATAATGTGTTGGTTCATTGAAGTATGTAGGCTACAGTAGGTGGCTGTTGTGAATATATTGAGCTCGGCCCCAGGATAATTGCTTCTCATAGCTCCCTTAAAGCAGTGAACGAGCCGATGATAACGATCGAAATAAGAGACATTGACTGCGTCACGGACCTGGCCAAGATAGACGGGGCCATCAAAAGGGTATTCCCTAGTGCGGGCAGGATCAAAGCGAGGCTGACACCAAAAAACCATAGGGGTCAACGCACGGCCATCATTGACTTGACCCAAATGGACACCGAACGATTTATGAGTTAGGACAAAATAAGAAAAAGGTGGGTTGTCTGCAGAACACGGCAAAGAGCAGCACGTTGCCTTGGCTACCAATATGCAAATGGCACGATAGGAGTTCGCTTTGTTCCAAATGCGGTGAAATGGGGCATAAAAGAAAAGAGTATACGAAGGAGGTACACTGTAACTTTTCCAAAGAAGCTGATCCAAGTCTGGATCTTGAGCACGTCTTCGAATCAGAGAAATGTCGGGTTTTCCAGGAATACCTAGCCAAGGCAAAATCAGAGCTTCGATAACCTGCATCCTGCAGCTAAACCTACACTGCAGCTAGACCTACACTGCAGCTCAATCGCCCAAAATCTGCTTGGGTAGTTTGTGAGGGACATGAAAGCCGACTTTATACTGCTGAGTGATAAAAATTCTTCATCGTGGTATCCTGATGAAAATAGTACTGCCACCATCTAAGTTCAGAACAGTGATTTCCAGGCGGAGGGCTGTGGCAGAGGGGATGGCTTTGGTTGGGCTCGGTGCTCAGGAGCCACCTTCTTTAGCGTGCTGGTAGTGCTGGACGAATCGACATCATCTTTCCAAGCCAATCTTAACACTTTGAAGGGCGCTATCTCAACATGCTCGTTGGAGGAGACTTGGACACTAAAGCAATTGAATGCGATATGAATCAAACAGATCCGCGGGAAAAATGAATCCTTGAAATGGTGGCGAGGACGACGTTTATCACATTAAACACCAAAAATACGCCGATTTTCTACTGTATTGGCTGTAAAGGAACCATACTTGGCGTGACGTATGCCTCGGAGATCTAAATAAGGATGATACACAATTGTAAAGTATTAAAGGACTACTCAGCCATTGATCAACAGTGCATTCTACTTGAGATCAATGATATTGTCTAGCGACGTCCGTACTCTCGACTTTCTATGATTGGGTTGAATGAGGATTGACGTCGAGAGGTTCGTCGAGGCACCAGATGCTTCGCTGTTGGGAGATTCGCACGGCACGGAAGCACTAGCAGCACAAGACGTGGTGAACTCAACTATGAGCATCATCATGATTGCTTGCAATGCTTCTATCCCCCATTAAAAACCCCGGTATGGCAAGCTTCCAGTGTACTGGTGGTCGTCTTAAATCGCTGAAAAGCAAAGGAAGTGTCACAAGCTTCGGCGTGGCGCTTAACGAGCATGGAACCGTGATGAGGCATGCAACCGGGTAGGAGCATATAAGTTGGCCGGGAAATGCCTTCGCAAATTGATTAACAACAACAAGGCTCACTGCTGACAAGATCTGGTGAACAATGTGAACAAGGATCCATAAGGCCCTGGCTACAAGCTAGTTCTATAGAAGCTTGGTGACCTGCGAAAGTCTTGCATACATGATGCGGAAAAGATGGACGAGATAGTGCGGGCACTCTTCCCCATCCATCTCTCCGTATTAACGCTGTCCATGGTGAAACAGAGATCGAGTCTCCACTCTTAACACAGCTGGAGCTGGTAAGGGTAGTTCTTTCACTGAAAGCGGGGAAGACTCCAGGTCCTGATGATGTTCCGGCTGAGGTCTTGCAACGCAGCTATCACCATTGCACTGACTTTTTACTCAGCACATTCAACGCTTGCTTACGGGACAGGGTTTTTCCGATACGATGGAAGGTGGCGAGGCTCATGCTGATCAGCAAGGGGGAAGGGAAATCCCGGATTGCCATCGGCATACCGCCCGTTATGCATATGAGACACGGCTGGGAAAGTGCTAGAGAAAATCATCAAGGGAAGACTCATTGACCCAATTCATGCTGCTGGGAACCTATCTCCTCGGCAGTTCGACTTCAGTGTAGGACGTTCCACCATTGATACGATTGCAGAGGTGGTGAGAGTGGTCCAAAAGGCAGAAGGCATATAGCCACACCTAGCGATGGATCGTCCTGTTGGTAACACTCGACGTTAGGAATGCCTTTAACTCCGTTAGATGGGTGAATATTCCCAATACGGTTTTTCAAGTTCCAGAATATCGAATGCGGCTATTGAGGAACTACCTGAGGGAACAAACCCTGCGTTACCAGATGACACAGGGAAAATGAAGGATAAAAGTTTGATCGGGTGTTGCCCAACGATGCAACGACTTGTGGAACGTATCTTACGACGGACTGCTAAGGCTGGAGATGCCCAACGAGTCGCAGTTGATCCGCTTTGTTGATGATGTTTTGGCACTGTTCACTTGATGCACCGTTGAAAAAGCGCAACTTAGTTTAAGTATGGTCGTGCGGCAAGTGAGGGACTGGATGACCGCTCACGGGTTCAGGTCAGCACTGCAAAAAAACCGAAGTAGTCATCTTGACAAAAAAGAAAATCCATAGAGTAAGGATAATCAGCATTGGAGTAAATATGGTCTGTACTAGTCAAATCGAAGCCAGCGGTGAAGTACCTGGGGCTACTGATCGACTCAAAGATGAATTAACGGCTGAGAAGGCTGCTTCAGGAGTATTGGCTCTAAGTCAACTTGTAGCCAACGTATAGAGACCCAACCCTCCAAAAAGACGGCTTTTGATGAGTGCTGTAGGGTGATTGCTACTATATGGAGCAGAAATATGGGGTAACACTTTCAGTAAGGAGGCATATCCAATACTCTTGGCACACGCACAGAGAAGAGGAGCTTTGAGGATTGCATTTTCATAAACGACAGTCTCTGACCCAGTGGCGAGAGTTTCGCAGGCATGATATATGTTGCCCTCCTTGCTAGAAAGCGCGACGCTATTCACTTGCGTCAAAGCGAAGACGCGAGGAAAACAGTTGCCCACGAGAGAAGAGAACCTTCACTCAACAATTAAAAGCAATCTTTGATGAATTTCATGAATGGAAGGTGGACTGTGCACCTCATCTTGGATATGAAACCGTGGCTAATCCAAAGCATGGTGAGTCTGACTTTTCTGTGACCCAGCTTTTGAGCGGGCATGGACGTTTGAAGTCTGACCTGCACAAGGTTGGTTGGTCACAGCACTGCAACTGTCGGTTTTGCCCAGGAGAAGAAAAAGGCACTTACAGCAGCTCGGGTCGTCAGGGCTGGGGGATTGCTTGTCTGGTAATTCCTCTTCCTCTCTCTCCTCTCTTGCTAAAGGATTTTTTTTTTGTGATAGGGAGGTGAAGGCAACAGGCAACTATATTATCCGGGGTGAGCTCTCCCGTCTCCCTGTAGAGTTCCCTTCGCAGCCTGGCCCATTTGGTACACGCAAAAAATGTGTGACAGGCATTGTCCTCCTCTCCTGGGCAAAACCGACAATCGGGAGACCGTGACTTACCGATCTTGTGCAGGTAAGACTGAAAACACCCGTGCCCGCTCAAAAGCTGGGTCAGATAGAAGTCAGTCTCACCATGCCTTCGATTCAGCCACGGTCTCACATCCGGGATGAGGCGCGCAGTTCACCTTCTCTTCGTGCAATTCCTCCAAGACTGCTGCCAATCGTTGAGCGAGCGTTGTCTCTCCTCGCGGACAATGATCTCCCTCGCATCTTCGTTTCGGCGCAGGTAAATAGCGCGGCGCTCTCTAGCAAGGAGGGCGACAGGTATCACGCCTGCAATCACTCTCACCGCCGAGTCGGAGACTGTTGGATACGAAGATGCAATTCTCAGTGCTCCTCTTCTCTGTACCTGTGCCAATCGTATAGCTCGGTATAGCTCCTTGCTGAGAGCGTCGCCCCATACCTCTGCTCCGTACAGTAGCACTGACCCTACAGCACTCATCAAGAGGCGTCTTCTTGATGGGCTGGGTCCCCCTACGTTGGCCATAAATCGACTCAGAGCCGATATTCCCGAAGCAGCCTTCTCAGCCGTTGCCCTGATTTGCTCAGAGAAACTCATCTTCGAGTCGATCAGTAGCCCCAGGTACTTCACCGCTGGCTTCGATTCGACCTGTATATCTCCAAAACTGATCATCCTTACTCTAGGGATTCTCTTTTTTGTCAAGATGACCACTTCGGTTTTCTCCAGTGCTAAACTGAGCCCGCGAGCAGTCATCCAGTCCCTCACTCGGCGCATTAGCATACCTAGCCTAAGTTGCGCTTTTTCAACGGTGCGTCCGGCGACCAGAGCCGCAACATCATCCGCATAGCCGTCCAAGCGCGACTCATCTGGCATCTCAAGTCTCAGTAGCCCGTCGTAAGACACGTTCCACAGGTCCGGACCAAGGATAGATCCCTGGGCAACACCCGATGTAATTTCCATCCTTCGTTGGCCCTGTGTCGTGTCGTAGAGCAGGCTTCGGTCTTTTAGGTAGTTCCTCAAAATCCGCATTAGATATTCTGGAACTTGAAAAGAGTTTTACAGCGTGTCCAGAATATCCACCCATCTAGCGGAGTTGAAGGCATTCCTGACGTCGAGTGTCACCAACAGGACGATCCGTCGCTTGGTGCGACTATATGCCTCTGCCTTTTGGACCGCGTTCACCACCTCTGCAATCGCATCAATGGTAGAACGTCCTGCTCTAAAGCCGTACTGCCGAGGAGATAGGTCCCCAGCAGCACGAATCGCGTCAGTGAGTCTTCCCTTAATGAGTTTCTCTAGCGCTTTCCCAGCCGTGTCTAGCATGCATAACGGGCGGTATGCAGACGGCGATTCGGGATTTCCCTTCCCCTTGCTGATCAGCACGAGTCTCGCCACCTTCCATCGTACCGGGAAAACCCCGTCCCGTAGGCAAGCGTTGAATGTGCTGAGCAGCAAGTCAGGACAATGGTGATAGACAAGCTGCAAAACCTCAGCTGGAACACCATCTGGACCTGGTGCCTTCGTGCTTTCAGGGAGAGGACTGCCTCCTCCAGTTCCAGTTGTGTGAAGAGTGGGCACTCGACCGCTGTTTCACCACGGACAGCGTTAACACAGACGGAGTGGGCGGGGAAGAGTCCCCGCACTATCGCGTCCATCTTTTCCGCGTCATGTATACAAGGCTTCCGTAGGGCACCAAGTTTCCCCATGACCAGCTTGTAGCCAAGGCCCCACAGATCCCTATTTACATCATCCACGAGGTCTTGCCAGCATCGGGCCTTGCTCTTGTTAATAAGCCTGCGAAGATGTTTCCTGCCGGACCTGTATGCTGCTAGCCTAGTGTCTGCCTCCTGCCGTGTTCGCGCCCGCTGGGCCTCTCGCCGAAGTTTGTGACACTCGCTTCTTTGTTCGGCGATCTCGTTTGACCACCAGTATACTGGAGGCTTACCGTGTCGGGGTCTCCGACGGGGCATGGAAGACTCGCAAGCAGCTATGATGGTACTCATAGTTGAGTTCACCAAGTCCTTGGCTGTGGGCCCTCCACTCCCTGGCGAAGCTCCCAGCAACGGTGCGCCTGCCGTAAGCGCGTCAGCGAACCGCTCAATGTCCATCCTCCCAGTCCTCCATCCGAGGATTGAAGTTTGGGCATATGCACGCAGAGTGGCACTGTCGTGAATCTCAACCGCTATATACTGGTGATCACTAGCCGAGTAGTCCTCTAGTACTCGCCAGTTGTGTACTCTGGGTACCAGGGACTCCGAAGCGAGTGTCACATCGGGTATGGTTCCTACGCAACCCAATCCGCGGAAAGTAGGGGTGTTACCAGTATTTAGGACAAAAAGCGCTGTTCTGGCCGCCATGTCCAAGATTTGCTTTCCCCTTGGGTCGGATTGTGGCATACCCCATTCAATGGCTCTAGCGTTGAAGTCTCCCCCGACCAGCATGTGGCCCTCTGTGTTCGAGACAGCGTCCTCCAGGGCATCAAGTTTGGTTCGAAAAGATCGCATTGCCTCGTTAGGCGTCAGGTAAACACTGAAATATGTTATCCCTGAACACCGCACCCACACAAAACCATCCCCGCGTCCATGGCCCTGCACCTGAAGGCGGGCGCTGTTTCGAACCCAGATGGCCGAGGTACTAGATTTGTCAGGGTACCACGTTTGCGAGTCCTTGTTATGATGTTGCTCGCTCAGCAACAGGAGGTCAGCTTTCTTAGCCCTCGCAAACTGCTCAAGTAGGTCCTGGGCGTTTGTGCTTCGGTGCAAATTGACCTGCAGGATACGGATCATTTGAGTATCGATTTGGCTTTAGTTAGGGCCTCCTTGAAAACCCAGCATCTCCCTGTCCCCGGCTCATGTTTGAGGTCGCCGGGTGCTAGCTTAGCATCCTTGCAAAGAATGCATTTTGCCTCGTCCGTGCACTCCTTCCATTTGTGCCCCGTTTCACCACATTTGTAGCACAGAGATCTCCTGTCGGGTCCCCTACAGCCATACGCGGTGTGTCCGCATTCGAAGCATCTGAAGCAGCGGATAGGGATCGCTCTTCTCCGTATCCTGCAGAGGATTGCCGCAGACCTGGCCTGAAATAGTGTGTCAAATGGTACCGGGCTAGAAAGTAAGTAAGTGTGGAGGAGTTCCAGAAAAGTTTTAAAAAAATAAGTGAATCGGAGAGTAACCGATTTCTTGCGATGGAATATTGCGGTAGATCGGGAAAATCCTACTATAGGCTATAGGCTTAGAAGATTTATCAACATATTTAAAATTAGAAATAATACTGAAAGTGAGAGCGGTAGTGGAAATTTGGTGCAGTTCTGTGAAACTACACGTGAACTAACCAACTCACTGTATCGTTAAATAAGTTTAATGGAACTTTACACGAATAATTTAGATATTAACATCAACGATATTAATATTAACACGGTAAGAAATAATAACAACGAGAAAATAGATAATAATACGATTAGTATTAACAATACAAGTGGAAGTAATAATAAAACAAATTTAAACATGACAAATCCAGACACTAGTGCTAGTGAAATGACAATGACCACACTTGACCTTTTCAATCCGTTCCGATGCCATTAAGGATTTACCAAAATATGACGGTAATCTTAGGCTTTCGTTCGATTTCATTGACAATGTCGATGAAATCCTTAATCTGCTACGAGTGGCCAGTGCAACACCTTATGGGCAGCTCATGCTGAAGGACATAAGGAATTAAATAGTAGGTGAGGCTAATGAGATCCTAAATATGTATGGGACTCAGTTGAACTGGGACCAAATAAAGGAAAACTTGATTCTGTACTATGCAGATAAAAGAATGGAACTTCGTTTATACAGGATTTGCATAATCTTAAACAAAGTTCTGACTCGATCCAAAAATTTTAAGGTGAAATAATAGAACTACTTTAATCAGTTAAGTTAATCATTTAAATATCCACAAAAAGGATCCCAGTGTGATATCTGCAAAGAAGGTTCTTTTTCGGAAATGTGCTTGAAAACATTTTTAAGTGGTCTTAGAGATTTTTTCAATCCATTTTCCCAATCTTTAAGCTCACCTACTAATTACAAAAAGTTTAAAATGCCTCTGGCAAACCCACCAAACTTTCGTTCCAGGCATATGCACAGCCTTACACACCTTTTCAAATGAATTTCCCTTCACAAAAGCTCACGTTTACTAATTCATATGCGTAACCCTTACACAATTTCAGACATATCCGCAACACTTACAAAATTCCAGACCACAACACAGTAATTATTTTAATCAAAATATTCAACGATCATTTGGTAAACACAATAATTTTCCGAGTCCCTAAATAAGACCCCCAATATTTAACAGGTCTAATAATGTACAACCCCAAAAACCAGAACGTATGGCCTCCAACTGTCTCCGAACTAGGTTCAACTATAGTTAAACGCGTTCAGCCACAATATAATCGTCCGCAAGATAACTTTTTCAGATCAACAGGGCCACCAAGAGTCGTATCTAAGGAATTATTCAATATTTCGGAACAGGGTTATTCAGATAACATCCCGTAAATCTAACAAGCTTTTCCAATAAATTCTATACTCTACCCTGAAAACCATTACAAAAATCCCAACCAATTTTTCGAACGATTCACTGACTCGATTTACGCATCTCAACCACAACCATCCCAATCAGTACTATTTCCTTGGTCCAGCGGACACATCAAACAACCATGATCTTATAAAAAAACGTTGAAATAGACGATGGAAATTTTGGTTGTCGAGCTCCAACAACCCATCGGATACCTAGACGTCAATACACATGGTAATGTATATATCCACATTTCATTCCCTTTTGAACGACCACTTAAGTTCTTGATCGATACAGGAGCATCCTCATCGTTTATTAATATATGAACTCCCATGACTTTACAAAAATTAACCCAATTATAATTAATACAGTTCTTTCAAAATTTGTTTTGAAGTGTGTGTATCCCTAGTAACCCGTCGAAATATCTATGAAATTTAAATACCAAAAACTTTAAGAAGCCTCACAAGGTGGAACAGGAAGTCACTCTACCGAATTTCATCGATTCCCAACAAAATGGCTTGTTGAAGCTTTCAGTATTTAAATTTCATGGATATTTCGACGGGTTACTAGGGATAGACACACTTAGTGGTTTAAACCCTAAAGTGGATGTCGGCAATAAGAGACCAATCACTAAAAATGCCAAATAACCTTTAATTTCTAAACCCAATCTGATGTCACCGAGGTACACTATACCTTCTTATTCTAAATTAATTGTCAAATTACCAGTGGATGCAGAAAATGGTGATATTTACATCAAACCTACTAGAATAATCCAAGAACTGTTTATCTCGGAAGGAATATAAACTACCCATGACTGGCATGCATTGGTCGAAATAGTTAATCGTTCTCAAACCGACCAGATAGTACTTCTCAAACAACCACTCATGGTTGAATATCTTCACAGGAATTATAACCAAGTAAAAAATCTTATTGTCAGCTATAAAAAGGAGAGAGCACCTCTTACTCCTTCTGAAGACATTATTAATCTTCTGCGAACCGAACATCTAAGGCAAGAGTAACGGAAGGAATTGTTCAAGGTTTGTCCAGAATTTGACGATATTTTCCTTCGAAAAGGGCAAAGCTTACTTTTGACAACCAAACGACGAACTTTCCGTATACACAAAATCATACAGGTATACATTTGTCCACAAAGAGGAGGTTTGTAAGTAAATATCAGAGATGCTTGCATAAGGTATAATTTGCCTCAGTTATTCCCCATGGAGTTCCCCTGTGTGGATAGTCCCGAAAAAACTATATGCAAATGAAAGGCGAAAATGGTAATTGGTCATTGATTATCGCAAACTGAACGACACAACAGTGAGCGACCGATATCCACTTCCCAATATCAATGACATTCTCGATAAACTTGGGAAATCCATTTTTTTTCAACCATAGTTCTCGCAAGTGGTTTTCATCAAATAGAGATGGATCCCAGGGATATCCCTTAAACAGCCTTAACCATTGAAGGAGGGCATCATGAATACGTGCGATGCCTTTCGGGCTTAAAAACGTGCCTTGAACATTCCAAAGAGTAATGTATAACGTTTTAAAGGAATTACAAGGTATTTTATGTTCGGTCTATTTGAATGATATAATCATCTACTATACCTCTCTACAAGAACATATCCAGGATCTTAAGTAGGTTTTCCTAAGATTGCGAGACAGTAATCTGAAAGTAGAACTCGATAAGTCAGAATTTCTCAAAGAAGAAATAGCTTTCCTAGGCCACTTTCTTACAACTGAGGGGATAAAACAGAACTCGAATAAGGTCCAAGAGATCTTAGACTTTCCATTGCCTAAAACTCCCAAAGAAATTAAATCCTGCCTCGGATATTTCGGCTTTTACAGAAAATTTATTCGAGACATTGCTAAACTCAACAAACCCCTCACATAATGTTTAAAAAAGGAACAGAAAACTGAATTGGCTGGCAAATATGTAAAAGCATTTAATGATTGTCGAAATATATTAAGAACGATCCTGTTCTCCAGCATCAAGATTTCAACAAACCCTTTGTCACAGATGCCAGCGATTTTGCACTTAGTGCTATTTTATCCCAAGGCCCCATTTGTAGCAACAAACCCATCTGTTATGCAAGCAGGACGCTAACAGACCCGAAAATAAATTACCCTACTATAGAGAAAGAACTCTTGGCGGTATTTTGGGCCACGAACTACTTTAGGCCGTATCTCTTCAGCTGAAAATTCAAGATCGTAACAGTTTATAAACCTCCTACTTGGGTCATGAACTTGAAAGATCCAAACTCCAGGTTAGTGCGTTGGAGACTGAAATTGGAAGAGTTTGACTATGAGATTGTTTACAAACAGGGAATACACAATACTAATGCAGATGCATTGAGTCAAATTCCGAAAAGCTCAGCACAATCCTACATGGCCGGAAAATTTAAAGAAGTCAACAAAAACAAAACTGATAACATGGAAAACGCATCAAGGCAAACCACTGGAGGTACTACTGTACACTCCGCGGAAGAAAACCTGAACTATGGAATTTTCATCTTTTCCTTATAAATTATATTGGAAAAAACAAACAGACGACCTCAAGCAAATGAAGAGAACCCTTTCAGAAATAAGCAGCACCGCACTATCCAAATGCAAGAATTCTCCGAACAGAATGTTATCGAATTGATTAAAAGGTTCATTCCCCTTATTCGTCTAACTGCTACCTACAGTACAGACGAAATCTTCAAGGTAATTCAAAAAGTATATCCAAAACATTTTGCAGCGTCCAATTTTTAAATTTATTACGTGCACAGAAATAGTAAAGGACATTACCGAAAGTGATGAGCGGGATTCTCTCATAAATGATTACCATCAGAAAAATAATCATCGTGGCATAAACGAAAGCCTACTATGAGGGCGAACATTTTGGAAAAGTGACAATTTCTTTCTCAGCACCATCTCCTCTCAGCTCGAAACACTCGACCCAGCGATGCTCCAACTTCTTTACACTAGCTGAAAAATACGATTTCTCGAGGTCAGCAAACTAGACCTCCATGGCGGGGATGACCTCTGCATTCGAATCAAATTTCTGCCCAGCGGGTGACTTTTCAAGTTTGAATACATAAAGAAGTTGCACCGGGACAAATCTGGGGAAAACGGTGGATGAGGTAACAGTTCGTAGCCCAATTCGACAAGTTTGGCTGGGGTGATGGCGGAGGTGTGAGCCGATGCGTTGTCATGGTGGAAGAGCACTTTTTTCTCCGCCAAGTGAGGCCTTTGTTCTGCAATTTGGCATCAAATCGGCCCAACGATTCGTCATAGTAGAGCCCTGCAACCGTGTTGCCCTTCTCTAGGTAGCCGATGCAGAGAGCACCTTGTGAATCGCAAAAAACTGTGGCCATCGCCTTTCCGACCAATAGAACCACCATTGCCTTCTTTTTAGCATGTTTGCCGACTGAAGTCCACTGTTTTGGCTGCTCTTTGGTCTCTGGTATGTACCAGTGGTGCCATGTTTTATCAACGGTCGAAAAACGACGCAAAAACTTCTTCGGATTGCACTTAAATAGCGTCAAACACTTCTCTGAAGTGGTCTCACGGTTGCGTTTCTTGCCCAGGGCGAGCAAACGCGGCACTCATTGCGCCACCAGCTTTCTCATGCCCTACATCGCATAAAGGATATAACCCACGCAGTCTTTTAATATGCCTACTGTCTCAGCTATCTCGCGCACTTGGCACAATCAGCGGTCTGCCAATACGAGCTTATGGATTTTTTTCTCCATAGTAGCCGTTTTCGAGACGCCTGGGAGTGGTTCATCGAAATTGACGTGCGAAAATTTTTTAACGTTCGCTATTGCAGGAACAGAGTTACCGTCCATAGCCTCCAAGCGCTTTTTGATTTCGCTGCACGGTTTCCCTTCCAAAAACAATAATTGATTCACCGACCGATATTGCTTCCTCTCCTTTTTTTCTAAAATCTGCGGACATGCCCGCAGTTAAAATAAAACTACCAGTCCGATCCTGCTTAAGTTTTGACAATAGCCATCTACGCGAGTGTATTTATTTATTCAGTCGCCAAACAAGGCCCATTTGAAATTGAAATGCAAATCAAATTTAACTTAAGTAAAATACCAATACAATAATACAATCTTAATTATGTAGTCGATGAATTGAGGACTTTTAATATTTTGGATTTAAAACAGGACTTGGAAGTGGTTGGGGAATACAGATCGCTTAACTTATTGAATGCCTTACAGCATCTGTTAACCGGCTCATTGTCTGCATAATTGGTGTGGTGTGTACTCGTGGTCAACATGGGAATGTATCTCGTGACTCTAATAGGATCGTGAAAGTGCAACTTGTCTGAGAAAACAGTAAACTGAATATTGGACCTTATTACGTCGAAAGGTAGACATGCAGACAAAGCGACTCTTCTGGAAGCGAGTGATGTCAGGTTTAATGTTCGAAGTTGATCCTCATAAGATGGTAGGTTGTGAAAAGAAATCGGGTCGTACAGAGATCTTAAGGCAAAGAGTAAAAATTGTTTTTGTACAGACTCAAGCGATGTCGTATATAGGGTCCATGACTATGCAGCCGTATTCGAGAATAGGACGGACTAGCGAGGCAAACAAGGATTTTGTGGCCCAAATATTCATGAATTCTTTTGCCCTCCATTTAATAAAACCCAGTATCTTATAAGCTTTGCACAAAATTTCATCGTAGTGAAGGTTGAATCTGAGTTTGGCGTCTAATACAACGCCAAGGTCTACAACTCTATCAACTCTTCGCAGTAGTGTGTTGTTAATTTCATAGTTATATATGTAGACATTCCTTTCTTGAAAAGCTTATCACGTAACATTTTTCCAGATTTAGTTCAAGATGGTTCATATCGCACCATTGGTGGAGGGCGGTTAGTTTGGATTGAAGAAAAGATACATTAGTTAACGAGTGTATACTGTGATATAGTTTGAGGTAGTCAGCATAAAATAGGTGCGAAATATCAGACAGCGCTTCCGAAAGATCTGAGATGAAAATATTGAAGAGAAGCGGACCGAAATGACTGCCCTGAGGAACCCCAGAGGCGACATTGATCTCACGCGACAACTGCCCTAAAAATTTGACAAATTGTGTGGGGGCTTTCAAAGAAGACTGAATCCAGCTTAGTATTACACCTGATATGCCGAAGCTGCGGAGGTTTTTCAACAAAATTCCATGGTTCTCTCTATCAAATTCTTTGCTAAAATCTGTGTATATGGCATCAGTCTGATTTCCTTGCTCCATTCTACAAAGAATATCTGACGTCAAAGTGATTAGATTAGTGGTAGTAGATCTGTTTTTACGGAAACCATGTTGCTCTTTATTAAGAAATGGTTCAATATGCGGAGAAATTTTACTACAAATAATTTTTTCAAACAGTTTTGGCATAGCAGATAAGATAGCAATGCCCCTGTAGTTCATCACAAGCCATTTTTCACCTTTATTATGTATTGGTGTTATAAAGGATGGCTTCCAAATTGTAGGAAAGATACCACTAGATAGGGATTTATTGAAAGGAATGAAGAGGGGTCTAGTCAGTTCACTTTTGCAGAGGGCCAAAAAATAGGGTGGAATCAGATCTAGGCCAGTCCTTTATTTAAATCAAGATCCTCGATAGCTTGGAGAATTTCATCTTCTGAAATCGACATGTTCTCTATAACGGTTCCAGACGATTGTTCCGGAGGCTCTAGGTTTAGTGGAGTAGCAGAGTTCGTGTAAACATGCTGAAAGTGGTCTGTGAAATACTCGCAGATCTGTTCTACACAAGATGACGTCCAGCCTTTGTATGTCATAATCGAAGGATAGCCATGAGTTTTACGCTTAACGTTTACGAAGATTGGGAATAGTTTCCTCCGCTACAACGTTAACGTACGATTGATATGCCTCTTGGGATTTTAGTTTGAATTCGAGAGCAATCTCGTTAAACTTACTCTTGATCTCATCGGTGGCATCATTATTTCGTTTAAGGAGCTTGTAAAGTTTATTTCTCTCGTTGCATAAATGCCGGAGATCTCTTCTTAGCCATGGCTCTGAAGTCTTGTCTTTTTGTTTTATTTTAGGTATGAATGATTCAACGGCGTCAAAAATGATGCTATAAAAGGTGGATAATGCTGTATCCAAGTCTAACGTTGACAAAGTGTCATTCCAATTTACTCGGGAAAAAAAGACAATTGAGTTTGTCGTAATTGCCATTACGAAAGTCATATACAATAGTGGAATATAGAATCAGAAGTATCAGAAGTGGACAATTCAACGGTAAAAGGAGTGATGAGCTGAATTAGAAAACAGATACTCGTTGTCATCAGTTGAACTGACCACTGCTTCGTCGTAAGAGTTAGAGAAAATAAGATCTAGCCATCTGCCATTTTGGTTAGGTATAGGAGCTACTTGCTGCAAATCGTTACTATAAAAGGTGCTCATGAGATTGGAATCATTACTATTTAGGAGATTGATAGGAAGAAGGAGGTCGTCTTGTTCATCGACCACAAATTTTAAGTTTGGACGATTAAGGTCACCAGTAGTTATAATCTTATCTTCTTCATTTGTAACTGCACCAATTTCAGCAACAGTTTGACAGTATTGTTAGAATTTGGGGGGACATAAAAAACGCCAATATATAAATAAGATCTTCCCAACTTTCTTTTAACCACTTTACGCTGGAATAATTTGTATTGCGTGGAATTTACTAGCTCACTCATAAAGGAGTTGTGTACTGCAATTAAAACACCACCTTCTCGTGATTGTCCTGTGCTGTGACGATCTCTATCATCTATGTATTCATTCCAGTCACTATCAAGGATCTCTTCGTTAATGTGAGAATCCTTCAACCATGTTTCGGAAAGGGTTATGATATATTACATGATACTGAATCTTTCTTGCGATAGTGGTGCCATCGAGTGGTGAGGCTCAGTATTTATCGGACCATCTTCGTACATCTTAAAAGAAAATACAATTTCCCCCATATGAAAACAAAGATCACTCAAATTATTAACAACTGTGAACAATGCCAGACCTTACAAGGTGATAGACGTCCACAAAAACTTAAATTTCAAGCTCCTGAAGTCCCCAAAAAGCCGCTTAATGTTATACATACGGATATCTATACAACGGATGACATCCGTTAGGTGAAGTTCAATCTTCCGACTTTGATGCCAATTTTTCTTCTCCAGAAATCGATCTGCGGTTGAAATTTTGTAATTTAACATGCATATGAAAGATAAGATATTAAGGTATGATATATTAGATTTTGGTGGCAATTCATTGACCGTCTTTGCAGATATCAACACTCACACATGGCAAAAATGGCAAGGGAATAGCTTTTTTGAACGACGATAGAGAGTTGAATTCTTTTTCAGCAAATTATTGGGTTTGCTGCAGACAACGTTTCAAATGAAAGACATGTTGACTGGGCTATGGAATAGGACATTTGCCGTTAGAAAAATTTATGTTTTCGCGATTTTAGCGTCAATTTATCTCCATCACCGTTCAATACATATGTAGGTGGATATGAATTATCGAGAATGCACAATATAGCTAATATATTCTAGTCGAATGTGTGAAAATTTAATGACTCTGCAATAAAGAACATCAATGATATTATCAGCACCGTTTAGACATTTAGATATGAGGAAAGTATTAAACCATGCTTTTCTATGAAACGTATTCAATCCTTTAGTCTCTTTCAATACCTTTCTCCTTAAATATTTGCGTTTGGTGAATAGGATGGATGTATCCAACATTTCAAACTAAGTGGGCAATTGGAATGTGAATAAGTTTTTTGGAAAATCTATGCGGTTGAGGAATACCAATTAAATGTGAGGTTTGAGATAAGCTTTTACTTAATTATCTGGAAGACCGAAATGATTGCTGCAGGAAGAGTAGAATAAATGGGTTACTATGTATGAGCTTCATCAAAACTTACTCTTCCAAACAAAGCACTCATAAAATTTCAAACGTGTTAAAAAATACTATAAAAAATTACTGACCGAAGTTTATAGTTTTTATTAGTTTAGTTTTAAGGCAAAAATTTATTGTTAATTTGAAAACAAGCCTGTAAGGACTCGAAATTTCGCCAAATTGTTCCCGCCAAGTGGAAAGTTTCGTCGAAAATTTAGAAAGAAGTCGTGATATATTCAGCATAAACTCAGGTTATTATTTCGTTTGGGGGATCATATTATCACTAAAAATCTTAAAATAAAAAACATTTAGAATTAATGAATAGCGACTTCAAAACGTACTTCCTCTTTGTAGCACTACAGTTCATCTCGGGCCTTCGCATAGAGATAGTTAGAGTATCTCATTTTCATGACCTTATTGATTTTTTCGGAAGTTAGTTTGGTCAGTACCATACTCCCGTGTGCCTGCTCAGCTATTATATGATCTGATTAAATCAGTACATATCACCACTGAGTGAACACTCATAGTCTGTCCGAAAAATCCCCTGAACTAATTCACGTTGCACCCAATGAGATTTGAACCTGGGACGTTCGGCTTATGCGTTCATGCTCTAACGACTAGACCACACAGACTTCGAAACGTACTAAAATGGGTGGAATAAAATTTATAGAATCGGAGTAAAATCAACTTCTTTGTTTTGAAAAGTGAGTAACAGTTTTTTTGACTGAAATATTCATTTATAAAACACCGGTTAGAAAAAGACGTTGATGGAAAAAGAATGCAGTATTAAATCCGCAACACAATGTTTCTACAAATGAGAGTAAAACTATTCCTCAGCGCTTTCAATTTAACTGATAAGGATATCACGATATGATTCTTTAGACAGTTTCTTGAAATTAATGAGTGACTTATATTTCGCAAAACATGTGTTCATATATAATCATTAACAATACAATTTCAATACTGACCTTTATAATGTGTTGAATAAAAATCATTTTGATCAGTCATTTCACCATCTGCCTGTGAATCGTAACCAAACAAGTTAACATCAGGTGACCTTCCAGATGCCAATATTCGCGGACGGTCTTCTTCAATATATTTTTCAGCATCTTGTTCATAAATATCATGTATTCGGGCAACACATTTAAGCTAAAATAAATTTGTTAATAATTAATAAAAAAAATTAGATTAACCATTTCTCTATACGGGAAATGTCAAAACTAATCCGATTCAAATTGAACGTGTTACCTTCAATCTTCCCCGGATAAAATGATGATGCTGCACCGTAAAATTGATTTCTACAATCGATGTTTCAAGATTATCATACTTAATTGGATCATATGCTCGTATGTCTCGTGATTGCACCTAAAATTTTAATATAATATAATAAACTAAATGCGTAGCGAAGAATTATTTTCTGAATTTCTGATTATGAATACTCATTAAAAAATATACATAACAAACAATTTTGTTAATATTATTTTTGATTGGTAATATGCATTTAAAAGAGGTCTTCAAAACATCGATCCTGTTTTGCCCCCCATTATTTATTATTTGAAAGTAGTTTCTACTTATTTAAAGCAACAGTTTATCCATAGGAGATGGCGTCGAATTTCACAATTTCTTAATAATTAAATTGAGCGGACAATAAGGCGAAGTCTTCTAAATAATTTTTCGTGGTCCTGCGCAAAGCTGCACAGATTCAGGTGCAAAGGACTTAGACAAATTTGTGCACCACATGGGAAATTTTCGATGGTACCACAAGTCATTTTGCAGCGTAAATAAGAAATTGCATTGTGTGCGTTTCTATGTAAACATCAACGAATATGTGTAGTTTTAAAACGAGTATATGAGAAAGCCACCAACGAGGCCGAAAAGCTTCTGCTAATAAATGTACTCAGACAAAGTGGGAGAGATATAGTTTGGGTATTGGCGATCAAAAACAAATTAAGCATTTTGGAAATAAAAAAAGTGAACACGATAAAATCAACAATTGAAACAAAATCACTGGTTGACTTCAAATCAGCAAAAGATTCTTTGGGTTTTGGGGAGACTCTAAATTTCACTTACACTTCAAAACGTGAAAAAATCAGGGTTGGACTGCGCAGAAAGCTCCCAAACATTGGAGCCTATAGATATTTTTTTAGAGCTTCTATTGGCCCTGCCAACTCTGGATGAAGTTTGTTCCACCATCAAAGTCCAAAAAAATAATAAACTGCCAAACATCGAAGAGATAAAATATACTGGAAACGGTGTTCAGAAAACCATCGCATTTTTAAACAAGAAAACATGCTCAACGCATGCATACGATCAATCACATTTTCTACTTCTACTTGCAAATGCAGTCTGCAGTGCCAATAATTTTCAAGTTACATTGAAATATGCTGGACCCTTAAAACTGTTCACTAAGGAACACCCAACTGCAGCAAACAGTTATGGCGTTTACAACACCACTAGTCATTTATCCTATTTATCATTTACAAACTTAAATATCTCTTCAGATTTACCAGTTATAGGAGATTTGAGAAATTCACAATGCTTCCCCTATGTTGCCGATATCAATGAGCTTGCAACACTACAGCAATTACTCGTATTAGCAAACCAGCAAAATTCTTGGCTGCCCAATGAAATTCAGCAACCGTTTCACCATCCTTTTGCAATTGGCTATACGACCCTCACTCTACTCATTATACTTACCATAATCACCTGCTGGAAGTGGCGACAAGGACACAGATATTCGAAAAATTCAAAACTAACACCAGCACCAAGATACTCTGTGGATGCAGACTTCACCGTTAACGTGTAATCAATCAGTAGAGGAGTCCCTTAAAGGGGGCAGGAAATGTACAAATACATCACAGAATTCAATATTAAATTCCATACAATGTATTTTAATTCGTTCTTGCAATGTGATTCATAACGATGCACAAGTTCCATATGCCGACATATCGTCAGCATTTTAACCGTTTATGAAACTTGATCTGCATATAATTTAAACACATTGCCCATATTTTGTGGTCTCATATCTACCTTAAATAATTATACATGTGCACATTTGTATGCATCATCATTTTGGCAATTTATGTAAGCATGCTTGGTATTTGATATGTTGTGAACTCAAGTGCAGACATTGTTGCGCGCGGATTTCACTTTAAATTTCGTCAGCATTTTTGTCAATAATATTCTTAACTTTAAATATACTATCGCAAAAATCTGCGTGCTATGCACTTTTATATGTATTTAATATCAAGCAGGATTTGGTTATCAATTTATCGATAGTGCCCTCAGACCGGGGAACCAAACGCGTGTCCAGGGTTGCGGATAGGGGCAGACCTTTCTCGAAAGGTTCGCTGCGAATAAACAATAAGCAGCCGTGGACAATGGTCGGCAGTGAAGGGAGAGTCTCAGGACAAATACCTGAGTGTCAATGATCTTCACTATGACATGACGAAATATATGGCGTCATAAATTATCCGTATATCCTGGCAGTAGGTAAAATGCTATGGGAACGGAAACCCAGACAGAAAACCAAACTATGCAGGTCCACAAGGGGAACCAAATTACGGTGCAGGGGGTCGGATCCCCAGTACCGGCGGCAGAGGGTAGTGAGCGAGCAGGCTCCCGGCCGTCGTCATCCAGCGACTGCAATGTTATAGAAGTGGTGAACTTGGCTTCTGTAACAGATATAACTACAAGCAAACAGGACACTAGCACGGAGAACCCTTTCAGGCAAAAACCGCTGTTGGCAAGAACACCGATAAAACAAGTCACCGATTGCGGGGGGAGGCAGCAAACCCCAGAAACACTGTCAAACTCAACATCACAGGTTAAATCATCGGGGACAGACGACAGACGAACTAACGAACGAAAGAAGGAACCTGGCATCATTGCGGCCTTTGGGCGCAGTAGAAGGACTATGCGCACCCCGGAGCGTCCAGTGCAAGACGTACACAATCCGGATCAAGCTGCGATACCAACAGTGGCCAGTGTAAGACTGGGGGAGGGAGAAGTTTTGCCGTCGGCCGACGCCACTTCAAACGTCATCCAAGCGATAGAAGCAAAAGGGCTAGGAAACGGGAGTCTCTCCCAAGAGGTGGCACCAAATAACACAACCGCCCTTGACCGCGCCGAAGAGGAGTGGCTTACTCGGAAATCGGGGACTATCGTTAAACAACTGAGGGCTGCCTGCGAAGTGCAGAAAAACATAGGCAAGAGTGTCAGGAATGGCATTCTTGAACTGGAGGAGCTTTTTGGCCGCAAAACGCACTACAGGCGGAGGTGGCTTGCAACCGAAAAGCACCAAAAAGACACGCTCTCCCTTGAGGCATCAGTGGGTCCTAGCAGCAGCAAAAGAATGGCCGGTGGCCCAATTGAAGGCGACCGTGAGAAAAGTAGGAAGGACGAGACCATAAACGAAGTTGTCACTCCAAGCGAGGACTTTCATGTGGTGCGAAACAAGGCAGCGAAAAAAGCGGCCAAAAAGCTGCTCCTAGAAAAAACAGACAAAGAGCTCAACCACGAAAAGAAGAACAAAGAACCCCCCGATATACCGCAGAAAACAAAAAGCGAACCGCGGCGCAAACCCTTGCGAGAGGCATTGCTTATTAAACCCACTAAGGGCCGAACCTACGCAGATGTCCTCCGTGAAATTGAAGGAGCGGTCAAGCCAGACGACACCAAAATTGCAATCAAAGCAGTTTGACCAACCCGGACCGGTGGCCTGCTGGTGGGATTCGGGCCAGAGGCCACAAACAAAGATGCATTCCGTGACGCGATTCAAACGGTTCTTGGAGATGCGCCAACCGTTGCCTCGCTCGAACCAATAGCCACCCTGGAAATCAGGGACCTCGACTGCGTCACGGACAAAGCTGAAGTAGAGAATGCCATCAGGAAGGAGTTCCCCAGCTTAAGTGAAGTCAAGGCAAAATTGACACGTGAAAACACAAGGGGGCAACGCATGGCTATTGTCGAACTAGCTGATAAAGACGCCCAGCAAATCCTGGCGAAGGGCAAAATTAAGATAGGTTGGGTGATCTGCAGGATACGGAGAAGAGCGATCCTTATCCGCTGCTTCAGATGCCTCGAATACGTACACACCGCGTATGGCTGTAGGGGACCCGACAGGAGATCTCTGTGCTACAAATGTGGTGAAACGGGGCACAAAAGGAAGGAGTGTACGAACGAGGCAAAATGCATTCTTTGCAAGGATGCTAAGCTAGCACCCGGCGACCTCAAACATGAGCCAGGGACAGGGAGATGCTGGGTTTTCAAGGAGGCCCTAACTAAAGCCAAATCGATACTCAAATGATCCGTATCCTGCAGGTCAATTTGCACCGAAGCACAAACGCCCAGGACCTACTTGAGCAGTTTGCGAGGGATAAGAAAGCTGACCTCCTGTTGCTGAGCGAGCAACATCATAACAAGGACTCGCAAGCGTGGTACCCTGACAAATCTAGTACCTCGGCCATCTGGGTTCGAGATAGCGCCCGCCTTCAGGTGCAGGGCCATGGACGCGGGGATGGTTTTGTGTGGGTGCGGTGTTCAGGGATAACATATTTCAGTGTTTATCTGACGCCTAACGTGGCAATGCGATCTTTTCGAACCAAACTCGATGCCCTGCAGGACGCTGTTTCGAACACAGAGGGCCACATGCTGGTCGGGGGAGACTTCAACGCTAGAGCCATTGAATGGGGTATGCCACAATCCGACTCAAGGGGAAAGCAAATCTTGGACATGGCGGCCAGAACAGCGCTTTTGGTCCTAAATACTGGTAACACCCCTACTTTCCGCCGCTGGGGCTGCGTAGGAACCATACCCGATGTGACACTCGCTTCGGAGTCCCTGGTACCTAGAGTACACAACTGGCGAGTACTAGAGGACTACTCGGCTAGTGATCACCAGTATATAGCTGTTGAGATTCACGACGGTGCCACTCTGCGTGCATATGCCCAAAATTCAATCCTCGGATGGAAGACTGGGAGGATAGACGTTGAAAGGTTCGCTAACGCGCTTACGGCAGGCGCACCGTTGCTGGGAGCTCCGCCAGGGAGTGGAGGGCCTACAGCCAAGGACTTGGTGAACTCAACTATGAGTACCATCATAACTGCTTGCGAGTTTTCCATGCCCCGTCGGAGACTCCGACACGGTAAGCCTCCAGTATACTGGTGGTCAAACGAGATCGCCGAACAAAGAAGCGAGTGTCACAAACTTCGGCGAGAGGCCCAGCGGGCGCGAACACGGGAGGAGGCAGACACTAGGCTAGCAGCATACAGGTTCGGCAGGAAATATCTTCGCAGGCTTATTAACAAGAGCAAGGCCCGATGCTGGCAAGATCTCGTGGACAATGTAAATAGGGATCCGTGGGGCCTAGGTTACAAGCTGGTCATGCGAAAACTTGGTGCCCAACGGAAGCCCTGCTTACATGAAGCAGAGAAAATGGACGAGATCGTACGGGCACTATTCCCCACGCACCCGGTCCATGTCGATTCAGCTCATGCACAAACACCAATAGAATGCTCACCTTTCACAATGATGGAACTGGAGCAGGCAATTCTATCCATGAAAGCAAGGAAGGCACCGGGACCAGATGGCGTTCCTGCTGAGGTTTTGCAGCTTGTCTACGAGCTATGTCCTGACTTGTTGCTCAGTATGTTCAACGCTTGCCTTTACGAAGGTGTATTTCCGGAACGCTGAAAAGTGGCAAGGCTCGTACTGATCAGCAAGGGGAAGGGAAATTCCGAGTTGGCGTCTGCATACCGCCCGTTATGTATGCTAGACACGGCTGGGAAAGTGCTCGAGAAACTCATCAAGGGAAGACTCACTGACGCGGTCCGTTCTGCCGGGGACCTATCTCCACGGCAATATGGTTTTAGAGCAGGTCGCTCCACTATTGACGCGATAGCGGAAGTAGTGAGCGCGGTCCAAAGAGCGGAGGCTCACTGCCAGTCAAACAAAAGGGTTGTGTTGCTCGTGACGCTTGACGTCAGAAACGCCTTCAATTCCGCTAGATGCGCAGATATTCTGGAAGCACTGGAAAACTCTTTTCAAGTTCCAGAATATCTGATGCGGATTTTGAAGAACTACCTGACAGACCGGAGCCTGCTCTATGAGACGAAGGAGGGTCGGCGGAGGATGGAAATTACATCGGGTGTCGCACAAGGCTCCATCCTTGGCCCAGACCTGTGGAACATCACGTACCACGGGCTAC
This sequence comes from Odontomyia ornata, assembly GCA_963969285.1. Classification (NCBI taxonomy): domain Eukaryota; kingdom Metazoa; phylum Arthropoda; class Insecta; order Diptera; family Stratiomyidae; genus Odontomyia; species Odontomyia ornata. The sequence continues at coordinate 272,554,435 of OZ017740.1, forward strand.
TGAGAATCGAGCTGCCAGATGAGCCGCGCTTGATTGGCTATGCAGACGATGTCGCGGCGCTAGGTCCGGGACGCACTGTTGAACAAGCGCAACTCAGACTGGGTATGCTAATGTGCCGAGTGAGGGACTGGATGACATCTCGCGGGTTCAGCCTAGCTTTGGAGAAAATGGAAGTAGTCATCTTGACAAAGAAGAGAATCCCTAGAGTAAGGATGATCAACATTGGGGAAGCACTCGTTGAGACCAAACTAGCAGTGAAGTACCTGGGCATTTTGATCGACTCGAAGATGCGTTTCTCCGAGCAAATCAGGGCAATAGCTGACAAGGCTGCAGCGAGTGTTTCGGCTCTCAGGCGGCTAATGGCCAATATAGGGGGTCCCACCTCATCAAGAAGGAGACTTCTGATGAGTGCAGTACAATCTGTGCTGTTGTCCGAGATATGGTGTGAGGCTCTCAACAAGGGGCTGTATCGAAGGCGCTTGGCACAGGTGCAGCGACGGGGAGCGCTGCGGATTGCATCTGCATATCAGACTGTCTCGGAGTCGGTAGTGCTGGTCATCGCAGGAGTGATACCCATTGCCCTCCTTGCCAAGGAGCGCCCAGAATCTACCTGCGGATGAACGAATGCGACAGAGATGCTGTCGCCCACGAAAAACGAGAACGCTCACTCAAAGATTGGCAACAGTCCTCGGTGAGTGATACAAAAGGTAGGTGGACCGCACGCCTTATTGGTGACCTGAGGCCGTGGCTCAATCGAAGGCATGGTGAGACTGACTTCTATCTAACTCAGCTACTGAGTGGACATGGATACTTTCGGTCTTACCTGCACAAGATTGGTAAGTCACGGTCTCCTGACTGCATATTCTGTGCTGCAGAGGTCGATGATGCCTACCACACATTTTTTGTATGCAAGAGGTGGGAAAGGCAGCGCGGTGACCTCATTGACGATGGGAGATCTCTCCCAGATGAACTCACTGGAGAGATGCTCACATCCGTTGACAAATGAAACTGTGTGGCACATTACGCTCGGGCAGTCCTTAAGATAAAAAGGAAAATATATGAGCGCCTGGAGGCGTCCAGGGCGGAGGGGTCTCTTTTCTAGAAATCCTTCTTCCTTCCCCTCCTTCCGTTGGAAAAGGGATCCCTGTAGCCCGGTGGCGCCTAAACGCGTAGAGAAATGAGGCTTAGCCCGAAGTAATGTGTCAAACGGTTCCAGGCTAGGTTCTCAGATTGACAGGGGAGGTGTTTAGTGGGACTCGGCGGGCGTAAATGCCTTCACCTCCCTACCACAAAAAAAAAATCAAGCAGGATGAAAACAAAGTGTCTTGTTGTTGAATTCCGTTGAGTTTGGTGGTGTTTTTGTTTGTTTGCATTTGGAATATTTTTGAGGCGCACACATTCAAGTGCGTGGGGGCAGTTGGCAGTTGGCAGCAGTTTGATTGCAGCTTATAGTCAATAAATTTGATGCACCAATTGGCATCCAACGTGTCATTCAATTGGTGTTGCACCAATTGATTTTCAGCCACAATAATTTTCTGTGACTTTCATCGGATTCATCGACGGCCGATTCAGCACGTTTAATCAATAAGTGTTAGTGTAAATTAGGTCAAGTATTTTCTCTCAATTATATGAAGTGTGAAAAACGATAATAAGAATTTAGAACCATAACATTTTTCTTAGGGTAAAATTTATGACTGAAGTTTGAATTTTATAATTTTGTAAATCGATATGCATATTGAATTGTGAGAAAATTTTTGTAAATTGATATGCATATCGAACTGTAAAAAATTTTTAATGAGTAATAATTTAAGTAGGTACTTGAAATTGATGAGTAATAAGATTATAGCATGTACGAATTGTATAAATAGAAAGAGTCGAAAGAAATGGAATGGATACGTAAAATAGGAATTTGTAAACACTTATAAAATCTCGATCACTACTTGAAGCAATTATAGGAAGGGCACAGAACTGCCCAATAGCGGATCATTACAGTATTTATTGCACTGTATCCTCTTTAAACCTCAATGAATCTCTTTCAAACCTTAATACTGTTCAATGTAACTTCTCTTCTCCCAATAAAATGTGTATCTCTATTTTTTACCAAAATGTACTAGGATTAAGGACTAAGCTTGAAGGAACGTTTATCTCCTATCAACTTCGTAATGATTCTATTATTTGCTTCTCCAAGACCTGGCTGAATGGAAACATTTTGAGCAGTGAAATGTTTCCTGATAATATTGTACATAGAAGTGACCGCGACCTTATTGCTACTAACAAAGCTGATGGTGATGGAGTTTTGGTTGCAGTTGGCAAAACTCTATCTAGTTCTCTTTGTTTTGGTTTCTGTTTTTCTCATACTTTAGAATGTGTTATTGTCAAAATCGCACTCCCTCGTAATACAGAGTTCTTGATTTTGTCTATTTGTATTCGCTGTAATTCACCGTTAACTATTTATGAGCCGTTTCTTGATGATCTATCTTCTTATCTAGTTTTGCGACATACTCACGTCAAAATATTGGTTTGCAGAGGATCTAACTTACCATACATAGAGTGGAATAATTATCCTACTCCTTCTATCTCGTCAGTCGATCCTTTTTCTATAACCCTGTCATCTTTTCCATTTCATTGCTTCTTTTCTCAATTTAATCATATCAGCAATCCTAATGTTCGTCTCCTTGACCTTATTCTATCAAATGGTCCAGTTAGCTACTTATCTGTATCTCAAGTCATACATCCGTATGTTTCTCCTGATCGGCACCATCCTCTTTTATCTATAGATCTTATAGTCAATGAAATTAAATTTAACAAACTTTACCTTACTCCAAAACTTAACTTTTTTAAAGCTAACTATGAAGCTATTAAAACAGAATTACTTTAAGTCAAATGGCTAGATTTCTTTAGGGTCTTAAATTGTGAGGCTGCTTTAGATAAATTTTACATATATATTTATAGCCTTATTCACTGTTTTACGCTTTTTCAGACATCCCGTAAAGCTAATCAAAAACCTTGGTTTACAAAGCAAGTGTCTAGTGCCCTACGAGGAAAAGATAAGGCACATCGTGCCTTTAAAGAACTCGGCACTATTGAAGCTAGATCTTATTTTAGCAGGCTGCATGCTATTGCCAAAAAAGAGATCAAATATGCTCTGAAGACTTATTCCAGTAGTCTGGATAGCTCTCTTGTGGCTAATAATACAAAGCCTTTTTGGTCTTATATAAGGTCGCTGAAATCCTCTTCTTCCCGTCCTAGTAAGGTGTGTTGGAATGGTGCAGAGGTTTTTTTCTCCTCAAGAAGGTACTGACTCGTTTGAACAATTTTTCTCTTTGACTTTTTCTCCTCCCGTTGCCACTGTGCATCCTGTTGTCTTACCTAATCAGCTTCCCTTCCCAATTTCCTTTATTTGTACAGATATATCTAAAGTCAAATCTTCGATCAATGCTCTTGATCCTAATATCAGCCCTGAGCCAACTATACAAATATGTTTGGCAAACCATCGCCAAACATATTTGCATAGTCGTTAGCCTCATCGCTAAGTTTTCTTTTATCTCTCCTCTTCAATCTAAGTTTGAGTACTGGTATTTTTTCTAGTCCTCGGAAAACAGCTAATATTGTGCCTATTTTTAAAAGTGGTGATCCTATGTCAGTTTCCAATTATCGCCCTATTCCCTTACTTTGCTGATTTCCAAAGTTACTTGAACGGCTGGTTCATAATCGAGTCTCAAACTCATTAGCTCCTATTATTGCTCCAGAGCAGCATAGCTTTCTCAAAGGATACTTCACTACCTCTAATTAAATGGAATTCACAAGCAGTATTCCAAGAGCTTTGGATAATCAACTGCAAGTTGATGTGATCTTCATGGATTTCTCCAAGGCCTTTGACACTTTGAATCATTTAATTCATTGTCATAAGCTTGAAGCTCTCTCTATCTTGGATGTCGTCTTGTCTATCGTGTCGTCCCTGTCAAGTGAGTCTCTCTGGTGCTACGTCTAGTCCTTTTTATCCTTTATCTGATGTTCCACAAGGTTCAATTCTTGGGCCTCTTCTCTTTCTGTTGTTCATAAATGATCTTACCTTTGTAATTAATTCCTCTTGCCTATTGTATGCTGATGACTTTAAAGTATTTTGAGCAGTCAAATCCCATTTAGACTGTCAGCTCCTCCAAACGGACCTGAATGCTCTAAATAAATGTCGTGCTTCAAGCTATTTATGTCTTAATATTACTAAATGTCATAATATGACTTTTTCTCTCAAGGACTCTCCTATTAATTTTAATTATATATCAAATGATATTTTGCTTTCTGAAGTGTTCAGTCATAAAAACTTTGGAATTACTTTTGATCCAAATCTCAAATTTGATGCACATATTTTAAATATGATGACTAAGGTGTCTGTAGTTTCCGGGTCTATCCTTAGGCATGTACATAAATTCAATAGCATCTCTTCTTCTATCCGCCTATTTGTTTGTCTTCTTCGCTCTTTGCTTGAATACTGTTCTGTTATTTGGTCCCCCTAATATTCATATCTCGTGTCTTGTTTAGAAACTGCCTGAAGAAAGTTTACGAGTTTTCTTTTCCTTAAGTTTAATTTGCCATATCAGCCCCATGAATGTCGTTTATCCTTCCTATCAATCTAATCTTCATTTTATTATTTTTCCATTTAAATATAGCTGTATTTATTCATCGCGTTCCATTTTGCTATTGGATTATTCAGTCTGTTAGATGAAATTATTAAATAAATAAATCACGTGAAATCAAGAATTCATGTACTGGGAAACATTAAGGCATTGCTTGGTTTTGGGTGCAGATCAGGATCCACCACAAAATTATGTTAAGTAACAACTTCTGAGTACATATAAGGATTCTTATATCATTTGGCTTTGCAAGTCATACACTGGTGGTAAACCATCAAGGTATAGGATTATCCATTTTACGCTTGGGGAAGGAAAACTAAGAAAACACATAAAATATTCAGATAGAAACAAAATTTTTTATTCAATATAAAGATTGAACCTTGCCATTATACGTGGAATACAACATCATTCAAATGTCCTCCACGGGACCTCTTACAGGCCTCAATCCTTTAGAGGTAATTTTCAATGACTTTTCGGCACATTTCCGGCAATATCTCGGCCATAACTTCACGAATATTGGTTTTGAATTGCTCAAGATTTTGAGGATTGTTTGTGTGAACACGATCTTTCGCATAGACCCATAAAAAGAAATCCAAAGTTGTTAGGTCGCAGGATCTTGCGGGCCAATTGACATCACTCAATCTCGAAATAACGTGTCCTGGAAATTTCTTTGGCAAAAGTGCTCAATTAGTCTGTGTTGTGTGGCTTGTGGCTCCGTCCTGTTGGAACCACATGTTCTCCAGATCATAATCTTCAATTTCTCTCCAAAAACAATCGGTTAACATCCGTCCATAGCGGTCAGAATGGACTGTAATGGCTCTTCCTTGATCGTTTTCAAAAAAATACGGGCCAATAACACCACCAGACCATAATGCACACCAAACGGTCACTTTTTCCGGATGCAAAGGCCTTTCTACGATCACCTGAGGATTTTGAGAGCCCCTTTTTGTACGGATGGAGATGCAAATCCGAATGCAAAATCCACCACAATGAGCCGTAAGACAAGCCTTAATGTTGAGCACGTCAAGGAATCGACAAATTCGGGTCTTTCTCCACACTTTGAGCAACGACAGCGATATTTTCAGCAGAACGAATGTTGCGATGATGCACAGGCCTTGCAATATCAATAACCGATCCAATCTCTTCAAATTTTCTCACTGTGTTCGAAATTGTTTGCTGTGTAGGCCGATTATGTCGACCGTAATTGGCTCGGTAAGCCCTAAATGTTGATACAGCAGAATCACCATTTTTATAATAAAATTTAATAATTTTAACGCGTTCCTCGACTATTGAACGATCCATATTTCTTAATGGCAAACCTTCAGCTAAAAAAAACCATGCTTTGGATGACATTTAATTCTGACAGATATCAGATGGCAGTGTTAAACTTTCCTATCACGGAATGGATAACTCTGTCTAATTCAAAAGTAGGTTCGACATTGATATCCAAAGACAACACAAAGTTCGGAAATCGTTAAGGATTCTGGGGCACTTTTAGTGCAAAATCCTTCAGTGGTTACCTACCCGCCAAAATTTGGACACCTAGAAGGGTAGCCTAGCGACGATGGTCTGTCTCATGCTTTCGACTGTTGATACAGCTGGGCTTTTTGGGCCCCACGTAGTTGTAGTGAATTGGAGGAATATAAAATGTCTGTATAGAACTGCAGCGATAGTCTGCTGCCTCGGCGAGCGAAGATGTTGGTGCTTACCGTAATTGGCCTTGTCTGAAGACGCGTGAATGCGCTGGATGGCTAGCATTGCGGTGTCGTGAGGCGTATTGTTCTCTACAGCACAAGGGCTCACTACAAAAAAATTTGCATTCTCAAATTTGGAGATAACACGACTCGGTTTGATGGAGTCGAAGCCAAGGTAACATACTAAAGGCTTAGATTGCCAAAGCAAAACTGGGCTTGGCAAAAGCGAGCGAGATTCGAGATCTCGTCTTTACTAGGTATACTTACGGCCCCCAAATAAGAGTGAGAGTCCAGGTGGAAGCGGTGTCTCCTTGCACGCCCCGACCCGAATCAAAATCCATTGCAGACGTGGCCAGATATTTTTCATTTAAATGAAAAACTCATACAAGTATGATTTGCATGAATTTTTCCTTTAGATGAAAAATATCAATGTTTCAAATTTATGTTATAGTCTTATATGATGGAATCACATAATGCTCTAACATAAATAAGAAACTCAAGCGGAAGGCCAGTCTACGCTGCAAGAGCACCTGCAACGCAAAGAGGAGGGGTGAGGTCACCCGATGGCTAGCTCATGAGTGAAGGGGCCAGCTAACGTGGCGCGTCCTATACCTGGTCAAGGTTCCATGCAAGTGGAAAGACCGAAAGTGTTGTTCAATTTACATATTCATTATCTGAGTCACGTGCGAATAATTTAATTTTTTGTAACATAACATATGCTGATATTTCTACTCAAATTAATCTTACATAAATACGTGAATCCTGAAGCAAATATTCCGAAAATTCAACCATTATTGCTTTTTTTAAGTTTGCCCTAAACACGAGTTCTAATTTCAGGCGCCCCATTCACATTCAATGATATTCCGCAATATTTATGATTGCACCATGTTATTGAACGTCTAGGGATAGTATTGCACAATGATTGAATAAAAAATTTAGTAAGCTTAAATTTTATTGCACAATACTATTTATTGCTCCGTGTGTGTGATATTGTGCAATGATTGCGCAATATTTTTCAGTTTAATTTTGGCTGCAGTCGTGAAATGGTCACAAGCAGTATATTTAAAATGACAAACGAAATTGTGTGAAAGGTAAAAATGAGTTGCCAGCGTTACGGCAAGTAAAAAATAAAGTGTACCATGACCGGGGCAAGAAAAATGAAGCATATGATTTGTTGTTAGGGAAATATAGGGAGATATTTCCGCTAGCGACAAAAGTAGACGTTAAAAAAAATTTAACAGTTTAAGAACAAACTACCGTAAAGAACTGAAAAAAGTTGAGTAAACAGACCTACGCTCATGTCAGAAGGGTTTTGTACTCAACTTCTCAGAAATGCAGTCACCAGCAATGAATAACCTTAAGAAATATGTCAAAGAGATGTGCACGTTCAAAGGAAAATCCATTGTTTTTCTACTTTCAACTGTCGCCATTTTGCTGCAAACCAACAAAAATCTCTCAAATCATGAATTCTCAAAAATATTAATGTTATTGATCTTATTAGAAAATTTCAAGAAGATCAAGTGAAAACTGCAGTGACTGATTGGATGGGAAGTCCGTAAAATACCAAAATCATGTGTTATTGATGTTGTAATTGGAGAAATTTCAAACGGCTATAACTTCCGTGTATATCATTCGATTTTCATCAAACTTACAAAGTTTAAGAACCTTTAGTAGGACTAGGTAAATATCGAATTTCGTTCAATTCAAGGGTACCGATGCGATTTTATTGGGGAAAATGTGAAATTCGAATACCATACTATTATTAACAAAGTTGAGCAAATCTCAAGTTCTAAGGTATTTGTTGTACTCATAAACACCTACCTCCATAGTTTTTTTCAGATTTTTCGGACTACAGGTGTCCAACAAATTTTTCGTGTATTTCCTCTCCCTGCGCGTCCCTCGAAGCAAAAAGTGTCGAATTAAGACCTGTTTTGAAAAGTTCTCATCAAGACCGTTCATTTGACACCCATATCGGCTACCTTTGATGAATTTTTTTTTTCGGAGGCCACTCCCCTATATGAGGAGGCCCCCCCCTTAAACACCTTATAAAATTTTTTGGAGTTGAACTTTGAAGAGAGCACCACTTTACACCAAAGTCAAAGTCAAAAGCGCTTTATTTAATACTTATCTTTATAAATTTTAAAATAATATAAAGCAAAATCCAACCAATAACAATACAAAACTTAATGGCCCAAATGGCTCTCTAAATTTGTACGTTATCATTAAACACATTTAAAAAAAAAAACTATAGCAAATTCAAATCAATGAAGATTATTACATATTTTTTAAATTCAATTGCAAAAAGGAGAAAAAACCAACCAACACTATTCTAAAATTATTTATCATCTTAACACAACAGTGAACTTTGATCCTACACCTATTTTGTTTAAACTTAATTCAAATAAATGCAATCAAAAACTTTATCTTATACTAAAAAAATCTATAAGAATGTTCCTAACCTAAGCGTATAACCTTATCTCTAACCTAATATAATAAACATAATATAAACCTAACCTATACCTTATTTCTCACAAAAATAAACAATAACACTAAATGTAGCAATAATGAGCTGAAACTCAAAAACTAAATAACGAAAAACACCAAAACTGGAAAATAAACACGAATAATTTAGACATTGTCATTCAGCCACCAATACCTAGATTGCCCCGTCTCAACTCGATCAGCTTCAACGAATCTAGCAAATGAGTATCTCCATTGGAATTGTTGGTCTCGTGAACTCAAATTCGGAGGATATTTTATCTTCTTATCGGTGGCCCGTCGATATATGTGATATATGATTGGCACGCCGTCAGAATCAAAAACATATCGATTCATGTCCAAATACACGAATGCTTCTGGAGGAATGAAGCCAGTAGCGAGGCAAGTCGCTATAAACCCGTCTGTAGGGTGGAACGGCTGTGAAATCCAAGGGTTTTCATTCACAGTCACAGATCTTGCGATATGATTCCGAAGAAGCTTCAATATGAAGATATTGACTCTAGTCACTTCAGCAGTTTGATAAATTCTTCTATTCGATACATGATGTTTCCAATCCCTCTCAGGCTTTCTGTACAAACCAGTACATGCACGAAGACATTTCCTTTCGAAAACTCTTAGTTTTCCATAGTACTAGCGCTCTGGTTGTACCAGATCTGACATCCATAGGTCAAAACTGGTCTAACCAGTGTCTTGTAACAGATATAATTTTGACTTTTTGATCAATGTATCTGGAATGAGAGAGTTTTCGAAGGGCCATGACTACTTTAAGTGCCTTACTGAGCATGATTTTCACATGTTCAGTATAGTACAGATACTGATCGAGATAAACACCGACGTATCGAACGCAGGATTTATGTCGAACCCGTTCGAGACTACCCTCACTAGCCATGATGTGGAAATCTTTCCAATTACGCTTCAGGTCTTGACTGACCCCCTGCAGAGTTGTCCGAAACAAGATTGTTACGCTACCAATGATCGCGTTGGTGAGACGTTAAAATCAAAGCCGTTCAATAGCTTGCGAATGAAGATTGAGAAGAGCAGAGGCGCAGTAACTGTTCCCTGCTGTAGACCATTCAAGACCTTGAATTCGCGCATTGCTGTCAGATTTCCATCAGTTACAACAAACGATTTCCCGTATAACATATTACACATCATGGCGACAAGGTGTCCGGGGAACTTGTTCTGAAGGAGTTTAAAAATTAGTCCATCGAACCACACCGTATCGAAGGCTTTCTTCATATCAACGAGACATGCTCCAACACATTGTCTATCATTTAGTTTACAACAGATGTCTGAGGTTACTTTCGTTATTGCATGTGTGGTCGAATGCCTGGCACGAAAACCAAATTGGCAATTCGGCATCAACTCATTTTCCTCAATGTGGGCGTTTAATGCTCTGTTGAGTATCACTTCAAACACCTTGCTGATGTTAGGCAGCAAGCTGATTGGACGATAGCTTTTCGGGCATGAAAATTCTTTTCCTTTCTTCAAAATCTGAAATACCTTAGCCTATTTCCACTCATTCGGGAAATATGAATTGCTCAACATGTTGTTGAACAGTATGCAATAATTCCTAATAGCAACCTCCGGCAAATGTCGGAGAACTACATTTGGAATACCGTCAGTACCACATGATTTTTTGCTGTTTATCCTGCGAAATATGAAAGACAAGTCATCATAGCTGACAAAATAATCAATAAGATTCAAGCTCGGTATGAGGTCAGATGTTAATGTTTCATTGAAATGAAGAATTGATTGGCCGTTCAGGCTTGATTTAAAGTCGGAAACTTTTGCTCCAACGATCCCTGAAACTATTTCATTCCCTCTCTCAGGGTTTGGCAGATGAACCAATTCAAAATGTGTTCCAATCAGGGCAAGTTTATCCAACCCTTCACAAATGATCCTTTTTCCATTTCTATCCGGAGTCGTACTATCAATTTCGATACCAGCCCTGTTGAGAAGATTTATCTCTTCACCAGTGACTTCAAGATTCGATATCTTCACTCGAGACTTCTTGCGGAATATGCTATTCATTTTCGCAAACACGCCATCTGGGTCCTGTGGGCTAATACCCCTCAATTTTTCCGCCCATTGATTGCTGACCTCACTCCTGAAGTATGACCGGATTAAGTTCCGGACATTCTTCAGATGTAATTTCAACAAAGACAATGAGGGATGGTTGTAGTCCAAAAATCGTCGATAAATATTGTTGACGCGTGTGAGAAGAAGGCTTTTCAATCTTTTCAACCTTGCGATGGTTGGTGGTTCATATCCTTCCATATTGTTTCGAAGTTTAATCTTGGGAACTACTTTCTCAATCGTTTCCAACGTCAGCTTCTCCAACTTCGACAAATAGGCATCTATTTCATCGTTAGTTAGATTCCTGTCATTAGGAACCATTGAGCAAGAGCTGCCACCATCAGAACGGGGACATTGCTTCTGGTAATCCCTATTAAACTTCTTTTGAAACTTTCCCCAGTCTGTTTTTTTTTAAGTTCAACCGATGATTTTTGTGTTGAGCTGGAATGAGGAAGAAATCATCCCTTTGATGATTGATTTCCATTACGATTGCGTTATGGTCGCTATCATCGAGAAGCACCTGCAGTTTCCGTTGAGGACTATTAAAGTTGAATTCGAGTCTTGCGTCAGCAAATATGAATTTGTCCTAGGGTATGTTGAGTACTCCGACCCATATAGATTGCACCTGTATTCAATCTGGTTCTCTGTTATCCACAATTTCAGGAATAAACCTCTTGGATTATTGGTGACGTTCAGCCATGATGTATGCTTGGCGTTCAGGTCACCAGTAAGAATGTGATAATTATGCAGCCTGTTCAATTCGAGTATTTCCTTGAGCCTGAGAAGAGTTCCCCGAGTTGCATAGGCAGAAATAACGAAGAAGTCATCCCCACCTGGCAGTGAAATTTTGATAACGGACACTTCAAGAGATTCAAAGCTTTTGAATTCGACTTTTTCAATATTTTGGAAACAATAGGGTCTTCGAACCAATATCCCGGTGCCACCTCCCCCATCACCTGTTACCCTATCGTTTCTTACGAATTCAAAATCCTTGAATGTCATTGAGTGCCATGAATTGAGGTGGGTTTCGGTGAGAAGCATGATGTCAGGCTTTTGCTTAACAATGAATTCAAGGAGATAATCACGCTGATGTATAGTAACAATGGAGTTGACGTTGATTGAGATGAGACGAATCCTATCCGTGGGAATGTGGCTGGATGACAACTTATTTTGAGGCATTTGAAAGCCCTAAACGCTGAAAAACAATGTTAATTTTCGAATCTTGTTTATCGATTCGCTCCGATAAAGAATTTAATTGCTGATAAATTTTAAGGAGCAACTCATTATTGCCACTTACATTATTTTTTTTATTTACATTGTCTGCTGGTTCTCTCGCAGCAAGTGCAAATGACACCCCGGGCTTGACGAAGTTGGTAGGTATCACACTGCGGTGTGCTCGACTTTGTTTCGGAGTGAATGTTACCTTTGCATCTTGATACCGGGGGCATCCTTGATATGATGCTGGATGACCAAAGGCACTGCAGTTCACACAATATAGTTTTTCTTTTGGCTCCGCCTGAGCCAATTTGCACTCGCCGGGAGCATGAATGTCTTTGCATTTAACACACCTATATTTCATGGCGCAATTGGCAGCCAAATTCCCGAATCTTTGACACCTGTAACACTGGCTGACCTCACTTTTCTGGAGGCGTTCCCACCTCACCACGCGGAAGTTCAAGTACCGTATTTTCTGCAGGGCACTCGAACTACATTTGCTGGAAATCTGGACTAACTAGTGAGGCAAGTTTTTGTGCTCCACAATCGATCCTCTCGTTGCAAAGTTTTTAACTGAAATAAATTGTATTCCTGGTGCAACTTCTTGGAGCACCTGAAGGAGATCGACTGTGTCCTCACCACAGTCCAGACCCTTCAATAATAAGGTTTGGTTCTTTTCGCTTTTCGGGGTGTACGTGAAATGCGGAACATCTCCAGAATTTAAGGCACTTTTTGTTGCCTGGAAATCAACCAGCGACTTAGTCCGTATTGTCAATTTATCGGCATTGACTCTTTTTACCTCAAAATCGTTTAGTTTATTTTCGGCTGCCAAAAGCCGAACCATATCTTTGCCCATATCCCCAAATATTGATTGGTGGGACTTTTTCTTTTTTTTCATTAGTCTTAACGGACGGACCAGCAGACAAACCTTTCGGTTTTTTCTCCCGATTTTTAATTTTAAGGTATTCAATGAACTCATTATCTAACTTAGACGTTTTACCTGGATCCTCTTCAATGTTCATCGTTTCTTCAAGACCAGCTAGCGCTGCATAGTAATTTCTGCTGTCGTTTGCGCGTCCTGCGCTGAGGACATCCTCTTGATTAGCTTCTTCCTGTGGCTTTTTAGTTTTCTTGTCTTCGGTTTTTGAGTTTGATTGTCGGCCTTTCTTGGTTTCTTTATCTTTGTTGAACGTTAACGTTCCAACAAGTGCTTCTAACGATTTAACTCGAAGCTTGAGTTCTTCATTTTCTTTTTCAAATTTTTCAGCTTTCTCTTTTTCTTGGATCAGCTGCTCGATTTCGATTACCGATAGGATTGGCGGTTTTTCTTCTTTATTCTCGTAACTTCTTTTAAGCTTTTTTTCACCCGTCATCATTGGCGATGGGCATGTTCCTTCTGATTGATGGCTGAAGTCATCGGGCTCCTCCATCTCGTTGCTTTTGCAGCGAGCCTAGAGGGAATGTTCTCAGACTGGGACTTCCCTTGAACGTATTTCCACTTTTGATATTTCTTCAGGAAATGAATTTCAGGTATTCGATAAATGCTCGAATAATTCGACGGTGATGGTTTCCCAATAAAATCAAAGTTTGCTTTTGACTGGCTCGTAAAAAATATTGCAATTGTTTGAAACTGACTTTTGCGAAAAATTAGTTAATTTTTAAAATTAATGACTGGAGCGATTAAAAACACGTCTACACGCAACGAGTGCTAGACGTAGAATCCACCACTTTACACCTGCATACGAGATTTGATGTTTCCAGCTTAAGTAGTTTGCGAGAAAAAGTGCTGTGACACACGGACGGACGGGCAGACAGACAGACAGATCGCAAAACTAGTAGGGTTTTGTGAAATGATTTTACAAAACCCTAAAAAACACTCAGTTCTATGAAATCTGGAGCCAGTGCAGATGCAACGTATGTATCAACGTTGTGGTACTATGATAAATTGAATTTCTTGTGTGATCAAGAATTACCGTTGGATTCAGTGTCTACAATCAATACACCTGATGGAGATGAGGATAACGAGGAAAGATCTGTAAGTATTTAAATTCGGAAAACAAAAAGAGTAAAAACCTTCCTTTTAATTTTGCGTCTTAAATTTTATTTAACTTAAACAATTCTTCAAACTTTCGAATATCCATTCGCATATAATTTTTAAAGTATTTTCCTGCTGTCAAGGTCAAGTCCTTTAAAAGCCTTTCGTGGGTATATATATTGGTCTTCTTTTTAACCAATCCTTAACCCAAAATCGTTTTCTATTTCTTTTTTTTAATAAAATAACCAGCGCGGCCGCTGCCAAAACTTCGTCATCTGACATGTTCCTTGCAAGAAAGTACTAACCCGACTGTCAATTTTATTGCGCAATATTATTGCACATGTGTGGTGCAAGAACGTGTTCAATTATTGCGCAGTATAAATATTGCGCAATATCATTGAACGTGAATGGAGCGCCTTAAATTGGCTGCAACACATCAAATTGCAAGTAACATCTAGTTTTTCTAGTAAAATAACATTAAATCTACTTTACTTCTCCAATTATTTCTCTAGCTTTATAGCGTGTTGTTTTCTTTTGTTAGTAATTTTTTTAAAATTTATTATTAATAGTAAGACATACTTCAAAAATGATTTATTATTAAAATGTTTTTGTATTAATTTTTGTTTATTTTTAAATTACAAATAGAATTTAAGTGATGTTGTGAAATTTTTGAGTAGAGGAAAAAGACTGGTGTTTTTGCTCAGGAATGTTTTTCAAGCAGTTGCCTAGGTGACTGCTCTTATTACTCATGTCAAACATTACTTCACTTTTCAAAGTCAAAGTCAAAAGCGCTTAATTTAATACTAATCGCTATAAATTTTTAAAAGAACATAAAGCAAATTCCAAACAATAAAACTATTAAAAACTTAATGGCCCGAATGGCTCTCTAAATTTATACGTTATCAGATAAACACATTTAATGAAAAAAATACACTTGCAAATTTAAATTAATTAAGATTATTAGATATTTTTTGATTCAATTGGAAAAAGGAGAAAAAACCAACCAGCATTATTCAAAAATTACTTATACTACTAACAAAACAATGAACTTAGATCCTATACCTAATATGTTACACCCTTATTCTAAATAAGTTCAATCAAAAAAAAAAACGTTACCTTATATTGCAACCTATACCTAATTTATAATACAAATAAACAACAATACTAGATGTAGCAATAATGAGACGAATCTAAAAAAAACTAAGTAACGAGAAAAAGCACAAAAACAGAAAATAAACACGAATAATTTAGGCATTGTCATTCAGCCACCAATACCTAGATTGTTCCATCTCAGCTCGACCAGCCTCAACGAATCTAACAAATGAATATCTCCATTGAAATTGTTGGTCTCGTGAACTCAGATTCGGAGGATATTTTATCTTCTTATCGGTGGCCCGTCGGTATATGTGATATATGATTGGGACGCCGTCAGAATCAAAAACATATCGATTCATGTCCAAATACAGGAATGCTTCTGGAGGAACGAAGCCAGTAGCGAGGCAAGTCACAATATACCCGTCTGTAGGGTGGAACGGCTGTGAAATCCAAGGGTTTTCACTCACAGTTACAGATCTTGCGATATGATTCTGAAGAAGTTTCAATATGAAGATATCGACTCTTGTCACTTGAGCGGTTTGATAAATTTTTCTATTCGATATATCGTGCTTCCAATCCGTCTCATGCTTTCTGTACAAACCAGTACATGCACGAAGACATTTCCTTTCGAAAACTCTTAATTTTTCCATTGTACTAGCACTCTGGTTGTACCAGATCTGGCAACCATATGTCAAAACTGGCCTAACCAGGGTCTTGTAACAAATAACTTTGACTTTTTGATCAATGTATCTGGAATGAAAGAGTCGCCGAAGGGCCATGACTACTTTAAGTGCTTTACTGAGCATGATTTTGACATGTTCAGTATAGTACAGATACTGATCGAGATGAACACCGAGGTATCGAACACAGGATTTATGTGGACCCCGTTCAAGACTACCCTCACCAGCCGTAATGTGGAAATCCTTCCAATTACGTTTCAGGTCTTGACTGGCCCCCTGCAGCGTTGTCCGAAATAAAATTGTTTCGCACTTCTGCGCATTGATTTTCATTCGCCAATTGTCGGTATAGAGCTGCACATCATTAAATATTTTTTGAAGATTGCTCTGAACTATTGTAGCTTTTCGGTCTGCCGTATAGATGATCAGATCATCAGCAAACGCTACCAATGATCGCGTTGACGAGACATTAAAATCAAAGCTGTTCAATAGCTTGCCAATGAATATTGAGAAAAGCAGGGGCGCAGTAACTGTTCCCTGCTGTAGACCATTCAAGACCTTGAATTCGCGCATTGTTGTCAGATTTCCATCAGTTACAACAAATGATTTCCCGTATAACATGTTACACATCATGGCGACAAGGTGTCTGGGGAACCTGTCCTGAAGAAGTTTGAAAACTAGTCCATCTAACCACACCGTATCGAAGGCTTTCTTCATATCAATGAGACATGGTCCAACACATTCTTTGTTGTTTAGTTTCCAACAGATGTCTGAGGTTACTTTCGTTATTGCATGTATGGTTGAATGCCTGGCACGAAAACCAAATTGGCAATTCGGCATCAACTCATATTTCTCAATGTGGGCGTTTAATGCTCTGTTGAGTATCACTTCAAACACCTTGCTGATGTTAGGCAGCAAGCTGATTGGGCGATAGCTTTTAGGGCATGAAGATTCTTTTCCTTTATTCAAGATCGGAAATACCTTAGTCTTTTTCCACTCATTTGGGAAATATGAATAATTCCTAATAGCAACCTCCGGCAAATGTCGGAGAACTATATTTGGAATACCGTCAGTACCACATGATTTCTTGTTGTTTATTCTGCGAAATATGAAACACAAGTCTTCGTAGCTGACAAAATAATCAATAAGATTCAAGCTCGGTATGAGGTCAGATGTTAATGTTGCATCGAAATGAAGAATTGATTGGCCGTTCAGGCTTGATTTGAAGTCGGAAACTTTTGCCTCAACGACCTCCGAAAATATTTAATTCCTTCTCTCTGGGTTTGGCAGATGAACCAATTCAAAATGTGTTCCAATCAGGGCAAGTTTCTGCAATCCATCACATATAATCCTGTTTCCATTTCTATCCGGAGTCGTACTATCAATTTCGATACCAGCCTATCGAGAAGATTTATCTCATCACCAGTGACTTCAAGATTCGATACCTTCACTCGAGACTTCTTGCGGAATATGCTATTCACTTTCGCAAACACGCCGTCTGGGTCCTGTGGGCTAATACCCCTCAATTTTTCCGCCCATTGATTGCTGACCTCACTCCTGAAGTATGACAAGATTAAGTTCCGGACATTCTTCAGATGTAATTTCAACAAAGCCAACGAAGGATGGTTGTAGTCCAAAAATCGTCGATAAATATTGTTGACGCGTGTGAGAAGAAGGCTTTTCAATCTTTTCGACTTTGCGATGGTTGGTGTTTCATATCCTTCCATATTGTTTCGAAGTTTAATCTTGGGAACTACTTTATCAATCGTTTCCAACGTCAGCTTCTCCAACTTCGACAAATAGGCATCTTTTCCATCGTTAGTTAGATTCCTGTCATTAGGAACCATTGAGAAAGCGTTGCCATCTTCAGAAGAGGGACATTGCTTCTAGTACTCCCGATTAAACTTCTTTTGAAACTTTTCCCAGTCTGTTTTTTTGAAATTCAACCGATGGTTTTCATGTTGAACTGGAATGAGGAAGAAATCATCCCTTTGATGATTGATTTCCATTACGATTGCGTTATGGTCGCTATCATAAGGAAGCACCAGCAGTTTCCGTTGAGGAATATTAAAGCTGAGTTCGAGTCTTGCGTCAGCAATGCAGAGGTCCAAATATGAATTTGTCCTAGGGTTTGTTGGGAACTCCGACCCATATAGATTGCACCTGTATTCAATTTGGTTCTCTGTTATCCATGATTTCAGGAAGACACCTCTTGGATTATTGGTGGCGTTTAGCCATGATGTATGCTTGGCATTCAGGTCACCGGCAAAAATATAATAATTACGCAGCCTGTTCAATTCGAGTATTTCAAACAAGGAATTGAGTTCCTCCTTAAACTTGAGAACATTTTGACCAGTTGCATAGGCAGAGATAACGAAGAGGTCATCCCCACATGGCAGTGAAATTTTGATGACGGATACTTCAAGAAATTCAAAGTTTTTGAATTCGACTTTTTCAATATTTTGGAAACAATAGGGTCTTCGAACCAATATCCCGGTGCCACCTCCCCCATCACCTATTACCCTATCGTTTCTTACGAATGCAAAATCTTTGAATTCCATGGAATGCCATGAATTGAGGTGGGTTTCAGTGAGAAGTATGATGTCAGGCTTTTGCTTAACAACAAATTCAAGGAGATAATCACGTCAATGCATAGCAACGATAGAGTTGACGTTGATCGATATGAGGCGAAGCCTATCCATGGGAATATCACTGGATGACAAGTTATTATTAGTTATTTGAAAGACTTAAACGCTGAAAAGCAAAGTTAATTTTTGAATCTGGTTTGTCGATTTTCTCCGATAAAGAATTAAGTTGCTGGTAAATTTTGAGAAGCAGCTCATTATTGCCACTTACATTATTTACATTATTTCCAGCATTTTCTGCTGGTCCTCTAGCGGTGAGTGCAAATGATACTCCGGGCTTGACGAAGTTGGAAGGTATGATATTACGGTGTACTTGTATTTGCTTTGGAACAAATTTAACTTTTGCATCTTGATATCGGGAGCATCCTCGATATGATGCTGGGTGACCAAAAACACCGCAGTTAACGCAGTATAATTTTTCTTTAGGCTCCGTCTGAGTCAATTTGCACTCACCGGGAGCATGAACGTCTTTGCATTTAACGGAACGATAGTGCATTGCACAATTGGCAGCCGAATGTCCAAATCTTTGACACCGGTAACACTGGTTGACTTCTCTCTTCTGGAGGCGTTCCCACCTCACCACTCTGAAATTCAAGTACCTTATTTGTTGAAGGGCACTTGGACTGCTCTTATTTGCAATTTGTACCAGGTAAAGTGGTAAATTCTTCTTTTCCATGGTCAACCTGCTTGTCGCAAAGGCTTTGACTGAAACAAAATCAATATCTGGTGCAGCCTCCTTGAGCACCTGAAGAAGATCGACCGTATCCTTTCCGCTGTCCAAACCCTTCAACAAGAAGGTCTGATTTTTTTCACGTATAGGTGAAGTGTGGAACCTCCCCAGAAATTAGCGCATCTTTGGCTGACTTGAAATTAACCAGTGATTTCGTCCTTATAGTTAATTTTTCGGCATTAACTCTTTTGATTTCGAAATTGGCCAGTTTATTTCGGCTGCCAATAGCCGAACCATATCTTTCCCGATTTGTCCGAACACGTTGATTGGCGGAACTTTTTCTGTCTTGTTGGAAGCTTTTTCAGAGGAACCAGCAGAACTGCGGTTTTTTCTCCTTATTTTTGTTCTTTGAATATTGAATAAAATTGACGTCATTATCTTGATTAAAATTACCTCCGGTGTTTTCTTCGATTTCCATATCTTCGGTTGATCCCTACAGCGCTGCAAAATAATTTTGGATCTCGTTGGTGCCACCAGCACTTAGAACTTCCTCTGGATTTACTTGCTTTGTATTTTTCTTCGTCTTTGTTACCTGTTGCCATTGATTTTGTGGCTGCGTCTTTTGAGGCTTCATCCCTATCTTGAAAAGATCCTTGAGAGACTGTATCTCTTGCCTTAGTTCATCATTTTCTTTCTGCAATTTGGCCATTTGTTGATTGTCCACTATTATTTGCAGCTTGCACCCTCCATCTACGGAGTTTTCTTCGTTATGTTTTCTTTTGGTGATTGTCGCCAGTTTCGTATTCGTCGTTTCCCCAGGTTGCCCCAACGGTGGGAAGCCGTCGGGCTCCTCCATACCAGCGGCGAAATTTTCTTTGTGAATTTGTTTTTCGTTACCAATCGAAGTGAAAATATTCGATAGAAATTTCCTGAGTCGATTACTTCGACAATATAAGATTTTTTCCGATGAAAATTAACTTCGGACTAACGTTTTTAAAAAATTAATTTAATTTTTGAAAACTTTTGACAGGAGCGATTTAAAAGACGTCTATACGCAAAGACTACTACGATCCATCTTCCATTACTTCACTTTTTGTTTGGATCACATGGAGGAAGATTTACTTCTGTACATTTCAATAGAAACCAAAGATCAAATTTAATGATATAATGCATCGTATTTTCATGGGGAAACTCACATCTTACCCATATTAAAGCATATTCAAATGCCCATTCATTATCTGAGCCTCTTCTATTCTGAGCAAGAAAATTTATCGCCTTTTCTTTCAATATATGCAACGTTAAGAGACCTTCTTAACCCTCAACTCATATTCAAATTTTGCAGTATAACATAATCCCTATAATGCCACATGATCACCATAAAACATGCCACAAGGAATAAATAAACGATTAAACAACTCAATAGATTGACCCTTTCGGACAGAATATGTGAATAAAATTTACTTCATTCACACACTATATCTTTTCATTCCCACCCCGTTCACCATTAGTCGTATGAAGCACTTGAAATTTACACTGGATGAGGCAATATGAGATACATATCGACCTCGTTTCACATGAAGGATTTTCAATAAATTTTCCATTCAATTGTGTTTGAGTGAGAGTGAATGAATTGATATGTGGTTGTTTGCGTAAACGTCTGGAAGTGTACCAAATCCAAAAGATAATATTTGGTGTAAACAGCAATAAAGCCTCGCAAATTAATATTTCAAGTTTTGGTAAGGACCTTTTTCTCGGTTGAAAGCACTCTTTTGATAGATGCTCTACACTTGGCCATCTTTCTTACACAGAAAATAAGATAGCGCATGTTGTTTCTTAAGTCTATACCGGAAGTTCTTCAAATTTTGATTAATATTTCTATGGGATTTTGTTTGTTATTTCACCGAGCCAGTTATTTATTACTATTTGCAGCAAAACAATTGAATATTGAGAGCTTATGTACGGTAGAGACAATATGTGCTTTTCCAACTCAATTCAGTTGGAGCCATTTTCTGTAATACTGAGAAGAAAGCTTGTCATTTATGGTTGCAAGTACCAGCACCGACTTTTGAACGTGACTTATTTATTTTCATATATTATTTATGGTAATTTATCTTGAGCATGACATATCGTTATTTTTCCCTCTAGAAAAAAAATAATGGAAATAAAATGTTATTCTATGTTTGCCATCAACGTTTTAATTTTGTGTTTTATTTCTGCAATCCATTTGTAAATGCGTGTATTGGCTCCCACGAGTCCCATCAAAATATGCATTTCATTTTCGACTGTGCAAAGAAGATTTATGATGTTTTCATTTTCCTGTTTTTCCATAATACACGACATTGACCACACCATGAATATGAAGTCAACAGAATGGAAAGAATATATTTTGAGTGAAGGACTTTTTCAGAGATATATATTTCAACCATTAATCAGAATAAACATTTCAGGTATATTGTAAACATATGTTGAAATGCTATATGCGCCCTGAGAGGAAAATTATGAAATTAAGCTATTTTTTCCATTGGAAAAATCATAACCCACATTGGTTTGTAAAAACATTCAAATTGGAGTAAAAAACACTTGTAATTAATCCAAGACTTATCCTAAAATCGGCTTACAAATCGGATCTATCTTTATTATTTTTTTAATGTATCAACTATACTACGAGTGTAATTTTTATGCATAAATATCCTTTCATTGTTCTAGTTTCGTATATAAAATGTCTACCTGCATAAAATGATCAAGAAAAACGATACTAAAAATACAATGAGATAAATGATATGTATATCATAATATAATTTATTTTACCGGTATATCGTTTATACTCCAAGTAAGATTGGCAGCTGGCTTTGAATAATTCGACGTGCAGTTACCATTAATGGTATCCCCCAGACGATATCTTGAATGTATGCCCATTAATGTTGGCCTTTCGGTTGGTAATTCTTCTCAGGTAAATCCAGTTGCAAAAGCCAAAGGACAAAGTTCATGTTACATGAAAGCAGCAAAAAAGAAGAAAAATAAGATGTAAGGATGAGTATATTGAAAGCCAAGTCCTTTTGAGTAGGCGTGTTTAAAAGTAAGATAAGAAAATTATTTATGTAGTCCTAAATTAAGTGAAACTGTCAGATACTTAACGCTTGACTAAATTACGGGTACTACGAAAAAATGTTCTATGTAGAGGAAGTAAGGCATGAAAAGGAGAGGAAATCATTTAGGAATTTTGTCACACAGTCCCTAATTGATACTTAAAAATTTATGGAAAATTATTGCACGCTTCTTTGAAATAAATAATAAATTTTCTCTTCGACCGTTTCCTTCCTCAGGATACTTTTGGAATGGTTTAAGGGATGAAAGATGAGCAAGCTGATGTTGTGAATACAAATAAGGATAAGTTATGGTCATGATATTGAAGAGTCTACTTACCTACTACTTCCAGTTCACCTGATACCACCATTGTATGAAATGATGGAGCATCGGCTGATACTTCACAACTAAATTTGCCGGATATTGTTGGTTGAACCGATGAAAGGATAACATGACTCTGATTCGAGAGGATTTTCTGCAATAAAGAAAAATGATTTGTTGAAAGGGTTTCTATTATACTGAATTTTTCATAGATAATAATCGTTAAGCTGCATCAAGTTTCAAGGATTTGAATGGTTTCATGTTTATATTTGTAAGTACTTGGTAACTATGATGGTTTAGAGCTTTTAATGGATACATTTTTAGCCTTAGTTTAATGAGTAGAGCAATACTGAATTACAAGAATCCACAGAACTTATTTAAATTATTTTATTATAAGGCAATTAACTTAACTATTGCGGAAAATATAGAATTGTTTTGAGCTGACATCCAAAGGAGAGAAGATTACACTGGCCTACAACAATTTTGGTGCCGGGGATTTTAGACCTGATTTTAAGCATGTCTTAAATGGCGATATCAAAAATGTAATCGTTTTTTTTCTATCAGCTCTAGTTTCCGAGATAAATAAAAAAACAATTTTTCACAATAAATATATATTTTTATGGCATTGAACATCAAGAAATTGTCTTTTGAGTGATTTTTTCGAATGAAACTGACTTGGGCAATCTTGCATGATTCCCCAGCAGTAGTCGGCCATCATATGAGTGTCCCATCTTCCTTGGTATCTATTCTCCATTGTTTTTATGTCTTGGTGAAAACGTTCTCCTTGTTCTTCGCTTAGGTCTCCTAAATTGTGTTGGAATTGATCTAGGTGACTGTTGAGATAGTGTCATTTTATACTCATATTACAGCCTAAATCTTTGAATCGAACCAGCATATCTTCTACTAATTCTACATAATTGTCAGCCTTATGATTTCCGAGGAAATTTTGTACAACTGCCACAAAAGATTTCGACGCAAGCCGTTCCACATCATTCATAGAAGTCTCAAATTTAGTGGTATCTTTTATTAATTGACGTATTTGAGGTCCATCAAAAAAAAATGCTTTTAGTTTTTCAGTACTCAAACCAGGAAATTTCTGTGAAATAAACTGAAAACATTGACCGTGTTTGTCGAGAGCCTTAACAAATTGCTTCATTAGCCCTAATTTTATATGTAATGGTGGAAGAATGATTTTTTCTCTTGGAACCAAGGGTTCATTTACAACATTTCTTTCCCCAACAACAAGAGCATCTCTTATAGGCCAATTTTTTTGAGTCCAATGACATGATTTGGCTCGACTGTCCCAAAGACAAATAAAGCATGGGTATTTAGTATAACCACTCTGTTGACCCAATAAAAAATTTACCATCTTCAAATCGACGCAAATCACCCAGCTATGTTCAGTATATTTTATTTTTTGTAAAAGTATTGAAATTACTTCATATTCTTCTTTCACACATGTTGAGTGAGCAATTGGAACGGCGGCATATTTATTTCCATTATGTAGAAGAACTGCTTTGAGACTTCGTTTACTACTGTCAATAAAGAGACGCTATTCATTGGACTGATAAATCGACAAACCCATGAAAGTCAGCAAACCACTCACATTACAGCAATACACAAAATTTTCATCAGATGAAAAGAACTGCATTAAGTTTTGTTCTCTCGTACGATATATAGACACTCGAACGTCTGAGGGAAGGCAATTTTTTTCTTTTGATCTTGACGCTAGTAACTCAGCACGTTCCTTAGAAAGGTCTAAGTCTCTGATGGGGTCATTCAGCTCATTCTGTGAAAACAGCTTAGGATTTGATGATTTCCCGCCGTATTCAAAGTCGTCGTCTACTTGGGAAGAAATAAGTGTTTCAGTTTGATCCTCCTGAGACTCCTGCACTACCTGGTGAGAAGCTGGTACTGGAACATTTTCTGAATGAGGAATAGGTCTTTGTGCCGAGGAGATATTAGGGTATTTCCATTTATGGCGATTATTTTTGTTGATGCCCACTATATTTGTCATACAAAAGTAACAGTCGTCATAATGATTTTTTTGTTCTCGCCATATCATAGGCACTCCAAACTTCAAAGACTTACGTGTGCCTTTCTCCCATTGTTGTAGATGTTCAACGCATATTTTACACACACTATGAGGCACCCACACTTTATCTTGGTGTCGAATTTCAATACCGAAATAAGCAAAATACAAACGATTCACAGTGTTTGTAATCGTTTTACGCTGATCTTTTGGTATGTATTCACTACAAACAAAACAAAATGTATCAGGATCGTTAACACAACATCTGGACGTGCTAGCCATAATGAATTAGTAACATAAAATTTATCGATGTTAATGTGATAATGACTATATACGAACAAGGCGGAAAAAATCTAAATTGAGGTTAATAGATAAAATAGAGCTGATGAATTAAAATGACGTATGTCAATATATTGTACATTACCTACTTTATCGACAATAGATACAAAAAGAGCTGCACAAAAAAAAAATTTCGTTTGTAGGTCAGTGTTATCAGTTTTAACCGTATATTTTTTTGTTGGTCTTTTATGTATGTTGAGGCGTAAATTTTAAAGGTAAAGTATTGTTACATGTACAAATGATTCTGCGAGCTACTGTCGCGATTGTTTTCACAACAATTAAGAAACATCAACAAAACGAATTTACTCGAAACCACGAGAACCTAACAAGCATGAACAACATCTGAAGGTGAGTCACTGCTCCATTCATTTGCGCTCGCTCGAATGTTCCCGCGAATTCACCAATGTACGAGAACTGGGTTGAATGACTACAGACCCTATATAAAGGCGAGCTGAATGAATGGGGGGATCATTCATTCGACGGCGATAAGAACTGCGATAGTGTGTTTCGTAATAGTGAAGTGATTTAGAAGACAATTGTGATAAGAAATTTATGGACAAGTGTTAGATTTTTTAATAGTGAAAATTAAAATTAGTGAAAGCGTTAAACTGATTATTGTGCATTTTTGCGATCAAATAAACTCTTTTAACTTAAATTAAAAGACATTGCGTTTTCACTTTCCCGGAACGTTAAAATTATTGGCCGCAAACAGAAAACACGCGACAGTGGTGTCAGAAGTGAGATAGAAAATTTTGAAAGTGAAAAACGTTTAAACATAAAAAGAAAAATGCACAATAGTGAATTATAACGTGGAAACTGGTGGTAAAATAAATAAAAGCCGAAATAATAAAAATAACCACGAAGCTAACGTTTGAAAATAAATGAACTTACCATGGCGGAGCTTAAGAGAGACGCGGAAACACCAAAATCAAAGGAGCCAGAAAATGTGCTAATGCAAATGTTAATGGTGATGTCATCGAGTCTGACTGCGAAGCTAGATGAACAATCAGTGAAGCTAAATGAACAATCAGCAAAGCTGGACCAACAAGCGATCGAAACCAAGGCAGATACCAAGGCAGACATCAAACAGAAGCTGGAGAAACAGTCAACCGAAATAAAAGCGGAGCTTGGTCATCTGAACAAACAAATTAATGGCGTCGAGGAAAAGGTTTACCAGGTCGAGGAAAAGGTCAGCAAGGTTGGAGGAAGAGTCAACCATGAGTTGGAAAAAGTGAAAAAAGAATTGGAAGCAGCGAAGGCAGTAGTAACCACTTCACCAGCCCCGCTTATAACCGCAGCGCAAAGCACATCCAGAAATGTGAAAGCACCAATATTCGATGGGCAAATGGTCTGGAGTATTTACAAGATCCAGTTTGAAGCTGCCGCAAGGGCAAATAACTGGAATGAGCAGGAATGAGCAACTGCACTGATTCTTGCTCTAAGAGGCCCAGCTGCCGAGCTATTGCAGACGATCCCTGTTGAAATGCACTCAAACTCGAATGCTATAATTAATGCGCTCGACATGCGTTATGGAGGCGCCCATCTGAAACATATTTATCGGGCACAGCTAGTCTGGCGAAACCTTACAGCAGCTAGCCCAAGACATTGAGCGACTGGCACTTTTGGCTTACCCAGCGTACGACCAAGAACATCGAGATGACGCAGCAACAGAAGCATTCATCAGCGCCTTAGAAGATAAGGAATTACAACAAGCTGTGCGTTCAGCTCAAAAGCAAACAGTCAAGGATACATTGGCTTATAGCCTGAACTTTGAGGTAGTGAAAAATGTGACTCGTACCACTGCCCGGGTTCGCAAGATCGTGGCAGACGAGTACAGGTGTGAGCGCGTGGAAAATGAGCAAGAGCCGCAGGCAAATGGTGCGCCTAGATGCTGGGATTGCGGTGAGAAGGGGCACCTGCAAAGGGACTGCAAGAAGCAAAGAAAACGGAGCTATTGTCCAGAATGGTGGAGATCCAGACTGTGTCAAGAGGCTAGAATAGAACCTCATCAAACTGAAAGGGCCAACTTCATGCGACGGACGTTGGCTAGGAGGATCGACATCCCAAGCACCCCCATCACCGTGTCAAGGCAACATCGCGGAGAAGCAGACTTCTGCCTCCCTGGTCAAGTTGATGAAGAACATTGCACCATAACAAACGACACTTGTGCAACCCGGTCGACGATCCGAGCAGACGTAGTGAGGCCCCAGCCACTTCACAAGGACAGAGTTCATGGAAATGCTGACGCCCTATCTCGTCGTCCATGTCCACCGAACTGCAAGCATTGCCGACGGATTGAGGAAAAGGAACCGCCTGTTGATCTGCGATTGATAACGGCCGAATTCGATGAAGGTTGGTCATTGGAAGAGATTCGAAATGCCCAGTTAGCCGATGAAGACATCGTACCATTGCTTCTATGGAAGGAGACGACTGGGCGACGTGAGTGGAAGGACGTTTCAACGCATGGCGCAACCCTGAAAAGCTATTGGGCACAATGGAACTCCCTTCAGGTGGAGGGTGGCGTACTCAAGCGGAAACGGGACACGGCGGATGGCAGCTCCTATAGGATGCAAACTATACGACCCAAAAGCCGAATCCACGATGTGGTTAAGGAGATGCACGAAGGATCCTCGGGAGGCCACCCTGGTGTTAACAAGACATTAGCGAAATTGCGGGAAAAGTTCTACTGGCTCCACGCTCGAGAAGACGTAGAGGACTGGTACCGCAGATGCACAATTGGTGCTTCTGTCAAAGGCCCAAAGCGACGACTGAGAGGACAAATGCAAACCTATAACGTGGGGGTACCGTTTGAAAGGATTGCTGTTGACATCGCTGGACCTTTTCCTGAATCTGAATGGGGAAATCGGTACACGCTGGTTGTAGTCGATTATTTCAGCAAGTGGCCCGAGGTCTACCCCATTCCCAACCAGGAAGCAACTACTGTAGCCGAACAGCTAGTGTTAAATCGGGTCAGTAGGTACGGCGTACCTTGTGAACTACATTCGGATCAAGGTCGAAACTTCGAATCACTAGTTTTTAGCGAGATGTGCGAGCTGCTGGGAATACGGAAAACGAGGACGACACCACTGTATCCTCAATCCGATGGAATGGTCGAACGTTTCAACGGCACGCTCAATAAACACCTGGCCAAAATGGTTGACGAGAAACAAAGGGACTGGGACCGACACATTCCACTATTTTTGATGGCGTACAGAGCTGCCGAACATGCATCGACTGGCCAAGCCCCAGCTAAAGTCATTTTTGGAAAGACTATTCGTCTGCCAGCCGATATAAAGTTCAGAACACCCCCTGAGAAACCCCAAACGATCTCGGAGTACGCAAGTGATCTAAGACAACGGTTGAACCAGATACATCGGACAGTGCGAAAACACCTCGAATCGGCTACTGACCGCATGAAGACCAGGTATGATCTAAAGGCTAATTCTACTGGCTTCCAACAAGATGACTTGGTGTGGCTATATAACCCGCAACGACGAAAGGGTAGGTCTTCAAAGTTGCAACATAATTGGGGGGGACCATACCGAGTTACAAAGCGAATCAACGACGTCGTATACCGAATACAGGAACATCGTAAACCGAGAGCTAAAATGAAAATCGTGCATCTGGACCGTCTTGCCCCATATTACACCCAGGGAGAATTGACTACAAATAGCGACACATCTTTTCGGGGCGAAAAAAACTGAGGTGGGAGCAGTGTTACATGTACAAATAATTCTGTGAGCTACTGTCGCAATTGTTTTCACAACAATTAAGAAACATCAACAAAACGAATTTATTCGTAACCACGAGAACCTAACAAGCATGAACAACATCTAAAGGTGAGTCACTGCTTCATTCATTTGCGCTCGCTCGAATGTTCCCGCGAATTCACCAATGTACGAGAACTGGGTTGAAGGACACAGACCCTATATAAAGGCGAGCTGAATGAATGGGGGGATCATTCAATCGACCGCGGTAAGAGCTGCGATAGTGTGTTTCGTAATAGTGAAGTGATTTAGAAGATAATTGCGATAAGAAATTTACGGACAAGTGTCAGATTTTTTAATAGTGAAAATTAAAATTAGTGAAAGTGTTAAGCTGATTATTGTGCATTTTTGCGATCAAATAAACTCTTTTAACTTAAATTAAAAGACATTGCGTTTTCACTTTCCCGGAACGTTAAAATTATTGGCCGCGAACAGAAAACACGCGACAGTATTGACTAAACTTTCTATTAAATCTGTTTGAAGGACATGGGAACAGAAGACAGGTTAATGACAGTTACCGTCAAAACAAAGCAAAAAATTACAGGTTGTAGTGAAACCTGATCGATGAGTACGTTGCTTTTCAAGATTCTACGTCTAGCATTCGTTGCAAACAGACATGTTTATAATATCTCCTGTTAATAATTTTCAAAAATTAAATAATTTTTTACAGAAGTCTGTTGAAAATAATTTTTTTGATTGGAAATCAATAATTTACTTATTTATTTAACCATTTAACAGACAAAAAGTCCAATTGCAAAATGGCAAAATACAAATTAAGAGGTAATGTGTCAACACAAAATGTAAACCGGAGGTTAAAATTATCCAATGTCTCCTCTCAAGGAGAACTATCCATCTTGTCCTTAAGTGACAGCCTGAACGTATATTCTCAACATGATATGCAGCATCAACCAGCGTTAGTATTGCAGCCAGATTGCCACAATTCTGCAGAAATGATACAACCTAGTCTCTGAATTGTTACTAGAAGTAAGTCGTTGTTGAAGCCGTTATCTATTAACCAACAACCAACTGTTTCGGAAGCTGTCAATTTAAATGTGCCTGATACTCTACTAGCTGCTCAACAAGATATGCAGATACAGCCAGCGTTCGTACTACCAGGCGCGACGGAAGACCTGTTGTGTGTGTTTCGCACACAACACATGGGACTTCACCATATGTTGAAAACAACACATGCGATCTACTGATGTACGATTGCCCTGCGTTTGTGCATGCAAAATACGTGGAACATTGTATTAGTCCGTTCCACAGAAATATTTGAAAAATTGCGGCGTGTACCGCGCGGCAGAGTCCCCATATGCCAACTGCCGACAGCAACTGACAGTACAACACAATTCATTAAGTTCGTGTGCTGTTCTGTCTTTTTCGCACTTGCAACACTCCTATATAGTCCTATATCCTGTTTGCTTCAGTTTGCTTCGTGCCGACTGTCGAATGAAAGGTATGAGAAAAAATGGATAAATTTGTGATCAGGAGAAAAAGAAAAAACGATCATGAAGTAGAGGAGTCCAACCGAAACGAAATAAAGCTTCAGCGGTTAGACATACCCGAACAACGTGAACCGAGCGAACACGACAGCAATATTCTCAAGAAAAAACAAATTTTCTCTCCCACGGCGCAGAAAAATTGCAAAACGCTTAGACCCAGGGTCAAGTCATGATTTCGCAACTACTGAAGAATTTTACCGTTGCTATTTTTGATCAAGAGATCGAGTCACTTCGTGAGAGGTTTGAAACTGATAGTGCAAAATTTTTCAAATCTTTGGAGGCTTTCGCTATCGGCAAAGATACAGATCCGAAAACAATTGTTGAATTTTATAAGAATGATTTTTCCGAAGAAAACCTTGTGAGTGATAGAGACATGTTTCTGACCTTAGCTCAAAAAAATGGCAAAGATATTAAAAAATTTAAAAGATTTTGTAGATTTTTTTCGACAAAATGATTGGTCATTTAACATTGTACCTGAATTCGTCAGATTTATTCGTCTTTTGATGACGATACCTGGCTCATCATGCAGTAATGAACGAAGTTTTTCGGTATTGAAACGACTTAAAAGTTATATTCGGGCGACGATGGGACAAAAAAGATTGAACAGTCTTGCAATCCTGCATATCTATCACGATAAAGTTGATAAAATCGACCTTGAATTGTTGATGAACGAATTTATTTCCCGAAATACAAAACGGGCTGCTGTCTTCGCAAAAAATTAAATGTTCAAACAGTGCAATATTAAAATGCTAATCTTCTTGTAAAACATTGCATCAGTATAATAGGTTGCATAGGAAGCAATTCAAATTTTTGTGAGATTAAAGCTTTGTAAGGGCATAAAGAGTGCAATTTTTTGACACCCAACAAACAGCTTCCCCCTCCCCTCTCCTCCCCAATTATGTAGAAACAGTGGAACTTGGTCAATCAATCGTCACTAGGAGCAACTCGCTGTTGAGGCCGCTTTCTTTTAATCAACAATCTGATTTACTTATCATCAGCCCACTTGGTTCTTCGTCCAACGGGCGGGAAGCGATTCTAAAGTAAATACCCCCTCCAATTCAACATCAGAAATCAAGTGACCTCGTACCCTCAACAGATCTCGATTCTCCTGCCGTTCGTGCTTCTATGCCTTTGAAGAATATCTTCATATCTAGAGTGGCGTACGAAACTTCTGTTGAAGACTTAAAGCGTTATGTCAAGGTAAAGTTTGGATCATCCATTAAAGTTTTTAGTTGGCATAAGTTGACTAGGGAAAATTTAACAGACAAAGTAGTTGCCGCATTTAAATTGGTGGTTTCTGCAAATACTGATATTGTCCTGAATTTGAATTATTGGCCTGCTGGTGTACTTGTTAAACCATTTGAATCGAGACGAAGAAATTTTCTTAAGGCATTAAACGAAATCCCAAAGCTCTAGTCACAAGTAATCTTGATGAATATTCTGATAATCATAATCCTCCTTAAACCTCAATGAATCTCTTTCAAACCTCAATACTGTTCAATTGACTTCTCTTCTCCTAATAAAATGTGTATCTTTATATTTTACCAAAATGTACGAGGATTGAGGACCAAGCGTGAGGAACTCTTTATCTCCTATCAAAATAGTAATGATTCTATTATTTGCTTCTCTGAGACTTGGCTGAATGGAAACATTTTGAGCAGTGAAATGTTTCCTGATAATATTTTATGTAGATGTAACTGCGACCTGATTGCTACTAATAAGGCTGATGGTGGTGGAGTTTTGGTTGCAGTTAGCAAAACTCTACCTAGTTCTTCTGGTTCTAATTTCTGTTTTTCTCATGTCTTAGAATGTGTTATTATCAAAATTTCTCTCCCTCATAATACAGAATTTTTGATTTTGTCAATTTATATTCCCTGTAATTCACTGTTAACTGTTTATGAGACGTTTTTGATGGTCTATCTTCTTATCTAGTTTTGCGACACCCTCACGCCAAAATATTGGTTTGCGGGGATTACTTACCACACATAGAGTGGAAGAATTATCCTACTTCTTCTATCTCGTCAGTTGACCCCTTTTCTATAATGCTATCGTCTTTCCTATCTTATTGCTTCTTTTCTCAATTCAATCATATCCGCAATCCTAATGGTCGTCTCCTACGCCTTGCTCTATCAAATGTTCCAGTTCCAGTCCAGAGGCACCATCCTCCTTTATCTATAGATCCGAAAGTCGATGAAATTAAATTTAAAAAACCTCATCCTATCCAAAACTTAACTTTTTAAAGCTAATTATAAAGCTATTTATACAAAATTACTTTGAGTCAACTGGCTAGATTTCTTTAGAGGCCTAAATTTTGAGACTGCTTTGGATACATTTGACATACGAGTATATATTTATAATTTTATTCGCTGTTTAACGTCTCTTCAGACATCTCGTAAAGTAAATCAAAAGCCTTGGTTTACAAAGCGAGTGTCTAGTACCCTACGAGCAAAAGGTAAGGCACATTGTGTCTTTAAAACACTCGGCACTATTGAAGCAAGATGTAATTTTAGCAGTCTGTGTGCTATTTCCAAAAAAAAAGATCAGATATGCTCTGAAGACTTATTTCAGTATTCTGGAGTCTCCTGTGGCTAATAATACAAAGCGTTTTTGGTCTTATATAAGGTCATTGTAATCCTCTTCTTCCAGTCTTAGTAAGGTCCGTTGGAATGCTGCAGAGCTTTCTTCTCCTCAAAAAGTTACTGACTCATTTGCCCAATTTTTCTCTTCGACTTTTTCTTCTCCTGCTGCAGCTGTGCATCCTGTTGTCTTACCTAATCATCTTCCCTTCCCGATTTCCTTTATTTGTACGGATGCATCTGAAGTCGAATCTTTGATCAATGTTTTTGATCCTAATATCAGCCGTGGGCAGGATGGTTTGCCAAATATATTTGTAAACTCGTTAGCCCATCGCTTAGTTTCCCCTTATTTCTCCTCTTCAATCTAAGTTTGAGTACTGGTACTTTCCCTAACCCTTGGAATTGCTAATATTGTGCCTATTTTTAAAAGTGGTGATCCTACGTTAGTTTCCAATTATCGCGCTATTTCCTTACTTTCCTGGTTTCTAAAGTTATTTGAATGGTTGGTAAATAATCTACTCTCAAACTCATTAGCTCCTATTATTATTGTTCCAGAGCAGCATGGCTTTCTCAAAGAATATTCCACTAACTCTAATTCAATGGAGTTTACAAACAGTATTGCTTTGGGTAACCAACTGCAAGTTGCTGTGATCTTCACAGATTTCTCCAAGCCCTTTGACACTGTGAATCCTTTACTTCTTTGTCGTAAGCTTGAAACTGTTGGCATCTTGGGCGCTCTTCTATCTTGGATGTCATCTTATCTATCGTGTCGTCCCTGTCAAGTAAGTCTCTCTGGTACTACGTCTAGTCCTTTTTATTCTTCATCTGGCGTTCCACAAGGTTCAATTCATGGGCCTCTTCTCTTTCCGTTGTTCATAAATGATCTTCCCTTTGTAATTAATTCCTCTTGCCTCTTGTATGCAGATGACTTCAAAGTATTTCGAGCAGTCAAATCCATTTTAGACTGCCAGCTCCTCCAAATGATTTGATTGCTCTAAATAAATGGTGTGCTTCAAATTATTTATGTCTCAACACTACTAAATGTCATAATACGACTTTTTCTCTTAGAACTCTCCTAATAATTTTAATTATATATTCAATGATACTTTGCTCTCTGAAGTGTTTAGTCATAAAGACCTTGGAGTAACTTTTGATCCAAAACTCAAATTTGATGCACATATTTTAAATGTGATTAATAAGCCGTCTAGAGTTTCCGGGTTTGTCCTTTTTTTGTGGTAGGGAGGTGAATGCAATTTACGCATAGAGCGTGGGACTCCCATACTCGCAAGAAGGTGACTGGACGACTCAATAAACACCTGCCCTGTCAACCTGAGAACCTAGCCTGGAACCATTTGACACATTACTTCGGGCCAGGTCTCGTTTTGTTACGCCGCGAGGCACCTTCAAGCTGGGGGATCCCTCATCGAGCGGAAGGGGAGAGGGGAAGAGGAAGTGCTTGGCAAGCGATCCCCCAGCCCAACACCCCTGGCTGCTGTGAGTCCCTTTTATCTTTTAGGACTGCCCGAGCATAATGTGCCACTTGGTTCCATTCGTCAACCGATTCGAGCATCAATGTGGCTATATTATCCAGCGTGAGCTTGGCAGCCTGACTCATTTTTTGCACCCAAAAAATGTGTGGCAGGTATTGTCCTCCTCTCCTGGGCAATACCGACATTCGGGGATCCATGACTTACCAATCTTATGTAGGTAAGACTGAAAACACCCACGCCCGCTCAAAGACTGGGTCGGATAGAAGTCAGTCTCATCATGCCTTCAATTGAGCCACGGTCTCACATCCGGGATGAGGCGCGCAGTCCACCTTCCCTTCGTGCAATTGACCCAAGACTGCTTCCAAGCTTTGAGCAAGTGCTGTCTCTCTTCACGGACAAACGTCTCCTTTGCATTCTCGTTTCGGCATAGGTAAATAGCGCGGCGCTCTCTAGCAAGGAGCTCGACAGATATCATGCCTACAATAACTCTCACCGCCAAACCAGGGACTTTCGGATACGAAGCTGCAAACCTCAGTGCTTCTCTTCTCTACACTTGTGCCAAACGTTTTCGGTATACCTCCCTGCTGAGAGCGTCGCCCCATACCTCTGCTGCGACCAGTAGCACTGAGCCTACAGCAATCAGCAAGAGACATCTTCTTGATGGGCTGGGTCCCCCTACGTTGACTATAAGTCGACTCAGAGCCAATATTTCTGAAGCAGCCTTCTCAGCCGTTGTCCTGATTTGCTCACTGAAACTCATCTTCGAGTCGATCAGTAGCCCCCGATACTTCACCGATGGCTTCGATTCGATTCGTAAGTCACCAATACTGAAAATCCTTACTCTAGAATTCTCTTTTTTGTCAAGATGATCACTTCGGTTTTCTCCAGTGCTAAACTGAGCCCGCGTTCAGTCATTCAACTCCTCACTGGGCGCATAAGCATACGTAGCCTAAGTTGCGCCTGTAAAACGGTGCCTCCGGCGACCAGAGCCGCAGCCCATAGCCGATCAAGCGTGAATCATCTGGCATCTCAAGTCTCAGTAGCCCATCGTAAGACACGTTCCACAGGTCCGCACCAAGCAAAGATCCCTGGGCAATACGCAATGTAATTTCCATCCTTCGTTGGCCCTGCGTCACATCGTCGAGCAGGTTTCGGTCATTCATGTAGTTCCCCAAAAGCCGCATTAGATTATACTTGAAAAGACTTTTCCAGCGTATCCAGAATATCCACCCATCTAGCGGAGTTGAAGGCGTTCCTGAAGTCGAGTGTCACTAACAGGATGATCCGTCACTTGATGCGACTATATGCCTCTGCTTTTTGGACCGCGTTCACCACCTCTGCAATCGCATCAATGGTAGAACGTCCTGCTCTAAAGCAGTACTACCGAGGAGATAGGTCCCCAGCAGCACGAATCGCGTCAGTGGGTCTTCCCTTGATGAGTTTCTCTAGCACTTTCCCAGCCGTGTCTAGCATGCATAACGGGCGGTATGCAGACGGCGATTCGGGATTTCCCTTCCGCTTGCTGATCAGCACAAGCCTCGCCACCTTTCATCGTACCGGGAAAACCCCCTCCTGTAGGCAAGCGTTGAATGTGCAGAGCAGCAAGTCAGGACAATGGTGAGAGACGAGGCGCAACACTCCAGCCGGAACACCATCTGGACCTGAAGCCTTCCTCGCTTTCAGGGAGAGGATTGCCTCCTCGAGTTCCTGCTGTGTGAAGAGTGGACACCCGACTGCTGTTTCAGCATGGGCAGCGTCAACACGGACGGGATGGGCGGGGAAGAGTTCCCGCACTATCACGTCAAGTATACAAGGCTTTCGTAGGGCACCAAGCTTCCGCATAATCAGCTTGTAGCCAAGGCCCCACGGACCCTTGTTCACATTGGCCACTTGGTCTTGCCAGCTCGCTGCTGGCAAGACCTAGTGGACAATGTGTATTGTTTATCAATTTGTGAAGGCATTTCCTGGCCGACTTCTGTGCTGCCACCCAGTTGAAGTGCTCGCGACGGCTCCGCGCCCGTTGAGCCTCATGTCGAAGTTTGTGACACTCCCTTCGCTTTTCAGCGATTTTGGTTGACAACCAGTACACTGGGGGCTTGCCGTTCCGGAGTTTTTGACGGGGCATAGAAGCGCAGCAAGCAGTCGTAATGATGCCCATGGTAGAGTTCACTACGTCTTGAGCTGCCAGTTCTTCCATCCCTTCCGAAGCTCCCTGCAGCAGCTCACCTGCTGTGAGCTTCTCGACGAACCTCTCGACGTCCATCCTTCCGATGTTCCATCCAGGTGTAGAAAGCCGAGAGCATGGACGTCGGGAGACAACATCACTTTCCTCAAGCAGAATGCACTGACTGAGTAGTCCTCTAATACTTTCCAATTGTATATCTTCCGTACTTAGGACTCCGAGGCGAATGTCACGTCCGGTATGATTCCCTCACAGTCAATACGGCGAAAAGTCAACGTATTTCCGGAGTTCAGTACAACGAATGTCCTGGACACCATTTTCAGAATTCTTTTTCCCCGCGGATCCGTTTGAGGTATGCCCCATTCAATTGTTTTAGCGTGGAAGTCGCCCGTATCGAGCACTTTGCCCTCTGCGTTCGAGACAGCACCCCCTAGAGCATTAAACTTGGCTTGTAAAGATGATTTCGACTCGTTCGGCGTTAGGTACACATTAAAGAAGGTGGTCTCTTAGCATCGAACCCACACAAAACCATCCCCCTATCCACAACTCTCCGCTTGAAAATCACTGTTCCGCATCCAGTTAGTGGCAGTATCACTTTCGTTAGAATACCATAATGCAGGACTTTTATTATGGTGTTGCTCACTCAGCAGCAAGAAGTCGGCTTCCATGTCCCTCGCAAACTGCTAAAGCAGATTTTGGGCGGTTGAACTGCGATGTAGGTTTAGCTGCAGGATGCGGGTCATTGAAGTTCTGATTTTGCCTTGGCTAGGGCTTCCTGGAACACTCGCCATCTTCCTGATCCCAAGACGTGTCCAAAATCAGGTTTTGGATCAGCATCCTTGCAAAGAATACAGTGTGCCTCCTTCGTACACTCTTTTCTTTTATGTCCCATTTCATCGCATTTGTAACATAGGGAACTCCTATCGGGTCCTTTGCATACTTGTGTGGTGTGGCCATAACCAAGGCATTTGAAACATTGAAAAGGCGTTGCTCTTCACCGTATCCTACAGACAGCCAACCCAATTCGTACTTTGCCCTTCTTGAGGAATTGTTCGGCGTCCTTTTCGGTCACGTCAACTATGGCCATGCGTTGTCCCCTGTTGTTTTCTGCTGTTAGTCTCGCTTTGATCCTTCCCACGCTAGGGAGCTTCCTTTTGATGGCCTCTCCTATCTCAGCCAGATCCGCCACGCAGTCAATGTCTCTTATTTTGATCGTTACCATCGGTTCAAGCAAGGCTGTAGTTGCGCTTTTGCCGAGGACTTTCTTTACTGCTATAGATATATGAAATTTCATTGGATTTAACGGTACTTTCACGATTTCCTACAAGAAAATATGAAGTAAAGAAATCATACTATTACTAACAAACTTTAGCGAATTTCAACTTCTCAGGTAAAATAACGAAAACGGGTGATGAAAGAAACGAAATATGCCGAAAAATACAGCTCACAAGTTATATTTTATTTAGTTGACGATCTTTAAGGCCAGCTGCATACACAGGAAAACAAAGCTCCAAAAATACAAATCTGTGATAGGACCTGCGTTATGCGATGGGTGTAAAACATGGACCGTAATTCAAGCATCCGCAGATATATTGAACGCTTTTGAGCGACGGGTCTGGAGGCGAGTAATCGAAGCGAAGTTAGACGAAGACCAATGACGAATTCGATAAAACCATGAGTTGTATGAAAGTTTTGACGAAATGGAGGTCTCAACGATTATGAGACTGCGGAAGCTGCAATGAGCTGGACACATGAATCGTATGGACGAACACCGGATACCCAAAAAGGTATTCGCTCGGAGAACTATAGGCCAGAGACCGGTAGGAAAACCGAGGAAACGCTGTTCTGACTCGGTCAATGAAGACATTTCATTGCTGCTCGGATCTTGAAATTGGAGAACGTGGTCAATAGACCGAGAAAGCTGGAGGCGCTATTTGCAGGAAATGAAGGCAGGAGGGGCTGTAGTGCAAGGAAGAAGAAGAACCCTTTTATTTATACCGTGTTTAATCTGAAAGTTGAAAGATCTATCGTATAAAAAAAAAACAAGTAAACTTACGACTGATGCTAGTGAAAGTAATGGAATTGCAAATTATGTCTAATGTGAAATATAAAAGTATCCACAGGCCTGGCCCGCCCCAAACACGAGCGCTCGTCGGAGGCGGACTGGGTGAGTACCCTTCATATTTATTATAAATTAAAAAAAAAAATGTTCAACACTCATACTCACAAAGAAGAATTATGTAATATTGCATTTCTTTTTTCTATTTAAAATCAATTCGGGAAACCTATTTTTAATACATATAAATTTTAAGAATATTTTACGCTCGAAATTTATTTTGTTATTTGGGATTTTCTATGTTGCAAAAACAGAAAAAAAATTTATTATAGAACCAGTGGCGTAGAAGTGGGAGAACCAGTGGCGTCAAAGAGAAAATCCTCTCAAATCATTAGTCATTAGATCATTAGCAGCGCTTGACTGCGCTCAACTGCGCTTGTTTGGACTTCCAAACACGAGAAAAAGGTCTATGTCATTGGAGTGGAGAAAAGAGCGGAAATACACTTTACGCTTTTCTCAACTCTGTACCCTTCAGTATATTAATAGATTTCCAATTTCCAATCTTTATTTTCGTGCTCAGCTAAGATGATGATGAACGATCATATGTAGAAGCGCTTCGTTGCCCGTTGGGCTGGTTACTGATGCGATCGAGTGAATGTAAACATGCACACAGGCGCAAGCAAATTCATCCTTTGAAATGTGCCAAAAAACCGACAATCGATAAAGAAAAACTGATCGTAAAAGCCACAGCACCTACAGATTCGTGCAGTCATCCTCAGTCCCTAAAAGGAAAATTTTATTTATACATACCGCGTTTCTATTTCACAAGTTTAACTGTGTACGCTGACTAAGTGAAGTTCTACAGAAACTACAGCAACGCTAAGTTCATAAGTAATACAAAATTTGTCAAATAAACGTTTATTTTGCAGACTATTTAAGAATCCAGCTTTGAAACTCATTACTTGTTTTCTTTATTAATGACTTAAAACTCGTGCGATTATATGTACTCTTGGTAACATACGAATGTATTACACTCATCGGTATCTACTTTTCGTATAATTGAATTTGAGTGCGATTGAAAAAAACAAACTGTAAATACAAATATGTAGTCAAACACAAACCTTGTCACCCTGGGTTTGCTGAACCTTAAAAAATAACACAGGAACCGTAAAAGTGTCAAAAGGGCAACTGGCAAGAAAAATTAAGGAAAAAAACAAAACAATATAAAAAACACGAAATCAGAAAAAAAGAAATCAGAAATATGGACGTTACCAAACATATAGATTGGAAACAAGAAATGAGTTTCACAGTCGTATAGTTTCAAGAAAAAGAAATGGGAAATTGTGTAGGGACCGATAAGATAAAAAAAATGTCTGAAAATCAAGTTTAATATCGCTTTTTCATTACATCTCCTCAGCTACGAAAAAATTCCTATCGAAAAAAATAATCATAAGACTTTATAAAATTATCGTAAAAAATCGAGTACGTTATTCTCGTGACAAAAATAATATGTGGAAGAAATAATAGAATCTTTATGAAGAAGAAGTCTCTAATTTCTATTGTATTTATTGGTCAATATAATTATACTATATTAAATATTTATGCACCTATATTGTTGACAATGATTTCTATCTTTTCGAATTCCAACATATTCTCTCTTCTTCCATTTTACTGGTCGTTCGCCCTTTTGGCGTTTCTTGGGAGAAAATTTATGAACTAGCTTTTTGTAAGCGATATTTTACACTGCATTTTTGAAATGTTACAATTGTGTTTAGAAATTTTTCTGTTACAAAACTTCTTTATTCAATAAGTATTGTATTTAAGATGGACCACAAAAATTGCAATTCAAGAATGAAATTTTCAAAGCAACTTGTTTCAAAATGTAATACTTAGTGAAATCTGTAAGTTATGTGAGATCCTTTGCCAAAATGGATAAATGGCTAATCAAGCGACCGAAAACTAGCAATGTTCAAGAACATCAAGAAACGCACGAGGAAGAAAGCGCCAGCAATGAACAAAAAAGAAAAAGGATTGTTACAAGGGAAAATGTTGAAGATAATGGTAAAAAAGAGTTCTTATTACTTAATGATGAAAATTATTCTCATTTTTCAGCAAGAAAAGTTTGCTGAATAAAAAAAACT
This sequence comes from Odontomyia ornata, assembly GCA_963969285.1. Taxonomy (NCBI): domain Eukaryota; kingdom Metazoa; phylum Arthropoda; class Insecta; order Diptera; family Stratiomyidae; genus Odontomyia; species Odontomyia ornata. Next base: position 272,595,165 of record OZ017740.1, read on the forward strand.
AAAAAATTTTTTAAACAAAGTGCAATTGTTAAACGTAAAAACCACGTCAATTAACCCATATTCGTTGTATGGTCTCACTACAGAATCGGATCGAGGATCAAGGATCGACGACAACAATGTAGATCTGGACTTGGGTGACGTTAGTATCCACTTCAAGAGAAAACTGACGGATGAAGAAAAGTACCGCATTTTGGAAAATCGCTGGATACCGGAAGATCTTCACGCGTTTCCAGCCAGTGGTCCCAGAAAATTGAAGTTTCAGGCTAAGTGGCTGCAAGAGTTTGCCTGACTGGTCTACTCAAAGGAGCTTGATGGGGCGTTTTGTCAATTTTGCATGTTTTTCGCCTCGAAAGAAGTTGGAAAAGGAAGACGTGCTGCAGTTCGAAATCTAGTGACACAACCATTCCAACGGTGGAAAGATGCTAAGGAACAATTTCGACTCCATCAGGATTTGGAATATCATAGAAATTCACTTGTCGCGGCGCAGAATTTCATTGACATCAAAGAAAAAAGAGCAGTTGATATCGGTTTGCAGTTGAATACTGTAAGAAAAAACGAAATTGAACGAAATTGCGAAATTCTAAAGTCGATTGTGGACACGATAATTTTCATTGGCAGACAAGAAATCGCTGTGAGAGGACACCGTGATGCTGGTCCAATTACATTGCAAACTCCACTTCATAATGATGGAAATTTCAGGTCTCTGTTACGATTTCGTATGAATACTGGCGACGAAGTTTTAATTCGACATTCAGTTAGAAACGAAACATTGTAAAATCGCGTAACGAGTTACACAAGTCCACAAATTCAGAATGAATTAATTGATATTTGCGGAAACTTAATTACTGAAAAACTTGTATCGAAAATTAACAAAAGTGAATGCTGTACGATTCTCGCACATGGGACAACCGACATCAGCGGTATAGAACAATATTCATTATGCTTTTGCTACACTGAAAAAACTGATGGGACAGTTATTTTGAGAGAAGATTTTATAAAATTCATTCCCATCAAAGACGCAACCGGAAGAGGACTTGCATTGTCTTTGTTGGAAGTTTGCAAAGAATTGAAGATCAATTTGAAATTTTTAGTTTCTCAAGGCTACGACGGGGCAGCTGTGATGAGTGGAGAATGGAATGGTTGTGCCACAGCTGTCATGGAAAAGCATCCTTCTGCACTGTATGTTCATTGCGCAAATCATTCAATGAATTTGGCTGTTGGTGAAGCTTGTTCTGTCCTTTTAATCAGAAACTGCCTTGCATTGATCAAACAAATAATATCATTCTTTAGGCCTTCTGCTAAACGTGAAGCTATCCTGATGGATTCCATTGAAACTCTGGATTGTCCAACAAAACGACAACGCCTTAAGAATATTTGTGAAACAAGATGGACTGAAAGACTCGATGCAGTTATATGTTTCAAAAAATGTCTGTCCCAATTTTTTACAGCTTGGAAAAAATTCAAGAATGTGGGAAAAGTGAAAGTGCCAAAAATGCCTTCACCTACTATCAGAGCATCAAAAGTGGCACATTTATTGTTTCCGTGGTAGTTATCACTGAAATTTTTTCCTTGGCTCACCCACTAACAATTTACCTTCAAGGTAAAAACGTTGATCTTGCTGCTGCTGTTTCGTCAGCTGACAATGTCATTGAGTTGATGAAAAATATACGAGAGAATGCGGAATCAGAGTTCGCAAAAATGTTCGCTGCCGCTGAAAAAATCGCAAATGTTTTGGAGTAAATATCGTAGCGCCTAGAATCTTGCAACGCCAAAAAAACAGAGAAAATCACCAAGCGAATTCGCCAGAAGAGTACTTCCGCAAGTCTGGGTTTGTGCCGTTTATGGATCATTTCATAAGTTCATTGAATGATAGATTTGTGAAACACAAACGAACCTTATCCATGATCCAAAACGTGATTCCCAGCAAGTTAATTCAACTTTGCTCCAAGCAAAACAAGAAAGACAATGAAAAATCGAACCAAAGTGTTCCCGAAATTGTTTCTGAAACTGTCAAGGCAATAATGGACCAATGGCCAAGAGCAGCGTCGTCACTTCGAACAATAATTGAAAAAGAAATACTATTATGGAGGCAACGTTGGATCGAGGCGAAAGAATATCCGTGCACATTCATCGATGCTGTAAATTCCTGCAATGAAGAACTTTTCCCAAACGTGTTCAAGTTCCTGAAAATCGGAGCCACATTAGCTGTTACCATTGCCAGCAACGAAAGAAGTTTTTCGACTTTAAGAAGACTAAAGGATTGGCTAAGAAATGCGAGTGGGGAACAACGGCTGAATGGTTTAACTCTGTTAAGTATTCATCGTGATATTAACATTACTGCAGAAGAAGTTATTGACAAGTTCGCTCAAAAGCGAAGGATGCCTGATTTGTAGTTTTTTCGTTTCTACATTATTCAAAAGTTAAAATGTGTTAGTAAAAAAACCTGCATTTGTATCAAACTTCAGTAATCGTCACCTTGACTCCACAGTTAAATAAATCAGAATTCATTTTCAAAAATGTTATCGCATTTCGTTTTCATTTAAAACAATCGCTCCTATCATAAACCTTTCTACCTTCATAATAAATAAATAAACCCACTTTTATTCAATATTGACACCTATTTATTATCAAATTATGAACAGCTTTCCAATTACCTGATTACTTTAAAATAAGGAGTAACGGTATGAAAATTTTACTATTCATTAACAAAATCATGTTAGTAACGCCCTCCCCTAAACCAAGAAACTATTCTCGAAAGCAACTGGAACTTCGATATTTGAATTATTTATTTAACCCCCCGAAAAAATTTTCTACTACGCCGCTGTATAGAACCAAAAAAAAAGCAGTTAATTCAAATTTCATTATTTAGAATCATAAAGTGTCAAAATGTGAAAAGATATCAGAAGATGTTGATAGATAAATTGAACAACGCTTTCGATCTTTCCACTTGCATGGAACCTTAAACGGGTATGGGACCCGCCACGTTGGCTAGTCCCTCCTCTCATGAGCTAGCCATCGGGTGAGCTCACCCCTTTTTTTGCGTTTCAGGTGTTCTTGCAGGGTAGAGTGGCCTTTCGCTTGAGTTTCCTATTTATGCTAAAGTATTATGTGATCCCATCATAAAAGACAAACATAAATTTGAAACGATATTTTCCGCTTAAAAGGAAACTCATGCGAATTATGTTTACATGAGGTTTTCATTTAAATGGAAAATATATGGCCACGTCTACAATGGATGCTGATACGGATGGGGAGCGCGAGGGGACACCGCTTCCACCTGGATGCCTCGCTCTTATTAGGGGCTCTTATTTAGGGGCCGTAAGTATGAAGTACATAGTAAAGACGAGATCCTTTCGGGTCTCGCTTGCATTTGCCAAGCCTAATCAGTCGTTTGCTTTCGCAAAACGCATCTTTCCAGTAGGTAACATCAGCCTTGACACCTGTCCATGCGTATACTACAAGCAGGTAATTCGTGAATGCGAAAATTTTTTGTAGTGGGCCCTTGTGGTGGGGAAAAGAACCCGCTCCGAGACACCGTAATGCCAGCACATTCACGCATCCTCAGATAAGGCCAATTTCGGCGAGCACCAGCATCTTTGGTCGCCGAGGCAGCAGACCATTGCTGCAGTTCTTTACGGACATTTTATATCTTCCTTGTTGATTATATTTATTTTATATCTTCTGATTTTCAATCTTTCCTATACTGCTCTCACAGATATATCTAATTAAGTTGATCTTGCAATTTAACATGATATAAATTGCTAATTTCCTCTCTATCTTGCAAAAACATCCTTTTTGCATTGACGAAATTGTTATTACCTATAGGATATTATAATTCCTTCATGGGCAAACATCATCTACACTTTCAAAAGCATGAAATTCTGCATGCGTGTCTATAATTTGTGGCATCCAACTAATTGCCAAGCTTTTGAAGCTTCGCATCGTCCGAAAACATGAAATTGTATAAAGTATATCCTTTGGCACAATAACGAGTTCCATAGAAAAGAGGAGAAACAGATGAGTTGGATGTATGCCAATCGTATTGAATGATATGAGGATATTAATCGGCAACACGCAGCGTTAACTTGAATGGAATTTGTATTGAAACGTTACTAATTGGATTTTATTGAACATGCCGAGGTTTTACAAAAGTATTCACACATATCCAGGATTTAAATGCATACAAGAGATTGTCCGGAAGTAATTGACTGATGATGATAGTTCTGATGATAATGTGAAGTGATTGCAAAAACAACTACAAAGGCCGCCACTTTGATTATGTGGAAAAGAAACGTATCAATGATTTATTGGATGATTGGAATCTGGTGTAATCAAAACTGTTTGATTTTTACAATCAATTTAGCATTGCAATCGTTTATTAAATACAGTTGCTGTTCTATATTGAACACTCAAAGGAAAAACTTTTTGAGTTTTGAGAAGATCTGGTTGATATGAGGACGTATTGATGCAAACATAACAAGGGCTATCGAGTTTGAGTCATTTTCAACATTCAGTAATTACTCATTTTTTGTGGTTTGTATTAAGAGCGTTATTTTTTAACTTGATAATTTAAATACTTTAAAGCATTAATTTCGTCACCCTGCTGTATTTCGTGTCCCATCCGTGGCCACCACTACTATTATTTTCATTTATTTTCCCGACCATAAATGCGTTCCACATGATTAAGCAAAAATGCTCTACGATTATTGGAGCGATAATGGAATTTTATTTCCATTACAGTTTTTAAAATGTTTTCCAATATATACGTGGTCTCTTTTAGCTGAAAGTACTCCTATATAATCGGTTTTGAACACAACAAAAATTTAAGTATGTACACTTCGTGATGGTTTTCAATTCAATTATGAGGTGAGCAAGGGTCATCATTTTCAATATTAACAATCTCTTTGCATTTGCAAATAATGCAATGCAATGAAAAATACGAAAATAACACCGAATAAAAATATTCAATAACCAAATAAAATGCAAAATCGAATGATACGACCGTTTTTTTACCTTTTTTATTTAATGAGTCTCTTCAAAATATGCTGAGCTCTAGTAGACACAGGATTCCATTTTGTCAACAATTGACAATTTAATAAATACGCATGATTCAATTTGTTGACATATCATTACTAGCCACAACTAAATTTCAGTGGGGCTGTGATTGAGTTAAAAACGTATTCTACATACTTTATTTTAATGGTTCGCTGACAGCATCTTTATGTGATGTGGTAAGTATTTTTTTTTAAATTTTGTAGTATTCGGCCTACAAAATTTGGAAAAAAACTAATAATAATCGGGAATCCCCTTGGGAAAAATAAAGTTATTTAAAGTTTTTAGGCTGATTTTACTTTTAAGTGATTTAAAGCTAAAAAAGTGACTCAACCACTCAATACGTGAATTTCTGATTTAACTAGTTCAATAAATTACCTCAACGTTTATTCCAACAACAGGAAATGTCTTCATTGCAGGATTTTCTTTGGGAGTATAGCGATAGAACTCCCTTCGACCTTTGTACCATTTCACTGAGTAGAGAGCATCACCTTCCAGATCGTAGTTGCAAACAAGAAGAGCATTTTCACCTTTTCTCACGGCTGTTGGTATTGTAACTGATACATTCTTTAGGCCGAATATGCAATCTGAAAAAGAAATAAATAAAGTTAAAACCAATATAATATAAAAAAAACATTGCACATTTTGTATTTAAAATTATTTAAGCTATAATAACCATAACATGTTACATGTAGGTCAGTTTAAAGAAACAGATTTACGTCTAGCATTCATTGCGTTAGAAAAGTTTTGACATATGGATGTCAGATCTGGTACAACCAGAGCGCTAGTACTAATTCCACGTCTAGCACTCGCTGCGTGTAGACGTGTTTTTAATCGCTCCTGTAAATATTTTTAAAAATTATTTAATTCTTCAAAAAGTCAGTTTCAAAAAATTGAATTAATTTTTTACGAGCCAGTAAGAAGCACATTTTGATAAAATTGGGAATGCATTTATCGTCAAAGGCATCGACCCACGGAATCAATAAATTGACAAAAGGAAGCAAACCGAAGACTAACTCGAGACTGTTGTATGGGGGAGCAAGACGACTTCCCTCTGTTGGGGGGCCCCAGAGAGAATAAAAATGCGAAATTGGCGGCAAGCGTCAATAAGCGAAAACACACGAGCATCCAGGACTCCACAGATGGTGGGCGTAAGACTCAAGTAATCGAAGATAAGCAAGAAGTAAGTCGACTTCAAGCTGAAATTTAAGAATTAAAAATAAGACTGAAAACGTACGAAGATATGTTTGAGACAGCGAAGAAAATTCAAGATACTGACCCGGTAAGAAAAACAAATACGGAAGTTAAGCTGAAGAAAGCTGTTGAACAAGTCATCCCAGAAGAAGTAATATGTACTGGAGGCACTAACGACAGGCAGAATTACTAAGCAGCGCTGGACGAACTCCAACAGGAAATGGAGGTTGATGAAAATATTGGAGGTAATGTTAGTCAAGATAATGATAATTTTATACTTTATTTAAAAAATAAAAATAAGGAGGAGAAACCAGCCAGTAGTTCTGCTGGTCCTCAAAAAGTAGCCAAGAATACCGAGAAAGTTCCGCCAATTAACGTGTTCGATCAAAGCGGAAAAAACCTGGTTCGGCTATTGACAACTAAAAAAAATTAAAAATTTTCGAGATTAAAAGAATCAATTCCGAAAAGTTAGCTATCAGAACGAAATAACTGGTTGATTTCAAATCAACAAAAATGCTTTAAATTCTGAGGAGGTTCCACACTTCACATATATCCCAAAAAGCGAAAAGAACCAGACTTTCTTATTGAAGGGCTTGGACTGCGGAGAAGATACTGTCGATCTTCAGGTGCTCAAAGAAGCAGCACCAGAAATCGAATTTATCTCCGTTAAAACATTCACGACAAGAAGGTCGACGGTAGAAATAAAAAATTTACCACTTTATTTAAGGCAGATATCAAATAAGAGCAGTCCAAGTACTCTTCAACAAATCAGATAGTTGAACTTCCGAGTGGTGAGGTGGGAATGCCTCCAGAAACGAGAAATCAACCAGTGGTATTGCTGTCAACAATTTGGACATTCGGCTGCCAAAATTACCGATGCGTCAAATGCAAGGACGTGCATGCTCCCGGTGAGTGCAAATTGGCTCAGACGGAGCCAAAAGAGAAATTATACTGTGTTAACTGCGGTGTTTTTGGTCACCCAGCATCATATCGAGGATGCTCCCGATATCAAGATGCGAGAGTAAAATTTGTCCCACAGCACACTTACACGCAGTGTCTTAGCTCCAAGCTTCGTCAAGCCCGGAGTATCATTTGCACTCGCCGCTAGAGGACCAGCAGGAAATGCGGTAAATAGTGTGAATAACGTTAGTGGCAATAATGAGTTGCTTCTCAAAATTTTACAGCAATTAAATTCTCTATCGGAGAGAATCGATAAACAAGATACAAAAATTAATCTTGTTTTTCATGGGGTTTCAAATGCCTCAAAATAATTTGTCATCCAGTCACATTCCCATGGATAGGATTCGTCTCATCTCGATCAACGTCAACTCCATTGTTACTATACATCGGCATGATTATCTCCTTGAATTCATTGTTAACCAAACGCCTTACATCATGCTTCTCACCGAAACCCACCTCAATTCATGGCATTCCATGACATTCAAATATTTTAAATTTGTAAGAAATGATAGGGTAATAGGTGATGGAGGAGGTGGCACCGGGATATTGGTTCGAAGACCCTTTTGTTTCCAAAATATTGAAAAAGTCGAATTCAAAAGATATGAATTTCTTGAAGTGTCCATTATCAATATCTCACTGCCAGGTGGGGATAACCTCTTCGTTATCTCTGGCTATGCAACTGGTCGAAATGTTCTCAAGTTCATGGAAGAGCTCAATTTCTGGTTTGAAATACTCGAATTGAACAGGCTGCATAGTTATTACATTCTTACTGGTGACCTGAACGCCAAGCATACATCGTGGCTGAACGCCACTTATAGTCTAAGAGGTGTATTCCTGAAATCGTGGATAACAGAGAACCAATATACATTAGGACAAATTCATATTTGGACCTCTGCATTGCAGACGCAAGACTTGAATTGAGCTTTTATAGTCCTCAAAAGAAACTGCAGGTGCTTCCTTATGATAGCGACCATAACGCAATCGTAATGGAAACCAATCATCAAAGAGATGATTTCTTCCTCATTCTAGTTCAACATGAAAATTTTCGGTTGAATTTCAAAAAACAGACTGGGGAAAGTTTCAAAACAAATTAAATTATTTGAATCCTCGGTGTTTTTGCGCTTTCTGAAAATGATGTATAAAATTTACTTTCCCAATATTACGCAAATTAAAAAACTACTACAAAACAAACAAAAAGCATTTTGTAGTTATAAAACATATATATATATATATATATATATATATATATATATATATATATATATATATATGTATTTTGAGGGTAAGTGTTCCCTCATCATCAGTGTACTACTCAGTACATCAAAGTAGTATACTGATCTAGAGGGAACACTTAACCTCGAAATATAACGTAATTGGAAGGATTTCCACATCATGGCTGTGAGGGTAGTTCAGAAAGTGTTCCACATAAATCCTGTGTTCAATACCTCGGTGTTCATCTCGATCAGTATCTATACTGTACTGAACATGTCAAAATCATGCTCAGTAAGGCACAAAAAGTAGTCATGGCCCGGCGAAGACTTTTATTCCAGATACATTGATCAAAAGGTCAAAATTATCTGTTACAAGACCCCGGTTAGACTAGTTTTGACAAATGGATGTCAGATCTGGAAAATCCAGAGTGCTAGTACTATGTAAAAATTAAGAGTTTTCGAAAGGAAATGTCGTCATGCATGTATTGGTTTGTATAGAAAGCCTGGATTGGAAGCATTATATATCGAAGAGAAGGATTTATCAAACTGCTGAAGTGACAAGAGTCAATATCTTCATATTAAAACTTCTTTGGAATCATATCACCAGATCTGTAACTGTGAGTGAAAACCCCTGGATTTCACAGCCGTTCCACCCTACAGACGGGTATATTGCGACTTGCCTCGATACTGGCTTCGTTCCTCCATAAGCATTCGTGTTTTTGGACATGAATAGATATGTTTTTGATTCAGATGGCGTCCCAGGCATATATCACATATATAGAGGGGCCACCGATAAGAAGATAAAATATCCTCCGAGTTTGAGTTCACGAGAACAAACAATGGAGATACTCATTTGCTAGATTCGTTGAAGCTGATCGAGCTGAGACGGGGCAATCTTGGTATTGGTGGCTGTATGACAATGTCTAAATTATTCGTTTTTATTTCCAGTTTTTGTGTTTTTCGTTACTTAGTTTTTGAGTTTCAGCTCATTATTGCTACATTTAGTGTTGTTGTTTATTTGTGTTAAAAATCAGGGATAGTCTAGGTATATCTTATGTTCATTTTATTAGGTTTAGAGATACGGTTAAACGCTTAGCTAAGGAATATTGTGGTCGAATTTTTCAGTATAAGATAACGTTTTTTGATCAAATTTTATTAGAATAAGTTTATAACATATAAGGTATATGATAAAAGTTCACTGTTGTTTTGAAATTACAAATAATTTTAGGATAATTTTTAGTAGTTTTTTCTCCTTTTAAGTAAATTTCTTGAGAGGAATTTACCTATTGCGGAGAGTATCTTATAAAAACTATATATATATATATATATATATATATATATATATATATATATATATATATATATATATATATATATATGAATATATATAAATAAATATATAGATAGATATATATATATATATATATATATATATATATATATATATATATATATATATATATATATATATATATATATATATATATATATTTATATATATATATATATACGAGTATATATATATGTGGGATATAACGAAGCTTATGACCACGCTAGAGGTTGCAGTTTTGCTTCGATTTTCACCAAATTTTCAGGAAAGGTGAAGTGAGTAAAAATCTCCGTTAAGTTCGTGAACCAGCTATATGGTCAAGGCGAAAACAAAATGGCGGCCATTTTAGACGAAAAATAGTGATTTCTGTTCTGACCAAAGTATAGCTCCGATTTGAATGAAATTTGGTAAAAAGATTAACTGATGTATTTGATGAATTTCACAATAAACAAGTTGAGTAAGCAGGAGAGTGCTCCTACCAGAAGGTCTTTGTATACATCCTAGGGTTAGAAACAAGTTTTCTAATGGCGTGAATCGATAACTTGAATTATTCATCCAATACTTAGATATGAAATCGTTCAAATTTATACAAAAGATGCACAGTTTCTTTCATAAACACAGTGCAGCCGCCATTTTAATCTAGCTTAAATGATTTTTCTGAATGCTCGGCCGATTGAACATGTTCAAGTTAAACACTATTCCTTAAATTTTCATGAAAATTGAAAGAAAATAAAAGTGCCTAAGTCAATTTTAAATATACATAGGGTTTTCCAATAAGAGGTGTTATTTTGAATAGATCTTCTGATTTAACACCTTGCAACTTCTTCCTTTGGAGCCACGTGATAGAGGAGGCCTATGCCAAAAGCCCAGCGTCGATTCAAGATCTCAAAGATGAAATTCGTGAGGCTATCGAGGACAGAGGGCAACCACTTTGCGATTTGGTTATGGAAAATTTTATGAAGAGGATATGGTCCTGTAAGCGTGTCGTAGTGGTTATTTGCCCAATGTTAGTTATTGCTATTAACGGCATATCTTCTTCTTTATAATGAAATAAACATTTGATCATTTATTTTAAAAAATGGCATTTTCCTTTTAATATCAAAATAACACCTCTTAGTGGAAATCCGTATATCAACCATTAACACGTGTTATTGTTGGTATAATTCCATATAATTGAAATGGCTATAACTCACTTGATTATGATTCGATCTCAATTAAATTTTGTGAACATATATTTCTTCAAGAAGTTTAAAGGTACCGTTTTGATTTTATGGGCAAAAATGTAAAATCTACAAATCATACTATGATTAACAAAGTTGAGCGAATTTAGATTTCTAAGGTATTTGTTGCCCTGGTACTCATATAGGTCCACGTTCGTGATAATTTTCAGATTTTTCGGCTGAAAGGTGTCCAATCGCGAGGGGGGGACACAAATTTTGCGTACATTTTGCCTTCCCCTGGACCCCCTAATTCATAAAATGATTTTTTTATTTCAGATTCTAAAAGTTCTAATCAAGACCTTCCATTTGATACCCCACTAGACTACCTTTGATGAACAAATTTTTTAAGGGCCAATTCGTTATTAGGGGGGACCCCCCTTAAACATTTTTTAAATTTTTGTTAAGGCCTTAACTTTTGAGAGATCATCACTTTTGACCTTTTCACAAAGTTTGAGCATTCTAGCTTCTATAGTTTCTGAGGAAATCAGCTGTGACGCACGGACAGACGGACAGACGGACAGACGGACAGACGGACAGACGGACGGACGGACGGACGGACGGACAGACGGACGGACAGACGGACAGACAGGTCGCGAAACTAGTAGGTCTTTGTAAAAAAAATTTTGACAAAGACCTAAAAATCCAAAGTTGGTACGGCCGAAACAAAATGGTGGCCGCTCAAAGGTCAAAAAACGTGCAAAATTTTTTTGTTGTAGTTTTGACCAAAGGTTTCAACCAATGTTAATGAAAATCGGAAGTTTGATAGATTTATAAATATCGATATCTGACCGCCAAATGGCGGCCAGTTGAAACTCAAAATTTCAAAAGTCTGCTAAAAGTCGCAATTTTGATCCGATGTATATAAAACTTGATTTTCAGATAGAAATCAATCAGTTCTAGAGCCTCGAGGTTTTGATAATCATGCATATGCAATTTTCAAAGTAGCGGCGGTTTAAATATGCTACTTTTTCCGGTTTTTGTGGCCCTCTAGCGATCTATTTTCCAACGGATTTTGATTAAACTTGGGATTATGGATCTTTATACTAAGTTCTTGTATTATGCAGAAAATTTTGCCGTGTCTAGGGTGAAATTCTGATTTGAACGAGATTTGGCACATTGATTGATGAAGTCCTAGCATACAAAGAAATAAAATAATCCAAAATCAAATGCATGCATTCAAAATGGCGGCCCCCAAAGGTCAGAAGTCAAGTGCAATTCGCTTTTTCAGTAGCAACTGTAATAATGAATATGTTTCATGGAAACGCTTTAAACCACTTAACTTGAAAGTATTTATATAGCAGGCCATTTTTAAGGATATTGTTAAAATATTTTTACAATACCCTATAAAATTATGAAATCGTGACAAGTCTTTCCGTCCGTCTATCTGTCCGTTTGTTCGTTTGTCACAGTAAGTTTCCTTGCAAACCACATGAGCTAGAATGAGGAAATTTTCTATGTAGGTCAAAAGTGGTGCCTCTCGAAATTGGCAGTGCTAGAAAATATTTTAAAGTGCTTAAGGGGGGTCTCCCTATACAGGGCGGTGACATAAGCATTTTTTTTTATTTCTGTAGCCCTTTAGCAGCCAAGTTTCTCAACAGATTCCAATGAAATTAGAAATTATAAATTATTAAAGCAAGTTAATTTAAATTGCAAAAAAATTATGCAAATCGGAACAAATGAAAAAGTCGAAAATTTACAGCTTAATATTTTTAGTAGCCGTTTTCAATAAAAATTCAAAATGGTGGCCCCTGATGGTTCAGAAAAGAATTGAAAATATTTATATTAATAGCAACGCAAGCGCTGTTTACACTTATATGGAAATCTTTTGAAATTAACTATTTGAGCTATTTATGCCAACAAGTTATCACCTTTGTGTGGTAACCACTGTGTAAACAGCAAATGTGAGAAGGACGCAAACTGTTTTAATATGTTTAATTAATTATCTGCCGATTTGCAATATGTGATCCATAAATGTGCAACTCGATTGAATGAGCAAAATATTTGCGCCTCTATGAAGGGTCTTTAAATACAAACGTCACCAGATTCTTTTTATGTCAATAAATACCCATGTGGTGCTACCAAAACTGAAGTAAGAAGTTTAGTTAAATGATAATCTTAAATTTAGAGAGCCATTTGTGCCATTAAGTTTTTGTATTGTTATTGTTTGGAATTCGTTTTATATTCTTTTAAAATTTTTAAGGATTAATATTAAATAAAGCGCTTTTGACTTAAATTTTAGAAGCCAATAACCTATTGATGTCGTACGTAAAGGGCGTATTCAGCAAAGACGAGCCCTCTACAGGGATTTGAAATCACAAGGCTCCAAATGGCGTCTGTTGCAAAACAGCTCATGGAGACTCTTGACAACTAGCTCGCTCCCATCCTATCAGACACATAGCTGAAAACAAGCAACGAACTATGGGTGGAAGCGAAAGCAACAATTAAAATCATGACAAAGTAGACAACTAAACATCAAGCCCAGTGCAAAACAAATGATTGATGATGACAAGCTCGGTGCAAAAGAAATAATTGATTCAATGATGACATTCAAATCAGGCGTACAAGCAATATTTAGGTAGGAAAACCAGGACAAAGAGAGAACACTATGAAACTTTCAGAAGAGCAGCGAATAAGTTAATTAGAATTAAGAAAGCAAAATACCATGGCGATCAATTGAAAAGCATCAATATAAGTCTAGCGAGCAACAATACAAGACAAGTGTACGAAGTAATGAAAAACTTGAGCGAGTTTATCAGCCCAAGACCACACTCTGCCGCGATGACATGATCAACATCATGCCTGATGAAACCAAGCTTAAAAACAATGGGCATCATATTACAAGAAGTTCCCAAATCACCCACACAGCTCTAGATGGTTGAAGCCTACAGACATTCCCGGAAAGCTTCCATTGGCCCCACTTGCTCTGGATGAAGTTTTTTCCACAATCGCCAGACATCGATAAGATTCCAGTGGAGCTCATGAGATTCGGTGGCAGCGGTATTCAAAAGGATATCCATATAGTCACTCAGGAAATTTGGCAGCAAGAACATATGCTGAATGAGTGGAGCCAATCAGTTATATCAACTTTCTTTCTAATATATTTCCTACCCACAAAATAGGTGACAAGCTAGAGTGCAAAAACTATAGAGGCATATCACTACTTTGTACTGCATACAGAAAGTCAAATCAGATCATACGCCAACAGTATAGTATCAAGGTAGCTTTAGAGCAGGTGGATCGACGATCGATCAACTATTTAGAGTTAAGCAGGTACTTGAGAAATGCTTGGAGTGCAACATAGATATACACAATGATTCGAGCAAGCACGCAACAGTATTGATCGTAACGTACTGTCTCAAATGATGTTTTGCTTTGGTATCCCAACTAAATTAGTCCGTCTTACAAAATCATCATGACATCGACAACCTCCAAAGTCCGCATCAATAACCAACTCAGCTATGCCTTTGACACAAATATCGGACTAAAACAGGTAGATGGGCAGGACTCGTTCCTATTGAATTTGGCTCTGGAATATATCATCAGAAATTTATCTGTTGATATGCGAGGCACATTACTATACAAATCAAGTCAGTTAGAAGTCTATGCGGACGACATCAACATTTTGTCATAATTGCTAAAAACGACTAAAGAACTTTACCTGAAACTCATCAGCGAAGCGAAACTAAAAAGGCTATAAATCAATGAAACTAAAACAAAGCTCATGACGCCGTTAAGGAAAATACCTCAAATATATAAAATATCACACATGGCGTATACAGTATTAAAAATGTTGGCAAATTCATGTTTTCAGGTGACAAAATAATGAGAATCGGTTATGAAGGAGATACGCCGAAGAACACAGATCGCAAATAAAATATTTTTCATCAGTTTTGATGAACTTGAAGACCAGCTGCTTACACAGGAAAACAAATTTCCAAGTATACAAATCTGTGATAAGACCCGTGTTATGCTATTGTTGTGAAGCAAGGACCCTTATCCAAGCATCCGCAAATATATTCAGCACCTTTGAGTGACGAGTTCTGGTGCACATAATCAGATCGAAGCTAGACGGGGACCAATGGCGAATTCAATACAACCATGAGCTGTCTGAAATTTTTGATGAGCTAAAGGTTTTAACGATTGTAAGACTGTGGAAACTGCATTAAGCTGACCACGTGAATCGTATTGATGCCCAATAGATACCCAAAAGTGGACTTGTTAGGAGAACTGAGTTCCAGAGACAAGTGGGTTAAACCGAGGAGAGGATGGTCTGGCTTTGTCGACTATTTATCGCTGCTCGTATCTCAAAATAGGAGGACGCAGTTAATAGACCCAGACAGTTGGAGGCACTTGTTGCAGAAAGAAAATGCCCAAAAGGCGTTGCAGCGCTACGAAGAAGAGGAACTGACGAAATTTTTGGAAGGAAAACATAGTAGGTGAAAATTTTTTGAGTTCCCTCAAAATTATTCTTTTAATTAATGAAATAAATATAGTTACAAAATCCAGGTGTACTGGCGTGCTCTTGTTTATAATGTCATGCTCCAGGTAATCGTTTTCTATTTGGCACACATACTGCTTAAAACATTTAGTCATTTTTCTTTCCCTAAATCGTCTATTATCGCTAATTATAAATTTTGTCTGTTAATACAAAAATATCCTTTCCTCCCTCCCTGAATAAATGGATGTTTTTCTTATTGACCTTCTTGTCTCATTATCTCTATAATCAAGCAATATTATTTTACCTTTCCCAATTAATTAATTTCGGGTGTTATTTGATCTTGTTGTTCTCATTCATTCACTACTATGGGACGAAAACCATCAAACAATTATAACTCTTAATCTCCGTACAAACTTGGTTTGTTTAACATACATAATTCAAGTTGAGTGTTGAATGGGTGGGAAAATCTTGGATTCCAAACTTAGGTTTCAACTGGGCAACTGGGTTCTATTTTTATCATCAAATGCAAATATTTCTGAGTAGATGATGATTTGAATATAGCTAGGCCGATCGTTAGTGCTATCATGGTTACATATATGCAAATCACCATACATGTAATTTGAAATACTATTTGACAAAAACTCGAAAAGGTGTACAAATGGAACGGGATTGGGTTATATTGAACTTTGAACGCGTTCAATGTTAATGGCAGTGGTAGATTGGTTAAGAAAAAGGGTTGCCAATTTGTGAGAGTCTTGGCTGGTGAGTGAAGAATTAAAGATAGAGGAGTAAGCTCTAGATTTTTGAAGAGTGCATTGAGGAAGTCAATAGAATTTCGCGATGACACTATAAATATGCAAGAGTTTTGATGAAAACTTTAGAAATGGTTTGTAACATTGATAGCATGTCAATAGTCACTCAAACATGAGGTAAACGTACTTTATAATGAGTCGAAAATAATTTGCTTAGAGCTACAAATTTGTATAGGTCTTAAATATATCATAACAAGATCAAAAATTCTTACCAAAGGTATTAGAAACAAAGGGTCAAAATATCAATTTGGCATATTTTTTTTCATAGTAATCTGTAATTTTAACCATCGGTATTGATAAATTTTGCAGCTATTGAAATAAGCAATCTTAAAACAAAATTAAAGCAGTTTTAAATGAAACACATTCGAATTTTAACCAAGTACACGCAATTTAAACATTGATTTCACTTGTGATAAGGTTCTCTCTCCACAACTCTTTTAAATTAATTTGTTCAAACTTTGATGTAAGATGTCATAGCTTTTATTTCACTTCATCATCTATAGCGTGATACCCAAAAAAAATATAAACAAATGGACGAGCAACGAGAATCTGTGTACTCGTCCACGTGAGAAGCAAATTTGCCACATAAATAAGTTATAAATAAATTACGCTCTCGAAACTATATGATTCCCTCTGCTTCTCCTTCCCCTTTTTTTCCAGACAGGTTTTCTTTTCTCTCTTCAGAAGAATCGCTTCCCCCACTGACACACGCGCACACCAACGAAATTTTATTTCACGTGCACACGATCGCGCCTTCGTTATCATTCGGAAAACAGTTTGAGTACAAACAACAAACGACTCTCACGGAAAACTCGAACGTCAAAGCAAAAGAAAATCGAAAAGAGCGCAAAACACGCGGGAAAACTCATGTGTCAAAGCGGATGGAAATTTCGTAAATTTTTAATTAAAACAGTGAATTAAAGTTCCAATTACGTACGCGCGATCTTTAAAATTAAAAACTTTTTAAATGTGAACGTGTTTCGCCGTGAATATAGTGCTAAAACAAAAGCATATCACCCCAAACCTCAACTTCACACAATTTTAGCGAAGGTTGCCAATTGCTTCAGCTCTCACGACCGGTTGCGGATCCAGTACTCTCTATATCTATGGTGATACCCCAAGCTGGGCCTTGGCCTGCAGGATTAGCAATTTCTACTCATCATGGTTCCGCATCGTTGTGCACCAGTTGTTTACTCCCAACAAGGATCTGCTGTCAGCTTCTATTGTGTCTTTCCATTGAGTTCTTGGTCTTCTCACTGGACGTCTACCTTGTGCTCTACCATTTAATATGCTTTTGGGGTAGCCAGTTTTCTCTAACTCTTTAGGTATGGCCCACCCGTTGGTATTTACGTAAGTTTATGCAAAAGGGAACAGATGCATCGTCAAATAATTCATACAACTCATCGTTGTAATGTAGTTTCCACTTTGTTCCTTGCTTCACTTGGCCGGTGATTTTTCAGAGCACTTCGCGTTCAAATACGTCCACTGTCTTTTAGGATTTGCTTGTCAGGGTCCATGTTTGACTGCCACACAACAGCACAGGTTTGACTAGTGCTTTAGAATGAGAAGTATGGAGGAATGGGCCTTATTTTCAGCATTTATGCGGCGTTAAATCTCGTCCCTTTTGGCACTTCTTCTATTTAGGTTGGCTCCAAGGTTTATAAAATTATCCACACCTACAAGATTTTAGTCACCTACGGTCAGATTTTGTCGAGCTAGAATTTTCATCCCGGTTTTCCGTCATGAATTTAGTTTTAGTTTCATTAACTCGTCGGTTGATTTGGTTTACTTTCAATTCTAGGCTCAGAAATACTCCTTTGGTATCTGAAATTGAACGTCCCATAATGTTGACGTTATCAGCATATGCTACCAATTGTGTGAACTTGAACATGAGTGTAGCCGAGATTTCAGCTGAAGTCTTTCTGATGACGTGTTCCAGCGCAATATTAAAGAGTATTGGTGCAAGACTATTCCCTTGTTTCAAGTCTTATTCCATTCTAAGCCTGTCCGTTAGTTCGACATTTTCCGTGTCCTGGGAATCTATGTTTAGCGTTGATCATATCAAGCATTATTTTGTACAGCTCATTTCTATCAACGGTATCGTATGCTTGCTTAAAGTCTACAAAGAGTCGATTTACTTCAATGTTATATTCCCAGTACTTTTCAAGCACCCGCTTAACTGAGAGTACTTGGTCTATTGTAGAACATCCACTTCAAAAGCCTCCCTGACATCTACCTATAATACTTTCATAGTATGGCTTTAATTTTCTTTCTTTGATTTCGGAGAGCACTTTGTAAGCCGTGCACAGTAGAGCAATGCCTCTATAATTTTCACACCTTAATTTTTCCCCCTTCTTATATATAGAACGTATAATACTTTTTTGCCAGTCCTCTTGTAATTGCCCGTCTAACCATATTTTGTATATTAGTTGATCCAGAAGGTTACTTAGATGGAGGTCTCTGAGGTCTCGTACTGCTGCTTGAACTTTGTCTCTGATTGTTGGTGAACTGAGACCTCCTGCTCTGCTTCTGAAATGCTCACAGCTTCAGTCGTTGTTGGCGACACTCTGGAGGGCTTCTGGGAATATTGCAGCCATCTGTTTTTGGTTTTGACTGCGTTACTTATTATTGTTCCTTGGACACTTTTACAAAGACTTGTTTGTGGATTGAAGCCGTCTTTTAGTTGTTTAATAGAGGCATACACCAATTTGACTTCATTCAGGGCCATGTTTTAGTTTATCCATTGAAACTTGGTATTTATGGTCAGTTGTTTCTTTGTGCAGTGCATTTTTGCTGGTCACTGAATGTATTTTCTGTGCGCCTGGCTTTTTTCTAATCGATTTCTTGCATTCTTTGTTGTACCAGCCGTTCCTACTTTTCTTTGTCTTATGCCCCAAGACCCTTTTCAGCTGCTTCTGTCACCGCATTTCCAACTTTATTTCACATGATTTTCATGCTCTCATTACTTTCTTCCACGAGCAGGAGCTACCATTTAGCTTGTGTATCTGGTAACTTAGAATAACTGATGTTCCTTGTTTACAACTCTTTGAGATGTGACTTTGGAACCTGACCCTTTTTTTTGTGGTAGGGAGGTGAATACTTTTTATGCACAGAGTGTGAGACTCCCATGCACGACTAGACTTCCCACTAAACACCTCCCCTGTCAACCTGAGAACCCAGCCTAGAACCGCTTGACACATTACTTTGGGCCAGGTCTCGTTTTGTTACAATGTGGGGCGCCTTCAAGCTGGGGAGTCCCTTTCCTAGCGGGAGGGGGGAGGGGAAGAGGAAATGCCAGAAGAGCGATCCCCCAGCCCCAGCCCCCCGGCTGCTGTGAGTCCCTTTTATATTTTAGGACTGCCCGAGCATAATGTGCAACCTGGTTCCATTTGTCAACCGATTCGAGCATCACCGCAACTATATTATCCGGGGTGAGCTGTTCCGCCTCCCTGTAGAGTTTCCTTCGCAGCCTGACCCATTTTGTACACGCAAAAAATGTGTGACAGGCATTGTCCTCCTCTCCTGGGCAAAACCGACAATCGGGAGACCGTTACTTACCGATCTTATGCAGGTAAGACTGAAAACACCCGTGCCCGCTCAAAAGCTGGGTCGAATAGAAGTCAGTCTCACCATGCCTTGGATTAAGCCACGGTCTCGCATCTGGTGTGAGGCGCGCAGTCTACCTTCCCTTCGTGCAATTCCCCCAAGACTGCTGCCAATCGTTGAGCGAGCGCTGTCTCTCCTCGCGGACAACTATCTCCCTCGCATATTCGTTTCGGGACAGGTAAATAGCGCGGCGCTCTCTAGCAAGGAAGGCGACAGGTATCACGCCTGCAATCACTCTCGCCGGATACGAAGATGCAATTCTCAGTGCTCCTCTTCTCTGTACCTGTGCCAACCGTTTTCGGTATACCTCCTTGCTGAGAGCGTCGCCCCATACCTCTGCTCCGTACAGTAGCACTGACACTACAGCACTCACCAAGAGGCGTCTTTTTGATGGACTGGCTCCCCCTACGTTGGCCATAAGTCGACTCAGGGCCAATATTCCCGAAGCAGCCTTCTCAGCCGTTGCCCTGATTCTGGCATTTCAAGTTTTGCATCTCAAGTCTCAGTAGCCCGTCGTAAGACACGTTCCACAGGTCCGGATCCCTGGGCAACACTCGATGTAATTTCCATCCTTCGTAAGTCCTGTGTCGTGTCGTAGAGCAGGCTTCGGTCCTTTAGGTAGTTCCTCAAAAGCCGCATTAGATATTCTGGAACGTGAAAAGAGTTTTCCAGCGTGTCCAGAATATCCACCCATCTAGCGGAGTTGAAGGCATTCCTGACGTCGAGTGTCACCAACAGGACGATCCGTCGCTTGGTGCGACTATATGCCTCTGCCTTTTGGACCGCGTTCAACACCTCTGCAATCACATCAATGGTAGAACGTCCTGCTCTAAAGCCGTTCTGCCGAGGAGATAGGTCCCCAGCAGCACGAATCACGTCACTGAGTCTTCCCTTGATGAGTTTCTCTAGCACTTTCCCAGCCGTGTCTAGCATGCATAATGGGCGGTATGCAGACGGCGATTCGGAATTTCCCTCCCCCTTGCTGATCAACACGAGCCTCGCCACCTTCCATCGTACCGGGAATACCCCGTCCCGTAGGCAAGCGTTGAATGTGCTGAGCAGCAAGTCAGGACAATGGTGATAGACGAGCCGCAACACCTCAGCTAGAACACCATCTGGACCTGGAGCCTTCCTCGCTTTCAAGGAGAGGACTGCCTCCTCCAGTTCCAGCTGTGTGAAGAGTGGGCACTCTACTGCTGTTTCACCATGGACAGCGTCAACACGGACGGCGTTGGTCGTACAACTTTAATGGTATTATTGGTGTCTTCGGGCCTTACGTTTTCCCTGATGTCCCGCAGTACTTCCGCGTAGGATCGGGCATCTTGGGGCTTTACAAGCAGTGTCTGCTGCCAGAGTTTTTGTTGGGGCTTCTGCCTCTCCTGCTTTGCATCAGGTCCTTTTTGTAATTGGGCGTCCGTACGAACTTTACTTTCTGGCTTTTACTGAAGGAGTTTCTTTGCAACTTTCTTCGCTCCATTTGTAAGCACTGTCTGGAACCCCTGATCTAGTGCTCCACGCCCTTCAAGTGCCTCTTCCTTCCTTCAGTTATCCCGATCTCTTTCGATTGGGCTAGATGCCATTCTTTTATTGACGTTTAATGGTGAAGCTATCTGCGTGTCGCCTTTAGATTTCGCCCCAAGCGCCTCTTTAGCCTTCTCTTCGTCTTCGGCCCTTAATCAGCTTTTCCGATAGTGCCCTATGCAATCTAGGAGCTCCTCTAGTTCAAGGAGCCCTGCCTTTGCTGCTTTGCTGATTTTTGGGGAGTCGCATGCAGCTTGTATTCTTTTCAGAACATCTCCCGCTTTTTGGAGTAGTCTTTCTTCTTCATATCGCTGGGCCGCAATTGTACCTTGCAACCATCCTTGGGAGAGGTTATCGCGTTCCGTTTTTGAGTGCAGTACTTCCGCCATATTTTCAACTTTGGCGGTGCATTCACGCGTTGTCTGGTCACTCTTTGCTTTTAGTGCCGTAATCTCCTTGTTGGCTTCTTGATTTTTCGTTGCAATGTCGGGATTTGCGACCCTTGCATCGGTCGCTTCGGTAACGATCGCAGCTGTGACAATCGAATTTTCGGTGCTCTTTATGTTATCTCCCACTGCTCGAACACCTGAAGTGTCTTGCTGAGTTTCCCGTTTCTCCTTAATAGGACGCTTGGGCGTTCGCATCATTTTTTTGCTGCGCTCGAACGCCGCCGAAATCTTAGTCTGTATTCTCCGTTTTTCGTCCGTCTTCACTGTCGTTGTGTTAGTCTTCGTTTTTGTCGTTGTTAGTACCGCTCGCGATGTACTGTTGACATCGTGGCTGCAACCGCTGGTTGCGTCGTCGTTGCTATTATTTTTTATTTCCTTTTTTGGGTTTTTTTGGTCTTTTGATTGCTCCAGTTTTGTTGGGTCCCCCCCGGAGCCGCTATCTCCGTTCGTGTGTGTAGTCGCCTTTTTGGTCCCATGGTTATCTTTGCAGGGCAGGGAGGCCATGCGAGGGTTGGCACAAGCCCTTATGGGGACAAGTGCTCAGAGCCAGACCAGCGATAATTGGGAGTCCGTCTCAACCGAACCTACACCACCAACCCAATGGTGCGAACTTTGAACGTACTCCGAGGCCTGCCAAGGTTTTACCGGGACGGAGACGGTATGATAGTTGAATTGGAGCCGTTCACACACGAATTTCACCTCGGCGCTACTGTGCAAAGCAACTAGGTCCAAACCATCACATCCGCCAGCCCAAAGCGTCATTTCTGGTTCGTTGTCCAAAGCGTAGTCCAGATCCAATCAGAGTCGTTACCTGTCATCCCAGGAGGGAACCTCACGGCGCCCCCCATATCCTCGGGTCCGTGGGGGCGGCGCTCCCCAAAGAATGCTAGCCTCCAAGAGTGCTCTTGTTGACCGGCATTCTCCCTGCGGGAATTTCCTCGGGTACGTGGGGGCGGAACTCCCCAAAGAATTCTAGCCTCCAAAAGTACTCTTGTCGACCGGCATTCCCCCTGCGGGAGAACTTGACCCTTCCAAGGTAGTGATCTGAATCACAGAGGGCGCCGTGGAATAAGCGTGTGTCGAGAACGCTAGTGACCGCTTATTTTTGTATGGGAACATGCTCAATCTGATTGAACGTGCGACTTACGCTCTCTTATGGATGTCTCGATTGAGAAAGCATGTGGAGCATACTGTGAAGCCTCTACTAGTTGCGAATTTTTTAAGGCGCTGTCCGTTGTCTCTGGTCTCTGCAGGGAGGCTATGCCCTCCGGCTGTTCCTACTACTTTGCATCAAAGTCATCCAGAACTATTTTAATGCCATTTGACGGCAATTTATCCACAGTGTGTTCCAGGGAACTGCAAAATTTGTCCTTGATTGCCTCTTTCTTGTTTTCTGTAGGTGCGTGACAGTTGAGCAGTCAGACATTAAAGAATTCGGTCGTGATACGAATTGCACAGATCCTTTCGTTAATGGAGTTTAAGTTGGAGATAGTTTGTTTAAATATGCTGCCAAGAATGAAAGCCTCTCCAAACTCATGACTTTCCTGTAATTTTCCGCTTTGAAATACGGTATACGTTTGCCTGGTAAACATGTCTTCATCATGCCAGCTGATTTCTTTCAATGCGAGAATGTTAATCCCGTATTTCTTTATTTAATCCAGAAGTGGTCCTAGTACACCTGGTCTATTCAATGATCTAGCATTCCAAGTTCCAAAAGAATAGTCCTTTATACGTTGCGGTAGTCGTTGCCGTTTATCCAATCCAATCCAAATCTGTTATCCTGATTGCATGACAAGTAAGTACTAAATGGAGCATTTTCAGTGCTTTGGCTTATCCAGTTGAGGTACCCCCTATCCGCCACCTGAGGCCGTGTCCGGTGGGGGGCCGAAAGCCTCACATAGATTTTAGTACACTTGCTTCACGCTATATTAAGGGCAAGTGAATTTGATATAACTGCTAAAAGATATAAAAGTAAACTTTTTGGCTGTGACTTTTGTAATGTGAAATAAAATTCTTTTTTGAGCCTCCACACTTCGATTAGTTTAAACTATATAACCGCGTAGAACAACAGTATTATGTAACACAAGTCGAAACTCTTAATAATCATTATTTCCATACCCACTCAGTTGTTAAAAACAACCTTGTTTTCAAATTTCCAATGTTATGCAAACTTTACTTTCATCCATTTATCCATTTCGCGTAAGGATTAGTATACAAAAAAACAACAGATTTACACTCCCCGAATTAGAAATTCAGATCAGGCGTTTGTCACTTCCATTCGCTATTTGCAAATCTCTCATTACACGCACCAGTCATCAGCGAATTTTTGCCCAAACTTGCTTTCAGCGCAGAATGGCTGGCTGAGTTTCAATACTGATGTTACCCAAGTTGTTGCCTGCCGAAGGACATAAAACAATGACTGACTTGGTATTAACTCGACTTTTTGAATTATCCAATGCTAAAAATAAGCATTAGCACGTTCTAGGATATTGTCTTCTCCACTCACCGTTTTCATGAAATAGGGTTTGTTTTAGATTTCATTTTCGTTTATCCATCTATCTGTAGAACCCCTACTATCTGTTCTTGGATGTCGCGTTAATGTCGGGAACATCTGCCGGTCCTTCTTTTATTTCACGCTAGTCTAGCACTATTGTTCGAAAATTTTCAATTAGCATATGGAAATAAATTCGAAGAACTGTTTGTGGATTTGCAGAAGTGAATTCTGATTCCATGCACATATTAATTCTTCGAAAAGGAATCGTAGAGAATAACATTATTCAGTCAAAAGTTTTGCTTTAATTTAGCTGATTCAATGAATGGGAATACCAAGGGTAAACTCCTTCTGTTATATCTACTTGAAAACAAGTACATAATGAAAAATGAACATTAAATCAACTTCCCACACTAATTTAGAGGAAAACTCGAGATACAAATTCGTGTTCTGCACCTTGAATTGCTCTTAGCAACTATGAGCTCCTGTTGAATTCATAACATGTTCTTCCCACTTCGTTATATCCTTCCATTCCTAGCTCCAATCTGAACAGCCCATTGAGAGTACACTCTAGGAAAGCATCCTACACATTCACCGTTTTTCTATGTATTACTTCGTTTCGTCCCTCTGACAACCGATTTAAATTCCTTTATCCAAAAGAATTCAATTAGAATTTTTTTGTGTAACTGACATTTAATTTTATATTGACATACGTTTTCTGATTTTATTTTCCAATATCTTTAAATCGTTTGGAAGGAAATGAGGATAGATAAATAAATGTTTTCAAGAACATAATTTCAATGCTGGTTTTTAGAATCTCCTGAAAGTGAATTTTCGGTTTCTTGTCCAATAAATTGGAATTATAAAAGATCAATAAGATGTGCAGAATTTTAGAGGGAGGGGTTATTTGATTGAAATTGATATCTTTTGAAATGCTTTATATTGGGTTTTGAATCGGAAATGAGATTTGTGTAGCTTTTCAAAGACGTGCTGAATAAACAGTGGTTGAGATTTTTGAAATGGACTTCTTTGTCTGATAAGGCCATGGCCTTTAATTTGACCTGTAAGCGAGTGTGTGACAACTAATGCTTTCAAGGGGGTTCGAACTGATTATTAATTTTTTTTTAAGAAAATCATATTTAAATGTACGTAAAAGATAATCATGCGTGAAATTGACGCATTAGTTTTAATTGGCTGTTATAACCTTTGTTGATGTCGATACATAAAAAATTTCTTATATTTGCACTCATAATAAGAAGAAACAAACATTTTTGTGCATACAAATTTATTTACTGTTAAAAAACGAACAAAAACTTTTAATAACTTCATAAATTAGTAATTCTTCAAATTTTATTACGAAAATCGCATTGTTTTGCAAAAAATTGCACTTTTACTAAATATTGACCGAATATTGCATATTATATAGAACTATAGCAAAATGAATACCATTCAGATGCAGTTTTGACACGTATCAATATTTTGCTCGTGACATATCACTTTTTAGGTCTTTGTAAAAAAATTCTTTACAAAGACCTACTAGTTTCGCGACCTGTCTGTCCGTCCGTCTGTCCGTCCGTCCGTCTGTCCGTGCGTCACAGCTGATTTCCTCAGAAACTATAGAAGCTAGAATGCTCAAACGTTGTGAAAAGATCACAAGTGATGGTCTCTCAAAAGTTAAGGCCTTGACAAAAATTTAAAAAATGTTTAAGGGGGGTCCCCCCTATAAACGAATTGGCCCTTAAAAATTTTTTTTAATCAATGGTAGTCGAGTGGGGTATCAAATGAAAGGTCTTGATTAGAACTTTTAGAATCTGAAATAAAAAAATCATTTGATGAATTAGGGGGTCCACGGGAAGGCAAAATGTAACCAAAATTTGTGTCCCCCCCCCCCTCGCGATTGGACACCTTTCAGCCGAAAAATCTGAAAATTATCACGAATGTGGACCTTTATGAGTACAAGGGCAACAAATACCTTCGAAATCGAAATTCACTCAACTTGGGTTTTCCAATTAGAGGTGTTATTTTGATATTAAAAGAAAAATGCCATTTTTTAAAATAAATGATCGGAAAATTAGTTCATTATAAAGAAGAAGATATGCCGTTAATAGCCATAACTAACATTGGGCAAATGACCACTACGACACGCTTACAGGACCATATCCTCTTCATGAAATTCTCCATAACCAAATCGCAAAGTGGCTGCCCTATGTCCTCGATAGCCTCACGAATTTCATCTCTGAGATCTTGATTTGACGCTGAGCTATTGGCATAAGCCTTCTCTATCACGTGGCTCCAAAGGAAGAAGTCGCAAGGTGTTAAATCAGAAGATCTATTCAAAATAACACCTCTTATTGGAAAACCCTATATATATTTAAAATTGACTTAGGTACTTTTATTTTCTTTCAATTTTCATGAAAATTTAAGGAACAGTGTTTAACTTGAACATGTTCAATCGGCCGAGCATTCAGAAAAATCATTTAAGCTAGATTAAAATGGCGGCTGCACTGTACTTATGAAAGAAACTGTGCATCTTTTGCATAAATTTGAACGATTTCCTATCTAAGTATTGGATGAATAATTCAAGTTATCGATTCACGCCATTAGAAAACTTGCTTCTAACCCTAGGATGTTTACAAAGACCTTCTGGTAGGAGCACTCTCCTGCTTACTCTACTTGTTTGCATTTGTTACACGAACTGCTCGCTTTTTGCCTTATTCGATACAATACAATTCGATACAATAAATACTTTTTTTGTTTCGGTGCATTAATGCAATCTTTTGATGAACTAGGAAGGTCTATTACTAGTATATATTTGAATGTAAGTACTACTTCAAAGTAGGAGCTTCTATTGTTTTAGCCATAAAGCTCAAGTTTTTCATGAATTTCCTAAGATTTAAGAGCTTCTTACCTTTGTTGCTTATATTATGGCTATACATGATGTAAGCATTAATGCATGCAATATTTATCATGCCATAAAATAAGGCCACAGGCTATCTATTTGTCTTCCTGCTGCAAGACATTATTGCACACATTTCATCAAGCGTATCAACACCATCTTTGGGTTGATTATAATATACAATCATTTCTGGTTTTCCAGAAGTTTCGTTAACAGAAGCGTCTTCATCATAAGTCAACTATTTTAGCGGGCTTAGGTTTATAGGACACTAGTGTAAGGGGCCTACCAAAACAGGTACTTTGGGTTTATTTGATCGAATAGTTCACACCATAGTTAACTTATATGGCTTTTTAAGTAGCTTTGTTGCCAAGGAGATTTAAGTAAACCAATTGTCGCACGTTATATTGCGACAACTGCCATGTGCAGGCTTAGACAACTTCGCCATATAGAATTCACCTAGAGGTATGCCTTCCCAAATAAGGCATTGCATTTACCATATACTTCGTACCACTGTCACACAACATTATGATTTTCTTTATATTTTCCTCCACCACTCCACCACCTGAAGCGTCCTGCAGAGGATATAAAGAACATTGAGCATTCGATGGTCACTGCTACGATCGTTACCAAAGCGACCGATGCAAACTTGGCAAATCCCGACATAATAAAGAACCATCCTGACGTCAACGAGGAGATTACGGCAGGAAAAGAAATGAGTGACCAGGCAATTATAGCGACGTTGTGTAATTGCATCGCCAACGTAAAAAATGTGGCGGAAGTGATATATTCGGAAGCGCAAAGCGATAACCTCTCACAGGGATGGTCGCAAATTACATCTGCCACCCAGCGACATGAAGAAGAAAGGCTATTCTGAAAAGTGAGAGATGTTTTCAAAAGAATACAATCTGCAAGCGACTCCCCAAAAATCAACCGACCGGAAGGCCGAAAAGAGGAGAAGGCTAAAGAAGCGCTGGGGTTGAAATCTAAAGGCCACGTGCAGATAGGGGCACTATAAAAAATCAATATAAGAATGGCGTCTAGTCCAATTCAAGGAGATCGGGACGAAAAAAGAAAGGAAGAGGCACTTGATGGGCGTAGAGCACTAGATCAGGGGTTCCAGAAAGTGCCTACAAAAGGCGCGAAGAAAGCCACAAAGAAACTCCTTCAAAAAGTGCCAAAACGTAAAGTTTGCACGGACGCTCAACAGGAAAAACACCTGATGCAAAACAGGCAAAAAAAGCCCCGACGAAGATCCCGGCACCAGGCACTGCTCGTAAAACCCCAAGATGGCCAATCCAACGTGGAGGTGCTGGGGGACATTAGGGGGAACGTAAGGCGTGAAGACACTAACACTATCATTAAAGCAGTACAACCAACGCGGTCGGGCCACATACTGGTCGAATTCAGAGCAGAGGCCCACAATATGGAAGCATTCTGCGACGTAGTAAAGAAATTCCTCGGCAAAAGCGTACCTATAGCCTCGCTTGAGCCGAAATAAGAGCCATTGACTGCGTCACGGATCTGGCCGAGGTAGAAGAGGCCATCAAAACGAGTTCCCTAGCGTGGGAAGGATCAAAGCGAGACTGATATCAGATAACAACAGGGGACAACGCATGGCGATCGTTGACTTGACCGAAAAGGACGCCGAGCAATTGCTGAGCAAGAACATAGTACAAATAGGGAGGGTTCTCTGTAGGATACGGCCAAGAGCAATGCCTCTTCAATGTTTCAAATACCTTGGCTATGGCCATACCACACAAGCATGCAAGGGACCCGATAGGAGTTCCCTATGCTACATATGTGGTGAAATGGGACATAAGAGAAAAGAGTGTACGAAGGAGGCACATTGTATTCTTGGCAAGGATGCTGATCCGAGACCTGATGTTGGACACGTCTTGGGATCAGTAAATTGCTGGGTGTTCCAGGAAGCCCTAGCCAAGGCAAAATTAGAACTTTGATGACCCACATCCTGCAGCTAAACCTTCACCGCAGTTCAACCGCACAAAATCTGCTTGAGCAGTTTGCGAGGGACATGAAAGCCGATTTTTTGCTGCTGAGTGAGTAACACCATAATAAAAGTTCTGCACCCTGGTATTCTGATGTAACTGGTAATGCCGCCATCTGGGTACGAAATAGTGATTTCCAGGCGGAGAGCTATAGATGTGAGCATGGTTTTGTGTAGGTTTGGTGCTCAGGGACCACCTTCTGCAGTGTGTACCTAACGCTGAATGAATCGAAACCACCTTTCCAAGCCAAGCTTAATGATTTGGAGGGCGCTGTCTCGAACGCAGAGGGCATCGTGCTCGTTGGGGACGACTTCAACGCTAAAGCAATCGAATGGGGGATGCCTCAAACGGATCCATGGGGAAAATGTATCCTGGAAATGGCGGCCAGGACGATGCTCGTCGTACTAAACTCCGGAAATACGCTGACTTTCCGCCGTATCGGCTGTGAGGGAACCATTCCGGACGTGACATTCGCCTTGGAGTCTTTAGTACGGAGGATACACAACTGAAAAGTATTAGAGGACTACTCAGCCAGTGATTATCAGTGCATTCTGCTTGACATAACCGATGTTGTCTCCTGAAGTTCGTGCTGTCGGCTTTCTACAATTGTATGGAACGTCGGAAGGATGGACGACGAGAGGTTCGTCGAGGTTCTCACAACAGGCAGGTAGGCACAGCTGCCAGCTCAAGACTTTGGATAGCTCAATTTGAGCATCATCATGACTGCTTGCAATGCTTCTATGCCCCGTCGGAAATCCCGGCACGGCAAGCCCCAGTGTATTGGTGGTCAACTAAAATCGCTGAAAAGCGAAGGGAGTGTCACAAGCTTCGGCGTGAGTCCCAACGGGCGCGGAACCGTGACGGGGCAAGCAACCGGGTGGCAGCATATAATTCGGCTAGGAAATACCTTCGCAAATCGATCAACAACAGCAAGGCTCGCTGCTGGCAAGATCTAGTGGGCTACAAGCAAGTTATGCGCAAGCTTGGTGCCCTACAGAAACCTTCTATACATGACGCGGAAAAGATGGACGAGATAATGCGGGTACACTTTCCCGCCCATCCCGTCCATGTTGACACTGTCAATGGTAAAACCGCAGTCCAGTGTCCACCCTTGATACAGCTGGAACTGGAACAGGCAGTCCTTTTGTTGAAAGCGAGGAAGGTTCTAGGTCCAGATAGTGTTCCAGCTGAGGTGTTGCGGCTCGTCTACCACTGCTGTCCTCACCATTGTCCTGACTTGTTGCTCAGCACATTCAACGCCTGCCTACAGGACGGGGTTTTCCTGGTACAATGGAAGGTGGCGAGGCTCATGCTGACCAGCAAGGGGAAGAGAAATCCCGAATCGCTGTCTACATACCGCCCGTTATGCATGCTAGACACGGCTGGGAAAGTGCTAGAGAAACTCATCAAGGGAAGACTCACTGACGCGATTCGTGTTGCTGGGGGCCTAGCTCCTCAGCAGTACGGCTTTGGAGCACGATGTTCTACCATTGATGCAATTGCAGAGGTGGTAAACACGGTCCAAAAGGCAGAGGCATATAGTCGCATCAAGCGACGGATTGTCATGTTGGTGACACTCAACGTCAGGAACGCCTACGACTCCGCTAGATGGGTGAATGTTCTAGATTCGCTGTAAAACCGTTTTCAAGTTTCAGAATATCTAATGCGGCTTTGAAGAACTACTCAAAGGACTGAAATCTGCTCAACGATACGACACAGGGCCAACGAAGGATGGAAATTACATCGAGTGTTGCCCAGAGATCTATCCTAGGCCCGGACCTGTCGAACGTGTCTTGCGACGGGCTACTGAGACTCGAGATGCCAGATGAGTTGCGGTTGGTCAGCTATGCAGATGATGTTGCGGCTCTGGTCGCTGGGCACACCGTTGAACAGGCGCAACTTAGGCTGGGTGTGCTAATACGCTGACTGAGGGACTGGATGATTGCTCGATGGTTCACTTTAGCACTGGAGAAAATGGAAGGGGTCATCTTGACAAAAAAGAGAGAATCCCTAGAGTAAGGATGATCAGCATTGGAGACATGTAAATCGAAACAAAGCCCTCGGTGAAGTACCTGGGGCTACTGATCGACTTGAAGATGAGTTTTTCTGAGCGAATTAGGGCAACGGCTGAGAAGGCTGCTTCTGGAGTATTGGCTCTGAGTCAACTTATGGCCAACGTAGGGGGACCTAGCCCATCAAAAAGATGGTGGCGAGTGCTGTAGGCTCAGTGCTACTGTACGGAGCAGAAGTATGGGGCGGCGCTCTCAGCAAGGAGGTATACCGATAATGCCTGGCACTGGGATAGAGAAGAGGAGCGTTGAGGATTGCATTTTCGTATCCGACAGTCTCTGGCTCGGTGGCGAAAGTTATTGCAGGCATGGCATGGTGAGACTGAATTCCACCTGATCCAGTTTTTGAGTGGGCATGGGTGTTTTCAGTCTTACCTGCACAAGACTGATAGGTCGTGGTCCTCCCATTGTCGTTATTGCCGAGGAGAGGAAAATAATGTCTGCCACACATTTTTTGCGTGCTTAAAATGGGATAGGCTACGAAGAGCCCTCTAAAAGGAGACGGGAGAGCTCACCTCGGATAATATATTCGTGGTGATGCTCGGGTCGGTTGACAAATGGAACCAGGTGGCACATTATGTTCGGATGGTTCTCAAAGATAAAAGAGACTCACAGCAGCACGGAGGTGTTGGGGCTCGTGGGGGGATCCCCCAGCTTGAAGGCACTTCACGGCGTAACAAAACGAGACCTAGCCCGAAGTAATGTGTCAAACGGTTTCAGACTAGGTTTTCAGGTTGACAGGGGAGGTGTTTAGTGGGTAGTCCGGTCACCTTTTTGTGAACATGGGAGTCCCACACTCCGTGCGTAAATGGGCACCAGGACCGTCTTGCCCCATATTACACCCAGGGAGACTTAACGACAACTGGCGTTACATCTTTCTGGGGCACATAGGACTGATGCGGGGGCAGTGTTACATGTCCAAACAATTCTGCGAGCTACTGTTGCGATTGTTGTCGCAACTATTAATAACATCATGATCAATATTGATTGAAAAGCAAATTAATGTAGTCAAAAGCACAAGAATGGCCCAAGTAGATCTATGATCTATATCTGAAAGTAAACAAATGACATCACTGCGGGTATTCAGAATTGCTAGAATATTCCAGGTAGGTCTCGTCAGAACGTTCGCCAATAAACGAGAAATGGATTGAAAGACTAGAGACCCTATATAAAGCCCAGCTGAATGAATGGGGGTTATAGAGTTGTAGTAACCTGGCGATAGTTTAAACTGCGATACGTATAGAGCGCGAGTTGAAGGCGATATTGAGTGATAGTGAAGTAGTTTTTCTTGATACAATTGAAGACATTGGAAATATGAATTAATAGGACAAGTAAAAAGCATACTAAAGTGTGATTTGTAAAATAGTGAAGTCAATTATTTTCCTCTCTTAGTAAATAAACTTTTTTAACTCAATTTAAAAGATCGTGGGTTTTTACTTTCCCGAAACATTAAAGTTATCGGCCGCGAACTATAACACACGACAATATCTAGGGCATCCTCGATATGATGCTGGATGACCAACGACACTGCAGTGCACACAAGGTAGTTTTACTTTTGGCTCCGTCTGAGACAATTTACACTCGCCGAGGGCATAGACATCCTTACAAGTTACATATCTGTGTTTCATGGCACAATTGGCAGCCGAATGATTGAATCGTTGGCACTTAAAGCATAGGTTGAATTCAGTCGTCTGGAAGCGTTCCCACCTTACCACTCGAAAGTTCAATTACCTTATTTATTGAAGGGAAATAGGACTGTATAAAGGCAAATTTTTACTTTCAACAATCGATCTCCTTGTTGCAAAGTCTTTAACTGGACTAAATTCTATTTCTGGTGCACCTTCTTGAACTACCTGAACTGCGACTGCGTCCTCTCCACAGTCTAGAGTCTTCAAGAAAAAGGTCTGGCTTTCCTTGCTCTTGGAGATGTACGTAAATTGCGCAACCTCTCCAAAAATTAACGCACTTTTTGCTGTCTGACTTAGTTTTAACCGTCAGCTTGTCGGCATTCACTCTTTTGTTTCTAAAATCATTTAATTTATTTTTGCCTGCTAAAAGCCAAACCATATCTTTGCCAATTTGCCTTAAAACGTTGATCAATGGGACTTGTATATATTTTTTATTAATATTAACAGACTGATCAGCAGACATAACTTTTGGTTTTTTAGGGTTTTGTAAAATAATTTTACAAAACCCTACTAGTTTTGCGACCAGTCTGTCCGTCTGTCCGTCTGTCCGTCCGTCCGTCCGTCTGTCCGTCCGTGTGTCACAGCAGTTTTTCTCGGAAACTACATAAGCTAGAAACATCAAATTTTGTGTGTAGGTGTAAAGTGGTGATCTCTTCAAAGTTCAAATACAAAAAAATTTTATAAGGTATTTAAGGGGGGTCTCCCCATATAGGAGAGTGACCCCACGAAAAAAAAATTTCATTGAAGGTAGCCGATATGGCTACCTTCAATGAAAGGTCTTGATGAGATCTAATGAAAGGTCTTGATGAGAACTTTTCAAAACAGATCTTAGTTTCGCAAAGTTCGCTTCAAGGGGCGCACAGGGAAGGGAAATACACGAAAAATTTGTGTCCCCCCCTCGCGATTGGACACCTGTGATCC
Source organism: Odontomyia ornata (assembly GCA_963969285.1). NCBI lineage: Eukaryota > Metazoa > Arthropoda > Insecta > Diptera > Stratiomyidae > Odontomyia > Odontomyia ornata. The sequence continues at coordinate 272,629,029 of OZ017740.1, forward strand.
GAAAAATCTGAAAAAAATCAGGAATGTAGGTCTCGGTGAGTACAACAACAACAAATACGTGAGAAGTTGCAATTCACTCAACTTTGTTAGTAATAGTATGATTTATCCATTTTATGTTTTCTTGAATAAAATCTTAACGGTACCCTTAAATTCGATGAAATTCAGTATGTAGATGTCTATTTATAAGATTGATTTACATTGCAAGTTTCACAAGGATTGAATCATAACTAGCGAAGTTATAGCGGTTTGAATTTTCCTGTATTACTATGGAACAATATGCGCTGCATTTATTACTATGGCAACATATGGCTATGGGACAACATGCGCTTTTTACCGACTCAGACACAACAGTTGTGCTAGGATTTGCATGAAAATTTCAGGAATGATAGGCGTCATGTATATCTTTGAAAATCGGTTCAGCTAGTGGTATCAGCAATCGTAAAACAAAATAGTGGCTGTTTTAAATGCGAAGATTTAATAATTTTGAGTTATTTTTTTCCAACTTCAACGTTTAAGCTGCATGCTTTGAACACTTGATTCAATTTAATGAATGACTGAAGACGAGTACCAGCAATTAATGCTCATAAGTGAAACAAGTCAAGGAGGTGGGAGAGAGCTCCTAGCAAAAGTGTTTTGTTGCCATTCTAGGATTCGAAAGAATTGGCCATGAATCGATGATAACAATACAGGAGAGTGGCCCCTGAAAAAAAATTCATCAAACGTAGCCGATATGAGTATGAAATGAAAGTTTTTATGGGAGCTTTTCAAAACAGTTCTTAAACTGTCAGTTTTTGCTTCAGTGGGGGCACAGGGGGAAATACACGAAAACTGTGTTTGTTCCGTCGCGGATGGACACCTGAAATAATTATCAAGGCAGATATTTATGAGTATAACAATACCAAAAACCTCAGAAGTCGAAATTCGTTCAACTTTGTTAATAATAGTATGAACTTCGTATTTCATATTTTCTCCACTAAAATCGTCTTTGACATGTTTCTTGATTTGATCTGGTGACTGCATTTTGTAAACTGAATACAAAACCCTTCTGACATGAGCGTAGGTCTGTTTGCCCAACTTGTTCTCCCTATTTTTATTTTTTCGATGTAGGTTCCATCAGGTTTAGTAGAACAATGTTCGTAATTTTTGTTACTTTTATCCTCTTTGATGCTCATTGCATCGCTACCCTAGCTAGCGCTTCATGATAGTTTGTACTGACGTTTGCTCCGCCTGTGCTGAGGACATCTTCTTGATTAAGTTCCTATTGTGGTTTCTTGGGTTTTGTCTTAGGCTGCTTTTGATTTTACTTCTTTTTCTTTCTTGATGGTTTGTTTTTCTTTGTTGAAAGTAAATTTGCCGACTAGCTCTTCTATCGACTGGATCCTGAGTCTAAATTCCTCATTTTCTCTCTTATACTTCTCCACTTTATCATGAGCTTTCACTAGTTGCTCGATTTCGACCACTGAAAACATTTTCATTTTGTCTTTGTCTTCGTTTTCCTCGAGTCTTTGCTTTGACAGTTTCCTGCTCACCATTATTGGCGATGGAATGATCGTTCTATTTAATAGCTGAGGCCATTGGGCTCCTCCATCTCGTTGCTTTTGCAGCGAGGTTCGAGGCAATGTTCACGATTCATCTTTCCACTATTTGAGACTTCCTCAGAAGTGAGACTTCAGGTATTCGATAACTAATCGAATAATTTGACGGTGATGGTTTCCAATTAAAAAAAATAAATTTCCAACAGACTTATGTAAAAAAAATTATTGACAGAAGCAATTAAAAACATGTCTGATCGCAACGATGCAAGATGTAGAAGCATCACTTAATCATATTCTGTTCTATGAGCAAAATCCACCTAACTTTCTACATTATTAAAACCAAAACTATATATCCGTTAAAACCTCCTCATTTTGCGTGCTTAATTGAAAAATATTGTTAAAATCTGTTCCACATACATTTCTGCTTAATCATTGCCACATCTTACTATCTCGTTTGATAAATACCATCTCTTACTCTTCATCAAATTGCCGCTTCATCCTTGTGCACCGTCGTCGTCGCCACTTGGAAAATCAACGTAAATTGATAGAACCCAAAAACTGAATGACGGCAAGTTTCAGTGAAATCTGACAAGTTAGACATAAAATAAATTTCAATCTGTGCTCCTTTTCAAATAAAAGAGAGATCGACCGTACGTTGCAGGAAATCTCCAGCGCAGATAGATACAAGTATAGACATATTTATGCGGTGATTTATATAAATAACCGTTAAAAAGTATCATCCTTAAGAAAATCTTTCATGAGTTCTATCTCTGGTAAAGTTTCAACGCAAGCTCAAGTGCTAAGCATTATTTACAAACATGAAGAAAGGAAATCAATTAATCTTAAAGTATCTAAGGATGAAATGAGAGGTTGGATATTCCAGGCTTTGTATGCACGCGATTGTGTGTATGTGCGCGTGGATAAATGTGAATGAACCGTCTTCAACGTCACACCATCGGTCTTTCTTCTGATATACTTAAATTTCATTCGAGATTCGTAACGGCTAGCTGGTTGGGTAATGGTGATAAATTTCTAGAAGTTGTGCTGACTCCATTTTCATACCCGTGAAGGAAATGTATTTAGGGATGAATGGCTGACTCATGAAAAAAATTGTAGATGAAAACGAAAGAAGAAAAACTTGGAAGAGTGATGTAAGTTTGAAATTGGAGGACCTTGTTTTGTTCGTTTCCATTTCGGTGAGTTACTACACGAACAACACCTCACTAAGTAAGCTCAAGTTTTTCACTGAAATGAAAAGTTACTGAAGTAAAAATTTCCGTCAACATCTCATGAAAATTTTGCTGAAAATGGATTTCAGGGCGAAGAATTTTAAGAGTTTCGTTTGACCCTTAGAGGATGAAAGGACATTTCCTTGAAAATATCAGCTTTAATTAGGAAGAGTATTGAAAGTAACTCAATTAGGTCCTAAATAATCCTAAATACTCCCAAATCCTTTCATTCTGAGCTTCATAATATAATTAATTTACTTAATCGCTGAGAAATTGGATACTTATTTCAAAGCATTTTCCTGGTAGCTTAACTAAGCTACCGTGTCCAGTTTGTAATATCATGACAAAACAAAGTCTTTCCGACATAGTTTGAGAGAAATACGAAATCCTGAAAGAGGATTTGACTTAATTAAAATAGCAACGAATAAGGTTCTCCACCTCAGAGAAGCATGTTACTTAAACAAATGATACTGGATCCTCCAAACCATCTCCGGGTGCCATCAGTATTGAGATCCAATTAGAAACCCTCAGCCTACGCCACTGCGGCATCTAGGACATCTACAGTTTTATTGTAATCGACTAATAGATTTAATAAGAAAATCCCTAAAGGACAGCAACAGCTACGACAAGATTGCTCTTGTTGGCGTTGGGCGGTTGTGTTGGCTTTACTACAATCAGCAATGTATCCTGGAAGATTGAAGGGTAACGTATTGGGTGGTGACGTAGACACTCCATAATGTTGGCTGTGCAGTAAGGCAAGACCTGTTCGAAAAGACTCTGCTAAAGTAGAATTTATTTTGTAATTTCATCCTTCGCACTTGCCTTTTCCTCCTTTTTGTTTTACCTCACTCTCTGATTTCATTACAATAATTAGAAGGATTAAGAAGCTATGCAGGGAAATGATAAGTTATTCGAAATGTGTAGCAAAGAATTAACTGAAAGGATTATAGGAACATGCCTTGCATTTTCTGCAAATAGTTCAGATAGACTGAGGCAAAATGATATGCCTTTGACGTGAGACTTGAAATTTATATTGTTTGTTAAGCGAAGGAGAAAGGTTACCGAAATATTCTAGATTTTTGTGAATTATCTTCTGTGTACCGTGAAAAGAGAAAATTAATCTTTCATTACTTGCACATCCTTTTTTTAGGAAGGTAAAACAAAAAAGCAGTTCTAGTGATAGCTTACGAGAATTTTCCAGGGTATCATAAAATTAAGCCGTAAGCTTTCTGATCCTATCTTGTTAGCAACAACGAGATATGTCTCCAGTTTTTCTTTGAAAGGACTATAAGTGCGTTCAGCTATGATACGTATGTGCTACATGGAAGAAGCGTATGGTACTAATCATATAACCTTCTCGAGTGTCGATAAGTAGGATAAAGATAATGATATACACGAACAGCTGTTTTGAGGATCCTCCCTCGACGCGCTCTTATAGGGATCTCTACGTGATCCACAGTTCTGTCGACAGTTTTTCTCCGCAAACAATTGATTTTCTTTTGCAACTTCTAATGATATAGACCTAAGAGAAATAGAGACGTTGCTCCGCAACCAGGAACAAAAAGTAACTTTTATCGGTTGCCAACTCCAACAAAACAAAATTTTCATCACTCGAATTCCGTAACTTTAAGCTAATCAGGAACAAAAAAGGTATTTTCCTTTGGGCTTTGCCCTTATAAAACCTTGTTTCCAACGGAAATCCGCTAATATTCGGAATGAACATTAAAGTCCTCCTTTTCTTTTCAAAAATCTAAATCGATTCATGCGATTGAGCAATCCTTTGCAGTTTTCACCACACCTCACCCTGGAGTTCCGAAATTTGGAGTTTTAGATGACTTTCGGATTTGTTACTGTGACGGACATTTGACAAGTTGCAGACTCGATAATATTTGTTTACATTCAATGCATTCCGACAGGTTGTGTAACCCATTAACTGCCAATTTTTTATTTAATAACTGCAAGTTCTTCGTAAAAAACGGCAGTTAAATTAACAAAATCTCGTATAACATACAATTTTTAAAATTTCGCGGTTTTTTGTTTTAATAGTTGCAAACTTCAGATTGAAGCTTCAAACGTCAACCGGCCTTATGCTATTAATTTTATCTCATATCACAGAGTGCTCAAAGTTTGTGTAAGTGAAGAGTGAGTGATTGAATCTTATTCTTTGCTTGATATATCTAACGAAAAATATTACTGTAGACACGTTCTGGGAATATGTTTTCCACTTCTAAGTGCAACGTCGCATTTTTGGGACATTAGCATAAAGTATATAACATGGTTTTTTTTATACGACTAGAAATGGCTTCAAAGAAATTTTTAACAATTGCTGAAATACCTGCACTGCTAAAAGATGAAGAGTATCAGGCTGACTTTGAAAATGAAGACACTAACGATGTAGATGTCACAATTACACTACCAGATACGGGCAAATCGACCGATTTGGAAGACATAAACGATAATGACTTGAATGATGATAACGCAAGAGTTGAAAATGGCGACATTGCTGGAAGTTTAGAGCTATTTAGTCTTCATATTGAACCTGCTAGTGACGAAAATCAAAGAGATGAAGTATCGGCAAATCTCAGCTCAGCCAAAAAAAAGAAAAAGAGGGTCAAATAGATCCGTTTTGCCAAAACATGGAAAAATATTACTCCAATTTAAAACAAGACCAACACATCTTCCAAGGATAAATTGGAAATCATCAAAGAAAAGTTAGGTGAATATGCGGTAATTGAAATATTTGAATGCATATTTTCCGATGACATATTGCAACTTATCATCGAACAAAGTGATACAATTTCTTAAGTTGTTCTTTGAGTTCAGACGACTTGAAGAAATTTATTGGGATTTGGCTAATAAGTGGTTATCATAAACTACTACAAGAAGATATGTATTGGGAACAAGCACCTGATGCTGGTGTACCCATTGTTTTCAATTCGATGGCAAGAGCAAAATTTTGAGAAATAAAATGAGGTTTTCATTTAAATGACACCAGTCAACTGGTCAAGAAGATAAATTTTACAAACTTCAGAAACTTGTTGATAATTTTAAAATCTAACTTTTCGAGATGATGCTTTGTTATTATGGGAATTGAATTTGGATACGAAATTTGGTGCTTGTGTAGCTCCAATGGATATCTTTACAATTTCAATCCATATTGTGGCAAATCAGAAAAAGAAAATGTAGATTTTCTACGTTCCAGAGTAGATAAAAGGAATTTTACCGGAGACTATGGAGGATCATGAGGTTTTTCGACAACTTCTTTACGGGACATCCACTTTTAAATGACATGAAACTCCGAAATTTAAAAGCCACAGGAACAATCCGGGAGAATCAAATTAAGCAATGTCCACTTACATCATCTAAGGAAATAGGTGAAAAACACGAAAGAGGATATTATGAAAAAAAGTTTGACAGAAACAATGTAGTTGTGATGGTACGATAGAAAGACAGCAACACCGTTACAGTGGCATCAAATTATATCGACGCATTACTGCTAGGAAATGTCAAATAATTTTCACCAAAAGATAAACAAAAAATTACTGTTCCAATACTTCGTTTCTTTGGTGAAAACAATAAAAAAAATTTTTTTTTTTTATTTATCAAACCTAACAAGGGGTTCACACAAAAATAAATACAAATACATTTCCTTATGAATAAAATATAACATAACGTATGTCTTAATAGTTTCTTAAAAATATATAACTATCATAACATTACATTTTTATTGCTTTAACGTTACGAAAAAGGATAGGAACGAGTAGGAATTAGGACGAAATTAACTTGGAAACGGCTGTTTTAAATTGGGATCTTGAGATGGTTTGAGAATAAAGGTGACCTACACTGTTCAAAATTTTGCAACATCTATTTATTGGCTCGTTCTCACCATAGATCGTGGAATGTTTGGTTTCCACCAGTAAACGAGAATGTCGTGTAAATCTTGCTTGTTCGTTCAAGATTATCCTGTCGGCGAGGTACTGAACTTTAATAGTACCCCTGAGGACGTCAAATGCAAAGCAAGAGCCTATCATAGTCGTACGGGAGGCAAGTGAATTCATATTAAGAATAGATAGCCGATTTTCATATGATGGCAAATTATGAAAATTTTGTGGGTCGTACAGGGATCTCAAAGCAAATAGCAAGAATTGTTTTTGAACGGACTCCAATCTCGCTGTATGAATACCGAAAATCGGATTCCAAACGACACTAGCTTATTCGAGAATGGGGCGCACTAGTTATGTGTATAAAGTTTTTGTCACCCACAGATTTTTAAATTGTTTAGCACGCCGTTTGATGAAGCCAAGAACTTTATTGGCCCTGCTCTGAACTTCATCGTAATGTAAATTAAAGCGGAGTTTCTTATCTAAGAGGACACCAAGATCTACTATACTCTCAACTCTGGCAAGCTTTATATTGTTGAGGTGATAATCATTGACCAAAATTATATTTTTCCGAGAAAAACTAATCACCTGGCATTTCTCAAGGTTCAGATATAGACAGTTATTATTAGATCACTCCAGGAGGGAATTCATTTTATCTTGTAAGAACAGTGAATCCTTTTGGGATGCTATAACGTGGTATAATTTTAGATCATCCGCATAAAATAAATGTGGTATGTCAGATAACACTTCAGACAGGTCCGATATAAATATGTTAAAAAGAAGCGGACCTAGATGACTGCCTTGAGGTACACCGGAATAGACTTGAATTTTGTTGGATAAATATCCCTGAAATTTAACGTTTTGAGTTCGATTTGATAGATAGGAATCTAGCCAATCAAGCAGGGGGCCGGTGATTCCAAATTTACGTTGTTTAAGTGATAAAATCGTATGATTGACACGGTCAAACGCTTTACTAAAGTCAGTGTAAATTGCGTCGACTTGGTGTCCGTTTCCATTGCACAGAGGATATTAGATACCATAATTGTGAGGTTTGTGATTGTGGATCGATTTTTTCTGAACCCATGTTGTTGGTCATTGAGACGTTGCTCAATAATGGGGGATATTTTAGAACACACTATTTTTTCAAATAATTTTGGGGTTGCTGATAATATGGCAATTCCTCTGTAATTTTCAACTGCCCGTTTACTTTTGTTTTTATATATAGGGGTCAAATGAGAAGATTTCCAGTATGCTGGAAACACGCCGCTCAATAGGGATTTATTAAAAAGTATATGAAGAGGTGAAGCTAAATGATCTTTACATTGAAACAGAAAGGATGATGGAAGTAAATCAGGGCCAGGACCATGGTTCAAGTCAAGTGTTTCAATTGCTTTAAATATATCTTCTTCTGAAACTGAAACTTCTTGAAGCAATGTTGTAAAATTTGGTTCTAGGTCATGTAGATGAGCTGTAGTGTTTGGCAAACAATACACAGATTGAAAGTGATCTGCAAAATACTTACAAATTTCTTCAAGGAGAGAGGAACAGCAGTCTTTATAAGTCATTTCCTTGGGAAAGCCGTGAGCTTTGCGCTTTATATTCACAAAGTCGAAGAATTTTTTAGGGTTGGCAATTATGTTCTCGCCAATTACGTTAACATAAGTTTCATATGCCTCGGACGACTTTAATTTGAATTCTTTTGCCAACTCATCATATTCTCTTTTAGTATCATCGCTCAATTTAGACCTATTATTCATAACTTTATACAATTTATTTCTTCTGTTTCTTAACTTACGAAGATTACTATTCAGCCAAGGCTCAGATAATTTGTCCTTTTTCTTAATTTTAGGTACATGGCTTTCAACGGCGTCAAGAATAATTTGGTAAAATAAATTTAATGCATCATTTACATCTAACGCTGAAAGCCTACCAGTCCAGTCAATACTAGAAATGTAATTCTTAATGCTTTCGTAGTCAGCATTGCGAAAATCATATACAATGGAGTTATTGTACGAAAGATTATTTTGAGCTTCAGCAGTGGAAAATTCAACCGAAAGCGCGGAATGGTGAAGACTATTTGAGAAAAGGTTATCCGCATCACTAGTTGGATTAACCCCCACTTCGTCATATGCATTAGTGAAAATGAGATCTAACCAGTTACCATTTTGATTTGGCGTCGGAACTACTTGTTGTAAATCATTGCAATAAAAGGTGGATACCAGGTTGAAATCATTATCATCTATAAGGTTTACTGGAAGAAGACGATTGTCAAGTTCATCCACTATAAACTTTAAATTGGGCCTATTAAAATCACCAAATATCAAAATTCTATCTTCTTCATTCAAAAGCCCAACAATTGAAGAAGTAATTCCACTTGCTTCATTGTACACTGTCTCACTGGACTTCGGAGGAATATAGAATACGCCTAGGTATAAGTCGAATTTATCAAATTTGATGCGAATTATTGCATGTTGGAATGTTTTATGTGCCGTAGTATTAAAAAGATCACTTGAAAAGGAGTTGTGTACACCCCCACCTCGCGTCAGTCCGGTGCTCTGAAAATCTCGATCGTCCCTATATATTGTCCAATCATTATCGAGAATCTCTTCATTACGATACGAGTCATTTAACCAGATTTCAGTGAAAGCAAGAACAGTGAAAGGGCATGACTTAGCGTCCAAAAAGAGTTTATTTAGTTTGCCTCTCATACCACCACAGTTGTGGTAGAACGTTTTTAGGCATTTAGAGGAATTAGTGTTATTATTGTGGACGAAAAAACTGATGATGCTGCTCCCGTGACTTTTGAAGTGAAGATATGTAATTGGAGCTAACATATGAGGCGTAAGTTTCAAGGTCTTTTTTTGCTTGTTTGGAAGCTACTCCCAGTTGCTCGTGATAGCTGAGATATAGTTTGTGAAGGGCATATAGATCTATTAGAAGACCTTCTCTTTGAATTAAAACTTTCAAATGGGTCTTCGTTTTGCCCTCGATGCATGTTGTTTCAGGTGCTTTATGCATGTAGGATAGATAGATTCGAACAACCTCATACAGCTTATGCTCCCGTAGTCGTGATAAGAGATATCTACTCTCAACATCACTAGTAGAGTTAATTGTAGCTTTTACGACTGGAGGTAAAAGAGGGTCTAAGTAAGATTCCTTTTCTATCATGGAGTTTTTCGGTGAACACGGTAATTGAATTGTACATTGTCGAGATGAAACCTGAACCCCATTTCTAACGAAATTTGGGTATTTGGAGGGACGTTTCAAGTTCTCAGGTTCATCAGTGGAGGTATGGTCTATCTGAATAAAACTATCATTTTTTTCTCTTGAATCACCATCCGAACAGGATTCTTTTTCGGTCAAAGAGTTTTTGGATGAGCGCGGTAGTTGAATTGAGCCTTCTTTTGATGGAACCTGAACTCCATTACTTGCGAAATTTTAATGTTTAGAGGGACATGTCATGTTCTCAGGTTCAAGAGCGGAGGTCTGGTCTTTCTGTTTGATACTATTAATGTTTGTTGGTAGATTACCATCTGAAGGATTTACTGGGTTTACAATATTATTAGTATTTAAAGGAAGAATGTTGTCAGTAGTATTAGTATTGATAGTATTGAGATTTTTGTTAGTTGTGAGAGCTTTTATTATATTATTTTTATATTTAGTCGATACATCCTTACTGAAAACGGCTTTACTTGATTTCCGATTCTTGAAGCTCATCCCATTCCAAAAAACACTACCATTCTTTGACTGATGGTTTGAAAATAGCCAGGCATACTTTTGCGGGATAAAAACTTTAAAAGAGCGGCTGCGCTTATTTCCTTGTGAAAGGTCCTGAGCTCTGCAACCTTGAAGCAATAAGTTGTTTTCCAAGAATTTTTGCACTATAGTTGCATTGGTATTTTTCGGTGATTTTTTTAAGAAAAAATATGCTATAGTCTTCATCTTCGCTATGGCGATTGCTTATGACATTTGCGGCCTTCAACTTCCTGAGCCTACCATTCCACTCATCCTCTGACCAAAACGTGCCTAATTTGAAGATGGGTCTTAATACTTCTGGGCCTAGCTTTGAAGCTGTTGTTGGAGGTATTTTTGATGACCAAAACGTGCCTAATTTGAAGATGGGTCTTAATACTTCTGGGCCTAGCTTTGAAGCTGATGTTGGAGGTATTTTTGATGACTCCAGATTAACTGTATTATATTGATCGGAAGAAGCACATTGTGTACAATACTGCTGGAGTAGTCTCTCCTCCAATGAATCGCATTTATTTCCGATGCACTGCAATTTTCTTAACACTTCCGGTTGTTGCGGTTGTTGAAGCAAGTCATTTCGGTCTAACAGCGTTTTAGTGATGTTTCTAACCATATCACATATTTTTTTCTCACTAAAGTCTTCCCTTAAAGATGGTGGCTGGATGTTGGATATCTGCTCATTCATTGAAATTAAACGAGTGTTAAAAATTTTGAGGGCCTTATATATTTTTTTATCACTATTTGATAGGCTCGTTGCTAACTTGTCAAAGCTGCTAGCCATCCCTATAAAGCTCTCGTCGTTTGCACGAGAATTCAATCTTTGCCTGTCAATCATTTGGTCTTTCTCTTCCATAAGATCATTTATGTGACCAATGATTCTTTCATACATGTTCCGCATTTTTTGCTCAAAGTTTTGGCAGTCAGAGCATATAAAAAATATATGGGTGACGTTGAAGTGCTAGACAAGCAAATTTCCTTATATAGAATAAGGATCCATTCAAAAGAGTGTTGGTGGCCACTATATACTTAATTCTTGGATAAGAAAGTGGTAAATATTTGGCAATTGTACCAAATATTACATCCTAAAGAAGAAATTTCGTTCCTTGGCATGAGACGCAAAATAGTTCTTGGTTATTTACCAGCTGTGAAATCTAACCGTAACAGGCCGGGTCCATAAAAATCAAAAATCGTTCGAGGAAGAGTAGCCCCAGAAGTACATCATCTCATAAAACCAACAAATACCCAGCAAAGGTGTGCAGCTTGTGGGAAAAACCAACAGGAATATTCTCAAAATGTAATGTTCCGTAGTACGGCAAATGTTTTGAATCTTTTCATACTCTTCAAAAAGGTTTTTTTGTCTTACTTTCAAGAAAACTGAATAAAATGTCCCAAAAATGGGACAGGCTATAATTTTAAAATAGAAATAAAAACTATGAAAATTTTGGCAAAAATACGTGAGATATTGATTTGTCAACGTCTGGTGATCGTAAGCTAATGTGAGTAGCTTTCTTGTGGAAGATGATGCAGAGTCCCATTTTAAACACTCGAGAATAGTTTTTGGTGCGTAAGTACCATCTGGCCCAATTAAAACCATTTCATTATCTTGCTTTGTACAGAAATCTTCTTGATTTGCATTTGAAAGAGTACGCTTAGGAGGAAAATCTGATGGTTGTTCGGTTTGAGGTATTTTGCTGCTGATGACCTCTATTTTGGAGTTCAACTTTTACCTAGGACTAGGCATCTGGCGGTTCTCATGAGCAGCAAACCAGGAGCTTTTGGTGAAATGTTTGCATTGTGAAAAACACGATTTTCTCGATTGATCATTTGGTCTATGGTTTCGTAATGCTCTTCCATGCAAGTTGATCCAGAGGGTGGTTTCAAAGGCACACCCATTACTTACTCTATCTTCCTAAACAGCCTCAATTGTAATAACATCATCTCCATTAGCAAATATTTTAAAGTTTAGATTTATGGGCGTATGATTCTTTGTACTATGGAGAGCATAGATATTTTGTTCAAAATTGCTTCGTTTTTCGACAAGATGCAACGGATTTGGCTTGCATGTTTCATCAATTGAGATTTTGGTTTTGATGTAGGTGTCGAGACAACTAGATTTAATGCCGTTGCCATAAATGCTTTTCATTTTGCAGGTGGAGATTTTGAACTGCTTACTAAATCTTCGAGTAGGTGTATGTCCGAAAATTCTTTTAGTAGTTTGCTATTGATGATTGTCCTGGTTGATTGCTGATAATGTTTTTGTGAAGTGGCAGTATCGGAAACTTTGTTGAGCCTAGCTGTTCTACTTTGAACTGCATTCACTTACAGAAGATATCAAAAATGTACTCTACTGTAATCTCCCCTCTTAGCCCTTTGTTTCTTACAAAAAGCACTACCAACTGTCTTGGAGCATTGGCCGTGTCCTCCAATTTCGAAACCTGAGCAGTTTTGAACTGTCTTCATTGACCGAGTCAGACTAGTATCCGCCGTTTTTTCGATTGCCCCACTAGTAGTATGACCAGCCCACTGCAGCTTCCGTAGTCTTACAATTGTTGGGACCTCCAGCTTGTCAAAAAATTTATACAGCTCATGGTCGTATCGAAGTCAATTTTTGCTGCTCCGATTGTCCGCCCACAGGACCCGTCTTTCAAAGGCGTCCAGTATGTTTGCGGATGCTTGGCTTAGGGTCAATGTTTCACACTCAAAACATAGCCCAGATCTTATCACAAATGTATTAGCTTCCTGTATATGCAGCTAGTCTTCAAGATCGTCAACACTGAATCAGATATTTTATTTGCGAGCTGTATTCTTCGGCGTATTTCATACTTTTCATTAACGATTCTCGTTATTTTTGCGCCTAAATAATTTGCCCAGGTTTTTGATATTCTATTTGCCAAGTGTGATATTTTGTATATTTGAGGTATTTTTTCTCGATTCTATCATGGGCTTTATTTCATTCTCATTGATTTGTGGCCCTATTAGGTTTGCTTTGCTGTTAAAGCCTCAGGGAAGGTTCTATGGTTGTTGTACTCATCACCATTATGATTTCTGCTTATCTTTAACCTTACAAAAAAAATTTACAACACGCTTTAAAATTCCATAATCCAGATTTCCTCAAGAATGCACTTTTCCTACCACGTTGCCGTGATGAGGCGTCACTGGTAGTGTATAGATTGGCTGACCTAAGCTATGCCTGGATTTCCTGTTACACTATCTCTAATCAAAACCCCAACAGAGCTGTAGTGCTGACATTAAAATAAAAAAAAATTAAAAACAGCATTTGGTGGTAGTGTTATCCTGTTTAACCTATTGTAGTAATTGTAAAAAAGTTATTCAAAAACAAAATTGGGTGATTGATTTTGCGCCATCCTGTATATGCATAAATATGTCTATATATATATATATATATATATATATATATATATATATATATATATATATATATATATATATATATATATATATATATATATATATATATATATATATATATATATATATATATATATATATATATATAATTATCATAATTAATCATGAGATTTGGCTATCAATCTCAAATAAAAGGCATAAAGTTGAATTTTATAGTAAAAATTTTCTTGGCAATCGAAAGATCACATTTACTTTTTAGGGTATTGTCAAATCATTTTACAATACCCTACTAAAATCACGTCCTGTCTGTCCGTCCGTCCGTGCGTCACACCACTTTTTCTCGCAAACTGCATAAGCTAGAAACACAAGATTTTGTAGGTAGGTGTAAAGTGATGCCCTCTTCAAAGTTTCATCACAAAAAAAAATTATATGGTGTTTAAGGGGGGTCTCCCCATATAGGGGAGGAGCCCCCGAAGAAAAAAGTTTCATCGCATGTAAGCAATATGGGTATCAAATGAAAGGTCTTGATGAGGCTTTTCAAAAAAAGGTCTTAAAATGACAATTTTTGGTTTGAGGGGTGCAGGGGAAGCGGAAAAGTACGAAAATTTTGTGTTTGTGTGAATATAAAAATATAAAAACCATAATAATTATTCGAACTCAATTGATGGAATCTGTATATTAGTCAAGTTTTGATATGCAGAATATATTGTTTGATTTACTAATTGTTTTACAAAACCCTTCAGGCAGGAGCACTCTCCTGCTACTTCAACTTGTTTTAAATTATCTTGTTTGAATATTGACCGCGACTACGCCGTAAATGGCATATCTTGAGGGTCCACTTTTAGACGATGCGTTCCAGCATATGGACTGGTATCTTGCAAATGGCTTATCCCCGAAGAACAAAGACTTCGTGTATCCCCAAAAAAATAATCTAGGCAGCCAATTTACTGGTCTAAAATGTGAAATCAGGCTCTCCCTAAAATTATTTCTCAATAAGTCCATTGTTTTCTTCGCTGCATGCAAAGTAGCGCAACCGGACTCATGTTTGAAGAAATGTGGACCAATGATGACAACGGTCCACAAACTACACCAAGTTATGCATTTCCGTGGCTGCTGTGGTGGCTGTTGAAGCTTTTTAGGTTGTTCATCAGCCCAAATATGGCAACCCTACTTAGTGACGGATCCATTAAGCCGAAAATGCATCTCAGCACTGAACTAAATTTCGCGATATAACAACAGATTTTCATTGAGCTGATTCAGAGCCCATTCCCCAAAAACATAACGCAAACCTTATTTGCCAGGCTTCAGTTTTTGCACAAATTGAACTTTTTATGGATTAAAACCAAGATTTTTACGTAAAATACGCCAAATTACTGGTATTGCGTATGACAAACCTAGCTGTTGAAAACGACGCCCAATGGATTCATCACAATCTCCAGCCACACTTTCAGCTACAGCCGCTATATTCTCTTCTCCATAGAGAGTTCCAAAATAATCCATATGAATAAGTTAATAAACAAATGGTTTTAGCAAACTTTTACATAATTTGACATATGGAAATTGGTAAAATATTCATTCCACGAATGCACACAAAATGTTTTGCAAACAGTTTTTGTTCACTTCTCGATCTTCCTTTATGAACATCTTGTACATCTTCTCTTTTTCTGCTCAACATTCGGCATATGGTCAAAAATATTCAACAATTTCCTTCTTTGATGGTCATCCAGAAGTCGCACGTCTCTTCACCCCGACTTTGGTTCCCCTTGTTCAATGAGGTTTTCTGCCAAGGCTACCGAGAAATTCAAAAATGGTATCTTTCAACCTCTGACTTCCTTTCTAAAATATGGAAGCGTTTACAGCAGTTATCATCAATAGTTTATAAAATACTTTTCAACTTCTTGTTAGACTTGCGATCAAACTCATATAGGCCAGATAAATGGTCAGTCAAATCGATCCCTTCCATATACTTGTTGTAAAAGAAGATGTTCTCGGGATATGCAATTGCAAGCTTTTCGTCATTCTTCTGTTTTCAGTCAACAAATGTAAGCTGATTCCCATGACAGTTGCTAATTGCCAATACTTTTTTCATGTCTTGCCAACTAGTAAAGGTCATTCCGTCATTCGTGCATAAAAACTTAGCTTCGCCTTTCTCTAGCTTACCCTGACTTTTCGGTATCTTTTTTCCCGATCCAATACAAGTCTCTACTGCAGCATATGGTAGTGTTTAGGGTTTTGTTAAAATAATTTTACAAAACCCTACTAGTTTCGCGACCAGTCTGTCCGTCTGTCCGTCCGTCCGTCCGTGTGTCACAGCAGTTTTTCTCGGAAACCACTTGAACTAGAAACATCAAATTTTTTGTGTTGGTGTAAAGTGAAGATCTCTTCAAAGTTCAACTACAAAAAAGTTTTATAAGGTATTTAAGGGGGGTCTCCCCATATAGAAGAGTGACCCCCCGAAAAAAAAATTTCATTGAATGAGAACTTTTCAAAACAGGTCTTAGTTTGGCAAAATTTGCTTCGAGGGGCGCACAGGGAGGGGAAATACACGAAAAATTTGTGTCCCCCTCGCGATTGGACGCCTGTGATCCAAAAAATCTGAAAAAAAAATCAGGAATGTAGGCCTTGGTGAGTACAACAACAACAAATACGTGAGAAGTCGCAATTCACTCAACTTTGGTAGTAATAGTATGATTTATCGATTTTATGTTTTCTTGAATAAAATCTTAACGGTACCCTTAAACTCAATGAAATTCATGACTCTTTATAAGATTGATCTATCCTGAAAGTTTTATAAAGATTGAATCATAACTAGCGAAGTTATAGCGGTTTGAATTTTCCTGTATTACTATGGAAGAATATGCGCTGCATTTATTACTATGGCAACATATGGCTATGGAACAACATGCTCTTTTTACCGACTCAGACACTACAGTTTTGCTAGGATTTGCATGAAAATTTCAGGAATGATAGGTGTCATGAATATCTTTGAGAATCGGTTCTGCTAGTGGTATCAGTTATTGTAAAACAAAATAGTGGCTGTTTTAAATGCGAAGATTGAATAATTTTGAGTTATTTTTTACCAACTTCAACGTTTAAGGTGCATACTTTGAACACTTGATTCAATTTAATGAATGACTGAAGATGAGCATCTACAATTAATGCTCATAAGTGAAACAAGTCAAGGAGGTGGGAGAGAGCTCCTAGCAAAAGGTCTTTGTAACCATTCTAGGATTCGAAAAATTGGCCATTAATCGATGATAACAGTACAGGAGAGTGGCCCCTGAAAAAAAAAATTCATCAAACGTAGCCGATATGAGTATGAAATGAAAGTTTTCATGGGAGCTTTTCAAAACAGTTGTTAAACTGTCAGTTTTAGCTTCAGTGGGGGCACAGGGGGAAGTACATGAAAAATGTGTTTCCTCCGTCGCGGATGGATATCTGAAATAATTATCAAGGGAGATATTTATGAGTATAACAATACCAAAAACCTCAGAAGTCGAAATTCGTTCAACTTTGTGAATAATAGTATGATCTTCGAATTTCATATTTTCTCCAATAAAATCGTCTTTGACATGTTTCTTGATTTGATTCGATCTGGTGACTGCATTTTGTAAATTGAATACAAAACGCTTCTGACATGAGCGTAGGTCTGTCTACCCAACTTGTTTCATCAATGTTACTGACCTTAAAAAATCTGTCAAACCAGAACACCACATATGTATTCCTTATTGAGCTGATAAGTTTTCTAACTGCCCTTTCTCCTATTGTTCCATCTGGTTGTCCATCCTCCTTTCCACTACACACATTGACGTCATATACATAACCGCTAAAAGAGTCGCTTCTTAACCATAACTTTATTCCACGTCTGATGGAATTCAATGGCAAATACTGCT
The DNA here is from genome assembly GCA_963969285.1 of Odontomyia ornata. Lineage (NCBI taxonomy): Eukaryota > Metazoa > Arthropoda > Insecta > Diptera > Stratiomyidae > Odontomyia > Odontomyia ornata. The sequence continues at coordinate 272,646,686 of OZ017740.1, forward strand.
TCAAACTCGACCTGACCTTGAAATTCAGCCATAATTTCATCTATGGATTGATAAATTGAATCCGTTCCAGCTTTTTGATGTGTAGATTTGAAACATTCCAGTATGTTGCTCAGGGTTACTGAAGTGTAATTTAGAAATTCGCAGCATATAGCGGTCATGTGAGATCGCATTTTTAGGGTATTGTAAAATCATTTTACAAAACCCTACTAAAATCGCATCCTGTCTGTCCGTCCGTTGCATTTCTGAGAAGTTGGGTACAAAACCCTTCTGACATTAGCGTAGGTCTGTTAACACAACTTGTTTTCTTTACATTTTGGCCGACATTTTTCTGCACAGAGGGTCCAATTTTTCTCTCTAGCATTTGCATCTTTGATTTTGACAAAGACTGGTAAGCTTTCAATTTTCGATTTCTACAGCGTTGGTTTTCGTAATTTCATTTTAGGCTTTTCGGCGTTAACTTCCGCAACCATAGAATTTTGAGGGTCAAGTTGTACATGTGCACTATCATCTTTAGTGTCTGTTGAGAAACTAGATTTTGAAAAACTCTTGCAGCTGTAACTGTTAGTGCTGGACAAAGATAATGATGAACTAGTGGGAATGACCTTAGATAATGGTTTACTTTTATCGATCATTCTAAAATTGGGATTTTCTTCAGAGTTGTCGAAGTCACTTTCGTCACTTTGAATTGGCAAAATATTATAATTTGTGTACCAGTCTGCTGTTGTTTGGGTGTGCTGGAAATTGATTTATCAACTACGAATAAGGCGAAATAAGATAAGTCTTCATTACTTGATGACAACTTGATGCCATCTCTTCGCTGTGGCCTGCTTACTTATACCATCTGCACCTCTATTGTTTGTTGAAACTCCTGTTTTGAAAATCTAGAACCTGGTTGCATATTTTCAGATTGAGTCTCTTTGTTTCTTTCCTTGACCATATGTACGAAAAACCGTCCAGGATTCATACTAGTTCTGAAATAAAATGTGAATTAAATAACCATTCGGGTCCAAAATGCCACGAGTTCAAAAATGTTTTTTGCATTATATTGCTAATATATTGCCAATTAATTGCGAATATATTGCCAATTTACTAAAAATAAAAAAAAATTATTGCTCCACCCCTTCTCCAGGAAACCACTCAACTAACCCCTACCGCTTTTTTTTTACCCCTGGAAAACTGCCAGGAAAAATTATTGGAATTTTTACGTTAAACTCAATCTGATTGCTTCTGTCCTTCCCCCGGAAATGCAGTTGATGTGGCTTAAGAGTTAAGCTATATCAGCCACCCCCGTATCTTAAGAACCAGTACAGATAGAGACATTTACAAGGTGGAGTATTCAATTGCTAATTTACAACACGGTACTTTACTAACCTATTATGAAAGCTGGTTCAACTCAAAATGATGATTTAATTTACCCAACACTAACCAAGAAAATGGTGACAACTCGAAATAAGCAAAAACAATTTCTTGGTTAAAGTCAAAAACTCGGGATTCACACAAAATAAATCAAATTTGGTTTACGACGCGCACATGCGTTTTATTTGGCACACTAACTGTAACTAGTGGTCTCCTTGTTTTGACTCGCACGTTCGATGAAAGGGGCTTTTAGCGTCATATAGCGCTGAGTAGTGGAAGTATTTTTGAATCTGTTTAACTGGCTACTAGGACTGAATTGACGAGTTCAATTGTATCCATAACTAAAAAATTGGGATTATTGAATTAGTTCTCTCTAGATCTAGGTGTACAATATGGGTACATACACGATTACACACAATATGCAGTTAATAATTTGTTAAAAAGAAAATTTGAAACACTCATCAATTCGGTACATGCACTCACAATTTCGATAAGTTTGATGTTATCTCGGTTTATTCGTAGAATGCACCCGGCTGTATGATGTTGGGCATTAAATAGACTAAATTGGAATTTATACATGCAAATACGGGACGGCTGTGTCGACTTTCTCTTTCTTTCTTTTTAGCACTACAGCCACTCTCGGGCCTTCGCTTAGAGATAGTTAGAGTATCTCATTTTCATGACCGTATTGATTTTTTCGGAAGTTGATTTAGTCGGTACCATGCTCACGTGTGTCTGATATGATTTGATTAAATCAGTACATATCACCACTGAGCGAACACTCGTAGTCCGTCCAAAAAATCCTCTGAACTAAATCACGTTGTTCACCAATGAGATTTGAACCTGAAACCTTCGGCTTATGCGTCTCATGCTTTAACCACTGGACCACACATACTACACTGTGTCGACACATGAAATCTGTCGACACATGAAATCTGTCATGGGACGTATTGTCCTGTTAGTTTCGAAAGAGTTAGACTTTAAGTTTATAAAAATTGTGTAAGGTATTCAAGGGTCTCCGCATGAAAAGCCTAAAAAATTGTTTGTACCAAGAAAGCTAATAAGGTCTTGGAGAAAACATTTCGAAAAGCTTCTTTGACTGATACTTTTGCTTCAAAAGGTGCAGGGGGAGGAGAAATGTACGAAATTTGCCCACCTATCCTCGCGGCTCGAAATTTTTGACCCAATAATTCGGTAAAAAATACAACGTTGGCAAAAAATATGTCAGAAGTCAATATTTGATTTTCTTTGTTCATAATAAAACAGTTTATGAATTTTAACTTTTCTTTTCCGTTTTTACATACATTAGTAACTTAGGGACTACTCGTATATGCTAACTACTTATTAATTTGTTAAGTCTTATAGAGCATATTGTCTGGAGCTATACACTGTGTATTTCCGTTTCAGTAGGCATAGGTTATATAATGCCCTTCTTGTGGGACCAATCAGATTCAGTTCTGAGTAGAAGTTCAACAATAATTTCTCCTGACTTTATGGCCAGCAATAAATTAGCAATCGAATATTCCATCTCAAAAATGTATCTTTCTGTTTTAGTTTTTTGTGATACGGGTTAGCTGATATAACTTAGGTCTTAAACCATTTTAACCGCATTTTTGGGGGAAGGGGAGGAGCAATCGGATTGAGTTCCACGTAGAAGTTACAATAACTTCCCCTGGCCTTATTTAGGGCGCAAAAGTATTTTTACAATTTTTGATAGTTTCCCGGGGGTAAAATACGCAGGCGTGGTTAATGCGGTGGCTTTCTAGAGAAGAGGTGGAGCAATAACATTTTTTGATGCGCAATAAATTAGCAATAAAATATGCACCTATAATGAACTATCCCTAATAAAGTGGATGATGTAGCTTAATATAGAGGAGGGGTGAAATACCCTGTAGGAGTTGAAGGGAGGGTTTTGGGAACTTGCTTGTTGCTTATATCGTCAGCAATAAACTAGCAATAAAGTATGCCTTCTTGAAAATACCTTCAATTGCATTGGCTCTTGAAATACGGGGTTGGCTGATGTACCTTGAGCCTTAAGTCACATCACCCCCTTTTTCGGAGGAAGAGGATTAGCAAAAAAGTTTTTTGTTGAGTAATAAATTAGCAATTAAATATTGAATCATAATGAATGTTTGCTAATAATGTGGATGATGTAGCTACAGTAAAGTTTGCACATCGTTTTCATGAATACCGATAGGTTAGTAAAAACTCAACTATGCATTTTTATGTTCATCTTCCCAATTATGATCAGTTATAGAAGGGAAAGAATCATATGTTGATGACGTGATTCCCGTCAGTTTTTTTATGGAAATCACTAAGCTTTGGTTACCACGCATATAACAGTAATGCATAATATGAAGGGTTTTCCAATAAGAGGTCCTATTTTAAATATCCCACTATTTCGGTAGATGTCACTTTTGAAGATGTAAATTTTTGACATTCGACAAGTAGAAACTACACTATTGATAAAAATTGAACGATACACGCTTCAACAATGCATTGAAATTATTAAAATTCACTATAAAAATGGTGAAGATTTGGCAGAGACGGTTCGTAAAACTCGAACTTTTTTGGATCGTCGTGAAGTACCTTGTTGGACTGCAATACAGAAATTGGTGCAAAAATTCGAGCTGTTGGGACAACTTAGTAATGGATAAAATCCGAGTACGTCACTCAAGAACAGCCGAGAATATTGCTGCTGTAGCCGAAAGTGTTGAAGAAAACCCAGGTTTGTCCATTCCTCGTCGTTCTTTGGAATAAGGCATTCCACAAACGTCATCACACCATATTTTGCATAAAGATTTGGGTCTTAAGGCTTACAAAGTTCAGTTAACACAAGAACTCAAGTGGGTCGACCATCAACAATGTCGTGTCTTTGCTGATTGGGTCCTTGAAATGCATGAAAATGATCCGAAATCCCATTGAAAAATCATCTTGAGTGATGAGGCCTATCTCCACCTCGGTGGTTTTGTTGACAAGCAAAATTGTCACATCTGAGGCTCAAAAAACTCAAGAGTTATTGTTAAAAAGCCTCTCTATCCTCAATGTGTGATTTTTGGTGTGGTTTATGGTCCGGCGGGTCCATTGGATTTTACTTTTTCGAAAATGAGGCTGGAGCAACAGTTACGGTGCATGGATTGCGCTATCGAGAGATGATTAATGATTTTTTAAGGCCAAAATTGGATGGTATTGATCTAGACAACGTTGACTTTCAACAAGGCGGCACAACGTGCCACACAAGCAACAAAACCATTGATTTTTACGGGAAAAGTTTCCGGACCATGTTATCTCTCGAAGAGGTGATCACAATGGGCCACCGAGATCTTGTGATTTAACACATTGCGACTTCTTCATTTGGGGCCACGTGAAGAAGAAGGTCTACGCCAGCAGCCCAGTGCCGATTCAAGGCCTCAAAGATGGAATTCGTGTGGCTATCGAGGACATAGGGCAGCCACCTTACGATTTGGTTATTGAAAATTTCATGAAAAGGATATGGTCCTGTAAGCGTGTTCGTGGTGATTATTCGCCTGATGTTATTTTTCACTATTAACGGAATACCTTTTAAGGGTATTGTAAAATCATTTTACAATACCCTACTAAAATCACGTCCTGTCTGTCCGTCCGTCCGTCCGTGTGTCACATCACTTTTTCTCGCAAACTACATAAGCTAGAAACATAAGATTTTGTTAGTAGGTGCGAAGTGATGCCCTCTTCAAAGTTTCATCACGAAAAAAATGTTATAAGGTCTTTAAGAGGGTGTCTCCATATAGGGGAGTCGCCCCTGAAAAAAAAAGTTTTCATCGCATGTAGGCAGTATGGGTATCAAATGAAAGGCCTTGAAGAGAACTTTTCAAAACAGGTCTTAGTTTGGCGAAGTTTGCTTCGAGGGGCGCACAGGGAGGGGAAATACACGAAAAATTTGTGTCCGCCCCCTCGCGATTGGACACCTGTGACCCGAAAAATCTGAAAAAAATCATGAATGTAGGCCTTTCTGAGTACAACAACAAAAAATACATGATAAGTCGAAATTTACTCAACTTTGTTAGTAATAGTAGGATTTATCGATTTCACGTTTTCTTGAATAAAATCTTAACGGTGCTTTGAATTTAACAGTACACAGATGACTATTTATTAGATTAATCTGCCCTGAAAGTTTCATAAAGATCGAATGGTATTTAACGAAGTTAGAGCGATTTTAATTTTCCTGTATTACTGTTGAGTCAAGACTCTTTTGCCTTGACCTTTCTGAACTTGGGCCTTATGCCAAGTTCAGTTACTCCAGTGCAATGTACTAGCGTAACTTTAATTATAATTATTGGCCTTATGCCAATAACTAATACGCGTGTTTTGTATTTTGCACAAGTGCATAAACTTGTACAAAATATAATTGTGTTGAATTGGTTGGCCTTATGCCAATTACACCAACTTATCCCAGTTCTTTACTAGGATACGAGTAATTCTAATTTTGCACAAGTACGTAAACTTGTACAAAATAATTGCTGTTAGGTAGTATAAATGAAAACACACGCCTTGACTATTCGACTTCAAGTGAAGTTTATTTTGGATATCAATCTTTTATATTAAAACTAAGTACATCGTAGAGTTGTAATTCCCACGCCAAGAAATGCAAACGCAAAGAGATTCACCTTTTCCTAAAATAGGTAGATCACGTTGCATCCACATCTGAATCTTGTCTAGCGCACATCGACAAGACATGTCGAAGCGCGCTAGACAAAACAAGTGTCAATTACAGCTCCACGATGCACGTACAATTTATTGTCTTGAAACAAGAACTCTAAGAATTTTGATGTACAATGATGAACTTTAGGTGGTGATATCTATGAGAATCAACATATGGGAATTTTGTTTTTCTGTAATGTCGAATTGCTGACCAAGATATTTTTGATGTTGATTCTCATAGACATCACTTCACATTGGAATTTGCTACATCCTCCCCCGCGTTGAACGGTCCGTTCAAACTTCTGCTTGGCTTACTGGTAGGCTGTGACGTCGAGGTCGAGGAACGGGTCTTCGAGTACGGGAGCGGCATAGAAGATGTTTTAATTTGTAGGTGAGGAAAGCGGTGAGAGCAATGATTGAACCAAGGCTGATTTATCCCACCGTGTAATGATGAACATCGTGCGTGTCGAGCTCGGTGGAATCGGAGAAATCCTGCGCCTGCAGTTGAGTTTTTAATGCGTCGATTTCAGCTGCATATGTCTGATAGTGAGTGGTTAGACATTTTATTTTGAATTCCCAATAGCAATGAATCGCTATTTGTGCCGATGTGAACCTTTGTGTAGGGCGTTCCAAAATTACTGAAATAAGTGCGGTGGCCTTGAATGGTTGCAGTGTCGGATTTGAGTACGCAGTCTGGCTCCATTTCAAGAATCCCTGATCCTGCCAAACTCATTGTGGACGTGTTTCCATTACATACGACATGAAGTGTCGTCCGGGTTTTAAGAGCGAAAATCCATTTGTTGGAATGAGTTATCTGATCCCAAAGCGACGGCATTTTGATTTCGGTTAAGGCGCATTCGGTAGAGGGTGGTATGTCCTTTAAAAGCATAACTTCACAGGTGCTGATGTTGGCCACCTGATGGTATAATGGATGAGACTGTTTGCATAAATGGGTCGTTGGTTCCATCTAGCTGCAAGACGTATATTCTTGTTCTGTGAGCGGATGGTATACGTCACGATGAGAACTTACAATTAAGTAATTAGAACTGGGAAGTATTGTCATAAGCCGGTTGTGTTGTAGTGTTGGAATTGGAAACAGCTTGAACAGATCAAATGTAGCTACGTTAATAAATAGGACTTCCAATTCAAATATAACGAAGTCTTTCGTAATTTTTGCATCAATTCATGCCACCTTGAATAATTGCAGGTAGTTTTCACGTACTACCGGTAGACGCTGCGCCTCGGGTAAGTGTTCTTTTATGTTGGCTATTTCTTCGCTCAATTGTTGCTGCGATAGTAACAACGGATTAAAATTTCCGTGTTGTGTATCAGTGATTACGTTTATTATGGAGGCCTGGATTCTTTGTAGATTAAAGGTGATCAAAGTCATTTGAAATGACAGAGTCATGATCAGATTAGTGACCTTATCTTGGCTGGATTCACTGTTGGGACTCTTCCCTTCATTGGACAATCGGTCTAGTTCCGTCTCTATTGCCATGAACCTTTTCTGGATGGTTTGCTCACTCTTTCCAATTATATTTAATGTTGAATCGATGATGCATGTCTGATTTTTTAAAAGTGAAAACATTTTTTTCTGATTGCCCTTTACACTGTTGATTGTGTGCGACATTTGATTAGCGTACTCCTCGTCTAATACGCCAAGCAAGGATTTGGCCACACTTCCCACTATATTGAATGCTCCTCTTTTTGATCTAGGCTTCAAAAATTTATTTATGGTTATAAGCTCACCTTGTATGTGGCTGAAATGGGTTATTAGCTGTACGCAACCAGTCTTGTAGTTTCCTCGATCGCAGAGTTGTTGCAGCAGCTCCGTCCCGTTTCGTAATATCGAGAATTCGGCCCAGTATGGCTGTAAGTCATAGTAGATCAACAATTTCCATTCGTTCATGATAGATATGCATGACCCAATGATTGGAAATGCAAACCTGGATTAGGACCAATAGATGTTGTTTTAATCTGTTCCGTGTTTACCATAGGAACAAGTAGGCAGGCCAGCAACATTGACATAATTGATGCTCCCTTGATTCGTTCTTTGGGTTGATCCCTGGAGCTACCCGCTTCTATGTCGTCTTCTGAGACTGATCGTTTTCGAGGCTCAGTGAATTCTTCATCAGCGCATGTGACTTCCTCTATCGGGAGAGGGGCAAGCCTATTGATAGGTCTTTTGAATATGCCGGACGATGTTTTTACGTCAGCCACACGAACATAGGCGTCGTCGCTTTTATAAACCTTGATAATTTTGCCCAGTGGCCATTTCATTACAGGCGTGTTGTCTTTCTTGATAATAACGATTAAACCTGGTTGAACATTCTGACTGTTCTGCTTCCATTTCGAACGCTGTTGTAGTTGGTTCAAGTATTCGTCTGACCAGCGCCGCCAAAATTCTTGTTTAATATGGCGTACAAGTTTCCGTCTGGTAAGCAATCCACCCTTCAGTGGTTCTGCTAGGGGATCTACAGTAGCGGTTAAAGGCTCTCCGATGAGGAAATGTCCCGGTGTGAGCGCGGTGAGGTCGTTTGCATCTGTTGGTAGTGGTGTTAATGGTCTTGAGTTGAGAATGGCTTTGATTCCTACCACCAGTGTTTGTAATTCCTCGTAAGTTAAAGTTGCTGCTGATGTGCCTCTGAGCAGCAAATATTTTGCCGATTTAACAGCGGCCTCCTACAGCCCACCAAAATGAAGTGCACGAGGCGGTATAAAGTGGAAGTCAATGTTCCGGTCATTACAAACAGCTGCAATTTTTTCTTGCGATTTAACGGAGTACAAGGACAAGGAGAGTTCTTTGAGCTGATCATGTGCTCCCACGAAGTTGGTTGCGTTGTCACAATACAGATTTTTGCAATGGCCTCGCCTGCCGATGAACCGTTTGAGGGAACCGAGGAAAGCTTCTGTGCTAAGATCACCCACCAGCTCTAAATGCACCGCCTTTGTGGCAAAACAACAAAATATGGCAATGTAGCCCTTTTGCGGTCGCGTTCCTCGCCCACGATAATGAATCATCATAGGTCCACAGAAATTGACGCCTGTATTGATGAAAGGCCTTGCAGGCTGCACACGTGTAGGCTGTAAATTTCCCATAAGTTGAGAAAGTAGCTGTGGGTTCGCTCTATTGCATCGTATGCATTGTCGCACAAAAGATCGTGCTAACGTTTTTCCCTTTATTGGCCAGAAGCGTTGCCTTGTTGTCGCGAGTAATGCTTGTGGACCAAGGTGGCAATTGTCCTGGTGAATATCAGCCATTAGTAACTTAGTCAGCGGATGTTTGTACGGTAGTAGCATTGGATGTTTTGCATCGAATGATAGGTTTGATGCCTCTAGTCTACCTCCAACACACAGTATTCTCCTTTCGTCAAGAAAAGGTGTCAGGTCAACTATTGGACTAATTTTGTTGAGCTCTCTCTGATGAAACAAAGCCTTTACTTCATCACGAAATTCATCTTGCTGGATACACTTTATATTGACCTCTAATGCTCTACATAACTCGTGACTTGTGAGTGAATTGGCCAAAGATGTATTCGACGTGAGTCTTTTCCGCATGCGTTCTGTGAATCTGAGCACATATGCGACAATCCGCTGTAATCTTTTGAAGGAGTTTCGATGATGAATATCCTCAACAAAATCATCGATGCGAGTTTTGCCTTCGTTTCTTAGTTACAGGACTGTCGCTTTGTATATTCTGGCGGCCATAGTGTCTGAGCTCCATGCAAAAAGGGTGGTCCATATAACCAAATGTTACATCTTGCCAATTCTGTGGGTGCAATACCACGAGAGAGAATGTCAGCGGGACTGTTTTTTGAGTCCACATGTCACCATTGTTTTGTTACAGAAAATGATTGAATACATGATACCCTATTAGGAACAAACGTATTGAATGCTGAAGCTGTTGCGTTGATCCACCCTAAAACAATTTCAGAGTCAGTCCAGAAGTAATGTAGGATCTCCTCCATTTGTAAGGTAGCTTTGACTCTTTGGGCAGGCTCCGTACCCAATTTTGCGGCGCAAAGCTCTAACCGTTGAATCGTTATTGGACGAATCGGAGCCAAACGTGATTTTGAGCACAGAAATCGAACGATAATTCTCCCATTCATCAGGGTTGCTCGAGCGTAGACCGCAGCACCATATGTAACTGGAATTGTTTGGGTTTCTCTCTCGCAAAAACGTGACGAGGAAACTGTACCTTTTCTAAAGCTTGCAAGTTCCTTTGAAAGCTGAGCCACCTAGTATTCATTCCTTGTGGCAAGGCCGCATCCCAATCCAGCTCTAAGCGCCAAATGTCCTGCAGGAAAACATTGGCGGTGACGATGACCAGACCCATAATGCCTAGTGGATCAAACATTCTAGCGATGTCGGAAGATACTGTCCTATTCGTTATTTTTGTATCCCTAGTGGTTATATTGATTCGTATTTGGAAATCATCAACCTTAGGAAGCCAAGTTAGGCCGAGCGTTTTAATGAAATCTTCAGTGTGACTGCTAAAATCCAACAGCCCTTCTTTGTCATCAGGAGCAATATTGTGCAAAAGGCGAGGATGGCTGGCACACCATTTGTGGAGCTTCATACCAGCGCCTTCTAATATTTTGATTAGTTCATCTTGCGCTTAATTGCATCTGCTAAGGTATCTGAGCCCGTCATGACATCATCCACGTAAAAATCTCGTTTTAATACATTGGTCCCAAGTGGGTAACGCTGCATTTGATCCTGAGCAAGCTTTTGCAGACATTTAGTTGCCAAATAAGGAGCACACGTCGTTCCATATGTAACGGTGTTTAACTGGTAGTAACGTAGTGGCTGACTTGGTTCATTCCTCCAGACCAACAGTTGGTATTTACGGTCATCAGGATGCAGCACTATCTGCCGGTACATGTTTTGTATATCAGCTTTAAAAACATAGCGAGGTAGCCGGAAACGGAGCAAGATTGAAAACAAATCGTCTTGAATTGTTAGTCCAGTATGCAGTATGTCGTTTAAAGATATATTTGTAGTTGTCTTGCAGGAGGCATCAAAGACTACCCTGAGTTTAGTTGTGCTGCTTTCGGGTTTTAGGACACAATGGTGTGGGAGAAAATAACGTAAGCCTTCACACGATTGCAAGATTACCTCTTCCATAGGACCGAGCTTGATGTATTCATTTATGAACTCCTTATAGTGCCTCTACAGCTTGGCATTCTTTTGAAGTCTCCGTTCTATTCTAAAGAATCTGCGAGTGGATATATCCTTAGATTCGCCTAATTTTTCGGAATCGTCATTGAACGGCAGTCTCACCAGAAATCGGCCCTCGCGGGTTCTTTGTGTCGTCTGGCAGAAATGTGTTTTGCAAGATTTCTCCGCTGAAGTATGATGCGGTTTGTTGTCCGTCACTTTCTCTAGCTTCCAAAACCGTTCAATTGTGTTATTCAGCCTTTGATCTTCTGTAAGAACTCCGCAAGTAACAGAAGCGGTATGATCAGTGTTGACCTTGCCGGCCAAAACCCATCCAAGAAGTGTATTTTGCAATACTGGCAATTCGCTGCCTAACTTTATTTGGCCAATCCATAGCAAATCATAGAAGAGTTCAGCACTTAGAAGAAGGTCGATGCGTTCCGTATGATGGAAGTTTGGATCAGCTAGCTTCAAATTTTGTGGTATTGGCCATTCCGATATGTTTAATTCCATCGATGGCTGAGGAGATATTATTTTGTCGAGTACATATGCCTCTAAGTGCGTAGTGTATGCATTCAATCGTGACTGCAATACAATGTTTACCCTTTTCTGGGTCCTTTGAGTAGTACCTCCAACCTTTTCAATGCATGTGGCGTGAGACCGAGAAGATAACCCCAGCTTCCCTACAATGCGTTCAGTTATTAGATTGACTTATGATCCAGGATCCAATATGGCTCGGCACTCCATGCTTTTTCCGTTGCTGCTTGTAAGCTTAACAATAGCAGTACTTAGGAGTACATAACCGCTCGTCCTTTTGTTGTGGAGCGTAGTCAAAGATAATGAGGATGTATCCTGACGTTGTTTGACTTCTGGTTTTGGATCACTGGAGGTCTTGGATACCTCCATTTTCTGCTTAGATTCGCTGTTCAAGTGCAACAGGCTGTTGTGTTTTCTTGAACATTCTTTACATCCTCGCGATGTACAGGTGGCAGCTCGATGTCCTTCTTTGAAGCAGTTAACACATATTCCCTTGGTTTGGACTAATTTGAACCTTCTTGATGGAGTAAGTTTCAAAAATTCTGGGCAATAATAGATCGGATGGGTTTGATTGCAAACCAAGCATGACGATGTTGCCACTGCTGCAGCTGTAGCCTTTGTGGTTTTCTTCCGAGCTTTCTCAATGCCTTTGGTCTTGTTGCCTAAAGCCTCCAGTGCTTGAAAACGCATTTCCAAGAATAACAAAAACCCTTTCATTGGTTGCAGACTGCGCGGATTCGTTAACGATTGCTCATACAAAGAATGAGTAGCAGAGTCCAGCTTCTTTATCAGGATGTGTAGAAGCGTTGGATCCCATCCTTCAGTACTGATGTTCATATTTTCTAGACCTCTAATGGATTCTTGAGTCGTGTCATGTAGTGATCTTACGACTACGGCTGATGGCTTATCGCTTGCACAAGATGGTTGGCCCAGTAGTTTGTTGATAAGAGCAGCAACCAATAATCTACGATTATCGTATCTATCATTGAGCGTCTTCCAGGCTGACTCATAATTATCGTCGGACAATGCAAAATTCCTTAGAAGTTTTTCAGCCTCTCCTGTCAAGTTAGCTTTGAGGTACCACATCTTCTGCAGTTTGACATCGTTTGATTGTGCATTATCTGTACGAAAAGGTCGTGGAATTGTCGCCATTGGAGATATTCGGCATCAAATTTAGGGAGCGTAATTTTTGGAACGTTTACTCCAGGGCTTGAAGATACTAACGGGGCTGGTGCAGGTGTAGGTCTCAGCTCTTCGAATTTAATTTCGAGTCGAATCAACCAATCCTGAGTGATCTCTTCAAGTTTTATGTGTTGGTTGAGATCGTAACCGAATATCACTGGGTCATCGATGCGCTCTAATATTTCTTGATGATAGCCCTCTAGCTGTGTCCAATATTTGTTGATCAAATCAATTTTTAGCTTGTGAAAAGGGCAAGGTTATTCAGCTACATCTAGCCGGGCGACCAATCATCGTAATGACCCAGCTAGTGCTTTATGCCTTCGAATAAGCCACAGGACTTTTTCATCATCGGTTGGTGAGGGCTTATTAGTCATGTCAGACCTACTAGGCGTATCAGCGCGAGGCATCTCAGCTGGTTCCTTGTGGATATCTTCAGCCGCATGCCTTAACGCCAGCAATTTTTCCTTGAAGTGCGCTTGAAAGTTCTGGAAATTGGTTTGTGTTGTGTCATAGAGCATACTCAAAAAATATTCGTGAGTCATGGGCACATCCTTCAATGCTCGGATTTCGGAATCCGTTTCCTCGAAGATATCCCAGGATGCCGCAATTCTTCGAAGCCTCTCTTCAAAATACTCCGGCCTTTGCTTTCAGGCAGCGGGATCCTTCTTGTAGTTAGCAATCACTGCATCGATTTCGGCAGCTAAACGCGTCTGCTGCTCTGCTAAGCGATCCATGTTGTTCGAAAAATGCGGTGTCTCAAAAACGATGGATTTACTCCTGCTACGATCCTATCACGTCGGGGTCACCAAATGTTGAGTCAAGACTCTTTTGCCTTGACCTTTCTGAACTTGGGCCTTATGCCAAGTTCCGTTACTCCAGTGCAATGTACTGGCGTAACTTTAATTGTAATTATTGGCCTTATGCCAATAACTAATACGCGTGTTTTGTATTTTGCACAAGTGCATAAACTTGTACAAAATATAATTGTGTTGAATCGGTTGGCCTTATCCCAATTACACCAACTTATCCAAGTTCTTTAATAGGATACGAGTAGTTCTAATTTTGCACAAGTACGCAAACTTGTACAAAATAATTGCTGTTAGGTAGTATAAATGAAAACACACGCCTTGACTATTCGACTTCAAGTGAAGTTTATTTTGGATATCAACTCTAAGAACTCTAAGAATTTTGATGTACAATGATGAACTTTAGGTGGTGATATCTATGAGAATCAACATATGGGAATTTTGTTTTTCTGTAATGTCGAATCGCTGACCAAGATATTTTTGATGTTGATTCTCATAGACATCACTTCACATTGGAATTTGCTACAATTACTATGGAACAATATGCGCTGTATTACTCTGGAAACATATGAGTATGGCTATGGAACAATATGCACTTTTTCCCGACTCAGGCACTACAGCTTTGCTAGGATTTGCATGAAAATTTCAGGAATGATAGGTATCACAAATATCTTTGAGAATTGGCTTAGCTAGTGGTATTAGTAATCGTCAAGCAAAATAGTGGCTAAACGTTGAAGTTGGGGCAAACTTCAACGTTTAAGGCGCATGCTTTTAACATTTGATTCAATTTAATGAATGACTGAAGATGATTATCTACAATTTATACTCATAGGTGAAACAAGTCGAGGAGGCAGGAGAGAGCTCCTAGCAAATGGGCTTTGTAGCCATTCTAGGATTCGAAAAAATTAACCATGAATCGATGATTACAGTACAGGGGAGAGTACTTAAACTGACAATTTTTCCTTCACAAGGGCAGTAAATACCTTAGAAGTCGAAATTGGATCAACTTTGTTAATAATAGTACTTTTTATAAATTTTGCTTTTTTTGCCTATAAAATCAAGATAGGACCCTTAAATTTTCCAAAATCTATAATTTAAGTTTTCTAAAAATAATTGTATATGGTTTGAAAATTTCACAATAATCAAACAATAAACAGCTAAGTTACAGGCGATTGAATATTAAACAATCACAACAACATTAACACGTGATACTAGGGAGATACACGTTTGCAACTGATCTAGACACTACAAATATGTGGGAATTTTGATAAAAATTCTAGAAATGGCTTATAATATTGATGTGTTATCATGGCTAATCAAGCAACGAGGTCAAAACACTTGAAACAAAATGGTGGAGAGTTTAAAATCATAATAACCATAATAATTATTCGAACTCAATTTATGGAATCTGTATATTAGTTAAGTTTTGATATGCAGAATATATCGTTTGATTGTTTTACAAAACCCTTCTGGTAGGAGCATCCTCCTACTCTTCAACTTGTTTTGTTTATAATGAAAAGAACATTTGATCATTTATGTTAAAAAATGGCATTTTTCTTTCAATATCAAAATGACACCTCTTATTGGAAAGCCCTGTAGTATTATCTAGAAAGTAACAAATGAATTTTCAAATGCCGATTAACTTTATAATTTGCAGTCAGTGAATCCTTCTTATTTCTTTAGGGAATTTTCGCAGTTCTTACGTACAGCATCTTTATCTAAGGATGTTAGAAGGATGAGTTAATCAGGAGAAGAAATTTCCCTCAATGATATTGTTCTAAATTGTAGCATTTATGCTACATTTACAATTGATTTATAGGCTACTTCCGATAGAAATGACCAACTGAAATGTACCGTTCATTGAAAAAATCATCCAAGGGCATAAAATCCGGGTTTTTGTACCCCTTATGGCATGAATTATTATAGAGATGGAATAACATTTTTTCCAGCAAAATAGTGTTTATTTATGCTTGCAAAGTGAGATCCAATTGAAATAAAAAAATATGAACTTAAAGTATATATTAGAAATTTACACACAACGCCATGTATGACTTCGTATTCAGTCTAGCTCTTCCGTGTGAGTCTTTATATGTCTTCTTATGTGTTTAAGTAAAATTAAAAACTCCTTGAAACAATTGCGTAGGGAACTATCTGACCCTGTCAGAGCGTACTGAATCCAAAGGAACCTCTTGAAGTCTAGCGGGAGAGTTAGAGAAGCTGATGGGAGAGCCACCTCGGCTCGATGCCAGTCTTCTAGGAATGCTCGAAAGACGATCTCACTTTTTGATATCGGAGCTTCGCCCGCTTTGCACAAGTGTTCAAAAATGGTGAGTTTGAAATCAAATAAAGGCATATATTGGCCTGAACCAATTCAGCGTTAAAGCAACTACCATGTGAAAAAAATTCTCTTGTATCACTGGCGAGCGCACAAATGAATTCTGTAATAGTCAAACATTGAGAAGTTGACTCCATCCGTATGCTCATCATAAACGTTGACACTTTGGGGAGAAGTTATATCCTTATATTTGGTCTCTTACCAAATATAACGATGGTTTGTTGTTGTCGGTTCACTTCCCACATAGGCTGAAAGTAAATTGACATTCTTGTTGTCAAACCAGCAAAGCAAAATCAGCTTGACATCATCTGCGACTGCTACCTTTTCTTCTATGCCGCCTCGTACTCACTTTTTCAATTCTAATTCAGAGGGCATATTTGAGTTCGGCACGCGGTTTAGCCTTACACTTCCTAAAGGGGGCATTCCACTTTTTTATAGGTAAACCTGAAATGCGGGCTATTAAACCAGTCATCAAAACAAATTTTAAAGTTTTGATGTCGAGGAAGTCAACTTGGTAACTTGGTTTGAACTAACATGAAGATCAGGTGTATCTGATGGATATATGTTACTTTGTTCTCCCACAAAGATGTCAAAATTATAGCTGAAACCTATTACTCCACTTAGAACCAGATTTTTGTAGCCCCACATCGTTGGTTTTGCTGAATTATACTGCTTCAATACGTGACGACATTTAGTAGAAATACATTGGTTCTCCATTGCCAAACAATTTTCTTTCAGTACTAATAACAACTGGTCACGAATTTTGCCTAGTAGAGTTCAAATTTTGAATAATTTATCATGCCCCTCTTTATCACGAGGAATGAAGCCTTGGTTGTCATTTAAAATGTAACAATCTTTTGATAGATTCGAACCTGTTGTTCTAACTGTTTCAACCAATATTTTTTCGCAAGGGGTAGTTTTAACAAAACATGAGGATCACGATGCCAATGAATGGTTCTATTTTGTCTTTAGTTATTCTTGCTGGTTTGTTCACATTTTCTTGAATAGCCTTCAGCTTAATCTTACCTGAAGGCTTAGTAATAAATTCCGGAATATCGGATTAAAATAAGAAATTAACTACCTCTGCAGGGAAGTTTAGCTGCTTGATTAAATCCAGTAATTCTGAGATACCTTTGAATTCAAAGTTGGTTTTTTCATAAGCTGGCATTCACCTCTTTTGCCAAATAATCGGGTCATTTTTAACCTTTTTCGTCTTAGTTTTAGTTGTAGATGCAGACTGTAAATTTATCAAAGGCACATTATCTTTGTCAGAAAAATCAGACTGCGTGTCAGGAATGATAATATGTGGTTTTTATGTTGTCGAATCGAGTTAAATTCTAGATCATCATCACTGGTAGAAGTAAGATCATCGTTGTTCAAGCTGCCACCACCAGGAATGATATTAACATGCTTAGAATTGCCATAGGAATGCGCAGGATCCATTTTTTAAATAAGCAAAAAGACACCCTGAACGCATGCAAAGCCAAATATGAAATATATGGACACATAGTACTTTTTATTGTAATGCACATGAAGCCATATACGAGGTGTGTTCAAAAAGTATCACGAATTTTGAATTTTCGCGGGTTACGTATATTCGAATTTCGATTTTTTTGTGGCGTTATGTTGGTACTCATGTCTGTCACTTATGCCGACAAGCTCGGCCATTTTGATTGTTCACTTGATTGGTGATAGCTGCTTTACTTGACGTGTTTTCAATCGTCTTCGATTTTTAGTTATTCAAAAAAATGGATCAAAGAACGTGTATCAAATTTTGTGTGAAAAACGAAATTAAGTGCGCGGATGCATTCCGAATGTTGACTGTGGCATACGGAGAAGCTACCTTGGACCGAAGCAACGTTTATCGGTGGTACAAAATGTTTTTGGAAGGCCGAGAAGATGTGAACGACGAAGAGCGTGCCGGACGCCCGAGCACTTCAACAACAGACGAAACAAGTTGGGTAAACAGACCTACGCTCATGTCAGAAGGGTTTTGTATTCAATTTTCAAAATGTAGTCACCAGATTGAATAAAGTCAAGAAGCATGTCAATGACGATTTTACTGGAGAAAATATGAAATTCGAAGATCATACTATTATTAACAAAGTTGAACGAATTTCGACTTCTGAGGTTTTTGTTATTGTTATACTCATAAATATCTCCCTTGATAATTATTTCAGATGTCCATTCGCGAGGGAGGAAACACATTTTTCATGTATTTCCCCCTGTGCCCCACTGAAGCAAGAACTGATAGTTTAAGAACTGTTTTGAAAAGCTCCCATGAAAACTTTCATTTCATACTCATATCGGCTACGTTTGATGAATTTTTTTCAGGGGCCACTCTCCTGTACTGTTATCATCGATTAATAGCCAATTTTTTCGAATCCTAGAGTTGTTACAAAGCCCTTTTGTTAGAAGCTCCCTCCCGCCTGCTTGACTTGTTTCACTTATGAGTATTAATTGTAGGTACTCAGCTTCAGTAATTCATTAAATTGAATCAAGTGTTCAAAGCATGCACCTTAAACGTTGAAGTTGGGAAAAAATAACTCAAAATTATTCAATCTTCACATTTAAAACAGCCACTATTTTGTTTTACGATTACTGATACCACTAGCTGAACTGATTCTCAAAGTTATTCATGACACCTATCATTCCTGAAATTTTCATGCAAATCCTAGCAAAACTGTAGTGTCTGAGTCGGTAAAAAGCGCATGTTGCTCCATAGCCATATGTTGCCATAGTAATAAATGCAGCGCATATTGTTCCATAGTAATACAGGAAAATTCAAACCACTATAACTTCGCTAAATATGATGCAATCTTTATGAAACTTGCAGGGTTAATCAATCTTATAAATAGACATCTGTGTACTGAATTTCATTGAATTTAAGGGTACCGTTAAGATTTTATTCAAGAAAACATAAAATCGATAAATCATACTATTACTAACAAATTTGAGTGAATTGCGACTTCTCACGTATTTGTTGTTGTTGTACTCATCAAGGCCTACATTCTTGATTTTTTTCAGATTTTTTGGATGGAAGCTGTCCAATCGCGAGGGGGGGGACACAAGTTTTTCGTGTATTTCCCCTCCCTGTGCGCCCCTCGACGCAAACTTTGCCAAACTAAGACCTGTTTTGAAAAGTTCTCATCAAGACCTTTCATTTGATACCCATATCGGCTACCTTCAATGACATTTTTTTCGGGGGGTCACTCCCCTACATGGGGAGACCCCCCTTAAATACCTTATAAAATTTTTTAGTAGTTGAACTTTGAAGAGATCACCACTTTACACCTACGTACAAAATTTGATGCTTCTAGCTTAAGTGGTTTCCGAGAAAAACTGCTGTGACACACGGACGGACGGACGGACGGACAGACAGACGGACAGACAGGACGCGATTTTAGAAGGGTTTTGTAAAATTATTTTACAAAACCCTAAAAATTAATGAAGTGGAGAAAATGGTATTGGCCAATCGTCGAATCACCGTTAGAGAAGTTGCTGAGGACCTAAACATATCGGTTGGCTCGTGCCGTTCGATTTTTATCAACGATTTGGGCATGAGACGGGTCGCCGCGAAATTCGTACCAAAATTGCTCAATTGCGACCAAAAACAGCAACGCATGAACATTGCTAATGAGATGTTAAGCTCTGTCCACGACGAACCAAATTTGCTCCAGAGGGTCATAACTGGTGACGAATCGTGGGTTTATGGTTATGACGTGGAAACCAAAGCTCAATCATCTCAATGGAAGCTGCCGCATGAACCAAGACCGAAAAAAGCGCGCCAAGTTCGGTCGAATGTGAAAGTTTTGCTGATAGTTTTCTTCGATTGCAGGGGCGTGGTGCATCATGAGTTCTTGCCACAGGGAAGAACGGTCAATAAGGAATATTACCTGCAAGTTATGCGCAATTTGCACGAAGCAATCCGCCAGAAACGCCCGGATTTGTGGGAGAACAAAAATTGGCTTTTGCACCACGATAACGCCCCTGCTCACACATCGTTGCTTGTGCGCGGCTTTTTGGCCAAAAACAACACACTAATGATGCCGCAGCCACCGTATTCCCCAGATCTGGCCCCCTGTGACTTTTTCTTGTTTCCTAAACTGAAGAGGCCCATGAAAGGACGACGTTACGCTACGCTTGACGAGATAAAGACGGCATCGAAGGAGGAGCTGAACAAGATTAAAAAAAATGATTTTTTGAAGTGCTTCGAAGATTGGAAAAACCGTTGGCACAAGTGTATAATATCTCATGGGGATTACTTTGAAGGGGACAAAATAGATATTCATGAATAAATAAATAATTTTTGAAAAAAAACAAAATTCGCGATATTTTTTGAGCACACCTCGTATGCCAGATCGAACAAAAGCGAAAATAAATTCGAACAAAGCAAAAAATTTACACAAACAAACTATTATTTTTATTCGTTTTACTTACTGTTTTGTATTTTATTTTAAATCACAAAAGGTGCACCTTATTTTCTGACACCGGCCGATCCAACGCGTTGCATATAACCTAAAATATCATTGACAGACAGAACTGGCTAGAAACACAAAGATTCCGTTTCACGATGAAATGGTTCTTCGAACATCAGCTTATTTTTAAGATTGGATAATCCATTAGACTTAAAAATAATGCAAAGTTCTCTATTCATATATGGCTGCGTATACGTTAAGAGGTTAACCAAATCCTTAGAAGTCGTACAATAATTGGCATATTCCGCACGAAAGTGCATTGAAATTCAATTGCTCGGAGTTAACGTACCACATATATGTAAATGTTAGTAGCAACAAAGCCCTTGAAAGGACTGCAATTCACTGCCGATACATTTTAGTCCAATGTGTTGTCCTTCATTTGAAGCTTCTGTAATCAAAATCACTATAGTTGTTTTAGTTTTAACGGTAAAGGTCACATATCTCATTTGATTTTTATGTCCTTTTAATGGAATCTAATAGAAAGTAAGTCATATTATTTCTTCTATCTATCTCTGTTCAAAAGGAATGCGTGAACATACATAATAAAAAATAAGCAACAAAAAAAAACAATTATACGAGTCAAACAGATAACCTTCTTTTCTTTGGAAGTCGGTTAAAAATGTCAAATTTTTCAGATTGCAGTGAAGCTAATTCAAAAGTTCTATCCAATTTACCTCGTACCATTTAACCTGAAACTCTATTTTCTCAAAACGCAAAGCAATAAACTCGGTTTGGTTGTGTAATAAACATTTTCCAATTTTTCATTGCCACGAATAATATAAAAGGTGAGCAAACAAAACAATAAGGTTTTTCGACGCGCCCTCGTAAAGGAAATTCTTTATCTTTTGCACCATTACATTCCAATGAAAATTTGCATGCTATTGTCATTATCGTCAGTTGTTGGTTACAATGGCTGGAGGTGTCGCGTGCTTTCATTCCGTTCTTCTTTTCACTTTCATGGCACCAGGATGCCATCTTAGTTTACGACTTTCTCTCCAAAATGGAATGTTGAAATAACAACAAATTTCCCAAGTGTGCTGACAGAATGTTAATATCTTAAGTCCTCGTACCCTTCGCGATTGCTAACATCGTCATGCAACTTGCCACCGTGATCCTGAAGACAGTTTGTCCTGCCTTTTTCCATCTCTCCAGGACCTTTCTGTATGTTTGTAAAAAAACCTTCTTTCGTTTTTCTTCTAAATGTTAGCCCAAGATATCAATTTTAGACTTCTCTTTCTCTATTTACTCCATTGACTTTTCCTATTCCGCGAAATGGATGAGGTTGGCTGCAATATGCAGGTGTTGCTTCGTCCTTATTGAAGAAATACTCGTGGCAATACGGTTGAACACGTTAACACTGGCAGGAAGATGAAAAATAACAAACATTTTTATGTTTGTCGGTGAACAGCGTACAACAATACGAAAAGTAAGATGGGAGAGAAAAAATGATTTTCAACATTTTTTCTTATTTACATTTATTGGGAAAACGTGTCATTTCCACAAATACGCTCTACGCTTTTACTCGTGGTAGAATGGCGTTCGTCTTTTGTTGGAACCGTTGTATATCTCAACATTTGCTTTAAGAAGAGTGGGTCTTTGTCATTCCGATGAAGCAGAAAAGAAGGACGTTAGTGAAGAGGATACATTTGTGGAAGACATTTATTTAGTGCACTGTCAAATATGTTCGGTTATCATTTTGTGTTCCTTACGTTTTCTCTTCGTCGTGGGTTGGCGTAAGCTTGAACAAGTGATGCGAACACGAGACGTGGAATATATTCAACTACTGGGGAGCCTACAGTTATTGAAATTTTATTGGAAGAATGGAAAAATGTGTCAAGAGCTTACTGTAGATGATTGAAAAATTGACAAACTTGCTTGTTTGCTGTTGACGTGTATGATGATTTAAATATCCTTGAATTGATTAATTTCAGTACGAAAATGAAGTTAGGGAGCGTGTATGTGGTTCGAGACTATATATGTATATCATTTATATTGCTATAAACACGTATGCCATGTAGCATCTTAGATTTACAAAAAGAAAACATAAGCAGTACCTGCACATGAGTGACATTATATGTCCATATTTCAACATTGGTCATTTTGAAAAGCTACTACTAGATGTATCCATTTTACCCTCACATACTCGTATAATTTCAACTGAAAATGTGTTTGGACACATGCTCATTTTTGATATGAGAAAATAACTTTGCTTAGAGTTGTAAAATATTGTGGGTTTTTCTCCACTCACCTCATCGCTGTACAACAACTCAGAATATATACTTTTCAAAATACTTACACTTCACTATACTTTAAATTGACACACATCATAGACTCCTACTTTCAAATGACTGTTTGAAATGTTATGATATCAAATAAAATAGATATGAATATCAATTTTTCATTGTTAAATGACATATCTTCTTTTTCGTAGTACTGCAGCCCCTCTCAGGCGTCCTGCAACAAGCGCCTCCAACTGTCTCGGTAGATTAATCGTGTCCTCCAATTCCAAAACCCGAGCAGCGATGAACTTTCTTCATCGTTTTGTCAGTTTCTCCACAGGTCTTCTTCAGTTCTCCTAACGAATATCTTTTTGGGTACCGTTGTTCATCCATACGATTCTTGTGGCCATCCCATCGCAGCTTTCGCAGTCTTACAATCGTTGAGAACTCCGGCTCGTCAAAAATTTCATAAAGCTCATGGTTGTATCGAATTCACCATCCCCGATTGGGTTCGCTCCGATTATTCATCTCAGGACCCGTCGCTTGAACGTCTTCAGTACATTTGCGGATGCTAGGGTTAGGGCCCATGTTTCACACCCATAGCATAGCACAGGTCATATAGGTCTTTGTTGATTTTCAAAATATAAATTGTTCAATTCAAAAAGCAATTTCATTTCCCATACATGCGATATACCTGATGGCGGTTAAAGGCAGAAGAAAATTATTAGCGAATATCTAATAATTTATACAGAAGAACTAACGGAGGAAATTTTTAAGATATCTTCATCATTGTGAAACCTATTTAGGTTATTAAGAATTACTGGAAGACTCTATCGACAATAAGTTATCAATGTACCAGTCAGTATATCACCACGCAGTGGAAAATCACCACCACGATTAAACATCGAATTGCCTATTGTTGGAGCGATGACCAACCTTGTCAGCCGATCTACTCAGCTGAACTTCACCAAATATTTAAATAAAGGATCTCGAAGGGGAGCTGTTGTGATTGGAGGGATTTTGAAAGTCCATAGAGAAGTGATGATCTGCTTCCCTAGCGACTGAAGATATAAGTGCTTGCCACAATTGGCCTTGTCTGAGCAGGCGTGAATAAGCTGGCAACTCAACCAACATTTAAATCATAACAATTCTTCGTGTAATTCAAGCACCGAAATCAGGTACACTGGTTCAGGTAGTGTTTGCACGGTATCAGAGAAATTCTTGATTTAATTAAAAATCAAGAGAAAATATAATCCATTGGTATAGGTGGTAACACGTCAATAGAAAACCGTGTTTCACGCTCTTTTTACTGGTACGCGACGTTTGCAACGACGACATGAATCCAATTCAACTTAAATATCCGTATCGCTTGTTTTAGAAAATTTTTGATTCGTCTGCGAATTGGAATATGTAGTTAAAGCCGATTTTGAAAAACGATTTGGACACATATTCTCTTATCATTTTTCCATATTTCACAATAGCACAATATTATTCTCGTTATTATTCTCAATACGAATATACTAAACAGCCTAATTTTTTTGCACAAAACTGTAACACAATGAACCGTATTCACTTTGACGGTATTTTTCAAGCATATATTTTGGGGTGTTTAGTAGAGTAATGCACAAAATAACACACGCAGTGATTCCACTTCCAATGCAAAAAATGCAAGATCCCGCACGATATCGGCGATGGCGTGCCTGAGATGACTGAAGCATGCAACGACGGAATAATGCAGTTTATCACTTCACAGTATGATTTTGCGGTTGGCAAACGTATTTCGTCCACTGTTTTTTTTCTTACAACCATATTTCTCACGAATATAGCAAGACACATTAAATTTTGCACTTCTAGTTATCCCTGAGTATAATTTTTTTTATTTCGCATTAAAAAATTCAATTGCGTGATTCACTTTTTCTCAAAAATAAATTCGCTTTGGGCTCCTTCTAAACTCCACCTCAATTGCGACGGCTATCCCGCTCATCATATAAGCCGAGAGTCCCACATTTTCAATCAAGAAATGAAGAAACCACGTCTTTTATTACATTCCATATCGTATTTACTGATCGTGGCTTACTCTCTAAAATGTAGTCAATAATCACCGTAACGCAAAAGAAATCTTCAATCACAAAGCACCACCCAGAATTTTTCGCTGCCAGCAAATGCAAAATCACCAAAATCTTAGCAACTCCCTTGCATGATGATTAGACTTAATCTTTTAAAACGACAGTTTGGTGATTGTTTCTTCTTGCTTTACGATTTCAAGTCCTGCACAGAAATACAAGTGAGCAGAACTGTTTCATGTGATTCAATCCCCCCCAGATAACGCGAGCACCATCCTACCATAAAAATGGGTTATTAGTCGAGCGATACTCAATGTTATCCCCGTATGCCTTTGCCACCTCTCTCGAGGATCCTCAGCATGGTGGTAACGGCAGATTCTCATCGACGCACTCTAGCAATTGGTTTGCTAGATTCTGTCGCAAAGGGAGTTGCCATTATCAAGTTTATCATTAATTTTTTAATTTTTTCTTTGAAAAAAACTTTTTTTCGATAATGGTAGCGGTGGTAGTGGTGGGATGTTAATAACTTGCGTATCTACTTATTGAGTTGGTATTATTATGAAATGGTATTTTTAGTCACGGTCCCCTGAGCAGTTTGCCTAGGCAGGCTGTTCGACCACTGCAAAGCGTAAGAGCAGTTGTAATTCTAATCCACATTTATATCGTCCCACAGATTGTCAATGAAAAAATTTGCTGTAAGCACAGCAGCAGACTTATAAAATCTTCGATTTTCAATTGAATTTGGAATTTTGTATAGTTGATCATTTTGTGCTTCAAACTAGCAAGTAATTTTTTCTGTATTTTACACATAAAACGTTGATTTAACTGGAAATGATGCCTAATGAACAGTGAATATCTTGGGTATTAATTCTCGTTTCAAATAATTCTTATTATATTCTTAATGCAGTTGGCAGCAACGAGATTTGCTTTGAGTAATTCTTCATACGAACTATAAGACCATTCAGTTTTGATATACGAGGTATGACAGTTAAGTAATGAGACTCATTACCGCGCTTGTGGTAAAACTGTGACCTTGAAATTCCCTTCCTCTTCCCCAGCATCCCTCCCCTCTCCATTGATAAACTTACCATCACTCTAGCTTGTTTAGTTCACCTTCTGTGTAGTGTTGAAAAGACGTGTGTTAGTGGTGGTCGTCACGAAAATGGAGAAACGAAATCAAATTTTGCGCCAGATTGCCAGCTTCAATAAAAAATTATGAAAGAGCATGGTGATAGTGCTCTTAGTCATGCCCAGGTGTTTCGATGGCATAAAGAGTTTAAGGATGGGCGTGAAAGCGTGAAAGACGAGGCGCGGAGCAGGAGACCAGTCGAGGTGCAGACTGACGCAAACGCGCAGCATATGGGCGCCCTAATCCATGAAGATCGGCTTTTAACAGTTCAAATCTTGGCCTTGGAACTGAGTATGAACCGTGAAACAGTCAAACAAATTTTAACTGACGATTTTGGGATGAAAAAGTTGTGCGCGAAGATAGTTCCAAAGAACCTTTCTGAGGAGTAAAGCAGAATCGAATGACCGTCGCAGAAGACTGTTTGGAATAAGTGGAAAATGACCCCACGCTGCTTGATCGAGTTATTACAGGCGATCAGAGAGTTCCCTAGAGCAAAACCGGTGGTCGAAGGAATCCATTTCGAATCGATTACAGATATCCAGGCGGCCGTGACGAGGGTACTCGTGGACATCCCAGTCAAAGTGTTCCAGAAATGTTACGAAGCATGGAAAACGCGCTGGAATCATTGTATAGCTGCTCAAAGGGACTACTTTGAAGGGATGGCAGGGTTGTAGAATAATTTTTAAATATGCGGTTTTCATGGAATCAGTCTTATTACTTAGTAGTCACACCTCGTACACTGGCTTAAAATGAGAACGTAACTTAGCTAGTTAGACGGACACTCGACCAAAGCATGATACTAACCAGATCACCTTCTGCTGTACTGGCCGACACATTCTAACAAGATAATGAGACACTGTACCTTTCTCTTAGTGAAGGCTAAAAAAGAGTTGTAGTGCTAAAACAAAAACAAAAAGTTCTCATATTTTACTATCTGAAAACCTTCGTCAGAACAAGATAAATTGTTTTCGTCACCACCAACTGCCAAGTATGTAAATCCTTCTTGTAAGCTGGGTAGAGAAAGGCTCTACGTTTGCTGGTGCAGCCAACGCTGTGCCTTTATCGTCAATGACAAACCTCCGTTTCGAAATTTGAATCCTGCTAACAGTTCAGATAATCTATACTACTCCAATGATCAGAGCTATTGTGGACGCTCTCAGCAAGAAGGTCCATTGAAAGTGATTGGCACAGGTGCAACTACGTATCAATTAGCCTCTGAATTGATAGTATTCATGATCGCAGAGGCAAAAACGTTTTTTTCTGCTCACCAAAGAGTGGAGAAATTTATATCTGCATACAAATGAGGTCAACAGGGGGAGAGGTCACCAAGTTGAAAAGGCTACGCTTTCTCAGCAATGAGCAACAGTCCTGAGTGAATAACACATAGAACATTTTTCGATACTGTATTCGCCAGGTGTGATATTTTGTATATTTGAGGTATTTTTCCTTGAAGCTACTAGTTTGGCTTCGCTGTCGAGTTTCAGGAAAAGTTCTTTGGTGGTTGTTGGCAATCATAAAATAATATTGAGGTCGTTCGCATATGCTGCCACTTGGCTTGACTTGTATAATAGCGTACCTCCTGTATCGACAGGTAGCTTTCTTCTGACATAGGGCCAAATTGAATAGCAATGGGGTCAACCCATCTCCCTGCCTTAGTTCAATATTTGTATTTGTTATTGATGCGGACTCGGGAGATTGTCGACATCATTGTCATTTTGATAAGAGGGATTTGGTTGGCTGGAATCTCAAAACAGAGAATTATTTGGTACAGTATATTAAAATCAATATTGTCGTATGATTGCTCAAAGTCAAGGAAAACTTGGTGTTTGTCTATGTTGAACTCCTAGTATTTCTCAAATACCTGCTTGACAGTGAATAATTGATGTACCGTCAATCTACGTGCTCCAAATCCACCTTGATACCCCAAAATAATTTTCTTGGCATATGATCCGACTTTATTTTCTGGTATCTTTGGAAACATTTCCACGCCGTTCAATGTAGTGATATGCCTCTAAAGTTTTCGCATTGTAGATTGTCGCCTTTTTTTTTTTGTTTTTTGTGGTAGGGAGGTGAAGGCATTTATGCCCGCCGAGTCTGGCAGTGTGGGACTCCCATGGAGGATACCTTTAGACTACCCACTAAACACCTCCCCTGTCAATCTGAGAACCTAGCCTGGAACCGTTTGACACATTACTTCGGGCCAGGTCTCATTTTGTTACGCCGTGGGGCGCCTTCAAGCTGGGGAGTCCCTTTCCTAGCGGGAGGGGAGGGGGGAAGAGGAATTGCCAGAAGAGCGATCCCCCAGCCCCAGTGCCTCCGGCTGCTGTGAGTCCCGTTTATATTTTAGGATTGCCCGAGCATAATGTGCCACCTGGTTCCATTTGTCAACCGATTCGAGGATCACCGCAACTATATTATTCGGGGTGAGCTCTCCCGTCTCCCTGTAGAGTTCCTTTCGCAGCCTGGCCCATTTGGTACACGCGAAAAATGTGTGACAGGCATTGTCCTCCTCTCCTGGGCAAAACCGACAATCGGGAGACCGTGACTTGCCGATCTTGTGCAGGTAAGACTGAAAACACCCGTGCCCACTCAAAAGCTGGGTCAGATAGAAGTCAGTCTCACCATGCCTTCGATTTAGCCACGGTCTCACATCCGGGATGAGGCGCGCAGTCCACCTTCCCTTCGTGCAATTCCTCCAAGACTGCTGCCAATCGTTGAGCGAGCGTTGTCTCTCCTCGCGAACAACGATGTCCCTCGCATCCTCGTTTCGGCACAGGTAAATAGCGCGGCGCTCTCTAGCAAGGAGGGCGACAGGTATCACGCCTGCAATCACTCTCACCGCCGAGTCGGAGACTGTTGGATACGAAGATGCAATTCTCAGTGCTCCTCTTCTCTGTACCTGTGCCAATCGTTTTCGGTATACCTCCTTGCTGAGAGCGTCGCCCCATACCTCTGCTCCGTACAGTAGCACTGACCCTTTAGGGAATAAAATTAGTTGGCTCCATTTGTTAGGTATATGCACTTGATGCCAAATGTTCTGGATGACCTTGTGGATTGTGGCAATCGTATTTAATAAGCACTACTAAAGTCTCATCGATGCTCTACGCTTTGTTATTCTTTTGGGCTTCGATGGTAGAGTGAACTTCATCCAGAGTTGGTGGAGCCAATGGAACTTTTCCGAGAAGATCTATATGTTCTAATGTTCTGGAGTTGTTTGGAGGATTAAAGAGTTTTTTGAAATATAATACCCATCTTTCCTTAATCCTATTTTCACTAGCGTGGTCTTGGACTGATGATCTCGTTTCAAGCTTTTCACTACTTTGATTGCTTGTCTTGGGTTGTTGCTTGCCAGACTTACATTGATACTTTTCAATTGCTCTATATAGTATTTTCTTTTCTTAATTCTAATGATTTTATTCGCTACTCTTCTGAGATTTACGTATATTTTCTCTTTGTCCTGGTTTTCCTAGCCAAATGTTGCTTGTACGCCTGATTCTTCTTGTCCAACTCATCTTGGCACTCAGCATCGAACCAATCATTTTTTTGCGCCAGGCTTGATGTCCAATTGTCTTTTCTGCCATGGTCTTAATCACCGTTTTCACTCCCACCAATAGCCTGTTGCTTGTTTTCAGTGATGTATCTGATAGGATGGGGCAAACTGATTGTCGAGCTTCGCCGTGAAATTTTTAGCTACAGACACCTTTTTGAGCTTTTTGATGCCAAATCAGTTACGATTGGCTCCTCGGTATGTGCGCACTTCAAGTATGATTGAGGCTCAACGTTGTTGGATCAGAACACGGTCGATCTGGTTTTATGGGTTTCCATCCGGTGGTCCTAATGTTCTTTTGTGTATGCATCGATATGGGAAGCAAGTCGAACGTATGAGTAGATTTCTGTTACATGCAAAGTCAATCAGGTGCTGGACGTTGTTATTTATTTCATCGTGGAGGCTATATCATCCAGTCATTTCCGGATGAGATAGCTCGTTGCCGACCTCAGTGTTGAAATCATCCGGAATTATTTTTGTATCGTTGTAAGCAATGAGTCGACTAGTCTTTCTTGGTGATTGTAAAGCTTTTGCTTCGTTTTTCCGTCCTTTGGTTCGGTCGAAGCGTGTTCATTTAATAGCCAAATTTCGAAGCTTATATACGGATCACACACAACCGTTCATTAACTGCCTTGAAATCAATACCGTATGATATGAACTCCGTATCCATAACAAAAGCAACCAAGAACTCACGTTTTCCAGTAGACTTCCCACTTTTGAATATAGTATGCGATCTCATATCTTGAATATCACTTCCAGTGCAGTGCGTCTTCTGGGTTGCCAGTACATTTAATTTATATTGGCTGGCCTATTGTAAGAAATTTATAACAGCGCCAGGGTTGTTCAGTGATCTGATATTCCCAAATGCAACGCCATAGTATTTATTTTGGTTGCTAGGTCGTTTCCATTCTAAGGCTCTATAATACTTTGCGGCTCAATATCGGGGAGGAATCTGGCAGTTGGCACTATGGCAACCTCAGCTGGAAGTTGACGAGTGTCCAATGACAGGTCTATGTTCGAGAACTACCATGAGACTTCACCACGAGAATCTGTTTCTGCAGTTCGACAGTGCGGCTGCCAAAATTACTGTCAACACGTCGCACAAATAAGTGGAGGAATTCTTAGCAAACTAAACCCTGGGTTAAACTAATTATTTAGAAGAAAACTATAATAATTTTTTGTTTATAGATGTCTCAGTGTAAGATAATTCAGCACACTTCGAGTTGGACTTGGTGCTTAAGCGGAAAATAATAATAAAGGTAGTTCACGGTAACTGTTACTCCAGGTTGTATCGTGGCTTTAAGAGCAGCCTTTTTTCTCAGTATCCACACAGACAACCACGTATTGTAATAACCTCCGATATTTCGGAGGTTACTCGACAGGAACCTGTCATCCCTACACGATTTGCTTACGAACTGACAAGTGTCAGATAACATATCTCTGCCGCTGATCCACCTCGTGACGTCGGTTGTGTTACTTGTGC
This sequence comes from Odontomyia ornata, assembly GCA_963969285.1. Classification (NCBI taxonomy): domain Eukaryota; kingdom Metazoa; phylum Arthropoda; class Insecta; order Diptera; family Stratiomyidae; genus Odontomyia; species Odontomyia ornata. Next base: position 272,677,661 of record OZ017740.1, read on the forward strand.
AGCGAGTGGCCGGAGAAACAAACGTGTTTTCGGGCAGCATTAAGCATTGCAACTCAAAAACTAAAAGGAACGGAAAAGAAACACCGCAAGACACTCAAAATCAACTTGAGCAAACCATGAGGGCAACATGAATCTCAGTAGTGCTTGCTATTGAAACTTCAACGGTATCCATGGTGAACTTGCAGGGAACACCGACTAGTGAATTTCATTGCGACGGGTGTAACAATGTAATTACAAAATTTGCTATTTATTGTAACCCAATAACAAATCCCATTTAGGATAAACTGCTTCATACGAGTAGTGGAAAAGTCGCGGCGTCATTCTACCGATTGCAATAAAAACCAGTTTCAAGCAAAATGCTCCCAGCGAGATCAGGATACAAACATATATTCTTTATACATGCTGCATTGTTTATAATTACACACTGATAATCACTATCGTGCCTATCGTAATTTCAAGTGCACTTGTGCGTTTTAGTCAATGTATTCGAGACGTCACATTTGTGATATTGCGCTACGATTTGGACAATAAAACAAGTGACATTTTACGCTATTTAACATATTGCATAGTTCTAATGGAAATGAATAGCTTTCCATACATAATATCCGGCGAAATAATTTCACAGTCACTTACTGGTTAATGAGCTTGCTTGAAATCGTAAAATAATATTAATTCCCCATAAGGGCTTGCGCCAACCCTTGCATGACTTTCCTGCTTTGCAAAGGTCACCATTGCACCAAAAAGGTGACTACACAAATGAACAGGGATATTGACTCCAAGGGTTGAATTAAACTAGAGCAACTGAAAATCTCAACAAAAGATAACTAAAACTCAAACAAGTTGGGTAGACAGACCTATGCTCATGTCAGAAGGGTTTTGTACTCAACTTACAAAATGCAGTAACCAGTAACGAATAAAATCAAGAAACATGTCATGTTCGAGGATCATACTATTATTAGCAAAGTTGAAAGAATTTTGACTTCTGAGGTATTTGTTATAGTTATACCCACAAATATCTCCCTTGATAATTATTTCAGATTTTTTAAGATCACGGGTATCCATTCGAGAGGGAGGAAACACATTTTTCATGTATTTCCTCCCCCCCCCCCCTGTGCCCCCACTGAAGCAAAAACTGTCAGTTTAAGAACTGTTTTGAAAAGCTCTCATGGAGAACTTTCAGTTGATACTCATATTGGCTACCTTTCATGAAATTTTTTTTCACGGGCCACTCCTTTGTTTTGTTATCAGCGATTCATGGCCTGTTTTTTAGAATCTTAGAATGGTTACAAAGCCCTTTTGCTAGGAGCTCTCTCCTGCCTTTTCGACTTGTTTCAATTGTATAAACTCATCTTCATGATACCTATCATTCCTGAAATTTTCATGCAAATCCTAGCAAAGCTGTAGTGTCTTAGTCGGTAAAAAGAGCATATGGCTCCATACCCATATGTTTCCATAGTAATACAGGGCATATTGTTCCATAGTAATGCAAGAAAATTCAAATCGCTATAACTTCGTTAAATATTATTCGATCTTTATAAAACTTTCAGAAAAGATCAATCTTATGAATAGTCATCTGTTTGCTAAACTTTATTGAATTTAAGGGTACCGTCTAGATATTATTCAAGAAAACATAAAGTCAATAAATCATACTATTACTAACAAAGTTGAGTGAATTTCGACATCTCATGTATTTGTTGTTGTGGTACTCATTAAGGCCTACATTCATGATTTTTTTCAGATTTTTCGGATGGAAGGTGTCCAATCGCGAGGGGGGGGGGGGGGTACGCGAAAAGTTCGTAGATTTCCCTTTCCCCTGCCCCCCTCGGTACTCATAAGGCAATTTTAAGACTTGTTTTGAAAAGATCTCGTTGAGACCTTTCCAATGACACCCTACTCGACTACCAATGGTGAAATTTTTTTTTTGGGGGGTCACCTCCCTATATGGGGAGACCCCCCTTAAACCCCTTTGAAAATTTTTTTCCACCATTGAACTTTCAAGAGGTCACCAGTTCTGACCTTTCCACAAAGTTTCATGGCTGTAGCTTCCATAGTTTCGGAGAAAAAGTGCTGTGACATACAGACGGACGGACGGACGGACGGACGGACAGACGGACACAGGTCGTGATTGCAATAGGGTTTTGTATTTTAGTACAAAACCCTAAAAAAAAGAAAGCAAAAGTAACAACGACGACGCAATCAGTGGCTGGAGCCGCAATGTTTACAGCTGATCGGGAGTCGTACTAACGATGAAAAAACTGACAATGAATATAGTACAATGACAACGAAGAAGAATGTGCGCAGCAAAAAAATGATATAAACGCCGGAGTGTCCTAATAAAGAAGAGCAAGAAACTCTGCAGGACGCGCCAGATGCTCGAGCGGTGGGAGAAAATTAAAAGAACATCGAGTATTTGATGATTACTGCTGTGATCGTTACCGAAGCTACCGAGGCTAGGGTCATCAGTCCCGAAATAATAATGAACCATCCTGAAGCTGAAAAAGAGTTCACGGCAAGAAAAAAGGACTGACCAGAAAAACACAGTACTGCTGTGTGATTTCATCACTACCATCGATAATATGTCAGACGTACTGCGCTCAGAAACGGAAGCCAATAACCTCTTCCAAGAACGTCTAATAAGAAAAAAAGCCTGATGCAAAACAAGAGAAAGAAGCCCCAATGAAGAAGAAATGAAAGCTGGCTTTTTTACTGCTGAGTGAGCAACACCATGATAAAAGTTCGGCATCATGGTATCCTGATGAAACTGGTTCTGCCACCATCTAGGTTCAGAATAGTGATTTCCAGGCGAAGAGCTGTTGATAAAGAGATGGTTTTGTGAATGTTCGGCGCTCAGGGACCACCTTCTTTAATGCATGCGTAACGCCAAAAAAAAATCGATATCATTTTCATGCCAAGTTTAATATTTGGAGAGCACTGTCTTGAACGTAGACGGCAACATGCTCGTTGTGGGAGAAATCAACGCTAAAACAATCGAATGCCTTAAACAGATCCGCGGGAGAAACGGATCCTAGAAATAGTTGCCAGGACAACACTTGTTGTACCAAACACCGAAAGTAAGTCAAATTTCCGCCGTATTGGCTGTAAAGGAACCATACTTGACGTGACATTTACCTCGGAGTCCTTAGTATGGAGGATACACAATTGAAGAATACTAGTGGACTACTCAGCTAGTGATTATCATTGCATTCTGCTTGACGTCAGAGATGTCTCCCAACGTCCGTGCTCTTGACTTTCTACAATTGGGTGGAACATCGGGAGGAAGAACGTGAAGAGGTTTGTCGAAGTGCTCACAGCAGGTGCCCCGCTGCACGGAGATTTGCAGTAGACGGAAGAACTCGCAGCTCAAGACATAATGAACTCAGCTGTTAGCGTCGTCACAATTGCCTCGTCAAAAAACCTGGCATGGCAAGCCCCTAGTGTACTGGTGGTCGATTAAAATCACTGAAAAGTGAGAGTGTCACAAGCTTCGGCATGAAGCTCAATGGGCATGGAACCGTGACGAAGTATGCAACCGGGTAACAGCATGTAAGTCAGCCAAGAAATGCATTTGCAAATTGATTAAAAACAGCAAGGCTCGCTGCTGGCAAGATCTAGTGGACAATGTGAACAAGTATTTGTGAGGCCTTGGCTACAAGCTAGTTATGCGGAAGCTTGGTGCCGTACGAAAACCTTGCATACATGATGCGGAAAAAATGAACAAAAAAGTTTGGACAATAACCCTGCCCATCTTCTCCGTATTGACGCTGTCCATGGTGAAACAGCAGTCAAGTGTCCCCTCTTACCAGAGCCAGAACGGAAGAGGCAGTCCTTTCACTGAAAGCAAGGAAGGTTCCAGGTTCAGATGATGTTCCAGATTGAGGTGCAGCAACTTGCCTATCAGCATTGTCCAGACTTACTGCTCAGTATATTCAAAGCTTGCCTACGGGATGGATTTTCCCCGGCACGATAGAAGGTGGTGAGGCTCGTGCTGATCAGCAAGGGGATGCATGCTAATTACTGTTGGGAAACTGCTAGAGAAACTCATCAAGGGAAGACTCTCTGATACAATTCTTGCTCCTGGGGATATATCTCTACGGAAGTACGGCTTTAGAGTAGGACGCTCCGCCATTAATGTGATTAAAAACGTGGTGAGCGTGGTTCAAAAGGTAGAGGAACGCCTTCAACTCCGCTTGATGGATGTTTATCCTGGATACGCGGGAAAACCCTTTTCAAGTGCCAGAATATCTAATGCGGCTTTTGAAGGACTACCTGAAGGGCCGAAGCCTGCTTTACGATACGACACAGGGCCAACAAAGAATGGAAGCTATATTCGGTGTTGCCCAGGGATCTTTTGTTGGTCCAGACCTGTAAATCATATCTTACAATCGGCTACTGAGAGTGGAGATACCAAATGAGTTGCGCTTGATCGGCTTTGTGGATGATTTTGCGGCTCTCATCACTGGACGCACCGTTGAATACGCACTACTTAGGCTAGGTAGGCAAATACCCTGAGAGAGTGACTGGGCGACTGCTAGCGGGTTCAGTTGAGTACTGGAAAAAACCGAAGTAGTCAACTTGACAAAAAAGAGAATCCCTAGAGAAAGGATGATCAGTATTCGAGACATATTAATTGAATTGAAGCCAGTGGTGAAGTACCTGGGGCTACTGATCAACTCAAAGATGAATTTCTCTGAGAAAATCAGGGTAACGACTGAGAAGGCTGCTTCGGAAGGATTGGCTCTAAGTCGACTTATGGCCAACATAGGGGGACCAGTCCATCAAGACGACACCTTTTCATGAATGCTGTAGGGTGAATGCTACTGTACGGAGCGGAATTATGGGGCAACACTATCAGTAAAGAGATATACCAACAACGCTTTGCATAAGTACATAGAAGAGGAACACTGAGAATTGCATCTTCGTATCTGACAGTCTCTGATCCGTCAGTGAGAGTTATTGCAGGCGTGATACCTGTTGCCCTCCTTGCTAGAAAGAACCATGCTATTTACCCGCGCCCAAACGATGATGCGAGGGAGATGGTTGACCGCAAGGAGAGACAGCGCTCGCTCAACGATTGGCAGCAGTCTTGGATGAGTTGTACGAAGGGAAGGTGGACTGCGCGCCTCATCCCAGATGTGAGACCGTGGCTAAATCGAAGGCATGGTAGAACTGACTTCTTTCTGACCCAGGTTTTGAGGGGGCATGGGTGTTTTCAGTCCTACCTGCATTAAATTGGTAAATGACGGTCCCCTGACTGTTGGTTTTGCCCAGGGGAAGAAGACAATACCTGCCAACCAGTTTTAGCGAGCACAAAATAGAATAGGCTACAAAAAAACTACTACAGGGAGATGGGGGAGCTCACCCCCGGATAATATACTCGCGGTGATGCTCGAATCGGTTGAGAAATTGAACCAGGTGGCACATCATGTTCGGGCAGTACTAAAAGATAAAAGGAGCTCATAGCAGCCGGACGTGTTGCAGCTGAGGGTCGCTTGTCTGGCAATTCCTGTTACCCTCTCCCTTCCCGCTAGAAGAGGGATCCCCCAGCTTGAAGGCACCTCATGGCGTAACAAAACGAAACCTGGCCCGAAGTAATGTGTCAAACGGTTCCAGGCTGGGTTCTCGAGTCGGTAAAGGAGGTATTTGGCGGGTAGTCCAGTCGCCTTCTGGTGAACACGGGAGTCCCACACTCTGTGCGTTAATGATATTCACCTTCCAATATAAAAAAAAAATGGGGAAAGCCCTTAAGAACATTTGAAACTTTTTAATATCAAACTCTCAAAAGACCACCGTTACTATTATACATGCCATGTTTGATATTTGTAACTGCTCTGGTTACGGGGAAAACTGCTGGCACAAAGATGCACAAATATATGGTACGAATTGCTAAAAAAACGAAATTGTGAAATAATTGTATGGAATCAAGCAATAAGTATTTCAAAACACCATTTACATTACGGTATATGTTAGGTGTATAAATATTTGATTCTCAAGACAGAACGTTCAGATCGGTAAGATTTTCCGCTTATATCTTAAAACATTCAGTTTAGCTTATTTCCTTCAAGAATTTGCGTGGTAAATCTCTCTGTCCTTTTGGTTAATAAAATAATACAATAATAAGATCAAATAAGTCGTTTCAATAACAAACCAGGGTAGACTTTTCAAATCTTCTGGCACGTTCAATTTTCATCCACGACTAAGCATATATTGAATCACAACCAGTCACCGTGGACGTGACCTGATCCTTTCAGGCAGAATTGAGGCTGCACAAATTTCAGACACTCTGCTGATGAAATAGAAAAATAAATTTGTTTCCATATTATAAGATTACGATTGTTTGACCATGTAATGAGTCCCAGCGCAGCGTTAAACGTATGGCGTAGGGAAAAATAAATAATCTCACAAATGTTCTATATGCTTGCCAACATTTTCAATATCAAGTTCTATCCTATATGAGAAGCATTTGAAGTAAGTTTGTTTCACAACCACAAGCACAGACCTCATTGTTACTATTTTCTTATGAAACCCAACCGGAACAGTTTGTTCTTATTCTTTCATTGCTTTGGCAATTTCATCTTAATGGCAAAATGTTTGCTTGAAATGTAGAAACTCAACCGAAAAGGATATCTTTTTGCAAGATGCTAAGTGTTTGGCAACAAACATTCGAGAACGGGCGGCTTACTTGCTCGCTGTTACTTAAACCCAATCAGCAATTCGACATATGTTACATGATTCCATTGCACGTGAGTTCAACAAAGGGTCGGTACTTTAAAGAGGAAAATATTGTTTGGAAGTGCAAAAAATATATCAATAATTGAAAATTTCATGGAAAATAAAAGTCCCAGTACATGTGGAGGAACAATTGTTTCAACATAATGCATGTGGTATTTTTTTAGTGTGAATATATGGGCAGGCACGTTTCGGATAAAATTTTAATGAGAATATGGGAATGCACGTTTGTTGAATTTATTTTCCATCTGTATCATTTTGTACTAATTATGAGCACCATAATTCAATCCTGAGATGAAAACATTTTTAAAATTTTCTGTGAAACGACATGAAAAGTTTCGAATTAAAACAAGAAAATTGAATGTAGGGAAAGAGATTAATGCTTTTAATTGTGAATATCTTTTATTTTTCGCGTCATTGGTATTAATCCACTTAAGGTTACTTTTTTCTTGAAAATCCGTCGGGCCTTGGTTTGTTGCATGGTCAGACTTGTTTTGATCTCTTTGAGTTTTCTTCACTGTTTAAAGACTGTGTAGAAGGAAATGACTTCATATAAGTCCGCGTGGGGTAGTGGTTAGACCACTAAGCCCGCAAATATCTTTGGAGTGTAAGTTTTGGTTCCCTTAATTTAATCACTGAAGCTGGTGATCAATTCAATGTCTTCTAACTGAAATTGACGAGAGCCAAGTCAATTAACATCCGTTTACATCACGCAAGAGTCAAGGGGTTGGCTGAAGTTCGAGTGAAATTTCGCTTTGTAAAGTCCGAAAAACAAGGTCTCAAAAGGATCTTTCGAAAGCATTCTCACGCGCGTATTCCTATCTAACCCATATCAGGACAAAAACGTGACGGACATGTTGACTGTATCAACCTCACAAACAACAAGGTCTCTACTTTGAGTCTAAATGAGTGCATTTCTGCACTCAACGCTGAACCGCACGGCATTTTGACCACCCTGAAGGATCCTGCTGCAACCTCGACCACCGTGTTGAACTTGTTCACAGATTCCCGGGTCACACTCCTTACCATCGAAAATAATATAAACCGTAAGAAAGTAATATAAAAGTACGACATCTGGCAAGTTATTAATACCAAACCAAATATAAAATTTAACCTTCTATTGATCCCTGGACATAAAGGGATAGAGGATGCTGATTTTTAAGCTAAAGAAGGGGCTAAGAGAAGCTCGTTGAAACACACCTACTTGGAGCAGGATGATATTATAGATATTATCGCCTCAAGCATTAAACGTAACTGGAGAAATCGCCGCCTAGAACGGGGACTTACTGAGTGTATTTGGAAAAGAGCCCAGTACGTGAGAGGCACTCTCACCGGCTAGTTGGCAGATATATGGGAAATAATATACCACTCTTGGACCAAGACCGACTAAGTCGAAGCGCTGATAACGCTCCACTTAATATTTACTCGCACGGAACCAGAAGAACAGCGTCGGATCGGACCGATTATCGCAACGTATAAAGAACTATATTTTTTGAGCTCGGAATGTTAGATCATTGAACAGACCAGGTGCACTGACAAAACTTATGGATGACATTAAAATTGTTTTGGGTGACTTAAATGCAAAGATCGGCCAAGAAACGGCACATAGAAGAACATCCGGAGGATAGAACCTCCATGCAGAGAATAGCGACTTCGCTACTAGTGGAGGCTTTACAGTAATCTCCGCATGCTTTCCACACCGAGACATCCATTAGAGGACGTGGTCATCCCCAGAAGACGATCACACTTTCAACCAGATCGATCATGTTCTCATACAAAAATGAGCCACTACCAGCATTCTCCACCCGTGTTCGTTCCATAACGCTGTCTGTAATTCAGACTACTGCCTTATAAGGCTCAAGTTCCAACACCGCATCTCTAAGATCTACAAACAAGGAGCATCAGTTGCTCCAGGTAGCAGATACATAAGCTAAATGATAGCTCAGTAACGTCCACATATATGTTATCACTGAAAAATCGCATCAACATATCCCTGCAGGCGGAAGAAAGTAATGATGACATCAAAACCATGTAGACAACAGTAAGAGATGCGGAGACAGAAGCGATCGAGGAAATCTTGGGCACCAGTCAAAGAAAAGTAGGAACGACCAACTCGGGCCCCAGAAGAACAATAGAACATCCTTCGACGTAAAGTTTAAAAAAATGTGCCGAAGAAGGAAAAATGGCCCTACATGAAGTCAGATTTGCGTAGGCCTTTATCAAACAATTTTGCAAAAGTGTACAAGGTGCAATAATAGGCGACCCAGTCGATATTAAAAACAAATGGCGGCAATATTTCCAGAAGATAGTCACAGCATCCCCAACAACGACTGAAGCTCTGAACATTCCAGAAGCAGAGCCAGAGGTCTCAGTCTCGCTACTAGCTAGAGACGAAGTACAGGCAGCAGTACGAGACATCAGAAAAAATAAGACACCTGAAATCGATGAAATGCCAATAGAACTGCTCCAGAGCGGGGGCACTTATCTAAACAACCTTCTGCATCTGCTAATATGCAGAATATGGTCCGATGGACAGTTACTGGAGGACTGGCAAAAAATTATAATATGTCCTGTACACGAAAATCATTGCGATATTGCTTAGATGAAACTTGCTCAACTTGAGCCAAATTCAAACTCCTAGCAATTCAACAGAAAAAACATACACCTTTTTTGTGTAGTTGGGAGGTGTATGTCATTAACACAAAGAGTGTGGGACTCCCATGTTCACCAGAAGGCGACTGGACTACCCACTAAACACCTGCCCTGTCAACCTGAGAACCCAGTCGGGAACGGTTTGACACATTACTTCGGGCCAGGTCTCCCTTTCCTAGTGGGAGGGGAGAGGGGAAGAGAAAGTGCCAGAAAAGCGATCCCCCAGCCCGAGTGCCACGGCTGCTGTGAGTCCCTTTTATATTTTAGGACTGCCCGAGCATAATGTGTCACCTGGTTCCATTTGTCAATCGATTCGAGCATCAGCGCGACTATATTATCCGGGGTGAGCTCTCCCGTCTCCCTGTAGAGGGCCCTTTGTAGCTTATCCCATTTCATGCACGCAAAAAATTTGTGCCAGACATTGTCTTCCTCTCCTGGTCAATACTGGCAATCGGGGGACCGTGACTTACCAATCTTGTGCAGGTAAGACTGAAAAAACGCTCAAAAGCTGGGTCAGATAGAAGTCAGTCTCACCATGCCTTCGATTTCGCCGCGGTCTCACATTCAGGATGCGGCGCGCAGTCCACCTTCCCTTCGTGCGATTCACCCAAGACTGCTGCCAATCGTTGAGTGAGCGCTGTTTCTCCTCGCGGACAACCATCTCCCTCGCATTCTCGTTTTGACACAGGTAAATAGAGTGGCACTTTTTAGCAAGGAAGGTGACAGGTATCATGCTTGTAATAATTCTCCCCACCAAATCAGAGACTTTCGGATACGAAGATGCAATCCTCAGTGCTGCTCTTCTCTGTACCTGTGCTAAACGTTTTCGGTCAAGCTCCTTACTTAGAGCGTCGTCCCATACCTCTGCTCCGTACAGTAGCACTGACCCTACAGCACTCATCAAGAAGCGTCTTCTTGATGAGCTGGGCCCCCCTACGTTGGCCATAAACTGACTCAGAGCCGATACTCCCGAAGCAGCCTTCTCAGCTGTTGCCGTGATTTTTTCAGAGAAATTCATCTTCGAGTCAATCAGTAGCCCCAGGTACTTCACCGATGGCTTCGATTCGATTAATATATCTCCAATATTGATCACCTTTACTGTAGGGACTCTAGTTTTTGTCGAGATGAGCACTTCGGTTTTCTCCAGTGATAAACTGAACCCATAAGCAGTCAGCCAGTCCCTCACTCAGCGCATTAGCATACCTAGCCTAAATTGCGCTTGTTTAACGGTGCGTCCAGCGATCAGGGCCACAACATCATCCACGTAGTCGATCAAGCGCGACTCATCTGGCATCTCGAGTCTCAATAGCCCGTCGTAAGGCACGTTCCACAGGTCCGGACCAAGGATAGATCCCTGGGCAGCACCCGATGTGATTTCCATTCTTCGTGGGCCCTGCGTCGTATCGTAGAGCAGGCTTCAATCTTTTAGGCAGTCCCTCAAAAGCCAGATTAGACATTCTGAAACTTGACAAGGGTTTTCGAGCGTATCCAAAATATCCACCCATCTAACGGAGTTGAAGGCATTCCTGACGTCGAGTGTCAACAACAGGACGATCCGTCGCTTGGTGCGACTATATGCCTCTGCCTTTTGGACTGCGTTCACCACCTCTGCAATCGCATCAATGGTAGAAAGTCCTGCTCTAAAGCCGTACTGCCAAGAAGGTAGGTCCCCAGCAGCACGAATCGCGTCAGTGAGTCTTCCATTGATGAGTTTCTCTAGCACTTTCCCAGCCGTGTCTAGCATGAATAACGAGTGGTATGTAGACGGCGATCTTGAGTTCCCCTTCCTCTTGCCGACTAGCATGAGCCTATTCACCTTCCATCGTACCGGGAAAACCCCGTCCCGTAGACAAGCGTTGAATGTGCTGAGCAGCAAGTCAGGACAATGGTGATAGACAAGCCGCAACACCTCAGCTGGAACACCATCTGGACCTGCAGGCTTCATCGCTTTAAAGTCCTTTCGTCGAAAGCTTCCAGTTCCGGCTGTGGACATTCGAATGCTGTTTCACCACGGACAGCGTCAACACAGACGGGATGGGCGGGAAAGAGTGCCCGCACCATCTCTTCCAAGGTTTCCGTAGGGCGCCAAGCTTCCACATAACTAGCTTGTAGCCAAGGCCCCACGGATCCTTATTCATATTGTCCACAAGATCTGGCCAGCAGCAAGCCTTGCCGTTGTTGATCAATTTGCGAAGGCATTTCCTGGCCGACTTATGTGCTGCTGCGGAGTTGCTTGCCCGTTGGGCCTCACGCTAAATCTTGTGACACTTTTCAGCGATTTCAGTTGACCACCAGTACACTGCGGGCTTGGCGTGCCGGGGTTTTCGATGAGGCATAGAAGCTTTACAAGCAGTCATGATGATGCTGATAGCTGAGTTCACCATGTCTTGAGCTGCCTGTTTTTTTGTCTCCTCCGGATCTCTCTGCAGCAGTGCAGCTGCTGTGAGCACCTCGACGAACCTCTTGACGTGCATCCTTCTCATGTTGTATCCAATTTTAGAAAGCCGATAGCTCGGATATTGGGAGTCAAAATCGCTTATCTCAAACAGAATGCACTGATGATCACTGGCTGATTAGTCCTCTAATACTTTCCAATTATGTATCCTCTGTATTAAGGACTCCCAGGGGAATATCACGTCCGGTATGGTTTCCTCACAGCCAATACGGCGGAAAGTTAGCGTATTCCCGGTGTTTAGCAGGACGAGCGCCATTTCCAGGACTCGTTTTCCCCGCGGATCTGTTTGAGGCATGCCCCATTCGATTGCTTTCACGTTGAAATCTCCCCGAATGAGCACGTTCCGGCTACGTTCGAGACAGTGCCCTCCAAAGTATTCAGCTTGGCTTGGAAAGATGATATCGGTTCGTTGGACTTTAGGGACACACTAAAGAAGGTGTTCCCTGAGCACCGAACCCACACGAAATCATCCCCCCGTCCACAACTCTCCACATAGAAATCATTGTTCCGGACCCAGATGTTGGCAGTACCAGTTTCGTCAGGATACCATAATGCATATTTTGGATGGTTGAACTGCGGTGTAGGTTTAGCTGCAGAATGTGGGTCATTGAAGTTCTGATGTTGCCTTGGCTAGGGCTTCCTGGAAAACCCAGCATTTTGCTCATCCCAAGACGTGTCTAAGGTCATGTCTTGGATCAGCATCCTTGCAAAGAATACAGTGTGCCTCCCACTCTTTTCTTTTATGTCCTATTTCACCGCATTTGTAACATAGAGTACTCTTATAGGGTCCTTTGCGTACTTGTGCGGTGTGATCATAGCTAAGGCATTGAAGAGGCGTTGCTCTTGGCGTATCTTACAGACAACGCACCCTTTTCGTATTTTGCCCTTATTTAGAAATGGTTCGGCGTCCTTTTCGGTCAAGTCACTATGGCCATGTGCTGATTCCTATGGTTTTCTGGTGTCAGTCTCACTTTGATCCCGCCCGCGCTAGTGAACTCCCTTCCGATGGGTTCTTCTGCCTCGGCCGGATCCGTGACCCAGTCAATGTCTCTTATTTTGATCATTGCCATCGGCTCAAGTGAGGCTATAGCTGCGCTTTTGCCGAGGACTATCTTTACTGCGTCGCAGGATGTTTCCCTATTCTCGGCCTCCGCTCCAAATTCGACCAGTATGTGCCCCGACCGTGTTGGCCGTACTGCTGCTGGGCCCTGATGTCCCACAGCAACTCCGTGTAGGATCGATCATTTCGGGGTTTTACGAGCAGTACCTGCTGCTGGGGTCTTCGTCGGGGCTTCTTTCTCTCCTATTTTGCATCGGGTCTTTTTTCTTGGGTGTCCCTGCAAACTTTCCTTTCTGGCACTTTTGAAGGGGTTTCTTAGCGGGTTACTTCGCTCTTTTTGTAAGCGCTGTCTGAAACCCCTGATCTGGTGTTTTGCGCCCATCAGGTGCCTCTTCCTTCCTTCTTTGATCCCCATTTCTTTGGATTAGGCTGAGCACCATTCTTCTATTAATTTTTAATTGTGGAGCTGTCTGCACACGCCCTCTAGACTTCACCCCAACGCTTCTTTAGCCTTTTGCTCTTCTTCGGTCTCTAACCAGCTCCTCCAATAATGCCTTATGCAATCTAGGAGCTCCTCTAGTTCAAGGAGCCCAATCCCTACTACTTTAGTGATTTTTGGCAAGTCGCATGCAGATTTCATTCGTTTTAGAAAAACTTCCGCTTTTCGAAATAGCCTTTCTTCATGTCGCTGCGCGGCAATGATACTTTGCGGCCATCTTCCTTGGGAGAGTTTATCGGCTTCTGTATCAGAATACAGTACTTCCGCCATTTCGATGAAATCACACATGGTCGCTTTATTTGCCTGGTCACTCGTTTCTTTTCCTGCCGTAATCTCCTCGTTGACTCCAGGATGGTTCTTGACTAATTCGGGATTTACGACCCATGTTACAATCGCTTCGCTAGCGATCGCAGCAGTGACCATCGAATTTTCGAGTTTCTTTTTATTTTCTTCCACCGCTCGAACATCTGGTGCGTCCTGCAGAGTTTCCCGCTTTTCCTTCATAGGACGCTCTGGCATTCCCATCATTTTTTTGCTGCGCCCGAACGCCGCAGGGATCTCAGTCTGGACGAGACTTGTTTTTAATCTCCGTTTTTCGTCCATCTTCACTGTCTTTGTATTAATCGTCGTTTTTGCCGTCATTAGTACCATTCCCGATTTGCTGTTCACATCGTGGCTGCAGCACCATGACCTCCAGTTTGAAACCAAGAGGGTTCCGGAAGAAAGTGAAGCTCAACGACTTACTATATTTTTAAGCATCGGTGGGGATAACCAGACGTGAGGGGGGAAGAATTAATGCAAATTTGCACGTTCCCACAGAAAAGTGTGCCGCCAAAGAGTCTCGTCAGCGAAATTCTAATTTTTTTTATGTAAATGGATGGGTATGCATGAGAATGTATATTTTAGTTAAGGCGCAGCCCCCAGTGAAACTGAAAATTTGGGTAAACTTTACAGCCGTTCACCTCAGGAACGTTAGGAATATTTGCAAAAATTTTTTAGCAAGAAGTCGGAATGAACCTTTGGCTATCGATTCAACTCATTACATTTTGCAAAAAGTTTGTTGCAAAAGCTCAAAAATTCAAACAAAATAGCATGTTTTCGTTAAAAAATGTAGTAGATCTCGGGAACTACTTAACTTACTGAGTTTATTTAAGCTACGGTTGTTAGATCTAAATTATTTGCAGTGAATTAACTCATCAAAAATTTAAAAAAGTTTTTTGCAAAAAATTTCCTAGAACAAAATGTGGAAATTTGATGCAAATCAATGTGCATCCATGATATTTGTTCAGTGTGTGCAAATTACACATTTTGTTCTAGAAAATTTTTAGCAAAAAACTTTTTTGAATTTTTGACGAGTTAATTCACTGCATATAATTTAGATCTAACAACCGAAGCTTAAATCAACTCGGTACGTTCAGTAGTTTCCGAGATCTACTACATTTTTCAACAAAAACATGCTATTTTGTTTGAATTTTTGAGCTTTTGCAACAAACTTTTTGCAAAATGTAATGAGTTGAATCGATCGCCAAAGGTTCAGTCCGACTTCTTGCTAAAAAATTTTTGCAAATATTTGTAACGTTTCTGAGGTGAACGGCTGTAAAGTTTACCCAAATTTTCAGTTTCACTGGGGGCTGCGCCTTAACAAGCAATTTGGTTTGCTTCATGCAATTGTAATATTTTAGTTGATCAATTTACGAAGAACTCTCTTTGAATGAAGATTTTTTTTTAGGAAACTTTACCTTAGTTAAATTAACTTATATGTGTAGGATGGGTTAAGCAGGTAGGACCTAGGGTACGCCAGGTGGAGGGATATTAATTTCCATTTTCAATTTTTTCTGGTCCATCTCGCTTCCGTTTTAGTTGAAGTCTAGTACTGTAAATTTTGCGTCGGGATTTTTAATAAGTTGTTCGGTGATAATGTTACTGTCTGTTTTTCTATGTTTATATATTTCAATTCCTTCTACGATGTCAAGTCTTGGTCCTTTACTTTGTTTTTGTCACAATGTTAAAGTTTGTCACAGCGTCAGACTTGTGTGCGTGGTTTTGTAGGTGCATCGCGTGATTGGAATCTGCCTTGTTGTATAAGAAAGATCGTAAGTGCCCTTTGTATCTTGTCGTTTGTTTCAATAAAATATTTAAAATAACTGACTATTATGGGTTACTTTGTCGTCGCACACATAATATTGTGTGGATTTCATTCGGTTTTCATGTTTCTTATAAAAATTCTGAATATTCCGAAATCCTATTTCTTAGCCTTAGGATATTCGCATATTTATTTCATTCTCCAATAAAGTCTATACATATTTGCTCATAAACATAATATGATGGTAAAATAAAGTTATGCTACTGAATCTAGCTAAATCTTTACAACCACTAGCATATTAAATAAGTTTTAATAAAACTTAAGTTTCATGCTTTATGATACAGATTGCTCTATAATATCATATAATCCCACATTTTACCACTTCCTGCTGTTCTTATTACCATTCTGCAATGCCTTCATATAATGGATCTAAATATTATTCCTAAACTTCCCATATATGAAACCGAAAACACTTTCATAAAGCCATGCCACAAATAAATATGCATCTATTTTGCAATAAATGCACAAACTTTCACATCCGTCCAAACAGTATGATTTAACACACAGGATATGAAGAAAGTTTTATAATTAAATTCCTTCTTGTTTATACGACTAACTATATACGCTCATAATTAAATTCCGAAATAAGAACCACTGAGCAACATGAAAACTATCTTTATTATTCCACATAATCCATACTGGTTCCTATAATTATTTTTTTTTCACCCATTTGAGTTGTAGACGGGCTAGGAAAACTTACTTCCTCATTCTCTGGCACTTATTCACGCTCATGTGGCTGCAACTGAAAATTGCATTATTATTTCCTGGGTTCATATGTAAATACCCAATTTATCATTCTTATCATTTTTTGCATGGAATTACACTTGCACAACTGCATCTGAACAGAGAAAATGGTATTTTTTTCCATGTAGTTACCGCAAGATGGTCCAGCATTGTAAGGTTCATTGATTCCTTCCAGCACTCTCCTTAGCAGAAAACTCAGTGGGAGCAGTACGTGTAATATTATACCATTTACTTCCCAAGGAACCAACCCAGCTTCCGGAAAGAATGCAAGGATATGACATTTGTCAAATTATGTGATAGTGTCGACAACGATAGTTTGAAGTAGCTTAAGTGGATTGCATCTAATGTAGTCCGCATAAAGTGAAGACATTAAGTTTCTTCTGCAACGATAGTTTGAATAATGTTCATCTGAAGAATTAGTGGGTGTGAGATCATGATGGGGAGTTGATGAAAGACCAAGCAATTTTTTGAATCGTTGTCACGAAACTCAAAGAGGGAGGTTTTGAGAATACTCTATCTGCTGGTAATGAGACGAGCTTTTAATTCACTGCTGCTGATAATTTGTCTTCAAATTGAATTGTTTATCCGTTAATGATTTTTTTTTTTTGAAGCTATGCTTCTCATGGGATGCTTTAGCGGACGGAATGAGTGTAAAAATATCATAACTTATTAAAAACGACATTTATAAGTGTTCCATATTTTTCAAGAACAATTGAAGCCAGAGTCATCAAACTGTGAAGAACAATCAAAAGTGGTGGCTTCTTAAAAGTCTCATAGTTCATAAAATATTCAAAAAATTTTCAAAGACGCCGTCCCATCTAAGGACGTAATCGCTGAATTTTTATTTGAAGATTGTCGAAAAGCTTCCAAACGAAATATGTCAATGAGATCTTTTAATATCTCGTCCTAAGGCTTTGATTATCTTAGCACATTGGAAGTTTAACACCGATGTTTTGCTCAGCTAAAGTCCGCAAAACACTAAAGCACAATTTAACCCTTGTTGCGAATTCCGGCGTACCGGCATTCTATCATTTGCAACTGCAAATTACCGCCGTAACATCTTCACCTTTCGTTGGGCATTTATACCTTTCCCATGTATATTTATTTATTTTTATTAATATTTTACCAATTTCCCTATAATTTTTAATTCCCCATCATCTCAATCCTATCCTCTTATCCTATTTTGAATTTCAATAAAAAGTATAGTAAAATTATAATAATTTTAATTTTGCCACTAACAACACTCAATTCATTACTTCCCATTAACAAAATTTCATTCTATTAAATTTTTCCTAGCAAACCCTAATTCCTTCCTTCATACTAACTAATTCCATTCATTAGTTCCTACTAACAAATTTTATTTTTACATACTAACAAAAAATTTATTCACGTTTCCCTATTTACAAATTCCAAATTCATGCCCATCAAGAAAGAGTTGAAGTTGCTGATTCGATGACTGGGAAAACAACAGAAAGTGGATCCGAGGGTCTGCTGGGACCCTGGGTTCAACTTCCCAGAGCGCAGGGAAGCACTCTTTTTGGAGTATCAGCAAAATCAATAGTTTCCGTATACATGCGACACTTTGCATCTAATCACACGCGTCTTTGGTAATGCAAATTGCCATATATGTAAAATGGAAATAATTGCGTTTGTCAATACGGAAAAAAAGATGTGTGGGTAGCGGAATCGAAGAGTATTGAACTTCGATTACGTTACCCAGATGCGGCAGCGGGAATCAAAAATGAGATGATTGCGGGATCGGATTTGCTGGATGTGAAATGCTGGATTGGGTTCTTGAATTTCAGGCATTCGGTATATGGGAAGTAAAAGTGAGTTTTTGAGGTTATTGGCAGAATTATGGAGTCAGCATTTGGCTTGTGACGGAGAGTGAAATTATTTGGCGGTTTCGGAGAGAGTTTTGTTTTATAAATTTGGGGAATAAAAGGTGTTTGAAGTCGAACTGTGAAGTTTAGTGTATTAATTAAATACATCGAAATAAAGTTGAATTTTTGAGAGTAAAAAAAAAAACAGTTGAGCGAATAGAAGATTTTTGCAGCAGAACGGTTTTAACCGAGTGGTTGTGATACGGTAGGAAATTTAATTAGTGGATACGAGAAGTGGAAAGAAAAAAAACCAAAAAAACGGGCATTAAATCCTGAGAATTGTGCCGAATGATAGAGGCAATCACCTTCTGATCCTACAGTGAAGAGAGGAATTGTAATTTTCATGTGGAGAATCAAACACGGTTTTCTTTTGCAACAAGTGAGAATTACTTGTGGGGGTTAAGTTTCACAACAAACGGAAATATTGAATAACGTATGCGGAAGAGTTACTAAATGAAGTAATCGAAAAAGTCTAAGACGGTAATTAACAGAAATTCACGGGCAGATTGAATATTATGATGCAGTGGCCGCTTATTAGTACTTGATGAGTTTCAATTTAAAGTCAATTAAATTTTTCAGTGACCCCACCTCTTTTTTTGTGTCCTTCACCGAACGCTCGGAAATCCACGGAAAAAGAAGAGAGTAAGTAATAATTAATATTTTTCCTTGTTTTTTGACATCCTTTTATCTATTACGTATTTTTCTCAGCTTATTGTAATTTGCTATTTTACTTTTGATTAATACCTTATTTAATATATTTGCATAAAAAGTTATTGAAGGGTCTGTTTGTTTTTTTTATTGATATCTTTTGATTGTTGAATTTGTAAATTAATTTTTTTTTTAATTAAATACACGGCCATATCGTGCTAAAAGCCATATTTTTCATTTCTTGAAATTAGCTCCTCCGTTCCTGTCCTTCTCCCTTTGTGTTAGTGTTTTTATGTAAGGTGGCTCAGCACGAGCAGAGGGTGTCCCGGAAGTCCCGCGACATGACTGAGCGCTAGCCGGCCTCAGTATGCCATCCCGGGCTACACACCCCTCTGCTAAAACTTAATGTCTGCAACTGCGGTGATTTCCGCGGTTGCAACACCCTTTCCTATCTGAAGGTACTAATTCTGTCTCCCACAGTAAAAATAGTAGATCTTAAACAAGTGTATTTTTTTAATTATAAGTTATGCTATCAGTTAGATTTATAGATAGTTTTGTGGGTATTTTATGTATAAATTTAACCAAAAAATGGCGAGAAAAAACAAGTACTTTCAGTATTTTTCGGTAATAAAATGGTAAATACAGGTAAGGAATGTGTTTTTTTTTATAATTTCAGTTGATAACTTTGAACATGCTTTTTAATTATTGACTTTTTTTTTCTAGATTCCTTGAAATGATATTACAAAATAAACTGCTCTCATTGAAGCTCTATTACTGGAAGATCTTCCAGACTGCAGCGAAGAATCGGTCGTGGATTTTGCCGATGAGGACAACGAAAAATATGTTCACTTACACTATCCGAGAGGCTTTGATAATGATTTTGAAGAGGCTGTTGAAATAGCCCTACACAACATTCAGCCATGATCGCCTACAAATGAAGAATTTCCAGTGTACCACCCCGACTGAACTCTTTTTTTTTTATGGAATATTGGATAATATCACATACCAAAGCAGCCCATATTCTACACAGGAAGATAAAGTGTTGAGTCTCAAGGAGTTTCTAGCATTTAAAAGTCTGAATTTTCCACATGGGTCATAATACTCGGCAAGCTTGGACGGACCATTGCTCTATGGCACCGTATCTCAACAATCCACTTTTATGTAAAACTATGCTACAATATTTTATATTTACATTGCAACTATAATAATATAATGCCTATAAAGTGCAAAGATAAGGTATATGAAATGAAATGAGCTAAACTAAAAATCCCAAGAGTGTGTGGCGGCAACACTAGCGTTAAAACGAAGATTTTTTTCAGAGCCCAACAAGCTGACTGGAGAGATTGTAAGGCTGGCACGCTAAATTGACGAGGATCATAAGAGTCTAACTCAAAGAGTCCAGCGCACGTGCTCATGCAACAATAAGCCAGGTAAACCAAGTGCCACCACAATCACGCTCAAAAGTATCTAAGCTTCCAAGCGAGGCCTGCTAGTACCACACCAATTATGGACCAGACACCAGAAAATGCCGACCGCTATGCAAGTATGGCAAACATAAAAAAAAAACTTAAGTTATCTTCTCCACAAAAAATTTGACAACTTGATGCAACTGAGAATCTGTCGACTATCCAAGAGTACATGGAGCAGTCCTATGAATATGGTGCGTGAAACTAAAAGAAACTGGCGGCCATGCAGAGACTATCGGGCGCTCAACGCATGTACTGTTCCGAATCTGTACTCAAACGGATTTTCGCAAGAATGAACTGCCGCCTTACACGAGATGTAGGTCTTCACTGGAATCGATCTACAGAAAACATTTTATCAAATTCCAGTTGAGCCAAGTGATGTCCCGAAAACGGCGATTATTGTACAGCTTGGACGGTACGAGTTTGTCTACATTACCTTTAGCCTATGCCATGCGGGTTAAACCTTCCAGCGTTTTATGCACGTGGTGCTAAGGGGACTTGGCAGCGTGTTTGTCTACATAGATGACATATAAGTGTTCTCTCCAGACCATCAGACTCATTTACAGCATGTGTCTTATGTGTTGGATCGTCTGCGCTAATACGGACTCTCGATTAACATAGACAAGTGCGAATTTGGACTAGATGAAGTGCAATTTTTGGTTCATACAATTTCATCTGGTGGATTGAAACCTTACCTGAGAAGCTACAAGACATTTCCGCGATCTTGAAGCCCAGAACAGCACTGTAGCTAAAGTCATTCCTAGAAATGATTAACTTCTATAGATGATTCCTGCCGTATGCAGCCCAAAACCAACGTCTGCTCCAACAGTTAATACGATGAAACATGGGGTGATATAAAACTGAGTTTAAGTGAACAGACGAGGCATCTGCAGCAAGTCAGAACTGAGCAGGATTCCGTCACGCGTGCATCCTGATCCAGCGGCTACATGGCCTCAGACAATGGACTTGCAGCTGTCCTACATTGGACAATGAGCACTGGAATGGAACCCTTGGGTTCTTTCTCACGCAAACTAAACGACATCCTGTGACGCTATAGTACCTACGAAGGGAATTGCTAAGCATTTTCGAAGCCATCAAGCGTTCGCACTACATGTTCATTTATTTGTTTATTTATTTACCTATTTCTATTTAACAGAAAAAAATTCCAATAACAAAACAGATAACATTAAAGTACAGCAAAATGAATTAAATAATAGCACAGCACTGATAAAAGTAATAAAAAATACAAAAATTCGGAGAAAATAAGTAAGAACAAGTTGGGTAGACAGACCTATGCTCATGTCAGAAGGGTTTTGTACTCAACATACAAAAAGCAGTAACCAGTAACGAATAAAATCAAGAAACGTGTCATGTTCGAGGATCATACTATTATTAGCAAAGTTGAAAGAATTTTGACTTCTGAGGTATTTGTTATAGTTATACCCACAAATATCTCTCTTGATAATTATTTCAGATTTTTTAAGATCACGGGTGTCCATTCACAAGGGAGGAAACACATTTTTCATGTATTCCCCCCTCCTGTGCCCCCACTGAAGCAAAAACTGTCAGTTTAAGAACTGTTCTGAAAAGCTCTCATAGAGAACCTTCAGTTGATACTCATATCGGCTACCTTTCATGAAATTGTTTTTCAGGGGCCACTCCTCTGTACTGTAATCATCGATTCATGGCCTGTTTTTTCGAATCCTAGAATGGTTACAAAGCCCTTTTGCTAGGAGCTGTCTCCTGCCTCTTCGACTTGTTTCAATTGTATGAACTCATCTTCATGAACCCTATCATTCCTGAAATTTTCATACAAATCCTAGCAAAGCTGTAGTGTCTAAGTCGGGTAAAAGCGCATATGGCTCCATAGCCATATGTTTCCATAGTAATACAGGGCATATTGTTCCATAGTAATGCAGGAAAATTCAAATCGCTATAACTACGTTAAATACTATTCGATCTTTATGAAACTTTCAGGAAAAATCAATCTTATAAATAAGCATCTGTGTCCTAAATTTTATTGAATTTAAGGGTACCGTCTAGATTTTATTCAAGAAAACGTAAAATCGATAAATCATACTATTACTAACAAAGTTGAGTGAATTTTGACTTCTCATGTATTTGTTGTTGTTGTACTCATATAGGCCTACATCCATGATTTTTTTCAGATTTTTCCGATGAAAGGCGTCCAATCGCGAGGGGGGGGGTACGCGAAAAGTTCGTACATTTCCCCTTCCCCTGCCCCCCTCGGTACTCATGAGGCAATTTTAAGACTTGTTTTGAAAAGATCTCGTTGAGACCTTTCCAATGACACCCTACTCGACTACCAATGGTGAAATTTTTTTTTTGAGGGGTCACCTCCCTATATGGGGAGACCCCCCTTAAACCCCTTTGAAAAATTTTTTGACCCTTGAACTTTCAAGAAGTCACCACTTCTGACCTTTCCACAAAGTTTCATAGCTGTAGCTTTTATAGTTTCGGAGAAAAAGTGCTGTGACATACAGACGGACGGACGGACGGACGGACGGACGGACGGACGGACGGACGGACGGACGGACGGACAGACGGACACAGGTCGTGATTGCAATAGGGTTTTGTATTTTAGTACAAAACCCTAAAAATTACTGAGGACTGAGAAGAAGACAGTTAACAAATCTTTTATAGACTAAATACGAAAGGGGGAAGGGCGCAAGCTGAAGGTCATCATGGTTACGAGGTAATCTGAGCATGGGTGGGTGAAAATGCACCAAACTACGTGCAAATGGAACATCAAAGATATTCGACGATCTTGTAGAACGCATAACGCGTCTCTTAGGAACCTGGTTGACAAGGTGAGTATCGAGCAAACCACGGCTAAGCCTGTAAAGGAAACATTCATCAAGTCAATAGTCATGTTGGAAGGCAGAGTCGTCACAGTCTTTTTCAACCACAAGCCATTGCAGGTTGCGATCGACCTCTTTTCTCTCGCTTCAGCTCAAAAAATAAGCCCAATCTCAAAGCTTTGTTAGACGACCAAACAAATCAGTTCGAGTGGAAGAAGTAGGAGCTTGTTGATTCTGTTATGTACTGCACTGCATAATCACCGACAATAAGGTTCAACCCTATGCACCATAGTAGTTTAAGTCAACAGTCATGCAGATAATACATGGCCTAGCCCACCCGGGCATATGAACAACTAGACAACTCATCATTGAACATTTCTCCTGGCGGCCATGAACAAGGAGATTTTTTTTTTTTTTTTGTTTTTGTTTTTTTGTTTGGTAGGGAGGTGAAGGCATTTATGCCCGCCAAGTCTGGCAGTGTGGGACTCCCATGGAGGATACCTTTGGACTACCCACTAAACACCTCCCCTGTCAATCTGAGAACCTAGCCTGGAACCGTTTGACACATTACTTCGGGCCAGGTCTCATTTTGTTACGCCGTGGGGCGCCTTCAAGCTGGGGAGTCCCTTTCCTAGCGGGAGGGAAGGGGGGAAGAGGAATTGCCAGAAGAGCGATCCCCCAGCCCCAGTGCCTCCGGCTGCTGTGAGTCCCTTTTATATTTTAGGATTGCCCGAGCATAATGTGCCACCTGGTTCCATTTGTCAACCGATTCGAGCATCACCGCAACTATATTATCCGGGGTGAGCTCTCCCGTCTCCCTGTAGAGTTCCCTTCGCAGCCTGGCCCATTTGATACACGCAAAAAATGTGTGACAGGCATTGTCCTCCTCTCCTGGGCAAAACCGACAATCGGGAGACCGTGACTTGCCGATCTTGTGAAGGTAAGACTGAAAACACCCGTGCCCGCTCAAAAGCTGGGTCAGATAGAAGTCAGTCTCACCATGCCTTCGATTTAGCCACGGTCTCACATCCGGGATGAGGCGCGCAGTCCACCTTCCCTTCGTGCAATTCCTCCAAGACTGCTGCCAATCGTTGAGCGAGCGTTGTCTCTCCTCGCGAACAACAATCTCCCTCGCATCCTCGTTTCGGTGCAGGTGAATGGCGCGGCGCTCTCTAGCAAGGAGGGCGACAGGTATCACGCCTGCAATCACTCTCACCGCCGAGTCGGAGACTGTTGGATACGAAGATGCAATTCTCAGTGCTCCTCTTCTCTGTACCTGTGCCAATCGTTTTCGGTATACCTCCTTGCTGAGAGCGTCGCCCCATACCTCTGCTCCGTACAGTAGCACTGACCCTACAGCACTCATCAAGAGGCGTCTTCTTGATGGGCTGGGTCCCCCTACGTTGGCCATAAGTCGACTCAGGGCTGATATTCCCGAAGCAGCCTTCTCAGCCGTTGCCCTGATTTGCTCAGAGAAATTCATCTTCGAGTCGATCAGTAGCCCCAGGTACTTCACCGCTGGCTTCGATTCGATCTGTATGTCTCCAATACTGATCATCCTTACTCTAGGGATTCTCTTTCTTGTCAAGATGACCACTTCGGTTTTCTCCAGTGCTAAACTGAGCCCGCAAGCAGTCATCCAGTCCCTCACTCGGCGCATTAGCATACCTAGCCTAAGTTGCGCTTGTTCAACGGTGCGTCCGGCGACCAGAGCCGCAACATCATCCGCATAGCCGACCAAGCGCGACTCATCTGGCATCTCAAGTCTTAGTAGCCCGTCGTAATACACGTTCCACAGGTCCGGACCAAGGATAGATCCCTGGGCAACACCCGATGTAATTTCCATCCTTCGTTGGCCCTGTGTCGTGTCGTAGAGCAGGCTTCGATCCTTTAGGTAGTTCCTCAAAAGCCGCATTAGATATTCTGGAACTTGAAAAGAGTTTTCCAGCGTGTCCAGAATATCCACCCATGTAGCGGAGTTGAAGGCATTCCTGACGTCGAGTGTCATCAACAGGACGATCCGTCGCTTGGTGCGACTATATGCCTCTGCCTTTTGGACCGCGTTCACCACCTCTGCAATCGCATCAATTGTAGAACGTCCTGCTCTAAAGCCGTACTGCCGAGGAGATAGGTCCCCAGCAGCACGAACCGCGTCAGTGAGTCTTCCCTTGATGAGTTTCTCTAGCACTTTCCCAGCCGTGTCTAGCATGCATAACGGGCGGTATGCAGACGGCGATTCGGGATTTCCCTTCCCCTTGCTGACCAGCACTGCAGACGGCGATTCGGGATTTCCTTTCCCCTTGCTGACCAGCACATGAACAAGGAGATCAATAGCTTTGTACAAGGCTGTATGGCCTGCCAACGCAACAAGGTCGGACGTCAAATAAAGTCACCACTCTGGTGATACACCAGGTTTTCACTTAGCTGACCCGTATTCTGAGAATCAAGCAGCTGCGGACTACCCCGTATCATCCTGCCGCCAACGGAATCTTCGAAAGATGGCATCACACAGTCAAAGTTGTGATCCGCTGCCACGATAAAGTCGAATGGATGAAATTGATTCCTCTTGTGCTCCTAGGCCTGCGCGCCGTATTAAACGAAGTCATAAATGCTACACCCGCAGATATGGTCTACGGTACCAGCTTACGGCTTCGCAAGGAATTCTTCAGCACATCACAGCCAAACATCAACGAAACAAACTTCCTGCGTGATCTCAAGTTACGCATAACAAAACTGCAACCTCAAGACACCATGCGTCACACCGACGTCCCAACTTTCAAACACCGAGCATTAGGCAGCAGTACGCACGTCTTCATTTGGATCAACAAAGTTCAATCATCACTCATACCATTATATGATGGTCCGTACCCTGTTCTGAGCAGGAAAAACTAATATTTCAAGGTTAGCATCAATGGACATCCTACCTCAATTTCAATCGACAGACTCAAACCCGCATTCCTTACGGCTGAATCTGCTAGTACGGTGAACTGACGAGACCTACGTGCAGTTTGTGCAAGGTCCGTTCACCCATACGCTTCGAATGATGCTACCGTCGCCTAACCACTGCGGTGGGAGTAATGTGGCGGTAGCACAAGCGTTACAACATTGTCCACGATCAATACAACGTTGTGCTCAACCAACGCAGTGATTTCTTCGGTTGATTGTACTTGAATTACAGCGTTGATCTCAAGCATGTATCATATCGCACGATAAGAACTCCACTCGCCATGTCTGGTGATCTTACGTGTGCGTGGTCAGCAGTTGATGGTACGGATGGAACGTTCAGCCGGCGATAAATAATACGTCCAATCTAAGAAGATGTTAGTGCTGTCCATCGTGAGCGGCAAAGAACTTCAACAAATATCGTTTTGAAATTACCAAAACAAAAATAGGACAAAGGAAAAATTGCCTATTTTGACAATTATTTTTCGTCTATTTCTTTAGCCGAAATATTGAAAATTAATAAAAACACCTTTGCTCGTGGAACAATCAGAAGTAACAGAAAGATACTTTCCGGGATCATAATTGCTGGTTCTAAAATGAAATGAGTTGAAAGTGATAATTGGTTTTTAAACATCGACTCACTTAGTTTCAAATTTTCATGGAAGCAAAGAGGCCACAATATCACGCAAAGAAAATAATAGATCAAAAACTACAATAACCTGTCCTAGGCCAGTAAAAGATTATAATACTAACATGGGGGGGGGGGGGGGGGGGGATTTGATACAGCTGACCAATAGAACCCCCTGTACTGCGTGAAACGAAAATCACCTAAATAGTGGCATAGATTGTTTTGGAGTGTTTTCGATGTAGCATTTGTTAACGCCTTTGTAATCCATAGCCAGATGATCGGAAACATTATGCAAAAGATTTTCCACGTTCTATCTATCAAGGCTTGATGACAATGAAATATGCTTACCATTAAAAAAAATATCTTCTATTGATACCGATTCCGATATTCCTTTAAGCGGTGCAAATTCAATTAATCTACTCTGAGGAACGTACTCGTACGCTTGATAAGCAGAAGTATACATTTGCCAACAGTTGCAGAGAAAAGAGAAAGACGTGAGGTTTGTATTATGAAGAATAGTTAATCGAAACCTTATAATAAATGCTCCCATTGTAATTTGTTTTTATAATTAAAAGATTTAAAAAACTGTTTTGTCAAAAACCACGATATAAACATTTAATCTCTTTATTTTGATAATTTTTTACTTGAACTAAGTATACAGCGTTGTAGCACATAAAGTTGCCGATGGTAAAAATTAGTTCTTCTAGATACAATAAAAATCTGAAATAAACACAATTTACCTTATGTAAATAACATAACAAAATTTTAAAAAATCATAAAAAATTGGTCTCCCGGTAGAAAAGGGTGTAACCATTTTTAATTGACGTACAGAATACATTTCATGTAGCTTCATCTCTACTCCTTAGCATTGCAGCCCTTCTTGGGCCCCGCTTCTTGCCAGCAGCGCCTCCAACTGTTTTGGTCCATTGACCGCGTCCTCCAATTTTGAAATCTGAGCAGCGATAAACTGCCTTCGTCCACCGAGTCAGACTAGCGCTTCCTCGGTTCCTGCACTGTCCTTCGCTCTTCAGCTCTCCCAACGAAAATACTTTAAGGTATCCGTTGTTCGTCCATACGATTCATGTGTCCAGCGCATTGCAGCTTCCGCAGTCTTACAATCCTTGAGACCTCAGACTCGTCAAAAATTTCATACAGTTCATGCCTGTATCGAATTGGTCATTGGTCCCCGTCTAGCTTTGCTCCGATTATTCGGCTCAGGACCTTTTGCTCAGAGGCGTTAAATATATTTGCGGACGCTTGGGTTAGGATCCATGCATTTTACCCATAGCATAACACAGGTCTTATTACAGATTTGTGTACTTGGAGCTTTGTTTTCCTGTGTATGCAACTGGTTCTCAAGATCTTCAAAACTGAATTAATATTAAATCGGCAATCTGTAGTCTTCGGCGTATTTTGTCTCTTTTATCAGCGGTTCTCGTTATTTTGGCGCCTAAATACACAAATTCCCTCATATTTTTCAAACTGTATTTGCCAAGTATAATATATGGGGTATTTGAGGTATTTTTTCTCGACTGTGTCATGAGTTTTGTTTTATTTTCACTGATTTGCAGCCCTACTAGTTTTGCTTTGCTGTCGAGTTTCAGGAAGAGCTCTTTGGCAGTTGTTGATGAATATGACAAAACCTTTATCTCATCCACATAGGCTACTATTTAGCTCGAGTTGTATAGTAATGTACCTCATGTATCGACATTTAGCTTTCTTATGACGTATTGCAGAGCCAAATTGAATAGCAATGGGGTCAGCCTATCTCTCTGGTTTAGTCTGATATTTGTGTCAAATGCATAGGTGAGTTACTTATTGATGCGGACTTGGGGAGTTCGTCAACGTCATTGTGATTTTGTAAAGATGGACTAATTTTGCGGGGATGCCAAGGGAAAGCATTATTTGTTACAGCTCGTTACGATCAATACTGTTGCATGCTTGCTTTAAGTCAGCGAAAATTTGGTGTACGTCTATGTTGAACTCCCAGCATTTATCAAGGAACTATTTGATAGAGTACAGTTGGTCTATCGTCGATCTATTTGATCTAAGTCCACCTTAATGCTCCCCTATAGTACCGCTGGCGTATGATCCGGTGTTATTTTCTAGAATTTTTGAATATAATTTGTACGCTGTACGAAGTAGTGATATGCCTGTATAGTTTCACTGTGGCTTGTCACTTTTTTGTGGATAGGAAATATAATTGATTGGCTCTACTCTTTTGGCGTATGCTCATGTTGACGAGTTCCACTGGAATCTTATCAATGTTGGGCGCTGTATTATTTTTTTCAGCTTTGATAGTAGAGCGAACTTCCTCCAGAGTTGGTGAGGCCAATGGAAGCTCTCCGGAAACACAGACGCTGTTTGGAGCCTTTTGATGTCAAATTTTCGTAGGGAGCTGGTCTTTGCTGAATACGTCTTTGATATACGACATCGATAGGTTAATTTGATCAAGTAATGATCTGAGTTACAATTGTGTCCTCGGTATGTAGGGACTTCAAGTATGCTCGAGGCCCAACGTTGTTGTATTAGAATATGGTCAATCTAGTTTTGTGCGCTACCATCTGGTGATACCTGCGTAATTTGATGTATGCGTCAATGTGGGAAGCAAGTCGAACGTATGACTTAATTTCTGCTACGTGCAAAGTCAATCAGGCACTGGCCGCTGTCATTTGTTGCATCGTGGAGGCTACATCCTCTACTCATTCCCCGATGAGATAGCTTATTGCCAACCTTAGCGCTGAAATCACCCAGAATTATTTTTGTGGCATTGGTAGAAATTGAGTTGACTAGTCTTTCTAGGTGATTGTAGAACGTTTCTTTCATTTCTTCATCCTATTGTTCGGTTGGAGCATGCGTGTTGGTCAGCCAGATTTTGAAGAATTTCCCTTTTATACAGATCACACACATTCGTTCATTAGCTGCGTTAAGGACTATAACGTTTGATTGGAACCTCTTATCTAGAATGAAGGCCATTCCCAATTTTCGTTTTCAGTAGGCTTTCTACTTTTGAATATTTTGTGCAATTTCATGTCTTGAATGCCACTTCTAGTCCAATTTGTTTCCTAGATTATCAGTATTTTTAATTCATATTGAGTGGCCTATTGTGAAAGGTCCTTAACAGCGGTAGGATAATTGAGTGATCCAGGATCCAACAGTCAAGTCTTTTTTTTGTTTGGAAGGCCGTTGCTATGAGTAAAATCCATTCTAAGGACCGTCTGTAGGTTTTGAAACATTGTAGGGGTTTTCAGGGACGTCACCCATCTCCATTCCAGCAGCGTGGTTATTACTTCGATTCTGTTACCAAGCGTGGAAGACTCGCCTTCACCTTCTTACGTCCCCACAAAGGAGGTGCAAGTAGGATTTAGTGGCAGATGTATTTACAGTAATTGGTATTTCTCGGCATTTAATATCTCATTATTGTTATGTTAATAGCGGTACTAAAACGACAAAAACGATGATAATACAATGACAGCGAAGTTGGACAAAAACGGACATTAACAGGCTGTATTGTCCAGACTGAGATTCCTGCAGCATTCGGGCGCAGCAAAAAAATGATGCAAACACCAGTGCGTACTTTAAACGGAAAGCAGTCGAAGAAAATATAAAGAACATCGACAATTCGATGGTCACTGCTGCAATCGCTACCAAAGCACCTGAAGAAAGGGTCGTAAATCCCGATATAACTACAAACCATCCTGAAGTTCAAAAAGAGATTACGGCAGGAAAGGTCAGGATTGACCAGACAAATTAAGTGCCGTAGTGTGATTTCATCGTCAACGACAAAAATGTGGCCAAAGTACTGTATTCGGAAACGGAAGCCGATAATTTCTCCCAAGAATGATAGCTGCAAGGTACAATTGCTGCCCAGCAACACGAAGGAGAAAGGCTATTCTGAAAAGCGGGAGATGTTCTGAAAAGAATACAATCTGCATGCAACTTGCCAAAAATCAACAAGACAGTAAAGGTTGGGTTCCTTGAACTAGAGCAGCTTTTAGACCGCATACGGCATTATCGGGGGAGCTGGTTAATGGCCAAAGAGGACCAGAAGGCCGAAGAGGACCAGAAGGCTGAAGAAGAGCAGAAGGCTAAAGAAACGCTGGAGGTGAAATCTAAAGGGCACATCCATATAGCTCTGCTATCATAAATCAATAAAAGAGTGGCGACTAGCCCAATCAAAGCAGATCGGGGTAAAAAAAAAAGATAGGAACAAGCACTTGATGGGCGTAGGGCACCAGATCGGGGGTTCCAGATAGTGCTGACAAAAGGAGCGAAGAAAGCCGTAAAGAAACTCGTACCCGAAAACAATGTTCGTACGGACGCCCAACACGAAACAAGACTTGATGCGAAACAAGAGGAAAAGAAGCCCCAAAGAAGACCCCGGCAGCAGGCACTACTTAAAAAACCCCCAGATGGTTGATCCTGTGCAGAGGTGTTGCGGCATATCAGGGAAAATGTCAGGCCTAAAGATACCAACACTGTCATTAAAGCAGTATGACTAACGTTGTCGGGCCACATATTGGCTGAATTCGGAGCAGAGGCCGAGAACAGGGTAGCATTCTGCAAAAGTGCAACTGTAGCCTCGCTTAAGACATTGACTGTGTCACGGATCTGGCATCAAAAGGATTTCCCTAGCGCGGGCAGAATCAAAGCGTGGCTGACACCAGAGAAACAAAGGGACTACGCATGGCCATCATTGACTTGACTGAAAAGGACGCCGAACAATTTCTGAATAAGGGCAAAACAAGGTTAGTGTGAGTTGCCTCTAGAATACGACGAAGAGCAGTACCTCTTTTAATGTTTCGAATGCTTTGGCTACGGTCAGATATCACAAGTATGCAAAGGACCCGATAGGAGCTTCCTATGTTACAAATGCGGTGAAATGGAACATGAAAAGAAATAGTGTACGAAGGAGGCACACTGTATTCGTTGCATAGATGCTGATCCAAGACTAAATTTCGGACACGTCTTGGGATCAGAAAAATGCCGGGTCTTCCAGGAAGCCCTAGCCAAGGTAAAATCAGAACTTCGATGACCCGCGTCTTGCAACTAAACCTACATCACCCCTCAACTGCCCAAAACTCACTTGGGGAGTTTGCGAGGGACATGAAAGCCGATTTTATGCTGAGTGAGTAACACCACGATAAAACTCCGGCATCCTGGTATCCATGGTAAAACTTCGGTACCATGGGATCCTGATGCCGCCAACTGGGTTCGGAACAGTGATTTCCAAGTGGAGAGCTGTGGACTGGGAGATAGTTTTGTGTGGGTTTGGTGCTCAGGGACCGCCTTCTTTAGTGTCTACTTAGCGGCGAACGAATTGATTTCATCTTTCCAAGCCAAGCTTAATGCTTTCGAGGGCGCTATCTCGAACGCAGACGGGAAAGTACTCGTTGAAGTGACTTCAACGCTGCCTCAAACAGATCCGCGGGGAAAACGATTACTGGAAATTGTGGCCAGGACGACGCTTGTCGTAAAAAACACCAGAAATGCGCTGACTTTCCGCCATATCGGCTGTGAAGCAACCGTACCGGATGAAATATTCGCCTCGGAGTCTTTAGCACGGAGGAAACGCAATTGGAGACTATTAGAGGACTACTCAGCCAGTGATCATCAGCGCATTCTGCTTGAGATAAGCGATGTTGTTTTCCAACGTACATGCTCTTGGCTTTCTTCATTCGGATGGAACATCGGATAAAATGACGTCGCGAGCTTTGTCGTGGTGCCCCGCTGCAGGAAAATTTGCAAGGGACGAAAGAACTGGTAGCTTAAGATATGGTGAACGCAACTATGAACCGAAAACCCCGGCATGGCAGGCCTCCAGTGTACTGGTGGTCAACTGAAATCGCTGAAAAGCGAAGGGTATGTCACAAGCTTTGGAGTAAGGCTCAACGGGTACGGAACCCTGACGAAGAATCCAACCAGGTGGCAGCATATACTCGTAAGTCGGCCAGGAAATTTCTTCGCAAATTGATCAACACTAGCAAGGCTCGCTGCTGGCAAGATCTAGTGGACAATGTGAACAAAGATTCGGGGGGTCTTGGCTACAAGCTAGTTATGCGGAAGCTTGGTGCCCTACGGAAACATTGCATACACGATGCGGAAAAGATGTACGAGATATTGCGGGTGCTTTTTCCTGCCCATTCCGTTCGTATTGACGCTGTTCACAATGAAAAGGCAATCGAGTGTCAACTTTTTACACAGCTGGAACTAGGAGAGGCAGTTCTTTCACTGAAAGTAAAGAAGGCTACAGGTCCAGGTGGTGTTCCAGCTGAGGTGTTGCAGCTTGTATATCACCATTGTCGTAACTTGCTGATTAACACATTCAACGCTTGTCTACGGGACGGTTTTTCCGGTATGATGGAAGGTGGCAAGGCTCATACTGATCAGTAAGGGGAAGGCAAATTCCGGATTGCCGTTTGCATACCGCCTGTTATGCACGCTAGACACTGCTTGAAAAGTGCTCGAGAAATTTATCAAGGGAAGACTTACTGACGCAATTCGTGCTGCTGGGGACCTATCTCCTCGGCAGTACGGCTTTGGAGTAGAACGCTCCTCCATTAATGCGATTGCAGAGTTAGTGAGCGTGGTCCATATAGTCACGCCAAGGGACGGATCGTCCTGTTGGTGACACTTGGTGTCAGGAAGGTTTTCAACACCGCTATATGGGTTGACATTCTTGATGTGTTTGAAGACCCTTTTCAAGTTCCAGGATATCTAATGCGGCTTTTGAAGGAAAACCTGAAGGACCGAAGCCTGCTCTACGGCATGACACAGGGCCAACGAAGGATGGAAGTTACATCGGGTGTTGGTGAGGGATTTATACTTGTTCCCAACCTGTGGTACGTATCTTACGACGGGCTTTTGAGACTGGAGATGCCAGATGAGCCACGCTTAATTGGCTATGCGGATGATGAAGTGGCTCTGGTCACTGAGCGCACCGTTGATTAAGCAACTTAGGCTAGGTATGCTAATGCGCTGAGTGAAGGACTGTATGACTGCTCGAGGGTTCAGTTTAGTACTGGAGAAATCCGAAGCGGTCGTCTCGACAAAAAAGAATCCCTAGAGTAAGGATGATCAGTATTGGAGAAGAAATGGAAATCGAATCAAAGCCATCGGTGAAGTACCTGGGGCTGCTGATCAACTCGAAGATGAGTTTTTCTGAGCAAATCAGGGCAACGGCTGAGAAGGTATCGGCTCTAAGTCGACTTATGACCAAGGTAGGGGGACCCAGTCCATCAAGAAGACACCTCTTGATGAGTGATGTAGGGTCAGTGCTACTGTACGGAGCGGAAATATAGGGCGACGCTCTCGGTAAGAAAGTATACCGTAAATACTTGGCACAGGTATAGAAAAGAGGAGCACTGAGGATTTCATCTTCGTATCCGACAGCCTTTGATTCGGTGGTGAGAGCTATTGCAGGCGTGATACCTGTTGCCTTTCGTGCTAGAGAGCACCACGTGATTTACCTGCGTCGAAACGACAATGCCAGGGAGATGGTTGTCCACGAGGACAACATCCCGGATGTGAGACTGTAGTTAAGTCCAAGGCATGGTGGGATTGACTTCTATTTGACCGATCTTTTTAACGGGCACGAGTGTTTTCGGTCTTATCTACAAAAGATTGGTAAGTGACGGTCCCCTGATTGTTGATGTTGCCCAAGAGAGGAAGATAATGCCTGCCACGCATTTTTCGCGTGAATAAAATGGATCAGGCTGCAAAAGAACCTCTACAGGGAGACGGGACAGATCGCCCCGGACAATAAAATTACGGTGATGCTCAAATCAGTTGAGTAATGGAACCAGGTGGCACATTATGCTCGGGCAGTCCTAAAAGATAAAAGGGACTCAAAGCAGCGGGGGAGTTGGAGCTGGGGGATCGCTTGTCTGGCACCTCCTCTACCCTTCACCTCTCCCGCGGGTTGACTGGGGAGGTGTTTAGTGGGTAGTCCAGTCACCTTCATGCAAGCATGAGAGTCCTACACAATGTGTAAATGGGCATTCACCTCCATACCACAAAAAAAGTCCCATTATTGGGGAATCAGTAAACCCAATGTACGATCCTGAGAATATTTACTACCATTTAATGGGGGGGGGGTTTGGATGAGGAATAATGAAAGTTATGGGTTCGGGAAATAAGGGAGTATCTCCCCCTTTCTCAAATGGGCTTGGGACCGACTACGGTGGAGTTTCACAACTGTTCCCCTCTGCGTCAAAAATTTATGCTGCACTTGCTGCTGGAATATGCTCGAAATCCTCATTTTGAGTATAATTAAGTTGCCAAAATCTATTAATGATTTGATGATAATGAAAGAATTACACAATGCCTTCAATAAGACAGCTTGGAATTTTAATACTTCTATGGGCTGCTACTTTTAAAACAACCATTAATTTCAATCGAATAAATGTTACCAAAATTCTTAAAAAACCTCATCAAGTCATGTCCTGAAGCAAAATTGAATATACAAGCAGAATCAACTCATTTCATTAATATTTGAAAGTTTATTACGAATCTCCTTGAAATAATATTAGCATTCAAAATGAGAAATACCCGAAGGTAGCAATACATTTTTTTTAATCATAAAGTTTTGTGAACTCACACTTTTGGTGGAAAATGAGTCACATTTTTGATATTTGAATTTCCCGACAGCAAACTTTGCCCGTATAAAGTTATTTTAACTAAGCAAATTGCTATATTCCTAAACTAAACTCACAACTACAATATAACTATCCGAATCGTAACAGTATAGGATCCTTGTCCTTCCTCACCATCACCATGCCCCACTAATATAGGGAATAAAAACACTTGTCCCCCAGGTTCAACGCCAAACTTCTTATGGAGGTTTTCAGCAATTTCTTTCTTACTTTGTCGTAAGAAAGAAAACAATATAATGGAAATTGAAATTGTTTTGTAAGTTGAAATGACTCGAAAGTAAGAAAAATACGTACCACCAACATATAACAAACGCGAAATTTTTATGAAAAGTTTTAATGCTTTTATGGGGTCACGAAACTTTCGCGGTAGTCCTGGCAATTTTCGAAAAAAAAAACTTCTTAGATTGACAGTAATACAATATGAAATGGCAATTGGATGTCGTTCAGGAATTGGATGAAATAGGAAAAGTTGAATAAATTGATGATATAGAACGTTGTAAGCAGTGAATAGGTTTTCTCTTGATGTTTTCTCAATCTATTCTTCTACAATATTTGTTTAGCGAGCATTCCTATCAACAAGCTTGACTGACGTAATTTAGATTTCCGAATGGAAGGACTTAATAAGAATTTCCTGGAATATTTCGTAAACAAAATGTAAATTGGGCGATGAAGATCTGAATAAAGCATTAAAACACTGAATAACTTCGCATAGCAAGTGTAGCCTTGAATGACACTTGCATGGAGAATCTCTATTAGAACATAAAACTTTATCACTTATTTGTTTGTCACTTTAGATTGTGAAAATTATTTGTAATCCATTTGCTGTGAGAAAATTGCTTACTTAGTTTATTTTCTTATATCCTGGACTACTCTCCCAGAATACGGAAGTGTAGAGGAGGATGGAGTGAAGTGTGAATAAAAATTCACAAAAACAGCTTTCAATAAAACTTACATTTTACTACTTCCCACGATTCGAAGAGCACAATGGCCAAGTTTGCATCAATACCGGCAGTCTCCCACTCTTTCTCTTATTTCCTCATTACGATTCACATTTTATGTCGGGAAATTCTTGCAAATCTGAAAATCAATTACCTAACGCAAACCTAATTTATTCCTACCGTCGAAGGTCGTTGTTGGAATATCTAGCTCTCGCGACCGTTGAAAGCGGTAAAAAAGGAATAAAATGGAGTGGAAATGTTTAATCCCCTCCAATAGGTTCTTCGACTAAGAACTGTTGCTAGACTTGAGGAAAGCGCGCCATTCCATTACAAGTATATCAGCAGCTCTGTCGTAATCTCTCTCCCTCGAAGAACCCAAATCTTCCTAAGGCACTTGAATGTGGACGAGAAAGCTCGTTGCAAGGATGAAGTAATCCCAAATAGCGTCCAGAATGAGACAACATACAAGTCGGGAAAATGGTAAGTGCTCCACTCCAGCTGCAGAATGATAAGATCGTTAATGCCATCGTAATAATCTCCCAAAATCAATAAATTTTCGAAACGGTTTGTGTTCTTGGCGAGAATTTTTTCCTCCAGGGAGCAGAAAACAAAAGAGAACGTTCAAAGTGGTTATTCTATGAACGAATTTTGTTCATTAGACGGTGAAAAAACTGCTCAAAGATTATTCTTATTTCTCATTTAGCAGTCCTCCTTCACTTCAGCGGCAATGCCTTATTACATGATCAAAAAATTTGCATAACAAAATTAACTTTTTTCCTAGATATTTTGCATAAGGTATTGTATAATGAAATAAACAATTGCTTGGACGATGGTTGAAGATTACAAAAGAATATCTTAATTTAATTTGTGCAGTTGAAATGGAAGGGTCAATAAATTAGAATTTCTTTACAGAAAAAGTTATAATTCTGAGAAAAAGAATGAGGGGGAAAATTTCATACTTTCATCGTAGCATAATTTGCTAGTAAATTTCTTAACATGTTTGATATTCTTAAATCAAGAACATCATTATATAATGAAGATAATTATAAAGGGATTTCCATTAAGCACATAACAATTTTTATCTGCTAATGAAACACAGAAACATTTGAGATATTGAGTTCAAATTTATTGTCGGTATAGTGCAAGTATTTCATTTAATGAATAAAATTAGATTTTGGCCATATGACCTTCATGAACCCGTTTACAGCGGTCAATTCTTCGGACCCAATTTTCCACCAATCTGGTACACATTTTGACCGGAACGTTGGCAACTTCGCGTTGGATGTTGGTTTTGAGCTTCTTTAAAGTTGCTGGCTTTTTAGCATAAACCAGTGATTTGATATATTTATTTATTTATGCACCAAATAAGGTATTACATCGAAATTATGAATTAACACAAAGAAATACAAGTTAGAAGTTACAAAATACTATTTAAAATATAGGTTACACTTACAAAAATACAAGTTAAAAATATAGGACTAGGAAGAGAGGAACATTGATCGATTGGTTTTAAACTGTAGTCTGGATATGGTCGGGGAAAAGCAATGGCTCAGGCTATTTAATATTTTGCAGCATCTATTAATCGGTTAATTTTCACCGTAGATGGTAAGATATCGACTTTCCACCAGCGAACGCGAATGCCTTGTAAATTTTACTGGTTCGTTCAAGTATATCCTCTCAATCAGATATTGACATTTAACGGTACCATGGAGAACATCAAATGTAAAGCAAGAGCATGACATGGTTTTACGGGAGGCAAGCGAAGATAAATTTAGAAAGGACAACCGATATTCATATGAAGGCAAGCTCTGAAAGTTACGTGGGTCATATTGAGATCGTAAAGCAAATAGCAGGAACTGTTTTGGACTCAAATCTTTCTGTATAAACATCATAAACAGTATGCCAGACGACACCTGCATATTCGAAAAAAAGCCGCACTAATGATATTGTCGCGTGTTATGGTTCGCGGCCAATAATTTTAATGCTCCGGGAAGGTGAAAACGCAATGTCTTTTAATTTAAGTTAAAAGAGTTTATTTAATTACAGAAAAAATGCACAATCACTTATTTAACTATTTCACAATTTTAATTTTCACTATTAAAAGTCTAACACTCGTCCATAAATTTCTTATCGCAATTGTCTTCTAAAATCACTTCACTATTACTCGATCAATATCGCTTTCCACACACTATCGATGAATGAAATGATTCCCCCATTTATTCAGCTCGCCTTTACATAG
Organism: Odontomyia ornata; assembly: GCA_963969285.1. NCBI lineage: Eukaryota > Metazoa > Arthropoda > Insecta > Diptera > Stratiomyidae > Odontomyia > Odontomyia ornata. The sequence goes on from OZ017740.1 coordinate 272,716,161, forward strand.
GGTCACCAGTGGTTCAATGCATTTCTCGTGCATTGGCGAATGTTCTGCCGAGAGGTATCTGGAATATTCAAGCAGATGAATGGAGCAGTGACTCACATCCAAATGTTGATCATGCTTGGTGGGTTCTCGTGGTTTCGAGTAAATTCATTTTGTTGATGTTCTTAATGGTTGTGAAAACAATTGCGACAGTAGCTCGCAGAATTATTTGTACATGTATCACTGCCCCCACCTCAGTTCTTTTCGCCCCGAAAAGATGTGTCGCCAGTTGTAGTCAATTCTCCCTGGATGTAATATGGGGCAAGACGGTCCAGGTGCATGATCTTCATTTTGGCTCTTGGCTTACGATGTTCCTGTATTCGGTATACGACGTCGTTGATTTGCTTTGTAGCTCGGTATGGTCCCTCCCAATTATGTTGCAACTTTGGAGACTTACCCTTTCGTCGTTGCGGGTTATATAGCCACACCAAGTCATCTTGCTGGAAGCCAGTAGAATTAGCCTTGAGATCATACCTGGTCTTCATGCAGTCAGTAGCCGATCCGAGGTGTTTTCGCAGTGTCCGATGTATCTGGTTCAACCGCGTCTTAGCTCACTTGCGTACTCCGAGATGGTTTTGAAGTTTCTCGCACATTTCGCCAAAAACTAGTGACTCAAAGTTTCAGCCTTGATCCGAATAAAGTTCACAAGGTACGCCGTACGTACTGACAAAATTTGACACTAGCTGTTTGGCTACGGTAGTTGCTTCCTGGTTGGGAATGCGGTAGACCTCGGGCCACTTGCTGAAATAATCGGCCACAACCAGCGGATTCAGGAAAGGGTCCAGCGATGTCAACAGCAATCCTTTCAAAGGGTACACCCACGTTGTAGGTTTGCATTTGTCCCCTTAGTCGTCGCTTTGGACCTTTGACGGAAGCTCAGATGGTGCTCATACGTCTTCTCGAGCGTGGAGCCAGTAAAATCTTTCCCGTAATTTTGCCAAGGTCTTGTTAACACCAAGGTGGCCTCCCGAGCATCCTTCATGCATTTCCTTAACCACATCGTGGATTCGGCTTTTGGGAAGTATAGTTTAGCTGCCATCCGCTGTTTCCCATTTCCGCTTGAGTACACCACCCTCCACCTGAAGGAAGTTCCATTGTGCCCAATAGCTTTGCAGGGTTGCGCCATGCATTGAAACGTCTTTCCACTCAGGTCACCCAGTTCTCTCCTTCCATACGAGCAATGGTCCGATGTCTTCATCGGCTAACTGGCATTTCGAACCTCCTTCAATCCCTTCAATCCGTCGGAAATGCTTACAATTAGCTTGACATGGAGGACGAGATAGGGCGTCAGCATTTTCATGAACTCCGCCCTTCCGGTGAACGATTTCGTAGTAGTATAACTGCAATCTTTTGATCCATCTCGCAACTTGTCCCTCGGGGTTTTTGAAAGTAAGTAGCCATCTCAGCGATGCATGGTCCATTCGAAGAACAAATTTCTGGCCATATAGGTACTTGTGGAACTGCTTGGTGGCCTCTATTATAGCCAATAGCTCCTTCCTGGTCACGTAGTAGTTCCTCTCACTTTTTGAAAGAACTCGACTGTAATACGAGAGGACTCTTTCTTCGCCATTGATCTGCTGGGAGAGAACAGCTCCAATACCGCCGTTGCTTGCATCGGTGTCAACTACAAACATTTTTTCGGGTTTCGGATATGCCAGCACAGGTGATTCACACAGCTTCTCCTTCAAGGTCTCAAAGGCTACCTGGCATTCTTCATTCCAGATATATGGGCGATCTTTCTCGGTTAGCTGATGGAGAAACTTAGCTGTTTTGGCAAAGTCTTTGACAAATCTTCGATAGTAGGTTGCTTGACCCAGAAAACTTCGTAGTTGGCGCTTGTTGTTTGGTGTTGGCCAGCTTTTCACGGCTTCAATTTTTTCAGGGTCTGTTTTGACCCCTTCTGCTGATACGACGTGTCCCAGGTATTTTACTTCAGCTGCGAGAAGGATACACTTGTCGGGACTAAGTTTCGAATTTGCCAGTCGCAATCGGGAGAAAACCTCTTCTAAGTTCCGCACATGCTCTTCAAACGTTCCCCCGATGACGATGATGTCATCTAGGTACACCAAGCAGGTTTTCCAGGTTAGACCACGTAGCACGTATTCCATCAAGCGTTCAAAAGTGGCTGGAGCATTGCAAAGCCCAAATGGCATCACAACAAATTGCCACAATCCGGTCCCAACTGAAAATGCGGTTTTCTCTTGGTCCTTCTTGTCGATTTCTACCTGCCAATAGCCACTCATGAGATCGAGTGTAGAAAACCATTTTGCGTCGGCTAAAGTGTCCATGATGTCATCAATGCGTAGGAGCGGGTAACTATCTTTCTTAGTGACGTCATTAACCTGCCTATATTCGACACAAAAACGAGTTTCTTTACTAGAAGTACAGGCGCGGCCCATGGACTGACAGAAGGTTCAATAATGCCTTGTTTTTCCATGTCCGAGATCAGCGCGCTCACTTCTCCTTATTTGGCTATAAGAAGACGTCTCGGTGTTTGTCGAATCGGCTTGGATCCCTGTGTATCTATTACGTGAGTTACCAGACTCGTTCGGCGTTGGTCATCCAGGCTTGTTGAGAAGATGTCACTGTACTTGGTGACCAGATCAAAGGCTTGCTTGAATAGCTGCGTTGGCAATTTGACCTGCTTCAATATTGCAGACATGGATTCCCGGGCCTCCTTTTCTAATGATGGTCGTGAGTAGCTTCCAAGGAGGTGATGGTGGAAACAGGCTGGCAGCTGGCGATGACTTCTGCCGCTTTGATGCTCGTGGTTGAGTCTGCGGTGTTTAGGACTCTAACCGGCACGTATCCGTTCCTTATAAATCTTACAAGGCTTCGTCCTACTATCAAACTGCGCAATGTAGACGCCTTCGTTGGCTCTATCAGATAAAATAGGTGGTCTCGAAAATCACCATCAAGCTTGGCCCATACAATGCTTTCAGAAGAATTTGGTACATCAGTGTGGGCACATACTACCACATTCATCTTGGGAACTTGGACGCTGGGATCCTCCATCAATACTTCGACATTCTGCCATTTCAATACCCGTTTCCCTAATTCCAACGTGATTCCATGTGGTTGCAGGAAATCCATTCCGAGAATGCAGTCATCCATAATGTTCGCGACCAGAAAATTATGTTAGAACGCAAGGTCTCCCAACTGTATCGGGAGGTCGACCTCTCCATGGACAGGTACAGTTTCTCCCGTAGCTGTCCTTAGTGAGAAAATCCTGCCCTTGTAAAGTAGATGTTGCCTCACATGGTCTGGTCGGATAATCGATCGGGTTGCACCAGTGTCGATTGTTATGGTGCAGTGTTCTCCGTCAACTTGAACCGGAAGCCATAAGTCCGCTTCTCCACGATGTAGTCTTGATACCATAATGGTGGTGCTGGGGACGTCGATCCTCCTAGCCACTCTCTGCCCCACGAAGTTAGCTCTTACATGTTTCCCGACCCCTCAGTTTGAAGGGCTTCCATTCTGGGCTCCTGAATCAGTCTGGATCTCTCCCTAGCGGCACACCCGGGACAATAGCTCGGTTTCCTTCGCTTCTTGCAGTCTCTTTGCAGGTGCCCCTTCTCTCCGCAATTCCAGCATCTAGGCGCACCATTCACCTGCGGCTCTTGCTCAGTTTTCACGCGCTCACACCTGCACTCATCTGCCACTATCTCGCAAACCCGGGCAGTGGTACGGCTCACATTTTTCGCTGCCACAAAGTTCAGACTATAAGCCAATGCATCCTTAACTGTTTGCTTTGGAGCTAAACGCACGGCTTGTTGCATTTCCTGGTCTTTTAATGCGCTGATCAATGCTTCTGTCGCTGCGTCATCTCGATGTTCTGGGTCATACGCTGGGTAAGCCAAAAGTGCCAGTCGCTCAATGTCTTGGGCTAGCTGCTGTCGGGTTTCGCCAGACTTCTGCATCTGATGCCGTAGCTGTGACCGATAAATCTGCTCTAATGCATGTCGAGCACATTCATTATAGTAACTCAACGGGATCGTCTGTAAAAGCTCAGCAGCTGGGCCTCTTAGAGCAAGAATTAGTGCAGTTGCTCGTTCCGGCTCATTCCAGTGATTTGCCCTAACGGCCGCTTCAAACTGGGTTTTGTGAATACTCCAGACCGTTTGCCCATCGAATATTGGTGCTTGGTGGTTACTATTGCCTTCGCGGCTTCCAATTCTTTTTCATGTTTTCCATCTCATGGTTGATTCTCTCCTCGACCTGGCTGATCTCATGGTTGACTCTCTCCTCGACCGGGTATACGTTTTCCTCGACGCATTTAATTTGGTTGTTGAGACTACTGAGCTCTGCTTTTATTTCGCTGATTGTTCATTTAGCTTCGTGGATTGTTCATCTAGCTTCACAGTGAGACTAGATGACTGTTCATTTAGCTTCGCTGATTGTTCATCTAGCTTCGCAGCTAGACTGGATGACATCAGCATTAACATTTGCATCAGCGCGGTTTCTGGCTCCTTTGATGTTGGTGTTTCTACTTCTCCGCCTTCCGTGCCTTTTTTCATATCAGAGAGCTCAGCCGAATCCAGATTCACGCCTTCCGACTCGATTGCGTCACGCAAGCGTGCAGTCAGTATGGCCTTTGTACCTTGTGTGGCCAGATTGCGCTGTTCCAACTCTTCCTTGAGCTCCGATATGGTCAATTGACCAATTTTTAGATGAAAATTTCCTGGCATTTTTATTTATTTATTTTTTTTGCTCTTTTTCCACCAGTTTCCACGTTAATTTACACTATTGTGCACTTTAAAAATGTTTAAACGTTTTCACTTCCAAAATTCTCTTTCTCACTTTTTGACACCAATGTCGCGTGTTATGGTTCGCGGCCAATAATTTTAATGTTCCGGGAAAGTGAAAACGCAATGTCTTTTAATTTAAGTTAAAAGAGTTTATTTAATTACACAAAAAAAATGCACAATCACTTATTTAACTATTTCACAATTTTAATTTTCACTATTAAAACACTATTAAAACGAAGTTTCTTATTCAAGAGGACACCGAGGTCTACTCTGCTATCTGTTCGGCAAAGATTCGTATTACCGAGGTGATAATCAACTAATAAAATTGAAGTTCTGCGGTGGTTTGTGTTGGACCATTCAAGCAGAATATTGAATCGTAAGAATATCGAATCAATGTGGGATGGTATCCCATAGTATTATTTGAGATCATCCACATAAAATAAATGGGGTATATCGGACACCACATCAGAAAGGTCTGATATAAATATGTTGAAAAGAAGAGGTCCGAGATGACTGCCTTGAGGTACACCGGAGTAGACTTGAATTTCTTGTGGACATATACCCTTGAAATTTAACGGTTTGAGTCCAGTTTAGCCAGCGAAGCAATGGGCCAGTGTTTCCAAAATTGCGCAATTTTTCGGACAGAATCGTATGATTGACGCGGTCAAAGGCTTTACTAAAATCAGTATAAATTGCGTCAACCGGGTGCCCTTTTTCCATTGCGCAAAGTATGTATGAGACCATAACTGTTAGATCGATGGTTGTGAATCGGTTTTTCCTGAAGCCATGCTGCTGGTCATTGAGACACTGCTCTATTACAGGCGATATTTTTAAGCATACTATTTTCTCGAATAATTTTGAGATGGCAGATAAAATGGCAATTTATCTATGATTTAGAACACTCCCTTTGCTTTTGATTTTATGAATTGGAGTCAGATGAAAAGATTTCCAGTCTACTGCAAATTTTCCGGTTACGAATGACTTATTGAAAATGATATGGAGGGGTAAAACTAATACTGAACCTGCGTGGAAATGACAAAAGCTTGTTAATGATTGTGATACAACAATGATTTATTTTCCACCTTCAATTTTAATTTATAGATACATATTGCTTACATATTATATTTTGCAAAGCGCGTGCACTACCTGGATATTGCAACATAGATTATTTTGTCAAGCGCGTGCACCTTTTGAATTAAGTTCAATATCCTTCAATTGAACTTTAAATTGATTTGCGTGCGAAAATTGATTGAACTCGTACAATTATTTGACTGTAAGCAATTTTACAATTTTATGAAAATGCAAAGTACAATTAAGTTAAATGAACTTTTAATTGCTTACAGAATGGAATTAATGTATGAGAAACAAAATAGCTTATGATAATTTACTTGAATGTTGGACTTAGAATTTTTCATTGAACTTATGTTATTCTTAATAGTACATTGAACTTAGTATTATTATGTTATTCTTAAAGATACTTAGAATTTTCCTTGACATTTAGGATTTTTCTTAACATTTAGAATTTTCCTTAACATTCCGCCCACCAAGACCGACAGGGTCTTATAAACGGTGCTCGCCATACCAGGTGGCAATGAAGAAGGTTGTGATGTGACACTGATATTGGTGGTGTTGCTTCGCATGTATCGGTAGATAAAGGTGATAGTAAGTGAGGCAACGATCAGCCCAGAAAGAGTTATAGAAATCGTTGATAATGTTTTATGATGTTTGACAACTTGCAAGTCGACATTTTCAATTTCTGTTGTTAGCTCTTCCTGCTCGCTTATAAGTACTATGGAGGATGCCTCTGGCCTGATAACGATTGATACGTTAAGCTGCCTGATGTCAGTATGATGTAGTGAGATATTGAATTCCGGTATTGTTGGTGAGATGTATATTCGAAAGGAGCCTCCCACTTGGCTCTGGTCCGCTACGAGGATGAGTTCTTGAGCTTACAGGTGGCAATCCTGGGTAAGCTTTATAATTTCTGTTTCGTTCATTAGAATATCTTTTCGAATTCCCTGACAAACTGTTTTTGCATGGACTGGTTGTGGCGTGAATAATAGCCATGCGTTGATTGACATCATTTGCTGGAAAATCAGTGACGACGTTCAAAAGGAGGTTTGGGGACATGATGGTTGATTGTGTAAACTGTACAGCTCCCTTATCACACAATCCAGTGTTCAGTGCAGATCAGTGTATTCATTGACTACTGGATTATTCGTGCCCCTGATAATAGGCAAACATCTGAGTGCTTTCAATTTTTCACAAATTTTCTATTACCAAAATACGCCTAGCGGTAGGCAAAATTCGTTTTTAATAATTTATTTTTTTAATTTTCATTAGTTAATCCTAGAAACTTTTAACCCTAGAATCACGAAAAATTTAATAAATACTTTTAACCTGAAAAAATTTATTCAAATTAAGCAGGTTTGGACTTTTTGTGATTTTTGTGAGTTTTTTTTACAAATATCCTCGCGCATTTAATTTAATTGATTTATTTTTTCCTGCGCGTTTTTTTGTTTTATTTCATTATAAATGGCTGTAAGGTCTCCAACATACGACATTAAATGTCAAAAGTTCAATGAACCCGAATCATTACGAGCCAAATTTATTGAGTGTGATGGATATTGTTCGAAGTCTTTCCACCTTAAATGCCTAGGCATCCCTGCATCCTTTTATGACATCCGGGCGAAGTTTGACTCAAAATTTTTCTTTTGATGTAATGACTGTCGCGGAGTGACAATCTCAGACACGCTCAGAGTATTAAAAGAGCAGTCTAAAAGTTTACAAGAAATTCGCAGCAAAGTATGTGCTCCTTCCATCAACGATAGGGATTGGCCAGTGAACAATCCTCCTGCACTCTCGCCAACTTCTGCTGACAAGAGCTCTGATGTGTGTGCTGTGGTTGATGCCAGCAAGGGAGCCATTCCAAAGAAACCTCACCAGCAACTATCACCTGGTTCTCAAAAGCAACATCATCAACCTGAACTTCTGCAGCCGGCTTCTATAACACCGCAACGGTTAGTTGGTATCGGGACAAACCCAAATTTTTCATGCCTGCCTGAAACCTCTGTTACAAGATTTGTAACTCAAGGTAATGCAGATAGTAAATTGTTGATAAGAAATGTAGGCTCACCAGGATCTACATCTGCCAGCCGGGGGACCCCACTTGGAGGCGATATGACGACAAACATTACTGCGATGAAACCTGGCACCCCCCCTGCGTGCTATATTCCCACCGCTACAAATATTTCTCTCGAGATTAGAATATAGCACGCCAGTCGAAGACATCATCGCTCATATAAAGTACAAACTGAACTTAAGTCCTGAGTTGCTCCAGTGCACCAAGCTTACGCCTGATGGAAAGACGAACAGATTGATTGCATCTTTTAAAATTACTGTTCCAGCTGACCAAGGTATCTTGCTTGATAAGGAATTTTGGCAACCTGGCGTATTCGTCAAAAAGTTCTCTCCGATTCGTAAGCGGAACCATCCTGTGTCCTTTCGCTCCAGAAGAAACATCTCTTAGGCCTAGGAATTCATTCTTAATTTGCTTTTACCAAAATATTCGTGGCTTGAGGACTAAGACTACTGAATTTCGCATTTCTTTCATCCTTTTTCCCTATAATATCATCTGTCTCACGGAAACATGGCTGACAGATGACATTAGTAATAGTGAGCTACTTCCGAACCATTTAGTCTTCCGCAGAGATAGACACCGTGATGCTACTGGTAAGTCTGACGGTGGAGGCATTCTAGTGGGTATACATGTTTCCCTTACAAGCAAATTCTGTGACGATTTCACTCCATCTTCACCTGTTGAGTGTATAACTGTGCTAGTCTCTCTATCTGACTCTCTTTCCTTCCTCGTATCACCTGTATGTATCCCTTGTAACAGTCCTGCTATTGTTTACGAACGATTCTTTGCAGAATTCTCGAGCTACATTAATGCTCGTTTCCCTTCTACCCCTATATTGGTCTGTGGTGACTTCAATTTGCCCTGTATTGTTTGGAATGATTTGTATATCTCCATAGTTTCTGGTGGAAGCGTGTCTTTTGCTCTTTCTTCTTTTATTTCCCTATGTTCTTTCACACAATACAACACATTTCCCAATGCCAATAACAAATTGATTGATCTCGTTCTTTCCAACTTGTCACCTTCTTTTCTGTCCACATCGGTGGCACTCTCATCCTTTGTCAAACCTGATCCTCACTATCCACCACTCTCTATTGAGCTTGCAATCTCATCTTCTCGATCTTTGAAGAATTCCTCACCTTCCCGCTTTAATTTTTTAAAAGCCGATTTGTCGAGCATGAAAGCTAACCTTAATGCCGTAAATTGGTATTCCTTCTTCAGCAATCTCCACATTGAAAATTGTGTTGATAAGCTCTAAATGTTTCTTTCATCCTTAATCTCGCAATTTACTCCTGTGTATCCAGCAAGAAGACCTAAAGATGGTCCTTGGTTTAACTCGGATGTTGCTACTGCAATTAAATCTAAAGATGCTGCCCGCAGAAAATTCTTATCCAGTGGTCTTCCAATTGACCTCGTTAAATTTGAAGAGCGTCGTGCGACGGCCAAGAAAATTGCCACTTCAGCACTTCATGCATATGTTAACCACATTGTAACTTCGTTAATGTCGAATCAAACTCGTGCGTTCTGGTCGTACGTAAAATTTTTAAGGACCTCTCATCATGCCCCTGATAATTTTAGTCTAGATGGCGTAATATCGTCTTCTCCACAAGAATCTTGTGAACTCTTTGCATCTTACTTTTCTTCCTTTTTGGTAGGGCTAAACATTCTCCCTTCTTCAACCAATCTTCTTGCGCTTTTGCCTCTGCTGATCTTCGTACGAACCCCTTGCAGGTTGAGCAACTCTTAAATAATCTTGACAACTGCACCAGCGTGGGCCCTGATGGCATTCCAAATTTTCTAGCAACATTTTTTTCTTCTTCGCTTTGTGTTCCCCTTTCAATTATTTTTAACCTGAGTTCATCCTGTGGGGTTTTCCCCACCCAATGGAAAATTGCCCACATTTTTCCTATTTTCAAATCTGGTGATCGTCATATCCTCTCAAATTATCGTCCTATTTCACTTCTTCCTTGTTTTAGTAAAATTCTTGAAAAGATAGTTTTTGATTTGCTGTATCCACTTGTCCTCCCATCTTTAGCGGATCAACAGCATGGTTTTGTCAGAGGCAGATCTATCCTTACAAATTTACTTTTGCAGCTGCCCTCGATCAGCAACAACAAGTGGACGTTACTTCTACAGATTTTTCTAAAGCCTTTGTTTCAGTGGATCACTCTCTCCTATTTGAGAAACTTTTAGGGTTCAATATCCCTATATGCCTCTATTCCTGGCTTCTCTCTTATGTCCTGAATCGCCAATGTGTAGTCACTTTAAACTATTGACTCTCTTCTTCACTTCACCCGAGCTCGGGAGTTCCGCAAGGTTCAATACTTGGCCCCATACTATTTTTACTTTTTATCAATGATCTACCTTCTGTTATCACATCCCCCTGTCTCCTTTATGCTGATGACTTCAAGATTTTTCGAGTCATTGATTCCCTTTTAGATGTGGATATCCTTCAAACCGATCTTCAGCGTCTTAGTGACTGGTGTGAATCAAACCATCTCTCCTTAAATGTTTCCAAATGCCATCAGATGACATTCTCCTGTAAAAAATGTCCCCTTCTCTCAACGTATAGGCTTGTTGGTATCCCTTTGAGCAATGTAACTCCTTTAAGGATCTTGGTGTGCTTTTCGATTGAAAACTGAAGTTTGATCTCCACATTGCTCTAATTATTAAGAAAGCCTCTCCAACATATCACATCCTGTATGTGTCTTTACTTCTCACTTGTACGTAGCCATTTGGAGTACTGCTCCCAAATTTGGAGTCCGTACCACAGGAAGCTCATCGATGCTGTTGAGTCAGTTCAACGCAGATTCACACGGTCTCTATTCTTCAAATTCAACCTTCCTTACTCCCTTTATGATGACCGACTTCTTACTTTGAACCTTCCTACCCTTGAGTCCAGGCGATCTTTCCTTGACGAATGTCTTTTTTTCAAGCTTCATTATTGCCTTTTACCTCAAAATTTATGCAGGCAAATAAAAACATTCGACGCGGCTCGCCCTAATAGATCCTCGCTTCAATTTCAGGTTCCGTATGCATGTACTAACACCTTCTTCCACTCTCCTTTGCTACGCTTACCTCGTATGCACAACCAGCAAAGTCTTGGTCCTCTACCACAATCTCTTGGCGTATTCAAAACTTCTTTGAAAAATCAAATTTATAAATATTCCTATAAATCTTAATTTTTAATATCGTATTGTGATCTTTTTGCTTTAATTTCTGCCATATTTTGTACTCATATGTTGGTTTTTAAATTTTGTATTAATTGACTTGTAATTGGACTACTAGTCTGTAAGTTAATTTCTGAAATAAATAAATAAATAAATAAATTTGCCTTGACTTTATGTTGATTAGGATAGTGCTGAACAGAAGATAGGTTCTGGTTGTTAGTTCTGGCGCCCTTGCTAATTGACTGCTTGTTGTCTCAAAATAAACTTGATCGTTATAATTGACTCCTAAAATTGAGCTGGTGACGCTGAATGCTGTAAATAGTGTAGAGTTAAGGTGAAAGGGGGTTGCTGTTGGCTTAATGAGGTTGAACTTGCGATTGTCAATGATCGGTAAAAAACCATGAATTTTGATGTCTTTTTTCGGTTGAGACAATTACGAGTTTCGATATTACGGAATGTAAAATTTCAAGGTGAGCTGGCAAAAGGGATTGCGTATTTTGAATTGTTGCTTAAAGGTCTGCGAGTTTAATGCAGTCTAATACTCCTTCTTTATTGTTGATTGCTGCCAAAATCTTGCTATATTTGACAGATGCTTCTTTGATGAAATTAATAGCACGTTGATAGGTTGCCAAAAACTGGATAGCCAATTGATTTGCATCTACCCTAGAGAACCATGTTCTTGATTCGTTGATCTGTTCAAGGCCTTTGTTCAGTTGGTCGAAGAATTGTCTAAGTTGCTGGTTAATTCTGCTGGATGTTGTGTTCAGATTCTTTGTTGCTTGGAGTATAATTTTCGCTTGATGGTTGATAAGGTTCTTGAGAGCTACCTGGTCTGTGGACAAGTTTTGAGCATTTGTGATTATTTCGTTGTTGACTGTAAATACTGCCGTGAGCATTCGGCCAAAGACTTCACGTTTCCTCCAGTGGTGCATAAAACGTAATAGATTGATTTTATGTTGAGTGTCGTCGCTCATCTCCGATATATGGTGGACTAAATCCCAGCAGTGTACCTTTTCAGTTGCTTGCTTGCCCAAGGAGCACAACGAATGTAAGCTTGAATTTGTAATTTGCATATTTTTTTCATCAGTCGCCAGATCGGATAATGGAATTTCAATGTTGATTTGCAAAGCTCCTCGGTTGATGTGTCTTTTCCCAATTTCTTCTACATAAAGACCGCTATTTAAATCCGTTATACTAGCTTCCGATACAATAGGAGATGGGAACACTCCAAGGACTAAAAGTGTAGTGAGCAGAACTGTTGAAATACTGGGCAGGAGTTTCTTTCTCCTCTCTTTTGCTTCAATAGTTTCGGTTGTCAATCGTTTGACTGCTGCATTGGATGATAGTTGATTTTCTTTCAGAGGTGTTTCGGAGCTTATTTCTGGGTGCTGTCCTTACGTGTCATTGAAGGGTAATTTGCAAATTTTCACAATCGGTCGCTTTTTGATACTTCCATTCATCTTGATAGAAACAGTTCGAACTAGGCCGTCTTGTCCTGGATGTGTTGCTACAATTCTCGCCAACGGCCATTTTGTCGATGGAATGTTGTCTGTTTTCACTACCACAAGTTCTCCTACCTTTGGGTTATCCTTTTTCTCCAGCCGCTTTGATCTCTGCTAGAGACGGTTCAAATACCCTTCCGTCCATCTCCTCCAGAAGGAGTGCTTCATTTGCTGTTCCAATTGCCATCTTTTAAAAAGAGTGCAGCTTACTTCACAAGGGTCGACCTTAACCTCAAACAGATTTTCTCCAGTGAGGAAATGTCCTGGGGTTAACGCGGCTATATCGTTTGGATCATCACTTATTTGTGTTAATGGACGTGAATTCATGCATGCTTCAATCTGAGTTAGCAGCTTATTTATTTCTTCGATATTTAATATTTGCGATCCAATCATTTTATAGACGTGGGCTTTCATCGACTTCACGCCGGCTTCCCAGAGTCCGTCAAAATGTAGAATGCTGGGAGGGATGAATTTCCATTGTATACCGTGATTGGCTTCCTCAGAAGAGCACGCTTGAAGGGACGTTCTGCAGATGGCTTGGAGTTGGTTATTGGCTCCCAAAAAATTGGAGCCACAATCGCTGAATATTGTTCGGCATATTCCTCGTCTTACCACAAACCTCCTGATGGCCGCAATGCATGCATTTGTGGAAAGATCGGATACCAGTTCCAAATGAAATGCTTTAGTGGCCATACAAACAAAGATCGCTATGTATGCCTTTGTAGTTTTGGCACCTCTTCCACCATTCCAATTTATCGTAACTGGTCCGGCGTGGTCAATGCCTGTTTGTAAGAAGGGTTTTTCTAGCTGCACTCTCGAGGCAGGAAGGTCGCCCATGAGTTAAGTTCTAGGTCTTGCAGTCATTTTGAAGCATGTACTGCATTCTCGAAGAACTTTCTTCACCTGAGTTTGTGCTGAAATTTTTAAACGTAGAGTATTCAAAGTCAGATGGCGACCTCCGTGTAGAGTCTGTTGGTGAGATTGCCGTATCAGTAGCTTTGCGAAGTGACCTCTTGGAATTATTGCAGGGTATTTTGCTGTATCAGCTGTATATGCAAGCTGAATGCGACCACCCACCCTAAGGATACCTGCATAATCGATCCATGGGGTGAGTAATAGAGTACAACTACTTCTATGGACACCATCAGCTTTTGTGATTTGTTTAATTTCCTCTTTGAAAGCGTGAACTTGAGACAACCATATGCATGTGTTAGTAGCTTCCTTGAGTTCAGCTTCTGATAAGTTTCGTGATCGTTTCATATGAGGGTGTTTGGTAATGAACGCAAATCGTTGACATAATGCGACGATTTTGTTGAGTTTGTATAAAGATGAAAACCTTGTTAGGATTGCTAGTACCGCTTCCAGGGTGCTTATTAAGGATGTTACCCTTTCTTCTCCATGACCTGTTGTTTGTATTGTTGCCGGCATTCGGATGGTGCGAGCGCTGGGCCATGTTGGTCCTATCCACCGTAGGGTGCAGTTAACTAGCTCCTTTGGAAAAATTCCCCTTGATGCTATGTCAGCTGGGTTGTCGTACGTACTGACGTGATTCCAGCGTTCAATGGAACTATGCTCTTGTATTATGCTGACACGATAAGCGACGTAAACCTTCCATTTGATAGCAGGGCTTTGGAGCCATGAAAGCACAACTGCTGAGTCTGTCCAATAAAATTTTGAAACGTTCTTCAAATTATAGGCATTTATGACTTCAGTCATTAGGTTTACTAGCAAAACTGCTCGATTGAGCTCTAGACTTGTAATCGACTGGACCTTGACTGGAGCTACCTTCGATTTGGCTGTGAGCAATGTGACCTTTGTTAATGAAGGCGTAATTACTCGGATATATATAGCATCTGCATAGGCAGTTGATGACGCGTCACAGAGTCCGTGCAGTTCAAATTTATGTGCTGGACTCAACTCTATCCATCGTTTTACCCTTAAGGTTTCGAGGGCAGAGAGTTGTTGTCTCATTTTTGTCCATTCCCTTATTGTCGTTGCATCTAATGGATCATCCCATCCTTTGCTTTCTAGCCACAGGTTTTGAATGGTAGTTTTGCCGATGATGATACATGGCTGTAACCAACCGATTGGGTCGAATAATCGGGCGACTTCTCTTAAAATCGTTTTTTTGGTGAATGTTTGAATTTCGCTTGGTTTTGATGTAGAAAAGGAAAATTCATCCATTGCTGGATGCCATTGAATACCGAATGTTTTAATATTCTCCGTAGCTGCTATGTTCAGAGGAAGCTTTGTTTCCCTTTCTGCTATTGGTATCCGTTCCAGCAATTTTGGATGATTGGAAGACCATTTCCTTAAGTGAAATCCTCCTTTCTTCAGAAGATTCCGGAGGTCTGTTTGCAATCGTAATAAATCTTCAACTTTGTCTGAGCCCGTTAGCACGTCGTCAACGTAAAAACCTCTTGCCAAAATTTGTGCTGCTTCTGGATATGAATTTATCTCGTCCGCTGCTAGCTGATGTAGCGTCCGTATTGCAAGGTACGGTGGACATGCTGTTCCATACGTGACTGTGTTCAATTGGAAATGTTGAACAGCATCAGTTTGGTTAAAGCGCCACAGAATCCTTTGAAAATGTTGATCTCTGTCGTTAACTGAGATCTGTCGATACATCTTTTCCTTGTCGACTGCGATGACATATTTATGTTGCCTCCACCGCATTCAAAGATGTAACAGAGTTCCTTGAATGGTATGTTCGGTGTGAAGCATGTCATTTAGAGACTTTCCCTTGGAGCCCCTTTGTGATGCGTTAAATACCACTCGTAGTTTAGTCGTCGTACTACCTTCATTTACCACGGCATGATGTGGGAGATAGTAGGCCGTTGTCATCTTTATTTGGTCTGCCGGTACCTTCGACACGTGACCTAAGTCAATGTATTCCCTCATAAAGACTCGATACTGGTCGTAGAGCTCAGGGTATTGTAATACTCGATACTCGAATTGTCTGAGTCGTATGTGTGCAATCTTTTATGTGTCACTGATATCTGCTAACGGATCCGTTCCTCTTTTAAATGGCAAACTGACAGAGTATCTACCGGTTGAGTGACGACATCCGGTTTGTAAATAATGAGTTTCATTCTCCGCTTCTTCCTTGGTTAAGCGCTTTGCTGTAGCAAGTTCTTCAGTCTCCCAAAATTGTCGTAGTGAACGCGCATATTGATGCTGATGTTTTACATGGAACAGATCCAAAGATCACCCATCCAAGCTTTGTATTCTGCACACAGGGCTAACCGGGCAGAAGTCCTGGTAACAGTAACCGATCGTATGGGTCAGCTCCGATCAGAATGTCAATAGTTGATGGTTCGTTAAACCTTGGATCGGCTAAATCGCTAATCGACAAACCTTGCCAAATAACCAATTTAATCTGAGTGCGTGGCAAGGGTGCGGTGACCAGACCAGTTCTTCTTGTTGGCCGTTTGCGGACTGAACAACAGCGCGTAACTTCGATTCTCCTCTGGAGGTGACATTTTCCACGGCTCCTATGCCACTGATTTTGAACTTGGAGCTGTTGCGCCTTGCTTGTAACAAATTGACTGCCGACTCACTAATAAAGGAACGCTGTGCTCCGGAATCCAACAAGGCTCGTAACGTCAAGTATTCACCATCTGGGCGACCAACCTTTGTCTGCGCTGTGGCCAGTAGTATGTAATTAATAATAATAATAATAATTTGCTCCATGTCCTTGTAAAGTCATTGATGCAGGGCTCTTGGATGACTGTGGAGGCTCTGCGGTTGATAAATGCAGCAATGTGTTATGCTTCTCTCCACAGAGTTTTCATCCATGCGTCGACGAGCACTTCTTAACTTGGTGTTGTCCAAAGCAGTTGAAACATAATTTTGATTTTTTGATGACATCTTGACGAGTTTGAACGTTAGCTTGTTTGATTCCATTGCATTCAAAAGGCTTATGTGCTGCCTTGCACATTGGACAAACGAACTTTAAATCCACTTGAATTGTGTTCACTTTAACCGCCTTTGGTTTCGGTTTCCCAGGAGACAAAGCTTTTAGCATTGAGAATCTTTGTTTTATAAAATCCAAAAACTGCTTTAGAGATGGGATTTCATTTGAATCCGAAATGTGCCACTGCCATTCTCTTCTTGATTCCTCGTCAAGTTTTTGATTAAGCATGTATATAGTCGTCAGTGAAAACGAATTTACCTTCAATGTCTTCATGCTTGCTAGAAGCTGATTTACAGTGTCCAGCATTCGTTTCAAACCAGATGGATCATACCGTGTGCAGTTTTGAATGTTGAACAAGCATTGAACCATCTCGTGTGCTATAACACGATGATTGACATATTTTTCGCATAACAAAGTCCATGCAGCCTCATTATTATCTTCAGTTATGCTCAAGTGGTTTATGAGCTGCTCAGGTTCTCCATGAAGCGCACTCCTGCGATATTGTAGTTTTTGCACCTTGGATAATTGTACTTTCTTGTGTACCATACTTTGATAGAGGTCTCAGAAAGCGAATCAGTCTGCATAACTGCCACTAAAGGATGGAATTCGGACTCGATCTAGTTTAATCGAGTCTAGCTTGATGGCTTTATTGGCATCAGATGGCGCTGAAACAGTACATTCAGCGGAATATTCATTAATTTTGCATTGAAACAGAGTGAGATAGTCCAAAACTAAGTACTTTAAACTCTCGAACTCTGAGGTATTTTTTTCCAGCTCATCCTTCTTATGCCTTAACCTATTACATGCTTCCTCATGTTGATCTTGATATTTAGTCCACATAGTTTGCAATTTTTCCATTCTTGTTAGGAAATTTGTGAGTCTATAACGGGACTCACTGTCCTTCTTAAAATTTGTGATAAGTCGTTGAATGACTTTAAAGGTCTCCTGGCCACTCATGCTGGCTCCGAGTTATCCAATTTTTGACTGCTGCAAGCAATTAGCACCTTCTCGTGATCGTCCAAGATGTTTGCTACTTCTTGAAGATCCGAATGTGTTTATGCTGATACTCATTGCTCGTCCAATATGTTTGCTACTTGTTGCTAATCTGAATGTGTTTCTTGCAGCCCAAATGTTATGCTGATGCTCATAGCTCGTCAAAAATGTTTGCTACTTCTTACAGTCCAAATGATATGCCGATAGTATCCAAATTTGCTGCTGATATAACTTGGATGCCTTTGCTCTTGGTTGTTCTTGCTGCCTCCAAGTTCTTCCAGATGCCTACTTCTGCTAGCAAAACTTAAATGTCTTTAATGCCTCCAAGCTATCCATGCAGCCAACTGTTGCGAATATAACTTGTATACTTTTGCTGTCTCCAAATTCTTCTGATGCCAAATGCTTGCAGCTAGCTGGAAGTCCCAATCGTTCCTATGATTGCTTGATTATCCACTCTCAAGTGGATCCGGCTCAACGGACCAAATGATCCTGCGTGAAAATTACAAAAGCTTGTTAATGATTGTGATACAACAATGATTTATTTTCCACTTTCAATTTTAATTTATAGCTACATATTGCTTGCATGTATGTTTTGCAAAGCACGTGACCTATGTAATAACCGAGGAGCTATGGCTCTAAAAGCCAGCGCTGCCACAGGCACACAGCACAAACCCAATTTAACAAGGGTCGCATTCAGTCACCTTCCCCATCGCAACACTCGCTCTGTTTTTGCATGAAAAATAAGTCATCGAGCTCAAACAAAAATCCACATTCCATATCAGGCTCATCGCAAAAAACACTGAAATTGTCGCTCCAACAAGAAGAGAGTTAAACGAATTCAATTACTATTTATTATCGGTGGCTGAATCATCTACGACAAATGCGACTACATCAAAGCGATCTAACAGCAACGAGCAGCCGCATACAGAACAGTTGGATACCACGTGCTATGAATTAGATAATTTAAACTTACACGAGAATCAAAGATACTTTTGGCCGGTGAGACCATTACCGCGGCGCAGCTCTCCAAACAGAGATTACAACGGCGATATTCAAACAACCATTACATCCTCCAACATAAGCAACATACATCCTATAAACTATTCAAGTAATAGTGCATCAGGTTTAAGTTCCCAAGCTATCGGTGTTGTGATTCCTACAACGCCTAATTCAACCCTGCACGAAGACAATTATGCGCCAATAAATCCACGATCCCAACATTATCAACTAAACGCGGCAAATTTTAACTCAATAGCTAGTCATAATCAACAACACGATTAGCATCATCATCATCATCAGTCTGATACCAATCAGACTTTAGCCAATCTCGATAGTGAGCTCACGTGGGAGCAACGATTGAAGTTCATTCAATATTTTCTTGCACTTACTTCAAAAAACCTTAACAAGGCTAATGATACACGAGCTGATCCAGTTACAAGTATTCATCCGGCAAGCATACCAAACACACCAACATACGAAGAGCTTCAAGCCAAATTAGAAGCATCAAATCGAAATATTCAGAGTATTAAAGAGCAACAGCAACAATTACTTCGTCTTCAACAAGCAGCTAAAGATCGCGGAGTCGAGTTTGAGAGGTCGAGCGGGAACCGGCCGGCAGGGAGTAAGAAACGAACAGCCACTGCTTTTGAGCGTGGTGTCTGCGGGATTTTAATTCTATGGTCGCGTTTTGTTTTGACTGCGGTTTAGAAGACTTTCCGTGCGAGTGTGTTTCGAAAGTTTACTCACATTTATCATTAAAAGGCTCTCGCTAATAGTTTTAATTATCGTGAAAAATAATGTTCCTGTTCTTCGTATGGTCCGACATTAGAATACCTCAACCGTCCCGTACGTACGGTACACACTAGGCGAAGGCAAAAGAGTGATGTAGAGACGTCCGCTGGCATGGTGCCGATGCGAGGAGTTAAGTGTTCTAGGAGTGTACGGGACGGAAGACGAAGAGAAAGAGAGAAAGAAATCGTTGCTTGAAATGGGTCGCATAGATAATATTCAGTGTGTAAATTCTGTCGGGAAAAATTGTGGGAAAGTCGTGACTACATTTACGGTGAAGTGTGATTCACTTTAATTAGGGCCTCATTTTTGCAAGAGTGCGCGGATATCCAAACCAAATGAATTTGTTCCAAATGAAATACCATAAGTTTTTTAGTGTGCATGTCGGAATGCAATGTTGTTAGGGAATATGGCTGGATTGGTAGCGATTTTCAAGCCGTTGTTCTGTGAAACTGAGACATTGTCAGCATGTCAGCAAACAACGCAACCACGAAGAAATTCGAAGTTCTGGGTTAGGGGGTCGGAATTGAACAAGCGAGTGAGGTGGCTGGGCTGATCGCGGCGCGTTTTTTCTCAACTAAGCGGAGTGATAGTCCCTTATGCTTTTCGCGAAAATGTTAAAAATTCTAGCCGGCATTCGGTTTGAATGGTTGAAACTAATCGAAATCTTGTTCCGTTTGTTCGGCTCTTACAAATTTAAATTGTGCCATGAGATCAAATCGAGCTAAGTTAAAGAAAAACATTGAAATTTTGTGTTTTGGAAGTGGAAGAAAGAGAATACGCAAACAGACCGAATGAAGGAGAAGGTTCGAAGCAAGCTAGGAGCTTCTATTTTTAAAGTAGAATGTGTAGCACGACACTTTAAATTCAATTAATTAACACGAAGTGTAGGATAGGGAATGAAAGAAGTTCATTTTATGAGAAGTGTAGCGAGAAAAAAAATGCAAATGGTTGTTTCCTTGAATTAGTTTTGTTGAGATTCATATATTATTTTAAAATCTGATTTGAAAGACGAAAGTAAATGAATTGATCGAAACTAGTAATCGTGAAATTTTGGTATTATTTACAATTTGAATTTCGTCCGCTAGTAATGGGCCCAATTTCATGCCGAGTTCGTTGTTTTTTTTGTCGCCATCAGTGTTTCCGAGCGTAGTTTACATCGAAACCAGTGAAATTCGTGGTACTGACAAAGTCACAGTTCGAAGATACAATAGAACTCTGAAATCTCAAGTGACGGAAAAGTTGGATCGCAAATTATATTCTGCAAGTGTCGAGAAATCGGAAAAGAAAGTATTTCCCACACAGGGCACGTATCGCATATCGTCGGACGTGAAGGAGCAAAAACATAAGTCACAAGAGAACAGTCGTTTAGAGAATTGGTCAACCTTAATGTCGTGTAACTCGAGACAATTGCATGGGATCTGTATTCGAACCTCCTTTACTTTCGCTGCATGAACTTGTAAATTTTGTTTTTAAACAAAACATTTTTAGGACTTACACCCCGGCTTCGTCAACGAGCGCTCGTCGTCGGAAAAGGCTATGTAAGTACCATTTTAATTTCTTTGTGTATATATTATTAAAAATATGTTTATTACCAAACGAAACGAAAGCAAAATGATGGCTTACTAGAGTAAAGTAAATTAAATCAATGAACTTTTGTAGATATATTGAGGGAGGTGTCTTGAATTAAAGTAAATGTTACACATAACACATGTGCATTATAAAACCCATGCCATTAATTATAAACCAAACAATTGTTACAGTAGTTGAAATAAAAAAATGAATTATTAAACGTTAACCGTCGGTCTTTCCCTTTCGTTTTATCTAACCGAGTATTGGTCCCGGTACGGTGGCAGGCTTCCACCTCAAAACATGAGCCAGCCACCGGGTACAAACTAATTCCTTTTTCTGTTTCAGGTGACGTTATGGGTTGAGTGGCCCAAGCAGAGTGCCTTTTTATGGCATAGATTTATGCAATCCAATTGTATAATTCTATGACATAAATTGGTCACCGGGGTACTCCTCTTCTGATGGGAAGGTTCATACAATTCAAGTTGTACGAGTTTTCAACTCAGAAGAGGAATACCTGGCCACTTCAACAAGCTATCTTTGGATTTATTCCGGTTGGGTGGGTATGAAGGGGCTCCACCACCACCCGGTTGCCCCTCTTTCATTTGTGGGCCATGAACTTCGTTGGGTAACGACGAGGTCACCCCAAGTTCGCCTTTCTTCTCAGGTTTCACTTGTTCTCGTAACAAGTACATCTCCTTCGGTGAGGTTATCTACAATTTTGCGACTTCAGTCGCCTCTTGAGCTATCGACAAATTCGTGAATGCGAAATTGTTTTGTAGTGAGTCCTCGTGCTGGGGAAACGAACCCGCCCCACGACACCGCAATGCTAGCCTGCCAGCGCATTCACGCGTCTCCAGACGAGGGCATTCTCGGCAGATACCTCCATCTTCTTCTGCCGGGGCAGCAGACCATCGCTGCAGTCCTTCACGGACATTTATGAAAACTCATTATTCGCTACACCTACCTGGATATTGCAACATGGATTATTTTGTCAAACGCGTGCATCTTTTGAATTAAGTTCAATATTCTTCAATCGAACTTTAAATTGATTTGCTTGCGAAGATTGATTGAACTCGTACAATTATTTGACTGTAAGCAATTTTACAATTTTATGAAAATGCAAAGTACAATAAAGTTAAATGAACTTTTTATTCCTTACAGAATGGAATTAATGTATGAGAAACAAAATAGCTTATGATAATTTACTTGAATGTTGGACTTAGAATTTTTCATTGAACTTATGTTATTCTTAATAGTACATTGAACTTAGAATTATTATGTTATTTTTAAAGATACTTAGAATTTTCCTTGACATTTAGAATTTTCCTTAACATTTAGAATTTTCCTTAACAAATACTTCACTGCACTGGTACAGAAAATAATATGGAAGTAAATCTAGGCCAGGTCCATGGTTCAGATCAAGTGTTTTAATTGCATTAATGATATCATCTTCAGAAACTAAGAGTTCCTGAAGCGTGTGTTTGGTAAGGAATACACTGATTATAAATGATCATTTGTTTAGGATAACCATGGGCTTTGCGCTTGATATTTACAAAATCAAAGAACTTCGTTTGGTTTTGGATGATGTTTTCGCCAATAAAATTAACAGAAATTGCAAAGGTCTCGCGTGACTTCAATCTAAATTCATTTACCAGTTTATTGTATTCGTTTTTAGTTTCATCACTGACATTGGGTTCTTTTTGTATAATTTAGTGGAGCTTATTCCTTCTGTTTCTTAAATTTCAAAGACTACTGTCCAACCATGGCTCAGACAGTTTATTCCTCTTTTTGATTTTAGTTGTATGACTTCCAACGGCGTCTAATATGGTCTGGTAGAAAGAGTTCACTGCACCATCTACATCAAGCGTCGAAAGTCTACTAGTCCAGTCTACATTAGAAATATAAGTCGTGATGCTATCGTAGTCAGCATTATGGAAATCAACTACAATTGAGTTATTGTACAGAAGGCTGTTTGTGTCATCAGAGATAGAATGATCAACTGAAAGTTTTGAAAAGATTTTCCACATCATTAGTTGGATAAGCCACCACCTCGTCATAAGCATTCGTGAAAATTAGATCTAACCAATTGCCAGAGGATTTGAGTGTCGAAGCTACTTGCTGTAAATTATTGCCGTACAATGTAGAAACTGGGTTGAAATCAATATAGTCTCGAAGATTCAATGGAATCAGACGATTGTCAAGTTCGTCAATTACAAACTTTAAATTGGGCCTGTGAAAATCTCCAAAGATAATAATGTTATCTTCTTTTTTCGAGAGTTCAACAAATGAAGAGACAACTCCACAAGCCTCGGCATAAATTGTCTCACTGGACTCTGGAGGAATATAGAATACACCAGCGCACAAATAAAATTTATTTATTTTGATTTTCGCTATAACATGTTGGAAAGTTTTGAGAGTTGCGGTATTGACGATATCACACGAGTAAGCATTGTGTATGGTAATTAGGACACCACCTCCTCGGGTTAGGCCAGTGCTTAGATAGTCTCGATCGTCTCTATAAATAAACCAACAACTGTCGAGAATCTCTTCGTTACCATGGGAGTCATTCAATCAGGTTTCTGTGAATGCAAGGATACTGAAAGGGCATGATTTAGCGTCAAGAAAAAGTTTGTTGAGTTTGCCTCTCATGCCACTACAGTTATGGCAAAACATTTTGAGACATTTTGTGGTAGAGCTCTTATTGTGGACGAAAAAGTTTGTGATGTTGCTCACGTGACCTTTGGAGCGAGGATATATAATTTAAGCCTTCATAAGAAGCGTAAGTCGCATGATTTTTTTAGCTTGTTCTGATGTAACACCAAGTTGCTCATGGTATCTAAGATATAGTTTTGTAGAGCATCAACATCTATCGGAAGACCTTCTCTCTGGATCATTATTACTGTCTCTCATCAGCCTGTTATCTAAAGGATCTGGAAGGTTAACAATGCTGTTATTAATAAATGGTTGGGTGTTGTGAGTAGTGTTAATATTCAGGTTTTTATTGTTAGTGGAAGTTACTGTTACGTTTTTGTTGTTGTTATATTCGCTTGGTTGATTATTGTTGACTGTAGGTCTCCTTGATTTCTATTTCTTGAAGGCCAGTTCACTCCAATAGACGCTACCATTTTTGGATGTGTGATTAGAGAAAAGCCAAGCATATTTGTGCGGCATGTATACTTTGAACGATTTGGTTTTCTTACTTCTGTGAAATTGCCTCCACTCTGCAGCCCTCCAGTTATAGATTTACTTCAAAAAATTTTTGAACTTGGGCAGTATATAACCCCATAAAAAGAAATCGAATGGCGTTGGATCACTTGACCGAAATGGCCATTCGACCGGACCATTTCTCGAGATAACACGTTCACCAAATTTGTCTTTTAATAAATCGATTGTGAGGCGTTCTGTTTGGCTATTGGCACTACCTTGTTGAAACTACATGTCGTTGTCGTCAAGTTCATCCTTTGCTGGCCAAAAGTAATCTTCCAACATAGCATGATAGCGCTCTCAATTGACGGTAACATGACGGTCGTTTTCTTCCACAAAAAAATACGGCCCAATCATATCTACGGCATAAAAATCCCACCAAACAATAGTTTTTGCCGATGTAACAGTATCTCAAGAAGCACATGTGGGTTTGTTGCCGACAAATAATGCATATTTTGCTTATTGATGATTTTAAGGATCAAACTTTTCATTCCCTTCTAGCTTTACCAGCGCCCACTTGGACAAATTTCGGAGTTTCTAACGATCAAGTGGCTTTAGTTTTTGAGTCAGTTTGATTTTGTAACTATGTAACCCAAGAGTTTTTTCGCGAAATACGCCACCGTGTCCTTCGAGCGATGCCCAATTCTTGAGAACAACGTGGAATCAATTGGTTTGGCTCATTTTGATCGATGCACTTACGGCTGCGATATTTCCTTCGCTTCGAGCGGAACGACGTCTTTTTGGTACCAAAATGTCCAATAGTAAAAATTTTGACTCGAATTTATCTACTATAGCACGCACAGCCTGTCGAGTGGGACGATTATGGCGACCGAAAATCGAAATAAGTGGTCTTAAAGTTGCGTATGCCAACTCAGAAATTTGATAGTAATTTTTCACGATTTCCAAACGTTACTGGTCCGTGAACTTTATCATGATGAAAATGTAGACTTTAACTTACGTTTTGCATGATGTAAATGTGGACTTTAACTTACGTTTTGACATTGACAGTTTATTGAAAGAGCTTAAGAGTCCATTCATATACAGATACTATATTGTTATATCCCTAATGGAAAACCCTATATATGCTCATTGTTATCATTTTGCTGCTTTTCATAGAAGCCAAAGGTGGTGGCTTTTTTATAAAATCAAATGGGCTAGGAAGTTTAATCTATATGTGCCTGAGAGACACAACATTTTGCCACGAATGAACTGCAAATAATTTATAAAGATTTATCTGAAGCTCAAACAGCTGATTCTACATCCCATAAGTTGGATGCTCCAGCGAGGCTTGCGGGCTTGGATAAGCACCTCTGAAGACGAGTCTGGAAGCGCAACATGCTTACTCAATAGAGCTTCGATAGGCCACAAAGTGAGAATTTAGCTCGCCGGTACAAGTTTACTCGCCTCCCGAAAAATTAAAATTTCCACAACTTCTAGGCAAAAAAATCGCGTCAGTGGAAGTATTTTTCACCAGTCTTTGCACGCAAATGTATTACACTATCGAAAAAGGTAAGAACCGCTTCCAATGTGGTTTAATGCACCCTTTTTTATGTTAAGGAGGTGAATGCCATGTATGCACAGAGTATCGGACTCCCATGAGCGACTAAACTACCCACTAAACACCTCCCATGTTAACCTGAGAACCCAGCCTGGAACCGTTTGACACATTACTCAGGGCAAGGTCTCATTTTGTTACGCCGTGTAGCGCCTTCAAGCTGGGCAGTCGCTTTCCTAGCGGGAGGGTAGAGGGGAAGAGGAAGTGCTAGAAAAGCGATCCCCCAGCCCCAGCGCCCCCACGCTGCTTTGAGTCCCTTTTATATTTTAGGACTGCCCGAGCATAATGTGCCACCTGGTTCCATTTGTCAACCGATTCGAGCATCACCGCAACTATATTATCCGGGGTGAGCTCTCCCGTCTCCATGTAGAGTTCCCTGCGCAGCCTGACCCATTTTGTACACGCAAAAAATGTGTGACAGGCATTGTCCTCCTCTCCTGGGCGAAACCGACAATCGGAGGTCCGTGACTTACCGATCTTGTGTAGGTAAGACTGAAAACACCCATGCGCGCTCAAAAGCTCGGTCACATAGAAGTCAGTCTCACCATGCCCTCGATTTAGCCACGGTCTCACATCCAGAATGAGGCGTGACCCAAGACTGCTGCCAATCGTTTAGCGAGTTCTGTCTCTCCTTGCGGACAACCATCTCCTCCGCATCCTCGTTTCAGCACAGATCAATAGCGCGGCGCTCTCTAGCAAGGAGGGCGACAGGTATCACGCCTGCAATAACTCTCACCGCTGAGTCAGAGACAGTTGGATACGAAGATGCAATTCTCAGTGCTCCTCTTCTCTGTAGTTGTGCCAAACGTTTTCGGTATACCTCCTTGCTGAGAGCGTCGCCCCATACCTCTGCTTCGTATAGTAGCACTGACCCTACAGCACACATCGAGAGGCGTCTTCTTGATGGGCTGGGTCCCCCTACGTTGGCCATAAGTCCACTCAGAGCCGATATTCCCGAAGAAACCTTCTCAGCCGTTGCCCTGATTTGCTCAGAGAAACTCATCTTCGAGTTGATCAGTAGGCCCAGGTACTTCACTGATGGCTTCGATTCGTTTTGTATGTCTCCAATACTGATCATCCTTACTTTAGAGATTCTCTTTTTGTCAAGATGGCCACTTCGGTTTTCTCCAGTGCTAAACTGAGCCCACGAAGACTCATCCAGTCCTCCACTCAGCGCATTAGCATACCTAGCCTAAGTTGCGCTTGTTCAACGGTGCGTTCAGCAACCAGAGCCGCAACATCATCCCCATAGCCGATCAAGCGCGACTCTTCTGGCATCTCAAGTCTCAGTAGCCCATCGTAAGACACGTTCCACAGGTCTGGACGAAGGATAGATCCCTGGGCAACACCCGATGTAATTTCCATCCTTCGTTGGCCCTGTGTCGTCTTGTAGAGCAGGTTTTGGTCCTTTAAATAGTTCCTCAAAAGCCGCATTTGATATTCTGGAGCAGAGCACCCTTAGAAATCATTTAAATCCTCCCTCACTCTTTCTCGAAGACCACGTTTTCTATGCCAGGCTATCCTACTAACTTCACCTTCTTCCACACTGATGAATCTCGCATATTTCTTCCTTTTTTCCGAATTCCACACCTAAAATACTGCCTAATTACTCACTATTTATTTACAGTCACTATTTGGTAGCTGATTTAACCTTCCAAACACCACTTTACCTTTATTTTCAAGGAGATTCACCATCCGAGCTGACCTGTACAGAATTGGTTCTTAGAAGTGAGTTAACAATTTGTTGAATCTTTATCAATGATATACAATTTGTTGAAGCAATTAGATTCACATTTATATTCAGTTATGTTCACAAAATACCATAATATCAAATCAAACAAGTTCAATTTAAACCCAAATTCTACTGTAATAACCGGCGATTCCACGGAGCGATACCTGACAGAGATCTGTCATCTTTACACAATTCCAATCAGCTGGCAAGTGTTGGATGACAGATCTCTACCACGGAATCGCCACTTGACGTTGGCAGTGTGGTGAGTTGATTAACACCTTAATTTCTGAAACTGAACCGCCACTTGATATCAGCCGGGTGGTGAAGAAAATGCGTATTACTTTAATGAGCACATCTGATTGTACCGTAAGGTTAGTGTAATTTGTGTCAACAATTCCAGTTATTTCGTGCAAAGGAATACTCACAAATCAATAATTGATATTACACAACTTAAAAGAAATCGAACTTGCTATGTGGGGCAGCTCAAAACTAGGTGTGGACGTGATGGGGGGTGTTTCTTAATTGGTAGCATTTTTACTATTCATTCAGATTGTTTAATGTTTTCAAATTTTCTAAAGAATACATGCAAGAAAGTTTTGGATGGATGTCTATTGTAGTTGGATGCACAGGCCACGGCACCATTGAGTCCACGTGTTCTAGACGCTATGTTTCTTTATTTAACAAGCTACTATAGAAATCCACATTCAAGAACACATGTATATGGTTGCGAACAGAAAGTGCTGTTAAAAAAGCTCATGAACAAATGGCTAATCTTATTTTAGATGATTCCCATTAAATAGTTTTCGCATGAGGCGCTACAAGACCTAATAACCTTGCAATCAAAGGTGTTTCTAGGTTTCATACCATGAAAATGAAACACAGTATCACAACACATACTAAATATAAATGTGTGTTGGACTCATGTCGAGCTCTTGAAGGTGAGAGATTTAAAGTAACATTTTTTCCTGTAAAAGGCAATGGTAGGGTTTATATAATCTACGAAGGGTCAATTTTGGGTCACGGCGCGATAGTTTGGTTTTTGCGTTTTTTTAGAATTGATTGATCGAAATAAGTTTGTTGGTAAGGACTGTAGACGCTGCTCTAATTTTGGTTTCACCAAAGCATCAGACATCTCAAACCAACTGGAATCTGGAAGTGAACAGGCTGTAAACTTTGACACAGCGATTTTCATTAACCGTCCGCTAAACTTAAATTATTGTTCCTTGAGTTCACCGAGACAACATGCTAAAACTAGAAGCAAGAAAGTAAGTGTTCGTCATCAGCAGTCTTTATCAGCTAAAATACCTAAAGCAGTTGCAGTGGCAACGAAAATCACAACGCAAGCTGATCATGCTATAGTGCCGCATAGTTCCGTTGTTTCGTTAGATATTCCTGCGTTTCCGGAACTTTTTTTTATGTCTCCGCCCGTTCAAGTGTTTATCTCTCGATTTGCATATCATACTCTAGCTATAACAATCAAGAATGACGTCGTTACCGAACTGAGTTGCTCGTATCAGCCTCCATTACTTAACTGCAAAAAACTTACACCCGAAAATCTGTGTACCCAGAAAATTTCGTCATTTGGGATCACGATCAATTCAGGTATCATGAGCCTAATGTGCAAGGAATTCTGGCCGCAAGGTAGGTTCTTTAAAGGGTTCATCAGCAGACCAAGAAATTTTTGATCGCAGGTCATCCTAAATCCTCCAGAATTAAAAATTCTATAACTGTGTACTATCAGAATGTTCGGGTCTTGGGACCAAGACCAACGAACTTCGCTGGCTTCTATTATCGCCTCTGATGGCATTGTGTGTCTCACTGAAATTTGGCTCACTGAAGATATTCTTGATAACTAAATTTTTCCCGCTTCCAATGTCTTCAGATAGGACTGTGATCGCATACTCTCTGTGAAATTGGACGAGATTGGCGTACTAGTTGGAGTGAGAAAATCTATTATTTCTAGTTACTGCACTGATTTCAATCCTTCCCTTCCAGCTGGAAGTATAGCTGTTTGTGTTTCCTTATTTTCTACCATAAAATTATTTACGATGTATGGGTATGTTCCGTGTAATAGTGCCGTTTATATCTAGGAAAATTTTTTTTAACTTCATATGTGAACGATTTCTATTCCAAAACTTTCATTTTGATTTGTGGCGTTTTCAACCTTCCTAACATCTTTTGGAATCCTTAATATATTGATATCCTCTCCAATGACAACTCGATTTTTCTTTCATCTTTCCTGTCGCTTTGCTCCCTTACACAACTTAACTCCTCACCGAATATAAACATTAAAATCCTGGATCTTATTTTCACAAATCTTCCTGTATCCTCCATCTACTTGGACCCTGCTCTCTCGTCTCATGTTGATCCCGACCCCCATCACTCTCCCCTTCATCTTGTGGTTCCTGTCAAGTTAGTATTCGGTAGGGGGAGTCCAACCCCTATACGATACAACTTCAACAAAGCTAACTATTTAGCTATGCATGTTCCATGATCGATGACGTGAACTGCATAAGAGATGACGTGAACTGAATATTTCGTGTAGTAGTGATTACGTGACATATTCTTCTTTTTCTTCGTAACACTATAGCTCCTCTCGGGCCTTTACTTCCTAAATATAGCGCATCCAACTGTCTCGGTCTGTTGACCGTGTCTTCCAATTTCGAAATGCAAGCAGTGATGAACTGTCTTCGTCGACTGAGCCAGACCAGCGTTTCCTCAGTTTCTCCACTGGTCTCCAACGTTGAGTTCTCTCAACGAATATCTTTTTGGGTATCCGTTATTTGTCCATAGAATTCATGTGCCCAGCCCTTGCCAGCTTCCACAGTCTTACAATCATTGAGACCTCCGGCTCGTCAAAAGTCTCATACAGCTCATGGTTGCATCGAATTCGTCATTGGTCCCCGTGTAGCTTCGCTCCGATTATTCGCCTCAGGGCCCGTCACTCAAAGACGTTCAATATATTTGCGGATGCTGGGATTAGGGTAAATGTTTCACTGCCATAGTGTAACATAGGTGTCATCACAGATTCATATACTTAGAGCTTTGTTTTCCTGTGCATGCAGCTGGTCTTCAAGATCATCAAAACGAAAAAAAATTTCATTGGCGTGCTGAATTCTTCGGCGTATTTCATCCATTTTATTGCTAGTTTTCGTTATTTTGGTGCCTAAATACATAAATTTGCTCACATTCATGCGTCATGAGCTTCGTTACATTTTCATTGACTTTCGTGAGCTTTGTTTTATTTTCATTGATTTCATGAGCTTTGTTTTAGTTTCATTGATACATTGACATATTATTATAAGGCTCTCCTCTGGCAAAACTGAGCGTCATTAGTAAACAACAAGTTGTTTAAAAGTAAACTTGAAAATGGACAATCAAAGAGAGCATTATTTGCATATTTTATTGTTTTACTTCGAAAAGGGCAAAAATGCGGTGGAAGCTTGAAAGAAATTGTGTGAAGCTTATGGTGAAGGCTGCGTTACCGAACGTCAGTGTCAGCGTGGTTTGTTTGCTTGCTTTCTGGAAATTTTATTGTGCAAAATGCACCACAGACTCCCATCTAATGTTTGGACATCCTTTTCTGCTCCCTTCCATTGCGTTTTCCTCCTGGCGACCGTGTTATCAATCATTCTTGCCAGGTATCTTACCCATTGGCTTTCAGAGAGTATGCTCTATAGATTACGTCTGTTATTTTTTCTCATGTATAACCCTTTATTGTAATACCATCATTATCATCAACATTTATCGCATCGCTCCAATACGGGTTTTTGCCTGCAGTAGTAGTCGCCTCCAATCGTTGTGGTTCTGCGACCGCATTCGCCAATTAGAAATCTCAAGCAGGAATCTGCTATAAGCATCGATTTGATATCCCTACCGTTACTTCGGTTTCGCAACTGGATGCTTCCTTTGCGCTTTATCCTTCAATTTTCATCTGGGAAATCTGTCGTCTTCCATTCTCTCTACATGTCCTACCCATTGCAGTTTGTGTAGCTCCATGCATGTGGATACAGTCTCTTCTCTGCCCTATGCTTTATTGGGCCAAATATGAGGGTCATTCAACAAGTACTTAGTCTACAGAAGAAAAACGAAAATTCTGGAAAGGTGGCAATTTATTTTTCCACATAATCTCGATACACTTGGCCCAGCAATGCTCTAACTTTTTCAACCCGTCCAAAAATACATTTTCTCGAGAGCTGCAAAATAGGCCTCCGTGGCGGCGATGACCTCCTGATTCAACCCAAATCTATTCCCGGCAAGTGATTTTTTCAGATTTGGAACCAGAAAGTAGTCACAGGGGGCCAAGTCTGGAGAGTACGGTTGATGGGGCAGCAATTCGTAGCGCAATTCGACCAATCTGGCCATGGTGACGGCGGAGGTGTGAGCCGGCGCGTTGTCGTGGTGGAGCAGCACGATTTTCTTCGCCAAGCGGGGCCGCTTTTTCTTCAATTCGACGTCAAATCGGCCCAATAAATCTGAATAGTAGTGCCCCGTGATCGTTTTACCCTTGTCGAGGTAATCGATGTGGATCACACCTTGTGAATCCCAGAAAATGGTGGCCATCACCTTTCCGGCCGATCGAACAGTCTTCGCCTTTTTCGGAGCACGTTCGCTGGGTGAAGTCCACTGTTTCGACTGTTCCTTGGTCTCTGGTGTGTACCAGTGAATCCATGTTTCGTCGACGGTCACGAAACGACGCAATAACTCCGCAGGATTGCGCTGAAACAGCGTCAAATACGTCGCCGATGTGGTCTCACGGTTGCGTTTGTTTTCCGGTCTGAGCAAACGGGGCACCCATTGTGCCGACAGCTTTCTCATGCCCAGTTCTTCGTGTAGAATATGATGCACCGTTCTTTCTGCGATGCTCACAGTCTCAGCTTTCTCGCGAATCTGCAATCGATTGTCTGCCAACACGAGATCGTGGATTTTTTTCACATTTTCTTCCGCAGCAGCCGTTTTCGGGGCTCCTGGGCGTGGCTCATCAAAAACCGACGTGTGGCCACGAACAAACTCGTTGAACTAATTTTTGACGGTCGCGATCGAAGGAGAAGAGTCACCGTACACAGTATCCAAGCGATCTTTGATTTCGCTGCGCGTTTTCCCTTTCCAAAATAAGAATCTAATCACTGAACAATATTGTTCTTTTTCCATTTTTGTACAACTGACCGACACGCTCGCTTCAAAGCCTATCAAAACAAAGCTAATGAAGGGAATTGACTGAAACTTTGACAGTAGGCTACTAGAAGAATGTATTGCACGATGGTAAAACTCTTTTGTAAAAGCAGCGCAATCAGGCGGTGAGGCTAAGTACTTGTTGAATGACCCTTGTATATCCTCCCAAGCACTTTCCATTCGAGTACGTCCTTGTCATAAACATTTGTAAGAGTCCAGATATCACATTCATAAAGCAGCACAGGTCTTATTGGTGACTTGTTTAAGTGGATTTTGTTTTCCCTATGAATATTACTGGATCTTAGCATAGGAGCTGATGAGAAGTACGTTTAGTTTGCAATGTTTATCCTTTCTCATATTTTATTATTTTCAGTGCCCTTTCTATCAAAGTAGACTCCCAAGGATGAAAAGTTATTCACGCTTTCCAGATTGTAGTCTCCTAATGTTAGGTTTTATCGTACAGGCATTTATTTATTTGTTTCGGTCATGTAGGAACTGGGATGACAATTTCAACTATGGTTTATAGCATTCATATATTATCATGGCTCTACAAACAACAGCATATTAAAATATATAATAAAATGGTTTACGTTTTTTTTACAGACGTTATTTGCGTTGCCGATTTTTCTAAAAGATCCTTTTGGCAAGGATACTTTCTCACTTATTCGACAGTTTTTTTTTTTTAAATTAAATCATTTCAATGTTGAGATAATTAAAAAGATAACTTAATGTTCTTACCGTTACAGTTCATTTCAAGAAGATATTGAAATGTTTACAAATCTTACCTGAAAGAGGCAGAAAAAATATTGTATTAGAAATAACTTACCAAATTTAATAATATGGTTGAAATATACATGATAGGTCATACACAGAGGCCGAACTACATACGCGTTTTTTCTGTATCGTATAGAATTTAGCGCAGATCAATTGAAACCGGTTTCCATTCAACACAAAGTTCCAGTAAGGAAAGCTTTTTTGAATGTTTTTTTTAAAGTTAACGCGGTAATATTTCCTACAGGTAATTTATTTGGCATTTGAAATAATACATTGTCATGATGGAAAACTTCCAAGAAAATATTTCTAATCAATTATTCTAGCAATCAAAGTTATTATGGAAATTCGCTGTGAGCAAGTACAAAACGATATGGATCGTTTTTGATAAGTTAAACATAAAGAACAAATTAGAATAGTGGCGTATCTTTCATGTGATAAAAGTTGTTGAACTTTATTTAATGGTCCGTTTTCATGACATTGTTTCCAGTCATTGAATTTAAAACTAAGATGTCTATAAGGATCTTTCGTTATGCATTTATTAGTTTTTTACTGCGAATAACTCAGTAATTGTATTGCTTTTTTGAGTTTTTGCAAAGCATTTAGCGGATACTAAGTTATACTTACAAGTTATTCTACTTCTTTATAGCACCACAGCTCTTTTGGACTTTTGTCTCCAACCAAGAATGTCTCCAATTGTCTCGGTCCATCGACCGCGTCCTCCAATTTTGAAGTCCAAGCAACGATGAACGGTCCTCCTCAACCGAGCCAGACCAGCGTTTTCTCAGTTTCCCTACTGGTCTCTGCCCTTCAGATCTCCCAACGAATATACATATTTTGAGGCATATGTTGCTCATCCATTTGAATCAAGTGGCCATTGCAGTTTCCATAGTGTTACAATCGTGGAAACTTCAAAAATTGCATACCGCTCATTTTTGCTTTTGTTTTTTGGGCCTTTGCTTAGAGGTAGATAGAGTATCTTATTATCTTGCTTGTATGAAAATCCTTCCTATTAATTTTGGGTAGTGAGTTTTTATTTTTTGCAATTGATTCTTGACTGTCATTTATTATAAACAATGATAGTGTTTTTCTGCACTCGAGAAGGCAGTACCACGCTTAGGCCTTATGTCCGTCTATCCGCTGCGATACGTTCTGATTTTAACACAGCACCTATCATAATAGAACGAGCTTATTGTCCGTTCGAGGAATCACTCAAAACAAATCTCGTTGTCACCGACTGGACTTACACCAGGGACCTTTAGTTAATGCAGGGAGCAGTCTAATCACTAAACTGCGTGGACTACACAGCTTATGGTTGTATCAAATTCACCATTGGTCCCCGTCTAGCTTCGCTGTAAATATTCGCTTCAGAATTCATCTCTACAAAGCGTTAAATATGTATGCAAATGCTTGAGTTAGACTACCTGCTTCATACCCGTAGCATATCACAAGTTTTATCACAATTTTGGGTACTTGAAGCTTTGCTTTCCTATGCATGTAACTGGCCGTAAAGATCATCAAAACTGAGTAAAATATTTCATTTGCGAACTGTATTCTTCTGCGTATTTAATCTTTTTTGTTACCACTTCTCGTTATCATGGTGCTAAAATACACACAGAAAGGCACACACATCGCAGGGGAAATGCTGGCTGACAGGAATACTCTTGGAGGCTAGCATTCTTTGAGGAGTGCCTAAATACACACACAAAGGCACACACCCCACAGGGGGAATGCCGGTCTACAGGAGCACCCTTGGAGGTCAGCATTCTTTGAGAAGTGCCACCCCTACGGATCCAAGGACGAGGAGGGCACCGTAAGGCTCCCTCCTGGGATGCCAGGTAACGACCCTAACTGAATCTGGACTACAATTTGGGCAATGAACTGGAATTGATGCTTTGGGCTGGTGGACATAATGGTTTGAACCTAGTTGCTTTGTACGGTAGCACTGAAGTAACACTCGTCCGTGAACGGCTACAATTCAGCGATTATGCCGTCTCCATCAATATAAAACTTTGGCAGGCCTTGGAGTGCCTTCGAAGCTCGCACCATTGGGTTGATGGTGTAGGTTCGATTGAAACGGACTGCCGATTAGCACTGGTCTGCTTTTGAGCACTTGTCCCATAAGGGCTTGTGCCAAACCTCCCATCGCCTTCTTGTTCTGCAAAGATAACCATGGGACCAAAAAAAACGACTATACGCACGACCGCATGAATGGAGGTAGCTGCTCTGAGGGGGGGGGCACAATAAAACTGGAGCAATTAAAATCCGCAAAAAAAGAAAACAAAAAAAGAAAGCAAAAAAAAGGGAAATGACACCGCAACGAGCGGTTGCAGCCATAATGTTTACAGCACATAGGGAGAGGTACTAAGGATGATAAAAACGACGATGAATACAATGACAGTGAAGACGGAGGAAAACCGGAGATAAACAGACAGTCTTGTCCATATTGAGAATCCTGCAGTGCTTGGGCGCAGCAGAAATTGATGTGAATGCCACATTGCCCTAAAAAGGAAGAGCGGGAAACATTGCAGGTGGAAAAAAATATTAAGAACATCAAGGATTTGATATTTACTGCTGCGATCGCTACTGAAGCGACCGGAAATAATAACGAACCACCCTGAAGTCCACAAAGCTGGAGGATCCCTCCTCTGGAATGAGGAGAGAAAGGAAGATGAATGACCAGACTAGCAATTCACCAGCCCTGACTCCTGTGAGTCCCTTTTTAGGGTTTTGTACTAAAAAACAAAACCGTATTGCAAACACAAACTGTGTCCGTCCGTCTGTATGTCGCAGCACTTTTTCTCCAAAACTATAGAAGCTACAGCCAGGAAACTTTGTAGAAAGGTTAGAAGTGGTGAGTTCTTGAAAGTTTTGGGGTGTTAACATGTTTAAAAGGGGTTTAAGGGGGGGGGGGGGGATGGTTTCTCCATATAGGGAGGTGACACCTTAACATTTTTTTTTCACCAATTGTAGTCGAACAGGATGTCATTAGAAAGGTCTCAATGAGATTTTTTCAAAATAAGTCTTAAAATTGCTGTATCGGTACCATGGAGAGCAGGGGAAGGGGGAATAGACAAACTATCAAATGAAAGGTATTTATGAGAGCTTTTGAAAACAGTTCTTAAATTGACAGTTTTTGCTTCAGTGGGTGCACAGAGGGGAGGGGGGAAACACACGAAAAATGTGTTTCCGCCCTTGCCATTGGACACCTGTAATCTAAAAAGATCTGAAAAAAGTTGTGAAGGGAGATATTTATGAATACAGCAATAACAAATACCTCAGAAGTCAAAATTCGTTCAACTTTGTTGATAATACATAGTATGGTTTTCGAATTTCACATTTTCTCAGACAAAATCGTATGGATTCAAGTGGCCTTACACAAGGTCCTAATACGCTGTAAGTTTGATGTAAGTTGTATCATATTCACGGAAGTTATATCCATTTTAAATTTCTCCAATTACAACAACAACACAGTATTTTGGTATTTTATGGACTTTCCATCGAACCAGACACTGCGGTTTTGATTCGACCCATGAGATCATTAGTTTTGCGATTACATGATTTGGGATATTTTTGTTTGTTGAAAGTAGAGAAGCAATGGATTTTCTTTTAAACAACATGATTTTATTCGTTGGTGGTGACTGCATTTTGTAAGTTGAGTACAAAACCCTTCTGACATGAGCGTAGGTCTGTCTACCCAACTTGTTTATTTTGAGACTGTCCTTCTTGATGGGTTGAGTCAACTTTCATTGGCCATAAGCCAATTCAGAGTGAATACACCTGACGCAGGCTCTGATTCATTCAGAGAAACTGATCTTCAAGTCGATCAGTAACCCTAGGTAATTCATTGCTGGCTTTGATTCGATGAGTATGCCTACAATTCTGATAATCCTTACTTCTCTTTTTTTATCAAGATGACCACTTCGGTTTTCTCCGGTGCTTAACTGAATCCGCAAGCAATCATCCAGGTTTTCACATGGAGCATCAGCATACCTAGCCTAAATCGCGCTTGTTCAACGGTCCATCTAGTGACTAGAGTCACAACATCATCCGCATAGCCAATCAAACATGACTCATCTGGCATCTCCAATGTCAGTAGCGTATCCTAAGACACGTTTCACTGATCTGAATCAAGGAAAGATCCCTAGGCAACAGGGATGTGACTTCCATCCTTCGTTGATGCCATTTGGGCCGCGTCCAACATCTCTGCAATTTCATCAATAGTGATGCGTCCTGCACTTAAGCTGTACTAATGAGGAGATAAATTCCCAGCAGCATGAATTGCGTCAGCGAGTCTTCCTTTGACGAGTTTTTCTAGCACTTTCTTAGCAGTGTCTAGCAAGCATAATGGGTGGTATGCAGACGGCGATGCGAGATTCCCGTTCTCCTTGCTAGTCAGCACGAGCTTTGCCCCCTTCTATCCTACTGGAGAAACCGCGTTGATTGTGCTGAGCAGCAAGTCAGGACAATTGTGATGGACAAGTTGCAACACATCACCTGGAATGCCATCCAGGCCTGGAGCCTTCCATGCTTCGAAAGATAGGACTGCCTCTTCTAGTTCAGGCCGTGAGCAAAACGGACACTCGATTGCTGTCTCACCATGAACAGCGTCAGCACAGATGTGTTAAGCAGCCCGTACTTTCTCGTCCAACTTTTAAGGTTCATGTATGCAGAGCATCCGTAGGGCATTAGGCTTTGGCATAACTAGCTTGTAGCCAAGGTCCCAAGAATTCTTGTTAACATTGTCCACTAGACCTTGTCAGAAGTAAGTCTTGCTGTTATAAATAAATTTGCGACGACATTTCATGGCCGCTTAAAACGGTGCTATTCAGTTGCATGCCCCATCATAGTCCCGTGGCCGTTGAGCATCACGCCAAAGCTTGTGATAATCATAGATTTCTACCACTAGTACACTGGGGACTAGCCATGCCGAGGTTTTCGACAAGGCAAAGAAGCATTGCAAGCAGTTGTAGTGATTCTCATAGTTCATTTCAACACGTCTTGAGCTGCCAGTTCTTCGGTACCCTGCGAATACCTCTGCAGTGGAGCATCTGTTATGAGCACCTCAACGAACCTCTCGATGGTCCAATGTTGCATCCTATCGTAGAAGATTGAGAGTACAGACATTGGGGCACAACATCACGGATCTCAAGTAAAATGTCTGAGAGTCACTGGCTGAGTAGTCCTCTTATACTTTTCAATTGTGTACCCTCTATACTAAGGACTCCGAGGCAAATGTTACGTCCGGAATGGTACCTTTGGCTCCAATACGGTGGAAAGTCTGCGTACTTCCCGTTTTCAGCACGATGAGCGCCGTCCTGGCCCCCGTCTCTTGGATTTGTTTTCTCCGTAGATTTCTTGATGGAATGCCCCATTCGATTGCTTTAGCTTTGAAGTCTTCCCCAACGAGCATTTTGCCATTACCGTCCAAGACAGTGCCCTAGAAACATTCAGCTTTATTTGGAAAGATGATATCAGTTCGTTTGGCACTAGGTACTTAAAGAAAGTGGTCACGGAGTACCGAAACAACATCCTGGAAATCACTGTTCCGAACCCAGATGGCGGCAGTACCAGTTCCAGCTTACTCAGCAGCATAAAGTAAGCGTTTATTTCCCTCACAAACTACTCAAGCAGGTTTTGGGTAGTTGAAATGCAATGTAGGTTTACCTGCAGGATGCGGGTCTTCAAACTTCTGATGTTTCCTCGGCTAGAGTTCACTAGAAAATCCTAATTCCAAAAGTTGCCAACATCCGCTCTTGGATGAGTCCCACTTTAGTACAATATTTTTTCTATATCCCATTTCACCGCATTAGTAATATAGGCAAACTCCTTTCGGGTCGTTTGCAGGTTTGTGCGGTGTAACCATAGCCAAGATATTTGAAACATTGAAGAGGCGCTGCTCTTTGCCACATATTGCAGACAACCTACACTTGGCTCACTTAGCCCTTATTCAGAAATCGTTCGGCATTTTTTCCGGTCGTCAATGATGAGCATGCATTGTCCTTTATGGTTTCCTGATCTAAATGTGTCGTCGCGAACAGATGTATATCAAAATAGCTCCACAAATAATTTTTTCTACTCACGAGCGTGTTGAATTGTTTTTAATCGTGAATTTTTTTCCCCAGTGACTCATTAGAAGCCCATAGCAATTCATTGACACTAATACTAGCCCTAGTATAGTTTTGAATATGCAAAAGTAAAAATTTCTCAAATTGACTTCAATAATTACATAATAAATAAATATCCATGCGGCAGTAAATAATTTGTTACAGTTCAGATGTCCGTATAGTTGTTACCCAATTAAATACCTTATTACTAATTTCCAAGGGACTCTGATAATTGATATGAATTAATTAGTGGTCGCAGCAGTTTTTATTAAGTGTGCCGTTTTTGAACTCTGCTGTGCATTTTTTCTGTTTTGTTGCCCTAGTGGTTTCGTTATTATCTACCCAAAATCGTCTACATAATGAGCGTAAGATGCAGCCTAGTGAATTGCATTGCATTCGATAACCAATTTAAATACGTGTTCTGTAAGGCATTTTGCAACCAAAAACTGCATAGTGCCTGCATGGATGTACCGAGCGATTGGTTCCATCCTTACCCAGAGGAATATTTCACATACTCAGACTGCCAAAATTCTTATCGAAGAGAATGACCGAATGATTGACAGGCAAAGTTTAAATTCTTGTGCAAGCGATGAAAGCTTTATAGAGATGGCTAGCAGCCATAATAACAGCTCCTACACCTAAAATCTCAATACTATCAATACTAATACAACTCATAAAATTGATCCTTTAAATACTTATAATATTATAAACCTAGTCAATCCTTCAGATGGTAATCTATTAACAAACATTTATAGTTTTAAACAGAAAGGTCAGACCTCCACTCGTGAATCTGAGAACAAGAAATGTCCCGCCAAACACCAAAATTTCGTACGGAATTTAGTTCAGGTTTCATCAACGGAATGCACAATTCAGTTACCGTGCTCATCCAAAATCACTTGACAGAAAAAGAGTCCTCTTCAGATGGTGATTCAAGAGCAATTTCTAGTATTGATTGGACTAGTAGGCTATCAGCGCTAGATATAAATGATGCAGTAAATTTATTTTACCAAATTATTCTTGACGCCATTGAAAGCCACATACCTAAAAGCAAAATTAAGGACAAATTATATGAGCCTTAGCTAGATAGTAAGCTTCCTAATTTAAGAAAAAGAAGTAATAAATTGTATAAACCTCTGAACCATAGTTCTGAGGTGAGCGCAAATACTAAGAGAGAATATGATGAGTTGACAAAAGAATTTAAATTAAAGTCGTCCGAGGCGTATTTTTTTTTTGTGGTAGGGAGGTGAAGGCATTTACGCCCGCCGAGTATGGCAGTGTGGGACTTCCATGGAGGATACCCTTGGACTACCCACTAAACATCTCCCATGTCAATCTGAGAACCTAGCCTGGAACCGTTTGACACATTACTTCGGGCCAGGTCTCGTTTTGTTACACCGTGGGGCGCCTTCAAGCTGGGGAGTCCCTTTCCTAGCGGGAGGGGAGAGGGGAAGAGGAAATGCCAGAAGAGCGATCCCCCAGCCCCAGCACCTCCGGCTGCTGTGAGTCCCTTTTATCTTTTAGGACTGCCCGAGCATAATGTTCCACCTGGTTCCATTTGTCAACCGATTCGAGCATCACCGCAGCTATATTATCCGGGGTGAGCTCTCCCGTCTCCCTGTAGAGTTCCCTCCGCAGCCTGGCCCATTTGGTACACGAAAAAAATGTGTGACAGGCATTGTCCTCCTCTCCTGGGCAAAACCGACAATCGGGAGACCGTGATTTACCGATCCTGTGCAGGTAAGGCTGAAAACACCCGTGCCCGCTCAAAAGCTGGGTCAGATAAAAGTCAGTCTCGCCATGCCTTCGATTTAGCCACGGTCTCACATCCGGGATGAGGCGCGCAGTCCACCTTCCCTTCGTGCAATCCCTCCAAGACTGCCGCCAATCGTTGAGCGAGCGTTGTCTCTTCTCGCGGACAACCATCTCCCTCGCATCCAGGTTTCGGCGCAGGTAAAGAGCGCGGCGCTCTCTAGCAAGGAGGGCGACAGGTATCACGCCTGCAATCACTCTCACCGCCGATTCGGAGACAGTTGGATACGAAGATGCAATTCTCAGTGCTCCTCTTCTCTGTACCTGTGCCAATGGTTTTCGGTATACCTCCTTGCTGAGAGCGTCACCCCATACCTCTGCTCCGTACAGTAGCACTGACCCTACAGCACTCATCAACAGGCGTCTTCTTGATGGGCTGGGTCCCCCTACGTTGGCCATAAGTTGACTCAGGGTCGATATTCCCGAAGCAGCCATCTCAGCCGTTGCCTTGATTTGCTCAGAGAAACTCATCTTCGAGTCGATCAGTAGCCCCAGTTACTTCACCGCTGGCTTCGATTCGTTTTGTATGTCTCCAATACTGATCATCCTTACTCTAGGGATTCTCTTTTTTGTCAAGATGACCACTTCGGTTTTCTCCAGTGCTAAACTGAGCCCGCGAGCAGTCATCCAGTCCCTCACTCGGCGCATTAGCATTCCTAACCTATGTTTCGCTTGTTCAACGGTGCGTCCGGCGACCAGAGCCGCAACATCATCCGCATAGCCGACCAAGCGCGACTCATCTGGCATCTCAAGTCTCAGTAGCCCGTCGTAAGACACGTTCCACAGGTCCGGACCAAGGATAGATCCCTGGGCAACACCCAATGTAATTTCCATCCTTCGTTGGCCCTGTGTCGCGTCGTAGAGCAGGCTTCGGTCCTTTGGGTAGTTCGTCAAAAGCTGCATTAGATATTCTGGAACTTGAAAAGAATTTTCCAGCGTGTCCAGAATATCCACCCATCTAGCGGAGTTGAAGGCATTCCTTACATCGAGTGTCACCAACAGGACGATCCGTCGCTTGGTGCGACTATATGCCTCTGCCTTTTGGACCGCGTTCACCACCTCTGCAATCGCATTAATGGTAGAACGTCCTGCTCTAAAGCCGTACTGCCGAGGAGATAGGTCCCCAGCAGCACGAATTGCGTCAGTGAGTCTTCCCTTGATGAGTTTCTTTAGCACTTTCCCAGCCGTGTCTAGCATGCATAACGGGCGGTATGCAGACGGCGATTCGGGATTTCCCTTCCCCTTGCTGACCAGCACGAGCCTCGCCACCTTTCACCGTACCGGGAAAACCCCGTACCGTAGGCAAGCGTTGAATGTGCTGAGCAGCAAGTCAGGACAATGGTGATAGACTAGCTGCAACACCTCAGCTGGAACACCATCTGGACCTGGAGCCTTCCTCGCTTTCAGGGAGAGGACTGCCTCCTCCAGTTCCAGCTGTGTGAAGAGTGGGCACCCGACTGCTGTTTCACCATGGACAGCGTCAACACGGACGGGATGGGCGGGGAAGAGTCCCCGCACTATCGCGTCCATATTTTCCGCGTCATGTATACAAGGCTTCCGTAGGGCACCAAGTTTCCCCATGACCAGCTTGTAGCCAAGTCCCCACGGATCCCGTCCGAGGCATATGAAACCTATATTAATGTCATTGGTGAGAATGTAATCGCTAACCCTATAAAATACTTTGATTTCGTGATCACACAGTGCAAAGCTCACGGCTATTGCAAGGAAATGATTTATAAAGACTGCTGTTCCTCTCTCCGTGAAGAAATTTGTAATTATTTTGCTAATCACTTTGAATCTGTCTATTATTTGCCAAACACTCCAGCTCATCTACATGATTTAGAAGCAAATTTTAAGACAGTGCTTCAAGAAGTTTCTGTTTCAGAAGGAGATACATTTAACGCAATTAAAACACTTGGCTTGAATCCTGGCCTTGGTCCTGATTTACCACCACCATCCTTTCTATTTCACTGTAGAGATCATTAAGCTTCACCTCTTCATGTAGTTTTTAATATATTGCTCTCGAGCGGCGTGTTTCCAGCATACTGGCAATCTTCTCATGACTCAAATGTATAAAAACAAAAAAATAAACGGGCAGTTGAAAATAACAGAGGATTTGCCATATTATCAGCAACCCCAAAATTATTTGAAAAAATAGTGTGTTTTAAAATATTCCCTATTATAGAGCAACGTCTCAATGACCAACAACATACGTTCAGAAAAAATCGATCCACAATCACAAACCTCACAATTAGGGTCTCTAATATCCTCTATACAATAGAAAACGGGCACATAATGGGCGATGAACATACGGGCCACACAAAATCAGTGATCACCGAAAACTCCATCGAAGTCGTGCGTGAATTTATCAAAAATGAGCCGGAATCATCATTGAAATTCGTGGAATCGGAGTTGAATATCTCCAAAACATCGATTTATTGCATTTTAACCGATCCAAAAATTGCTCAGAATTCAGCATTCGAAAGCATCATTAAAGAGGCGAGAAAAGATGAGAACTTCCTTTACAACATTGTAACTAGTGGTGAAACGTGATGTTACCAATATGAGCCCAAAACAAAGCGTCAAAGTGCCAAATAGAAGGCCCCAGACGAGCTAACACCCAAAAAATCGCGTTTGAAGAAGTCAGAAATCAAGTCGATGCTCATTTGTTTTTACGATTCCAAGGGGATTATCCACAAGGAGTTCATAACAACGGGCCAAACCATCAATGCAATTTTCTATCTTGGCGTTTTGAAGCCTTTATTGCATTGCATTCGTCGGATTCGGCCTGAATACTGCAAAGGATCCACTCTTGACTGATTTTTAGACTAAAAATCACATTTTAACCATCAATCACTCACCGTATTCAACTGATATACCGCCTATGACTTCTACTTATTCGGAAAATTGCATTTGGCCGTGAAAGGAAAACGCTTTCCATCCGTAGAGGACATTTCGGTCAGCGACCTGAAACGCTCTTTCGAAAAGCTTTTGGATCGTGTAAAACAGTGTATCGAGGCCGGAGGAGATTATTTTGAATAAATAAGCTCAAATTTGTCAGAACAAAGCTCCTGCCGTTTCTATTTAAGCTCAGTTTTGTTTATTTTGGAATTCTCCTTGTATTTACATTGGACCCGTCTGAAGTGTAGTCTGATATACCACATTTATTTTATGCGGGTAATCTAAAATTATATCACGTCATAGCATCCCAAAGTGATTCATTGTTCTTATAAGATAAAATAAATTCCCTGCTAGAGTGGTCTAATAATAACTGTCTATATCTGAACCTTGAGAAATGCCAGGTGACTAGTTAGTTAGTTAAATATCACCTAAACAATATAAAGCTTTCCAGAGTGGACAGCGTAGTAGATGTTGGTGTCCTCTTAGATAAGAAACTCCGCTTTAATTTACAC
Source organism: Odontomyia ornata (assembly GCA_963969285.1). Classification (NCBI taxonomy): domain Eukaryota; kingdom Metazoa; phylum Arthropoda; class Insecta; order Diptera; family Stratiomyidae; genus Odontomyia; species Odontomyia ornata. Next base: position 272,760,785 of record OZ017740.1, read on the forward strand.
TAACAAGGAGACGGCAAGGGTGTGGGGTCCTCAAATCGAACGGAAGTTCCGTGTGTACTTAGCACTCGGTGAGTGTATTCATATACTCAAACCATAGAGCGCACTACTTAGCCGTTGCCGAGAAAAAAAATCCTAAAGTTTGAAAGAAAAAATGTTTTTTTGTATTAAAACTTAATAAATCGTTATAAACAACTTCTTTTGATTTTTTATGCATTATTGAATCGTGAATTGGAAATTTGAAATTCGCATGTAGTTGGAATTAAATAAAATGTAATATATCAAAAATGATATGGAAAATTTACAAATTCATTTATTCGTAACATCCCTTTCGACGTTCATTCGTTTGACCTGATCGTTGTACTGTTCATTTACGCCCCTATACAAAAGATTCCCACATTAACAATAAGAGAAAGATCTCTCGACCTTCTATACCTGCGGTGTCCTTGGATTTCGTCAGCTGCATCTTATTCCATTTTAAATGTACAGTTCGTTAGTTTATTTTTGGAGTTTGCTCTGAATGGACGTATTATCTTATTTGTGTGATACGTAATTCTACGTTTTTTTTTTTTTGGCAAAATGTCGAAAAGCAGAATGTGAAGAAGTAAGTTTTAATATGGTTTATGATAATTCATCACCAGAAGAATAGGAGCCCGAGTATAAGACAAGCAAACCTAGTGACTACATTTCATTGGACTACAAAACAAAGGTTGTGAACATTGCTGAGGCACACCCTTTATGGAGTTTAGCAACTCTACAGAAAAAAGGATGCAGTCGTTAAAAAAAACAGAATATCTTTCAAAATGGAAGGAGGATATAAAAAAAGGAGGAACTATCTTTAGTAAATATGCAACTATTCATGGACTTATGATCGTTTTGTTGAAGCTCGACAAAACTATCAACAAGTTACAACCAGAAATTTACAACAATGGGCATTAGCAACTGCTGCACAATTTAAAGATTTTGATTTCAAAGCCTCAGAGCGTTGGGTGACAAATTTCAAACGGAAACATGGAATTCGTCAGCCTAAGATCACCAAATACATATCTAGAAAGGAAACCCTGTCTATTGAAGATATGTTAGCTTCAGCAGAAAACTGGGGACGACAAACAAGACTCGAAATGTATGACGAAATTTTTCAAGATGATGAGAAAATGTGTACTTGTACTGTTAAAAGTAAAACCTCCAAAGTGTACTCCACTAATACAACCGTGCGATGTTTACTTTTACAGACAAGTCAAAAATTTAATTAAAAAAATACAAAATTTTTCGCAATTAATTGAAGAAAATCGGGAAATTAACTCTCGTGAAGATTGTATTAAAATTCAATCAATTGTTCACCATCAGCTCTCTTCTCCAATTTTTTCAAAAATGATCAAATATGCCTGGTATGCGTCAAAATTATCTGAAAATTATATGAACGTAAACGAAGTTTGTTTTTCAGGAGAAATTCTAAAAACACTGTGCACCTGTAAAAAAAGCTGCATTTATTTGTTGTGCAAGTTGTCGACAAAATTTTTGTTTTTCTTGTTTTTTTGATAGACATCACCCAGGTTTGTGTATTCCTAAAGATGAATGATTGAAAAAATGCTAATACTATAGACATTTTATCATATATATTCATTGTATTTAATAATATATTATTTTATAAGAAAACTTTAAAAGAACTGTGGCTTTTGTATTTATTCTATTTACATCCTTCCGTCTTTTATAAGTTCTAATCGTTAAAAAGTTAAAAAATTATTAAATTCGCGATTCAATAATGTATAAAAGTTCAAAATAAATGGTTTATAACGATTTATTAAATTTTAATACAAAAAAAGATTATTTTCTTTCAAACTTTAGGAATTTTTTATCTCGGCAATGGCTAAGTAGTGCGCTCTAGGGTTTGCGAATGTGAATACACTCACCGAGTGATAACTACACGCGAAACCTCCGTTTGATTCGACAACCCCACACCCTTGCCGTAGTAAGATGAAGTTCTTAGCAGGGCGAATAAAGTTCTAGGCTTCATCAAATGGGGTGATAAAAAATTTAAAGATATTTGGGTGGTAAAAACTGTATACACATCATAAGTACGAGCAATTTTCGAATACGCTTGTGTTGTTTGGAACCCGATTTCCGGTGTTCATGCAGTAAGTTTGGAGTCCATTGAAATATCGTTATTACTATTCGCCTGAAGATCCCTGCACGACCCACAAAATTTCAATGATCATATGAAAATCGGCTATCTATTCTCCATATGAAATCTCTTGCCTCCCGTAGGACTATGATAAGCCCTTGCTTTACTTTTGACGCCCTCAGAGGTACTATTAAAGTTCTGTACCTCACCGACAGGATAATCTTGTATGAACAAGCAAGATTTACGAGACATTCTCATTTACTGTTGGAAAGTAAACATTGCACAATCTATGGTGAGAACGAGCCAAAAAAAAAGATGTTACAAAATTTTCACCAGGGTAGGTCACCTTTGTTCTCAAACTATCTCGAGATTTCAATTTGAAACAGCCATTTCCAAGCTCATTTTGTCCTAATTCCTACTCTTTGCAATCCTTTTCCTAACTTTAAAGTAATAAAAATGTGATCTTATGATACATGTTGTAATTTTAAATTATTAATGAAGTTATATATATTTAAAAAAAATATTTATTTATTTATTTATTTAGATCCATTTAACAGACTAAGAAGTCCAATTATAAAATAGATTAAAAAATAAGCAGACTTAAATCTAAAGCGTATGTACTAAGTTAAAAATAAGTATAATTAAAAAATTAAACGGAATTCATAATAATTAAAGCCTTAAGTCTATTCTTAAAAACAAAGTAAGATAAGGAGAAAGAACCAAGGTCAAGATCATTATGTTTTCTAATGATACGCGGCATTATTGAATGAAAGTATAACTCAGTCCGGGCATATGGAACCTCAAGAAGACTACTAGATCGCGTAGGACGTGCAATCTGTCTGAAGTACAGGTCTTCTCTAAGAGTGGATAAAATATGATGGTGGTATAGTTTATATAGAAAACATTGATCTAACAATGTTCTACGAGAAGACAAGGAAGGAATGGAAAGAACAGATAATCGACGCTCATAGGATTCGTAGGGCAAATTAAATTTGTAGAACAAAAACCGTGTGAATTTTTGCTGGACATTTTCTAGTGAAGTTACTAAATACTGATGTCGAGGAGACCACACAACTGAACAGTATTCAAGAAGCGGGCGAACAAGGCAGGTAAATAAGCGGACAGCAGTAGCAATGTTTATCAAATTTCTGGAAATGTCGCAGAACGAACCCAGCAGCCTTCGATGCTCTAGTAATTAAACATAGGATATGGACATCGAATTTGAGCTTGGGGTCAAAAATTACACAAAGGTCCTTGCATGAGTCCGCAGAAGAGAGAACAACATTACACAAAGTATAGTTGTACATTAAAGTAACCGCTTTAAGAGTAAAACTCATCTTAAAGCATTTGGATACGTTTAAAGAAAGAGCATTTGTCGTGCACCAACTACTGAGATTAAGTAGGTCATTTTGAAGAAGCTGACAGTCATCAAGAGTCCTAATTACTCGAAACACTTTGAAATCGTCAGCATAAAGGAGGCAGGGAGAGAATATTACAGAGGGAAGATCAAAAATGAACAGTAGGGAAAGAAGAGGCCCAAGAATAGACCCTTGAGGGACACCAGAAGACGGGCAAAAAGGAGATGACAGTGTTCCATAAAGACTAACACAACACGAGCGATTGAAAAGATAGGACGTGATCCAGGAAAGTAGAGAACCAGATATACCAAGCATGGATAGCTTTTGTCCAAGAATATAATGATTCACAGAATCAAAGGCTTTGCAGAAATCAGTAAAGATGGCATCTACTTGACATTGTTTATCCAGAGCTTTTGCAATGTAGTCTGTAAATTCAGCTAAATTTGATGAAGTGGAATGGCCCTTCAGGAACCCATGCTGTTGCGGTTTCATAACTGAACTCATTGATTCAGAAAGTCTGTTGTGAACAATGCGTTCAAGCTGCTTAAAGAAACAGGAGAGCAAAGATATTGGACGATAATTAGAAACAATTGATGGATCACCATTTATAAAGATGGGGACAACATTGGCATCTTTCCAATAAGTGGGAAAGACACCAGAACAAAGGCTAAGGTTGAAAATGAGAGATAAAGGAAAACACAGTGAGGAACTGAGGGACTTAACAAATATATTCGGTAATCCATCTGGACCGGGACTGACGTTAGGATCTAGCGAATTGATTAGAGCTTCAACCTCAGAAGGGTTGGTGGAATAGGATGTAATTAAAACTGGACTTGCTTCGAATGTATCGGTGGATGAATACCTTATGTTATGAGGTGAAAATGTAGAGGAGAAGAACTGGGCAAATAGGTCTGAAACATCCTGTGGAGTAGACGCTACAGTGTTGTTCCATGTAAAATTACAGGGAATAGTAGAGGACGGATGTAGGACCAAAACGGTTTGACATTGTTTGTTATGAGGGAGCTCTCGAGACTGCTGAAGTAATTTGACATGGCTATCCTTATTTCGCCTTTAGCAATACATCTCAGCCTACAGAAATCTGATCTGGCTTGTTCGGATCCAGTTCATTTGAAGAGCCGGTGCGCTCTATCTTTGGATTTTAAGGCACAGAGTACTCTGTGGGTGATCCATGGCTTCATATTTACCTTACGAGGTGCCCGCTGTGGAGTAAATTTAGCAATCAAATTATTCAAGTAGCCGTTGAATTTGCTCAAGGCACTATCGCAGTCAAGGCCGCAGAAAAAGGCATACCAGTCAACAGAGTCCATATCAGCTTTAATTTCCTGATAGTTTGCTCTTAAAAAAGTTGAACCGAAAAGCAGTAGCATTTCTCGGAGGTTGGAAGGGTTCGATAGCTAGTTCTAGAGACAATGGAGGATGGTGAAGGTCAGGCTTGATATAAGGATACAAAACCTGAGAGACAGATATACGATGAGCTGGGATACTTGAAAGGACAAGGTCAAGTAGACGTCCATTGGGGTTACAGATATGGTTAAATTGAACACAAGAGCAAATGGAAAGAAAAGAAGACAGCAGCATAGATAAATGATTTGCAGACGAAATAGAGGGAATTGTATGAGTGTCCCATTCCACGGATGGTAGGTTGAAATCCCCACTCACAACGATTTTAGAATGAGGTTGACGACCAAAAAGGTAGGAGGATAGTTCATCGAAAAAAGATTCATACACAACAAAGGGAGAATTGGAGGGAATGTAAACAGTGCAAATTAATAAAGAGGTATTTTTTGGAAGGGAAATTTTCACAATAATACATTCAACGGCACGAGCAAAACAGAAGTCAGTACATAGCGGGCTAAAAAGGGATTTGCAAACAGCAACTAAAACTCCACCACCATCGAGTTTTTTTGTTGCAACAGGATCACGATCACATCGGTAGACTGTATGATCAGGTAGAAATTCGGTACTTGCGATACTTTCATTCAGCCAAGTTTCAGTTAAACAAATGACAGAGTCATTCGCTAATTGGCAGGAGAGAGATAAGTTATTGAGCTTGGTTCTTAAGCCTCTGACATTTTGATAATACATAGAAACAGAATTGCATACAGAGTTCCTATCATTATTAGTTTTTGGTGAGTCGTTGAGCAGCTGCACGAAAATTCTTTCTAGGTGGAGGTGTGTAGTGCTTCACCAGAGTCCCAGGTGGCCAAAAATCGCTCTGCGCAACAACCGCACAGTCTTCAGGCACAGTAATTTTCAAGGAGGCAACAATCCGATTCGGTATGCTGTCCTTAGTCAGCTTAACACAGCTAATAACACCATGCTTGTTAAGTTTAAAGTCTACAAACGCTTTCAGTTCCTCCTCCGAGGTATCATACGCTAGACGAGAAACAAAAATTTGAAGCGGCGGCTTCACTATGCGTATATTAGGCTCCTGCAGATCATAGGGCCTTTGAGAGTGCAATAATGTTTCAGGTACAATTCTTTGAGAGTGCAATAATGTTTTAGGTACAATTCCATCACTCATAGGAATTGATGTTTGTTCAACAGGTTGTACAAGTGGCACTATATCCACAACTCCAGAAGAACGCCTTCTGCTTCACTGTCGAATACAGTGAAGCAGAAGGCGTTAAGCAAGTCTGATTACCGTGCAGCTCCATCTGCGAGGCCATGCTTCGCGTTGTTATTTTAGGCGAAGCTACATTAGAAACCAATTTCTTGCCTAAGTTTTCAGATGAGGATATTGTTGACATATGTCATATTTTATTTAAAAGGAAATGTACCTTTATTTTTGTTAATAAATAAATAAATAAAAGTAGCCTCGCATCGATCCTTGCTATGCTAGGGAGCTCCCTTTTGATGGCCTCTTCTATCTTAGCCAGGTCCGTGACGTAGCTAATATATCTCTTATTTTCATCGTTGTTGTCTTCTCAAGTGAGGCTATGATTGCACTTTTGTCGAGAACTTTCTTCACTGCGTCACAGAATGCTTCTTTATATTTAGCTTCTGCTCCAAATTAGACCAGTATGTAGCCGGACTGCATTGCCGGGCGTCCATGCAAATATTATTTTTTGGCACATTTTGAAGGAGTTTCTTATTGAGGCCCTTCGCTCCTTTTGTTAGAATTATCTGAAACCCTTGATCTAGCAAATTTAGACGACATATATAAGGATAAAAAAGGGAAGAAGAGACACTTGATGGGCATAGGCCCATCAAGTGTCTCCTCTTTCCTTTTAAGGGTTTTGTACTAAAATACAAAACCCTATTGCAATCACGACCTGTGTCCAGCTGTCCATCCGTCCGCCCGTTTGTAGGTCACAGCACTTTTTCTCCGAAACTATAGAAGCTACAGCCATGAAACTTTGTGGAAAGGTCAGGAAGTGGGGACTTCTTGAAAATTTTGCTGTAAAACAAATTTTCAAGGGGGTTTAACAGGGTCTCCCCATATCGGGAGGTGACCTCTCAAAAAAAAATGTTCACCATTTGTAGTCAAGTAGGGTGTCATTGGAAAGGTCTCAACAGAATCTTTTCAAAACAATTCTAAAAATTGCCGTGTCAATACCGTGGGAGGAAGGGGAAATGTAAGAACTTTTCGCGTAACTCCCTCTCACGATTGGACAACTTTTATCCGAAAAATCTGAAAGGAATCATAAATATTGGCCTTTATGAGTACAACAACACTAAATGCGAGAGAAGTCGAAATCGATTTATCGATTTTACACTTTCTTGAATAAAATCTTTACGGTACCCTTAAATTCAACCAAATTATTATTTACAAGATTGACCCGTCCTGCAAGTTTAATAAAGATTGAATGGTATTTAACAAAGTTATAGTGGTTTGAATTTTCCTGTATTACTATGGAGCAATATCTGCTGTACTACTACGGAAACATATGGCTGTGGAATAATATGTGCTTTTTATTGACTCAGACACTAAAGGTGTGCTAAGATTTGCATGAAAGTTTCAGGAACGATAAGTATCATGAATGCCTTTGAGAATCGGTTCAGCTAGTGGTATCAGAAATGTTAAAACAAAAAAGTGGCTGTTTTCAATGCGCAGGTTGAATAATGTTGAGATATTTGTTGCCAACTTCAACGTTTAAGGTGCATGCTTTGAACACTTGATTCAATTTAATGAATTACTGAAGATGAGTACCTACAATTAATACTCATAGGTGAAACAAGCCGAGGAGGCAGGAGAGACCTCCTAACAGAATGTAACCACTCTAGGGTTCAAAAAAATTCTGATGCTATGAATGGATGATTACAGTACAGGGGAGTGGCCCGTGAAAAAAATTTTATCAAACGTAGCCGATATAAGTATCAAATGAGAGCTTTTCAAAACAGTCCTTAAACTGACAGTTTTTGCTTCATTGGGGGCACGTAAAACTTGTTTTCCCCACGTGATTGGACAGATCTAAAAGATCTGAAAAAAAATTAATAAGGGAGATATTTATGAATACAACAATAACAAATACCTCCTAAGTCAAAATTTGTTCAACTTTGTTGATAATAATATGATATTCAAATTTCACATTTTCTCCAATAAAATCGTATGGATGCCTTTAAACCCAACCTTGCACAAGGTCTTAATACTCTGTTAGTTTAAGTTATATCCATTTGAAATTTCTCCAATTGCAACAAATAACACAGTTGTTTGGAATTTTATGGACTTTCCATAGAACCAGACACTGCAGTTTTGATTTGATCTCCTTAAAATTTTCAGATAAGATTGATGGCATAAATACTTTTGAGATTTCATTATTTAACACTAGAAGGGTCACGTACCTTGACATACCTTCAAAGACCACGACCGTCAAATTGACGGCATACGATGATCGGATAGATAATATGGCTGTTTCTGAATCAAACGAATTTAATAATTTTAATTACAATGATTTATTATTTTGAGTGCTTACATAGAACTATATTTATAACAAATATTTTTTTTGTAGACTTGTTTTACGCATTTTCCACAAACAGCTTTTTGGCAAACAGTGCAAAGTACACAGGTTCGATTTTTTTTACAATGCACATTAATTTGACATTGACGTCTTTTGTTTGTTGTGGACATAGAAGGCTGCTCTTCAGTAGTGGTTATATTATCTAAGCGTTGGGTGACATCTGAACTTTTTCTTTTTTTCGCGTACTCTGCTCGAAGTTCACTCACGAGTTGAAGAATGTAATTATGGCGCGAAATGTTTTCACCAGTAATTTTTCGGTATAAGACGCATGAATTTATTGCAGCCAAGTCTAAAATATTGTAGAAGACATGGACTGGCCATCTTCGGGCTCCAGCTCTTACGGTGTATTTTCTTGACATTTGATCAATTATGTCCACGCCTACTTTAGTTTCGTTATAAAACTGGACAGTCTCGGGAAGCTTTTTTGAGTCAGTATCAATATAAATATTTTGATGTATCAATATAAATATTTTGATGTAGCGTTTACCCTGATAAACAGTTAAGGTTGCGTTGGTCTCCGATTTCAAGATAAACGTTTCAAATTTTTGTGTGCGGATATTTCTACAAATCGGCGGTACTTCTCGCCTTCCTCGTCGCATCGTTCCAACTATGCTCGTATTCTCAGATTCTAGCTTTTCCGCCAGTTTCAATGATGTGAAAAAATTATCCGTTGTAATGTTTCGACATTCTTGAAGTAAGGTTGCATCAATTTCATAACTACATGTTCTGGTAATGGAACATTCCTTAGGCGCTCGCCATCTTTTCCTAAATAAGGAAAGCCTCCACATAAATATTTGGTCTCCACGTCCACTAAAAACCAAAACTTTATTCCAAATTTATCGGGTTTATTTGCAATGTATTGCAAAAAGGGACAACGTGTTTTCAACAGTCAAATTTTCTCCAGGGATAAAACACATTTGGCAATTTTCTATAAATTTATTCCAAATATCAGAAATCATTGCAAATTTGTCAGTAGATAAACGTGTATGACGTGTGCTTCTCAAATCAAACCGTAAGTTTTTTCATTATTTCCTTGAATCTATGTTTACTCATTGTATTTTTGAAAACTGGAGGACCCCACTCTTGTGACCACAAAATGTCTAAGTCCAAGTGGCTCATGTTATAAGCCCCACGTGCGTAAATCAAGACAATGAAGGCATCTAACTCTTCTAAAGAAATTTCCCAAGAATCATTTTGACATTTGTCACGAGCTTCCGTTTCAGTGCATAGTTTTATGCGTCGTAGTATGTATTCGTGGATAAAAAGACGCCACGAGGAAACAATTTGTCCGTTTTCTACATACCGTTTAGCATATGGAGTAGGTCCTGCAGCTTCTCTCATAACATTTTGCCGGCTTCGACGGCCCGCTACACCAGCACTTGAAATACACGTCCACTCAGTTCCTTCGCTAGCTACTTGCCTCATATCCAGTTCTGGCAATGATGATGTTCTAACCAGCCTTCCACCACGAGATAAACGTCCTGGTGGTTCTGATCTTCTGCCATGCCCAGGTCTGGTGGGATGAATTCTTCGAACACTATGCTCAAGATCGGAAACACTTGGAGTTGGAATATCCATTTCAGAATCCTCCGATGTTGAGCTTTCTGGCTCTAGCTGTGGCTGAAAGTCTGGGTCTTCAGTTTTACAAGGCTCATCGCTGTCATCACCTGAGGCATCTTCTTCTATTGAACAAAGTCGCAATAACTCTTGCTCTATTTCTGAACTTGTCAGCCGTCGGTTCGAATTCATTGTGAGATTATTCTCAGTTGAAACTGCAAGAAATATCAAGTATCACAAAATATCACTTTTTATTTGTAATTGCTCCAGTGTGAGGACAAAATAATATCTTCTGGGCACTTTACAAACACTCACCTGGTCGTAAATCTTTGTTTTGGGATTCTTGTAAAGAACAATTTGGTGGAGAAAAAACTTCTAAGCGGTTAGAACGGCACTGCACTTCCAAACAATTTTTTTTTTGTAGCCACAACTGTATCAACCACTAGCTCGAATTCAAATGACCGATCACAGTGGACTTCTAAAACTCAGTTGAAATTTCACGTAATGTCAAGTGGTATTTTTGAAACAAAACCCTTATTTATGTCGATGGGTATTTCTGAATGATATACATTGTACGAGTATATCTGGGCTCTTTCACACGGGAATGGCAAAAACCCATATCCAAATAGGTTTCGCGCTTACGCCCCTATGTTTACACGTTGCATGGGTCAGCCAACCTATTTTTGTATACGATACATGTCTTGCGAGTGTATGTGTCAAAAGGGTCATTTGATCGTTAAACATCGTGCGAACAACATGAGAGCGAAGACAGAGAGATAAGCGATTGAGAATTTATGTTTTAGCCTTGAATTGTGCACGAGGTAATAAAAACTGGAATGAAAAATGTATTTTATGATTGTTAAAGTTTGTCGATTCAAACTTCTATTGGATTTATTTGAATCCTCCGTGTTTTTCCACTTTCTGAAAAATATATTCCAAATTTGAATATCTTTTTTAGTCGCATATTTTTCTTGATGTGTTGTAAACATGCTTATTATAATGTGATTCTATGAAGATTATGCGTACTGTTAATTTTCTAAAGATTTACAATAGGCAATTTATCTTCATTGAAATCGTGATATTCGTCGTGTTGTTTCCTGAAATTGAACATGGCCTCCGCTTTCATAAATTTATTACATAACGCGTAGCTTCTCGCATCCACGCATCCATTTTTGCACGCAAATTAAAGAAAGGCAATCGTTTCATGACGACTACCATCTTCACCGAATGTTCAATTCGGAATGCTTACCTGCGTTTGTATAAAATTTCCCCCACCAAATGATCAACAATCTGCGTTTGTGTATGTGCGTTACGCTCGTTCACCCTACAAAATGTTGGCTTGTTTTTACCATCAGGTCCCCTCAATGCCTCTCACTCTTCTTGCCCATATAACCTGTTTAACGCTCACTTTTAACGCTGCGTCTGAAAAAGCCCTCTGAGCATATTATAACGCAGTCTCAAATAGTGTTATTGGAACAAAACCGTAGTTTATGTTTACGAGTACTTTTGTATTGTATACATTGAAATATCTATGTCTGTGCATATAACTCAAATCTGTTTCATATGCCGTCAAATTGACGGCGTCGGTCTTATTAGGTATGAATGAGCAATTCTTGCATACTGAATCAATATTTTTTTATTTTTATCAACTTTAAACATATATAACCATAAGTTAGGAAAAGTCAGGAAATATGAAAATAAACTGATAGTTACGTAAAAAACTATTAACGATCAAATTCGCGTTGCCGTCAAATTGACGACTTTGACCCTTCTAGTGTTAATTGATTTTGTCTGTTGAAAATCGAGAAACAATGGATTTGCTTTTGAACGAACAGATCTCTTTGACATGTTTTTTGATATTATTCGTTGCTGGTGATTGCATTTTGCAAGTTGAGTACAAACCCCTTCTGACATGAGCGTAGGTCTGTCTACCCAACTTGTTTATCCTTATCTATGTGGTCTAGATGCGCCTCTAGATCGAGGTGCCCAGTTTTTAGGTAAATTTCTCGAGAGAAATTTACCTATTGCGGAGAGCATCATATATATATATATATATATATATATATATATATATATATATATATATATATATATATATATATATATATATATATATATATATATATATATATATATATATATATATATATATATATATATATATATATATATATATATATATATATGGGATATAACGAAATTTGTGACCACGCTAGAGGTTGCAATTTTGCTTCGATTTTCACCAAATTTTGAGGAAAGGTGTATTGGGTTATTATCTCGGTTAAGTTTGTGAACCAGCTATATCGGCCGAGCAAAAACAAAATGGCGGCCATTTTAGACGACAAATCGCGATTTCTGTTCTGACCAAAGTGTAGCTCCGATTTGGATGAAATTTGGTACAAAAGTTCATTAAAGTATGTGATGAATCTCACAATAAAAAATCCAGAGCCAGTATGGCAGAAACAAAATGGCGGCCGCTCAAGGTCGAAAAACGTGTAAAATTTTGTTGTTGTAATAGTGGTCAAAGCTTTCAACAGATTTTCATGAAATTCGGTAGTTTGATAGAAATTATAAGCATATAAAGAATCACGTAAAAAAACTGGAGGTCAGGTTGCAAAAAACAAAATGGCGGCCAGTTGAAGGTCGAAATTTCAAAGGCTTTTAAAAGTCGCAATTTTGATCCGACATATATGAAACTTGGTTTCAAGATAAACATAACTGACACCTACAGTCTTTGATATTTTGGTGATCATGCATGTGCAAATTTCAAAATGGCGGCCGTTTAAATATGCGTTTTTTTCATGTTTTTGTGGCCCTCTAGCGGTCACATTTTCCAACGGATTTTGATGAAACTTGAGATTATGAATCCCTGTACTATGTTCTTGTATTTTGCAGGAAATTATTAAAATTGAATGAAAAATAAAAAAGTCGAAAATTTAAAGCCTAATATTTTTAACTGCGATTTCCTTTAAAAATTGAATTATTTTGCCCTGTCTAGAGTGAAACTCCTATTTGAACGAGATAGTACATTGATTGATGAGGTCCTAGCATATAAAGATTTAAAATAATCCAAAATAAAATGCATGCATTCAAAATGGCGGCCCCCAAAGGTCTGAAGGCAAGCGCAATTCGCTATTTTAGTGCCAACTGAAATAATGAATATTTTTCATGGAAACGCTTTAAATGACTTTACTTGAAAGAACCTATAAACCAGATCATTTTTAAGATATTGTAAAATATTTTTAACAATACCCTAAAAAATTATAAAATCGCGACTTGTCTGTCTGTCCGTCCGTCCGCCCGTTTGTTCGTGCGTCATAACAAGTTTTCTCGCAAACCACATGAGCTACAATGAGGAAATTTTCTACGTAGGTCAAAAGTGGTGCCTCTTGAAATTTGCAGTGCAAGAAAATATTTTAAGGTATTTAAGGGGTGTCTCCCCATACAGGCGGGTCTCCCTATACAGGCGGATGGCATACATTTTTTTTTATTTCTGTAGCCCTCTAGCAGCCAAGATTCTCAACAGATTCCGTTGAAACTTGAAATTATAAGTTATTAAGGCAAGTTAATTTAATTTGATTATGCAAATCGAATGACAAATAAAACAGTCGAAAATTTACAGCTAAATATTTTTAGCCGCCGATTTCAATAAAAATCGAAATGACCGCCCTCACAGTTCAGAAAAAAATTGAAATGTATATATTAATGGCAATGCAAGCGCTGATTAAACTTTTATGGAAATCTTTTGAAATTAACTATTCGAGCTATTTAAGCCTTTGTGTGGTTACCACTGTGAACTGTGAAAACAGCAGATGCGAGAAGGGCGAAACCGGTATTTATATGTTTACAACAATATGTAATCCATACGCATGCAACTCAATTTAATTAGCAAAATATTTGCGCCCCGATAAAAGGTTTCTAAAAACGAACGTGGCCAGATTTTTTTTATGTTAATAAATACCCATGTGGTACTACGAAAATTGCAGATAGAAGTTTAGTAGTAGGCAAGCCAAATTCTTTTTCGAAACTTAACGCTACATACGAGAAATTTACCTTTCCGGCTGGTGGTGCCAACGGGGATTTTTACACCTCTGCTGATGTTCGGCGAGTTCCATGCAGATTTTATTCTTTTCGAAACGTCATACACTTTTCGGAAAAGCTTTCCTCCTGATGTCGCTGAGTAGAAATTGTACTTTGCAACTTCCTTTCTTGCGAGAGGTTATATATCTTCCATTTCCGAGTACAGTGCTTCTGCCATTAAATCAGTTACCTGACTTTTACCAAGTATGAACTGTGGGAAGGGTTCTGTTTTCTTGAAGGTTATCTATAATCCTCTCTTGTTATTTTTAATTACTTTAAGATATTTACTAGATTTTGTAATGAATTGTTTGGAGTATGAAAGTGGTTAAATATTAAATAAAGCTTCATTGTATTTTCACTTATGAAGACGATAACTGTTCTTCAAAATGCTGGTATTTGGTTAACTAAGTTATGATAAATAGTCCGATTTAATTGGTTTCGTAAATTCATCAATAGCCTGATGATGCTTTGATATGGCGACATACGAGGTGTGTTCAAAAAATATCACGAATTTTGTTTTTTTTTCAAAAATTATATATTTAATCATGAATATCTATTTTGTCCCCTTCAACATAATCCCCATGAGAAATTATATACTTGTGCCAACGGTTTTTCCAATCTTCGAAGCACTTCAAAAAATCTTTTTTTTTTAATCTTCTTCAGCTCCTCCTTCGATGCCGTCTTTATCTCGTCAAGCGTAGCGTAACGTCGTCCTTTCATGGGCCTCTTCAGTTTAGGAAACAAGAAAAAGTCACAGGGGGCCAGATCTGGGGAATACGGTGGCTGCGACATCATTAGTGTGTTGTTTTTGGCCAAAAAGTCGCGCACAAGCAACGATGTGTGAGCAGGGGCGTTATCGTGGTGCAAAAGCCAATTTTTGTTCTCCCACAAATCCGGGCGTTTCTGGCGGATTGCTTCACGCAAATTGCGCATAACTTGCAGGTAATATTCCTTATTGACCGTTCTTCCTTGTGGCAAGAACTCATGATGCACCACGCCCCTGCAATCGAAGAAAACTGTCAGCAAAACTTTCACATTCGACCGAGTTTGGCGCGCTTTTTTCGGACTTGGTTCATGCGGCAGCTTCCATTGAGATGATTGAGCTTTGGTTTCCACGTCATAACCATAAACCCACGATTCGTTACCAGTTATGACCCTGTGGAGCAAATTTGGTTCGTCGCGGACAGAGTTTAACATCTCATTAGCAATGTTCATGCGTTGCTGTTTTTGGTCGCAATTGAGCAATTTTGGTACGAATTTCACAGCGACCCGTCTCATGCCCAAATCGTTGATAAAAATCGAATGGCACGAGCCAATCGATATGTTTAGGTCCTCAGCAACTTCTCTCACGGTGATTCGACGATTGGCCAATATCACTTCATTAATTTTTTCGTCTGTTGTTGAAGTGCTCGGGCGTCCGGCACGCTCTTCGTCGTTCACATCTTCTCGGCCTTCTAAAAACATTTTGTACCACCGATAAACGTTGTTTTGGTCCAAGGTAGCTTCTCCGTATGCCACAGTCAACATTCAGAATGCATCCGCGCACTTAGTTTCGTTTTTCACACAAAATTTGATACACGTTCTTTGATCCATTTTTTTGAATAAGTAAAAATCGAAGACGGTTGAAAACACGTGCAAGTAAAGCAGCTATCACCAATTAAGTGAACATTCAAAATGGCCGAGCTTGTCGGCATAAGTGACAGACATGAGTACCAACATAACGCCACAAAAAAATCGAAATTCGAATATACGTAACCCGCGAAAATTCAAAATTCGCGATACTTTTTGAACACACCTCGTACGTTGCATTCATGTGTAATTCCACATAAAACACACGGGGCAATAATCTGATCAAAATTTAATTTTATTATTTATTCACTTCTATATTTAATTAAAAGATGGTTATTAAAAGGCTAAAATCATTGCAATATGATTCATGATAAGGAAATTACCAACAATTCTGTTAGTTGTATTTTCGTCTTGTTTAGCGAGCAGAATGTTGCAGCATGCAGTATATAACATGCATGATCAGTCCCGCAAATGGAGCTACTGAATCTCTCACTCGCTCTTAAAATTGTATTAAAATCATTTTCAAATGGTTCTAAGATGTTTGACTATAAATTTTCTAGGCAAACATTGCTGTTAAGGCACTTCCTTTTCATAGGAACATACATTTATCAAAGGATACATAGACTTGCTCCTATCTATCAGATAAATATCCTGTATTTACCTACATAACTCTTTTGGCACACATATGATACGTATGAACATTTTATACATTGTTGATGCTGAAAATGTAAATATGGTTATGTTTGTCTTTAAGAATTTTGAAGTATATTCTAGAGACTAAAACGAAATTTATATGTATGTTTGCTGGCAAGCTTCAGAAGAGAACAATCACTTGCATATAGAAGCTTGCTCATATTTTATAAAATACAGCGAAAATTCTTATGTTTTCGTTTGCAATAACGAAATGCCAACAATGGGAAATGATCCATAAATTGTTCTTCGTTGAATTTTCAATATTGTCCAAATACATAAATAAAGCTGAAGCAAAGAAGAAGTTTTCTTTTTTAGGGTTTTGTAAAATAATTTTACAAAACTCTACTAGTTTCGCGACCAGTCTGTCCGTCTGTCCGTCTGTCCGTCTGTCCGTCCGTCCGTCCGTCCGTCCGTCCGTCCGTGTGTCACAGCAGTTTTTCTCGGAAACTACTTAAGCTAGAAACATCAAATTTTGTGTGTAGGTGTAAAGTGGTGATCTCTTCAATGTTCAACTACAAAAAAAATTTTAAGGGTATTTAAGGGGGGTCTCCCCGTACAGGAGAGTGACCCCCCGAAAAAAAAATTTCGTTGAAGGTAGCCAATATGGGTATCAAATGAAAGGTCTTGATAAGAACTTTTCAAAACAGGTCTTAGTTTGGCAAAGTTTGCTTCGAGGGGCGCACAGGGAGGGGAAATACATGAAAAATTTGTGTCCCCCCCCCTCGCGATTGGACACCTGTGATCCGAAAAATCTGAAAAAACTCAGGAATGTAGGCCTTGGTGAGTACAACAACAACAAATACGTGAGAAGTCACAATTCACTCAACTTTGTTAGTAATAGTATGATTTATCGATTTTATGTTTTCATGAATAAAATCTTAACGGTACCCTTAAATTCAATGAAATTCAGTACGAAGATGTTTATTTATAAGATTGATCTATCCTGAAAGTTTCATAAAGATTGAATCATATTTAGCGAAGTTATAGCGGTTTGAATTTTCCTGTATTACTATGGAACAATATGCGCTGCATTTATTACTATGGCAACATATGGCTATGGAACAACATGCGCTTTTTACCGACTCAGACACAACAGTTTTGCTAGGATTTGCATGAAAATTTCAGGAATGATAGTTGTCATGTATATCTTTGAGAATCGGTTCAGCTAGTGGTATCAGTAATCGTAAAACAAAATAGTGGCTGTTTTAAATGCGAAGATTGAATAATTTTTAGTTATTTTTTCCCAACTTCAACGTTTAAGGTGCATGCTTTGAACACTTGATTCAATTTAATGAATGACTGAAGATGAGTACTTAAAATTAATGCTCATAAGTGAAACAAGTCAAGGAGGTGCGAGAGAGCTCCTAGCAAAAGGGTTTTGTAACGATTCTAGGATTCGAAAAAATAGGCCATTAATCGATGATAACAGTACAGGAGAGTGGCCCCTGAAACAAAAATTCATCAAACGTAGCCGATATGAGTATGAAATGAAAGTTTTCATGGGAGCTTTTCAAAACGGTTGTTAAACTGTCAGTTTTTGCTTCAGTGGGGGCACAGGGGGGAAATACATGAAAAATGTGCTTCCTCCGTCGCGGATGGACATCTGAAATAATTACCAAGGGAGATATTTATGAGTATAACAATACCAAAAAGCTCAGGAGTCGAAATTCGTTCAACTTTGTTAATAATAGTATGATCTTCGTATTTCATATTTTCTACAATAAAATCGTCTTTGACATGTTTCTTGATTTGATTCGATCTGGTGACTGCATTTTGTAAATTGAATACAAAACCCTTCTGACATGAGCGTAGGTCTGTTTACCCAACTTGTTGTAATATAAATCGCTGATGTGAGTAAATTTTATTCAACATTATTTTCTTTCCAGTTCCTAGTGAGTTGTGCTTACTTTACAAAAAGTTGAGCAATTGTTTACGATAAATAAACTTGTCTTCAATTTCTCGATATATGCTTCTCTTTAGTGTATGCATACGTGAACGCAATTTCAGATTGTTCAGTTTTTGTATGAAAATTGACAAAAGTCAATGATTTTTAGGGATTTGAATTCGATACCCGTGTTTGACATCAAAGATTTTCACCCTTTGTATGCATATATTGAATATTAAGAAAATAATTTATAACATGAAATTTGAAAAAGAGGATTTTAACTCATTTAACTTTGTAAATCTGTCTTATAAAACCACGCGGGATGACGCTCATTACTATAAAGTATACTCGGGTTTCATTTTGGTTATGTATTCAAAGGATTATTGTGTTTTGGAATGTTAAATATGGGAGTATAACTGCCAGTGTTTTGCCCACAGACAAAACACATTTCATTTTGTATTCATGAAACTCTTTATTGCTTATGGCTGCAAATTTCGCCTTCGTATTTTTGCAAATGACCTTGTTTTAGCTGAGTGAATTTTATTGTTCATTACACTCAGAAAAAACTTTTCTTTTACCAAAAGCTGAAGTTTTAATGCAAAGAAGCAATAATGGGATTAATTTTAAGGTCAAGGAGTCTAATTCGATAACTGAGCATTTATAATCATGAAAATTTAATTAGCTAATGGGCTTGACTTGACTTTCAACCAAAAAAAAATATATTGAATTCCTTTTGGAAGACATGCAGACAAATGCAGCATTGTGCTCATTTGTTAGCACTTTTCTCAAGCATATGCTTTAATTAAAGTTTGCCGCATTGAGACTAACCTTAATGTTCGTCTGAAACTGAGTGGAGACAAATGTTTTGAACGAGTTCGCCGGGAAAGACCATCCTTAGCGTCAAGAGCACGAGCATCACTTTTGCTCTTTTGTAGGAAGTTGCAGATTTGCTATCTTGGATTCAAACTACTTTGTCGCACACCTTTAGTTCTGTCATGTTATACATCCACATATGAACAAAAGGAAATGAGCACAACTTGTGGTTCAAGTGCCTGCAGGGAGAGTAGGAAGTAAAGAATAATTTAATGAGAATCTTAATCCAAAAGATCTAAATGTTTATCTTCCTGTTGATGCCAGTTTTAATTAAAGAGCAAATTTTAATTAGTGACATACATGAATTGTATGTTCCTCACCTTAAATAATATAAAGGAATGAAGAGAGAGAGAGTCGCAAAAAATAAGTTGGTAAAGCTAACTCTATAAACTCAAGCTAAAATTTTACCTTCATATGCTGTTTTCTATATGCAAACATGAATGAACTTTATTACATTTAAATACGATTTTTCCTAACCTGAAATAGATACTTGAAAAGGCTGGATCAAACCTGCTCCGTCAAAATTGTATAAACTTACCGGAAATAATATCCGTACATGCTTAAAATTTAGGTTAATATGTGTATTAAACGGTAAGTATTCATGTAATTTGACCGCTACTTTTAGCATCACATTAAACCGCAATTTTTTCTGCGTTTTCTGCATATAAGGCCATGTTTACTAGCTAAGATTACTTTCAATGATGGGATTCCCCGGGCAGTCTTTGTCAACTACGTCATTAGCTTCAGGATTTCCTGTATTACTATGATGTCATGACATTAAACGCAAGAAATTTGTGTTGATGAAAGAAAGATTATCCTTAAACTCTAAGAACAGGGCGAATTCTTCCCTGAAATAGGAAAACTAAGAAGAAGAAGATGAACCCACTTTTTGCTCCAGTATGTCATGCAATCATTTAATACAACTGGCTCTATAGTGTCTAAGCAAATTAACTGAACGTGAGAAACTCTCAGTATTCTCCTTCCTCTTCGTAGAACTCCAACCCCTATCGGGTCTTGGTTTCGTGTAAACAGCACCTCCAACTGTCTCGGTCCACTGACCGTGCCCTCTAATTTTGAAATTCGAGCAGCAATAAACTATCTTCGTTGACCAAGTCAGGCCACAATTTCCTCGGTTTCCCTACTGTTCTCCGCCCTAAGTTCTCCCAAGGAATACTTTTTTGGGTATCTGTTGTTCGTACATTTGATTCATGTGGCCAGCCCATTGCAGCTTCCGTAGTCCAATAATCGTTGAGACCCAGAGGTCTCAAAAATTTCATACAGCTCATGGTTGTATCGAATTTCCCATTGGTCTCAGTTCTAGTTTCGCTCTGAGTATTCGCCTCAGGACCCGTCGCTCAAAGGCACTCAATATATTTGCGGATGCTTGGGTTAGGGTCCATGTTTTACACCCATAGCATAATACAGGCCTTATCACAGATTTGTATACTTGGAGCTTTGTTTTCCTGTGCACGCAGCGGTCTTCAAGACTGTCAAACTGAAAAAAATATTTTATTTGCAAGCTGCATTCCTCGACGTAACAGGTCATTCAATAAATCCGTAGGATAAGTAAGAAAAAACCAAAATTTTGACAAAACTCGATTTTATTATTCAACATAGTTGCCTTCGAGGGCGATACAACGAGCAAAGCGATTTTCCAACTTTTTGATACCACTTTTATAGTATGATTCTCTCTCATGGAAATAGGCCTCCATTTAAGCGATTACTTCATCATTGGACTTTCTTTCCAATAAGCATTCTCTTGAGATCTAAAAAATAGAAATAGTCACTGGAGCTAAATCTGGAGAACACGGTGGATGAGTAAGCAATTCTAAGCCCAATTCGTTCTATTTTGTTATCGTTTTTATCGATTTGTGACACGGTGCATTATCTTGGTTAAACATCACTTTTTGCTTTTGCAAATGCGGTAGTTTCTTTGCGATTTCAGTTTTCAATCGATCAAAAAGTGCACAGTTATAGTCGATGGTGGTTCCTTTTTGGAGATAGTCGATGAATATTATTCCGTTCGCATCCCGAAATACAGATGCCATCACCTTACTGGCTGACTGTTGCGTGTATGCTCGCTTTGGACTTGGTTCTTTGACTGTTGTCCACTCAGCTAACTGTCTTTTGGATTCTGGTGTGTAATAGTGGAGCCGTGTCTTATCCATTGTCACAAATCGACGAAAGAAATCGATTTTATTGGGATTTACAGCTCCAAACACTCCTCTGAAGCATCAATGCGTTGTTGTTTTTGGTCGACTGTGAGCTCACGTGGCGCCCACTTTGCACCGGGCTTCCGCATAACCAAATATTCATGTAAAATGGTATAAGCTCTACTATTTGATATCTTTACAATATCATCTAGCTCGTGCACCTTCTATTTGCGATCGTTAATAACCAATTTGTGGATTTTTTTTATGTTTTCTGGAATTACAGCCTGCTTTGGGCGCCCACTACGCCCTGCATCATTTGGGCTGGTACGACCACGTTTAAATTCAGCAATCCACGTCTCTACCAGACAAATGGTAGCGGAGTCTGGATAATATTTATCAAGCCATTATTTGCTTTCCACTATATTTTTTTCATCAAAAAGCAATGCTTTATCAAAATTCGAAATTCACTTTTTTCTATTTTTTGTTCAATATCAAAAGTTGCTTCGCACAATAAGCTATAACTCACGAATCAAAAGTTCGATTGCTGTCAAATTTATACACGTACTAATAAAAAATCATATGAGAATGTGGCGATCATAAAAACTATTTCCACTACTGAGTGGCACTGACATCATTTCGAGGAAATTTGACTTTACATCTGGCAACCAATCAGCTAGCAACAAGAAGACTTTTCATCGGCTGTTCTCTTTGGCTTTTGGTCACCAAGCAGACAAGTTTAGTTTCAGTTAACGAAATCTGATATGTTTAGATTTTTGCAATAAATAATTATTTACCACATTAAGTGAGTTTAACGATGGCATTGTGCACGTCTTAATCCACGGGATTCAAGGCGGCTACAACTGGAGACCCTATTATCGACGTGAGCCCCGGCTAGGGGAGCACCCATTAAAACGTCGACTGAGGATTTGACAACCGGCATGTTGGTTCAACATACACCGCCACCGTAAGGCGCGACAACAACACACTGCTTGACACGTTATATGCATCAAGCAAGGACATGATATCTTCGCCTAAATTTTTGCCACCGGTGGATGCAGCAACAAACTTTTCACCGTCTGCGGAAGTTGCTTCTGTCAAAGACGTGAAATTGCCTCCATTTTGGCGAAGCAATCCGACGCTTTGGTTTGTGCAGGCGGAGGCGTAATTTTTCATCAATAAAATAAGGTCTGATAACGCTCGCTATTACACGATTATCGCCGCTCTGGACATCAATATCCTGCAGCAAGCATCTGATATTATCCGTTCGCCACCAGTCACGAATAAATACGGTACGCTCAAACGGCATCTTGTCACCAGATTCTCCGAATCTAAGGAGCGACAGCTAAACCGGTCGCTCACAGGAGCAGACCTTGACGGAAAACAACCGTCGCAACTACTACGAAAAATGCGAAATTTCACACCTTTGAATTTGTCTGAAGACATCATCAAAACATTGTAGATGTAACGACTACCAGTGAGCGTCAGATGCGTTCTGGCTGTTAGCGAGCATTCCGAACTCTGCAAACTCGCAAAAATAGCAGACTGCATAGTGGACCGCAGTGTTTCGGCTTACGTATTGGCTATAGAGGCCACTCCACCGCAGGCAGGCGCGCCTGACACGTCGGAATTCAACAAATGGCTTGAAAAAATCGTTCGGATCGCAAAATCAATAAACAATTTCAACCCCTCTGATTTGCATGCTTCGACAGGTGGTGCAAGAGGCCACCGCACTTTAACTAACAACGAGGCTTGCTTTTACCATAAAAGATTTTGCATAAAAGCGAAGCGGTGCTCGGAGCCCTGTTCGTTTTCAAGCAAATCAGCATCAGGGAAACTGAGACAGTCGCCTTCCATCACCGGAGTGGTAGACAATATAGATAAAATTCCGGAATTCAGACTACATAAAGCCGATCAGCAGTCACACTTAAATTTCCTAATCGACTCCGGACCGTCCGTCTCGACTCTGCCTAAACGCTTCGCAGAACTTCAACATCCGCAAATGCTAACATTGTATGCCGCCAACAACATCACAATTACCACGTATGGTAAACAATCCTTGAAGATAGACTTAGGTTTCAGGCGTCTATTTGCGTGGAATTTTATTATAGCAAATGTCTCTACACCAATTATCAGGGAGGACTTCTTGACACATTACGAGGTTTTGATCGATTTAAAAAACAGAAGGCTATTAGATGACAACTCTATCTGCTCCAGCTTGGGCCAAATCGCTTTGGTTGATGTTTTCGGGCTGTCCACGACACATGCAAACGCAACCACAACGGCAACTATCATTCAGCCTATGACTCACAATACGTCCTCAACAACAACAACAATACACACATCAGAACTAGCTAACCAAGTGGCACATTTCATCGCAACAACTCGACCACCAATTCTTTAACGGCCTCGACGTCTGACAGGCGAGAAACTGAAAGAAGCACGAGCAAAATTCGACCGGATGCTTGAAATGGGTGTTTGCCGTACATCGAGTAGTCCTTGGGCCAGTCCCATCCATGTGGTGGCCAAAAAATCCAGGGGCTGGAGAGTTTGTGGCAACTTTTGCAAACTTAACGCTCAGACAGTACCGGATCAATATCCAATTGCACAAATCCACTACGTGGCTGACCGGCTTTACGGTAAAACTTTATTTTCGAAGTTGGACTTAGAACGGGCTTACCATCAGATTCCAATGTCCGAAGCCGACATAAAAAAGACAGCCGTTACAACACCATTTGGGCTGTTGGAATATTTGGTCATGCCTTTTGGTCTTAGAAATGCCACACAAACTTTTCAACGGCACATGGACAACATCCTCAACGGACTGGAATTCGTCTTCTGCTATATAAACGATATCATCATCATGTCAGACAATGCTGACCAACATCGAGAACACCTCAACATCAAGAGCGTATCACCATGCTGCTTAACTTTAAGCAACCTGAGACCATCGTCGAGCTGCGTCGATTTCTTGGGGCCTACAACTTCTACAGACGTTGTTTTAAACACTCAGCCCACCATCAGGCATCGTTGAACGCTTTCTTAAGCAACAGCAAGAGAAAAGATAATCGCAAAGTTTCTTGGACACCACAAACCGAATCAGATTTTCATATGCACAAACGCGACCTTGCAACTGCAGCCTTATTCGTTCATCCAGATCACAAGGCACAACTTCAACTTGTCACTGATGCATCTGGCATTGCTATCGGAGCAGCCTTGGAACAGCACGATGGTGAACACTGGCATCCACTAGGCTTCTTTTTTCGTAAGCTGAGCCCAACAGAAGCTAGATACAGCGCTTATTATCGCGAACTACTATCTATTAATGCCACAATCAAGTTGTTTGGGTATATTTTGGAGGGTCGGCATTTTATTATCAAAATCGACCAAAAGCTTTTAATCTACGCATTCGCTCAAAGCCTTGTGAAAGCCGATCCGAGACAATTGACATAGTTGGACTTCATCTCTTAGTTCACGACGGAGATAGTTCACATCTCCGGCTCGAAGAATCTGGTAGCTGACGCCTTCTCCAGAATTAATACGATCAACATGCCATCCATCTTAGACCCAACTCAACTATCCGAGGCTCAAAAAGAAGATGGCGAGCTTCGTGTGCTCCTAGACAACAGCAACAATACGGAATTACAACTACAAAAGCTGTTAATCAGTACTGCAGCAGTTTACTGCGATACTTCGACTTCGTGAGCATATGCGACTCCTTTGACCGACACTAAAAACTCACCATATAAAAAGAAGTCTTTTTCAATACAAGGATCTCTACACTTGCACTCATGTCTTTCTGTGAGTCGATGCAGTCAGACAGCCGTTGGAGCAACCCTACACAAGACCGCACGAGGTGGTTAAACAAACCAACGATCACGCCTTCATTATCAAGATAAAGGGACAAGATGCGACCGTTTTAACCGAATGACTCAAGCCAGCATATACTACAAAAGATGACAACGAACAACTTCATGACATTCCCTTCAGAACGTACAGTCGGACGTCAAAGCCAACATCAACTTGACGTCAATCCTGGAAAGGGGGTACTGTGGCAATCATAAAATCTATTACCACCACTGACATCATCTTAAGGAAGTTTGATTTTACACATCTGGCAACCAATCAGCTAGCAACAAGAAGACTTTTCATCAGCCGTTCTCTTTGACTTTTGGTCGCGAAGTAGACAAATTTAGTTTCAGTTAACGAAATGTGATATATTTAGATTTTTGCAATGAATTGTTATTTATCACATTAAGTGAGTTTAACGACTGCATTGTGCATGTCTTAATCCACCGAATTCAAGGCGGCTACAGGAAAAATTCTAGTTACGCCATCTATGTGTCACCCAACGGATTGTTATTTCGTCTCTTTTATTACTGGTTCTCGTTACCTTGACGCCTCAATATTGTATTCACCAGTCTGATATTCAGTGTATTTGAGGCATTCTTCATCGACTGCATCACGAGCTTCGTTTTATTATCATTGATTTGGAGCCCTACAAGTTTTGCTTTGTTGTGGAGTCTTAGGAAAAGTTCTTTGGCAGTTGTTAATGTGCGTGACAAAATGTTGATGTTGTGTATAATAATGTACCTC
The DNA here is from genome assembly GCA_963969285.1 of Odontomyia ornata. Lineage (NCBI taxonomy): Eukaryota > Metazoa > Arthropoda > Insecta > Diptera > Stratiomyidae > Odontomyia > Odontomyia ornata. The sequence continues at coordinate 272,786,647 of OZ017740.1, forward strand.
GTGTATCATCAGGCAGCTTCCTTACGATGTATTAAAGTGCCAAATCGAGTAACAATGGGGCCAGCCTAGCGCCCTGCTTTAGTCCGATATATGTGTCGAAAGTATCGGTGAGTTAGTTTTTGATACGGACTTGGGAGGTCGTCAACGTCATTGTCATTTTGGTAAGACAGACCAATTTGGCTGTGATGCCCAAGCAAAGCTTTATTTGGTACATTACGTTGCGATCAATACTGTTGTGTGCTTATTTGATATCAACAAAAATCTAGTGTACGTCTATGTTGAACTTCCAACATTTTTCAAATACCTGGTCGAGAGTGAACAATAGGTCAATTTTCGATCTTTCTGCTCTAAAGCCAACTTGATACTCCCCAACAACACTGTTTACGTATGATCCGATTTTATTTTCAAAGATCTTTGGAAATATTTTGTACGCCATGCTAAGTAGTGATAGCACTCTTTAATTTTTGCACTATCGCTTGTCACCTTTTTTGTGAATAGGGAATATAATTGATTGGCTCCACTCGTTTAGTACATGTTCTTGTTGCCAAATGTGCTGGATGAAAAACTTTATGAACACTGCTGCCACTACATAGGATGAGCTCCACTGTGATCTCATTGATGCCTGGCGCTTTATTATTCTTTTGGGCTTTCATGGTGAAAGAAACTTCATCCAGAGTTAGTAGGACCAATAGAAACTCTATGAAAACATATATAGGCTCCAATATTCTGGAGTTGTGTGGAGTATCAAAGAGGTTCTTGAAATATGGTGTAGATTTTTCCGTAATCTTGGTTTCATCAGTGACTATGTTGCTGATGTCATCACGGTAGGGCATGGTTTTGGGCTGCTAACCACGTTTCAGGGTTTTCACCACTTTGTATGCATCTCTTGTATTATTGCTTGCTAGGTTTACATCGATTATTCTCAATTGGTCATCATTGCATTTTCTTTTCTTAATTCGAATTATCTTATTCCCCACTCTTGTGAGATTTGCATAGTGTTTTCTCTTTGTCGTGGTCTGCCTACCTAAATATCCTTTATATGCCTGATTCTTTTTGTCTAGCGCATTTTGGCACTCATCATCGAACCAATCGGGGTTGATGTTAGAGGTTATGTTCTTCCACGGTCTTAATAGCCATCCAGAGCTCGTGGCCTGTTTTCAGCGATGCGTCTAATAAGATGGGAGCCAGCTAGTTGTTGAGGGTCACCGTGAAATTTCTTTTCTTCAGCGAATATGGCTTTCACAAACGACATTGATAGGTTTATTTGATCAAGTATTGATCTGAGTTACAATGGGCACCTCGGTATGTACGGACGTCAAGTATGCGCGAGGCCAAACGTTGTTGGATCAGAACATGGCTAATCTGGTTTTGTGTGTTGCCATCCGGTGATACCCAGGTAATTTTGTGAATACGCTGATGCGGGAAATAAGTCGACCGTATGACTAGATGTTTGTTACATGCAAAGTCAATCAGGCGCTGGCCATCGTCATTTATTTCATCGTGGAGGCTATATCCTCCAGTTGGTCCTCGATGAGATATCTCATTACCAATCTTAGCGTTGAAATCACCCAGAATTGTGTTAGTTTCGTTCGTAGGCGATGAGTCAACTAGGCTTCCCAGTTAATTGAAGATTGTTTCCTTCGTTTCTACATTTTTTTTCGATCGACCGAGATGGGTTTTGCACCCGACTTGCACTCAAGAGACTTTCGCGGGTTACGTATATTCGAATTTCGATTTTTTTGTGGCGTTATGTTGGTAATCATGTCTGTCACTTATGCCGACAAGCTCGGCCATTTTGAATGTTCACTTAATTGGTGATAGCTGCTTTACTTGCACGTGTTTTCAATCGTCTTCGATTTTTACTTATTCAAAAAAATGGATCAAAGAACGTGTATCAAATTTTGTGTGAAAAACGAAATTAAGTGCGCGGATGCATTCTGAATGTTGACTGTGGCTTACGGAGAAGCTACCTTGGACCGAAGCAACGTTTATCGGTGGTACAAAATGTTTTTAAGAGGGCCGAGAAGATGTGAACGACGAAGAGCGTGCCGGACGCCCGAGCACTTCAACAACAGACGAAAAAATTAATGAAGTGGAGAACATGGTATTGGCCAATCGTCGAATCACCGTTAGAGAAGTTGCTGAGGACCTAAACATATCGATTGGCTCGTGCCATTCGATTTTTATCAACGATTTGGGCATGAGACGGGTCGCCGCGAAATTCGTACCAAAATTGCTCAATTGCGACCAATTGCTTGTGCGCGACTTTTTGGCCAAAAACAACACACTAATGATGCCGCAGCCACCGTATTCCCCAGATCTGGCCCCCTGTGACTTTTTCTTGTTTCCTAAACTGAAGAGGCCCATGAAAGGACGACGTTACGCTACGCTCGACGAGATAAAGACGGCATCGAAGGAGGAGCTGAACAAGATTAAAAAAAATGATTTTTTGAAGTGCTTCGAAGATTGGAAAAACCGTTGGCACAAGTGTATAATATCTCATGGAGATTACTTTGAAGGGGATAAAATAGATATTCATGAATAAATAAATAATTTTTGAAAAAAAAACAAAATTCGCGATATTTTTTGAACACACCTCGTACATGTGAAATTCAAATATCAGCGAATTTTGACTTCTAAGGTATTTGTTGTACTCATAAACATCTACCTCCAGATATTTTTCAGATTTTACGGATCACAGGTGTCCAATCGCAAGAGGGGGGCACAAATATTTCATGTCTCTGTGCGCCCCTCGAAGCAAAAAGCTGGTTTGAAAAGTTCTTATCAAGACCTTTCATTTGATACCCATATCGGCTACGTTTGATGGAATTTGGGGGGGGCACTCCCCTATACGCTGAGACCCCCTTTAAATAGGTTAAAACCATTTTTTGCAGTTGAACTTTGAAGAGAGCATCCATTTTACACCTGCATTCAAAATTTGATGTTTCTAGCTTAAGCAGTTTGCGCGAAAAAGTGGTGTGACACACGGACGGACGGACGGATGGACGGACAGACAGGACGCAATCTTAGTAGGGTTTTGTAAAATTACTTTACAAAACCTTAAAAAAGGGATACCTTTGGCCATAATCAAGTCTCTGTTATGACGAATATGTCATTATTTTTAATAGTGAAGTTAAATGATTCACTTAGTTTATTTTTAATGCTTTGTGCGTTCCACACAAAAAAATTTATTGTTTATCCATAGAAAAATTTTATAAACAGTTCTACAATAAAGTTGAATTGTTCTCGCTTAGTTCTAAACTTATTTAAATTAGCAATTAACTCCTGCGAAATGATCACTAGCGATTCGGGGGAAAAGAGGTTGTCGCATAAGCTATTTGTTGATTATGAGCTTTATTTGATAACCATACTGTTAGACCTGCGTTCAGTGGTTGCTGACTTTGCTGAATTTTCTGGCTTTTGTCCCATAGTGCTGCATTGCTACTGTCTCGGCTTAGGGTTGGTGTATACATATGTTAAAACTTGTCAGCGAAGGGAGATATGAGTTTGTAAGATTGTTGCTGCTTGTAGCTTTCTGAGCTTTTAGAATTTTCCCTCGGTTATTTAGCTTTTGTTTCAGCTTTAAATACTCCATTCTTGTTTTACGTTCAAAAGAGTTGGCGCAATTTGCTCTTTTGCGATTGCCAGAAGAATTTTCACACTGTTGCTCTTTCTTCAGTGTGCATTTGCTATACTCATGCTTTCTACCTCATAACACGCATCTTGTGGGAGCACAGCAGTAAGATGTCCCATGCCCAAGGCACCGAGAATATTTTTTTATTGTGTAGGGCCCTTTTGGCTGTTTGTGTAGAAGATAATTGTGTACATGATCGTCTTGATTTGGTTTAACTTGATCATTTTCGTACTGCGTTATAGATGTAGAGGTAGTAAGTGGTTTCGCGATCTCTTGATTTGGGATTGAATCGTTTAATATCAATAGCATTAATATTGTGTTCTGTTTTGAGAAACTTTTTCAGCTCTTCTTTAGAAGCATTATGCAACCCTATTAAAACGACTTTGAATGGTACTAAATCTGCCCGTTGAAACATACAATAATTCACTTTCCTAGCTACTAAATATCTTTGAATGATCTCGGAATCTTCCAGATTGGTGAAAAAAAGTCTCACACCTATTAACATTTATTTCATTTAAAAAATTATTTTTATTCAAATTTTTTAAGAATTGCGTCTATCGTCACGCAATGTAGATAAGTAAATTTTATTGGAGTGACTCTCATTTTAGTTTTCACTTCAGTGTTTGATTGTTGATTGCTTTCATTGCTATCCGGAAGGTCAGGGTATGGAAAAAATCAGTTGGCATTCGACGAACTGAATGTGGAAATTTGTGCCATTTAGAACTTGGCACTGCGGGAAATACTTAGAGAGAAAGGTCCTGGGGTGAATAATTGGAACATAGCTAGACGGGGATCAATGGTGAGTTCTATGCAACCATGAGCTGATGAAATTTTTACGAGCTGGAAGTCTCAACGACATTCAGATAGCGGAAACAGCAATGGGGTAGCCATGTGAGTTGTATGGAGGAACAACGAATACCAAAGAAGGTATTCGATGAAGCAAGGAGATCGTTGAGGAAAGCGAGGAAGCGCTGGTCTGACTTGGTCGATCGTGACAGTTTATCTCCGCTCAGATTTCAAAATCGGAAGACACGTTCAATGAACTGACACAGTTGGAGGTGCTGTTTACAAGAAGCTAAGCCCCGAGAGGAGCTGTAGTGCTAGGGGAAGAAGAAGAAAAATTACTGAATAAATATTGATGGAAATATTGGTAAGCCTAAAAAGTATTGAATCTTTTTGGTCATTTTTCGATTGAATATTTCTTTTATTTAAAATTGATTTTATTCAAGTACACATTGTTCATTATTATCCATGACCTTTCGTCATTTTTTGGGTAGAGCCATTATTCCAGCTGTGAAGAACTTCTGTGGTTTATCGGCGAAAAACTTGGCCAAGTGATTTTCACACTCCCTTTTTGAAGTGAATTTCTTTCATTGACAAAGTTTTTTAGAGACAGAAACAAATGGCAGTCTAATGGTGCAAGGTCTGGACTATACCGTGGATGCATCAAAACTTCCCAGCCAAGCTCTGTCAATTTTTACCAGGTCATCGAAGATTTGTGTGGTCTGGCATTGTCATGATGGAAGACAATGCTCTTTCTATTGATCAATTCTGGTCGGGTTTTTGAATTGCTTGTTGCAATCTAGTTTGTTGCTGACAGTACAGAGCCAAATTGAGTGTTTGGCCAGGTTCTAGCACCTTTTGATAAATAATTCCCTTCCAATCTCACCATACACACAGCATAACCTTATTTGGTGTCAATCTTGGCTTTGAAGTCGGTTGTGATGATTCACCTTTTTTTGATCAGGATCTTTTTCAAACGACACTCTTGTATCTTACCCATTTTCCATCGCCCGTAATCATTTGCTTCAAAAATGGCTCGACTTCGTTGCGTTTTATTAGCATTTCGCGAAAGGAAATTCGGTCGATCAAATTTTTTGGTCTTAATTCATGCGGCACCCCAACGACGTTCTTTTTTGTGTATCCAGCTTTACGCAAAGGGTTCAAAACTGTGTGATGATGAATATTCAGTTCCTTAGCAATATAATGGCTGCTTATGTGTCGGTCTTCTTCAATTTTTTGTAAGATTTCATCGACTTTTTCAGTGATTCATCGACCTGAACGAGGTGCTTATTTGACATTAAAGTTTCTAGAACAAAAGCGAATGAACCATCTCTTGACTGTGGCTTTTGATAAAGTATCTTGACTGCAGACACTACAAATCTTTTCACAAGCTTGCAATGCATTCATATCTTGATTGTAGTGAAATTGTAAAATATAACGATTTTTTTCAGAAATTTCACTCGTTTTTAAATGAATACAACTTTTGGCATGAAGACGAACTACAAAACTGTCCATATGAAAATTGTAGACTGGAATATCACTTTTCAAACGTTTGTCAGTTTGACTCAATCTGATTAGTATTGCCTGATATATGACACATCTAGTGACAAAAAAGGCTCAATACTTTTTAGACTGTCCAATATTTTATTGCATATTTGGGACTTATTTTTGCAAAAATAAATAGATTTTACAGTTAGATGACTTATTTTTTCAAACTTGCAACTTTATTCTTAATTGGGTTATTTCTCCACATTTCAGATAACCCGAAATCAAAGAGTCTATAATGAATTGACTAAAAAATTCGATTTACTTGACGTGTACTCGTACGTGCACCCGCCAATTGACCTATAATAATAATTTTTAATTTTCGTTCCTCGTGAAATGATTTATTGATAGAAAAAGTTTCACATAAAATTTTTAGATAAGTTCATCATTCACTAACTTTAATTCGAAAATTTTTGCGAATATTTTTTACTTAAGCAATTAAAATTAAAAAAATTTTGATACTCGACAGTGTAAAGGCTTTTTTGTTCTTCGTAGCACTACAGCCACTCTTGGGCCTTCGCTTCCTGCAAATAACATCTCCAACTGTCTTGGTCCATTTTTTACATAACCAGTATACCCTATGTATACTGGTATGAACTGGGAGCTTAATTTGATGCGTATCCTAAATACAACATAAAGGCTCTCGGGAGAGAACTCGCTGTAACACCACTTACCATTTAAACCAAATCAACAAGACAAGAGTTAATTTTAAAAAATTGCTTTTATTTTATTGTTCATTCTTTTTAAATCATTTACTTTTCAATTATTTAATTATTTAAAACTCTAAATATCAGCCAGCCTGAAGAGGGAAACAACGTCGTCGTCGTATTAATGTTTTGGGGTGGCCATACGGCGTGAAACGCCAAAGGGCCGGTTGAGGATCGCGGCGCAAGCCAACACCTCACCCCTCACCATTTTGTTGATCACTGAACAGCACTTATGTCTGGAACTTAAACCGCAAATACTTAAATGTACGTCTTAAGACTGGGTAGCAGCACGCTCCCTTTTGGACTTGAATACCGACTCACTTGAATGCTTTGTCCAAGAACTTTAAATACTGTTCTTTCGTGAACTTTCAACCTAAATTCTCTTTAAAGGTGCTGAGAAGCCTAACACGTGCGCTCTCGTTCTACGAACATTTTTCCTCCCCGCTTCGTCTCACTTGCTCGGCTGATGAATATGCGAAACTGGGGAAATTGAGCGAAACAGTGTTTTTTGCTTAAGCTTTCGACTTCGAAAGAGTTCTTTCAGCTGAAGCTTTCGGCTTCCCCCCGATCTCTTGAGGTGAAATAGTGAAACTGTGGACATTGAGCGAAAGAGTGTTTTAGCCAGAACTTTCAGTTTTCCCACGATCTCTCGAGGTGAAATAGCGAAACTGGTGACATTGAGCGAAAGAGTGTTTATGCCGGAACTTTCGGTTTTCCTTTCCGTTTACCTCTCTTCGAAGCACCCCTTTCGTTCACGATGTGAATATCATTGCGGGTTGAACTTTCTCGTTTACTTAACTGCTCGATAATTTACTTGCGTATGTGTTTCTTTGGCTAATTTTCATTGGCAAAGTGCGAGTACATAGGTGTTGTTTGCTAACAACTACTGCAGTTATGAAGCGGAAATATATCCAAGCATGTTGTATGTGTTCGCTCGCAACACATTGACCGCGTTGTCCAATTTCGAAATTTGAGCAGCGATGAACTGTCTTCGTCGACTGAGATGGACCAGCGTTTCCTCGGTGTCCCCATAGGGCTCCGGCCTTCAGTTCTCCCAACGAATTGTTTTTTGGGCATCCGTTGTTCGTCCATATGATTCGTGTGCCCAGTACATTGTAGCTTCCGCAGTCTGACAGTCGTTGAGACTTCAGGCTCGTCGAAAATTTCATACAGCTCATTGTAGTGAAAGGTAGGTAGATTAGCGTCCATGAAGGACTGCAGCAATAGTCTGCTGCCTCAGCGGAAGAGAATGTCGGGATCCGCCGAGATTGGCCTTGTCTGGGGACGCATGAATGCGCTGACAGGCTAGCGTTACGGTGTCGTGGAGCGGGTTCTTTCCCCCAGCACAAGGACCCACTACGAAAGAATCTGACATTCACGAATTCCTGGGTCACAAAAAGGTCGACCAAAGTCGAAAAAAAGGGGTTAACCAACTTAGGGTTGGAGATTGCAGACGAAAAAGGACTAACTGGAACTGGGGAAGACAGACAGACTTAAGGGGACTTCGTTGTTACCCGATCAAGATCCAAACGAAGACGTGGCCATATATTTCCCATTTTAGTGGAAAACTCATAAAAACATAATCTGCATGAATTTTCTCATCAAAAGAGAAATATAAACATGATCAATTTATGTTATAGAATTATGTGATCGAATTACGTAGCTCTATACCATAAAAGGGCACGCGTGCGGAAGGCCACTCTACCCGGCAAGAGCATCTATTAAGCGACAAAAAACGGTGGAGCGCGCCCGGTGGCTAGCCCACATGAGCGGAGAAGCCTGCCAGCCGGTCAGGTAGAGAGAAAAGGAAAGGCCGAAAGATATAGTATTTAACAATTCATGTTATATTCTTACAATCCATCAAATTGGCGCGGATATATTTTAGTATCACAAAGCTTTCTCTTAGAAGATATAGGTTGGCGTTACTTTACTGCAGTTGTTCATGACGTTATATTGTGGTTTATTATTGATAATAGTACTTTAAATCTAAACAAATTTGTAAGTGGTCATCAAAAATGAAGTTAACCATAAATATTAATTTGTTCGGATTATTGTAGCTAGAATAAAAATGAAGCGTATGCAAATGCTAAGAGACCTAACATTAAGTATGAATGGCAAGAACTGAATCTTTCGAGTTTTTATTCAAAAACGGTTGCCTCAAACCGTGCTAAGCTAGTAGTTAAGATGACAACTCAACTTTCTTACCAATCATTTTTTTAAATAAAATATTTTCATTTTTGATGATCTTTATACTCTACGCATGGTTTCTATGCAAAATGCACTAAAGGGTTACTTTTGATTCGTCCGTAACCCTTTGTTGGTATCGTTACAATTATTAATATAGTAAATTCCTTTTCTCATTCCATGTAATAAAGGGTGATTCATAACAAGTGTACACATGTGAATGGGCCTTAACTCTTATTTATCACCAATTTTAGGTCCATATATTGAAAAATTATGACAGTTTGATCTTTAACAATTCTAACCACAAACACATCAGCGGTACATGCCACACATCACGCGGAACAATCGTTCTCACATCCGGGATGAGGCGCGCAGTCCACCTTTCCTTCGTGCAATTGACCCAAGACTGCTGCCAATCGTTGAGCGAGCACTGTCTCTCTTCGCGGACAACTATCTCCCTCGCATCCTCGTTTCGGCGCAGGTAAATAGCGCGGCGCTCTCTAGCAAGAAGGGTGACAGGTATCACGCCTGCAGTCACTCTCACCGCCGAGTCGGAGACTGTTGGATACGAAGATGCAATTCTCAGTGCTGCTCTTCTCTGTACCTGTGCCAAACATTTTCGGTATACCTCCTTGCTGAGAGCGTCGCCCCATATCTCTGCTCCGTACAGTAGCACTGACCCTACAGCACTCATCAAGAGGCGCTTCTTGATGGGCTGGGTCCTCCTACGTTGGCCATAAGTCGACTCAGAGCCGATACTCCCAAAGCAGCCTTCTCAGCCGTTGCCCTGATTTACTCAGAGAAACTCATCTTCGAGTCGATCAGTAGCCCCAGGTACTTCACCGCTGGCTTACATTCGATTTGTATGTCGCCAATACTGATCATCCTTACTCTAGGGATTCTATTTTCTGTCAAGATGACCACTTCGGTTTTCTCCAGTGCTAAACTGAACCCGCGAGCAGTCATCCAGTCCTTCATTCGGCGCATTAGCATACCTAGCCTAAGTTGCGCTTGTTCAACGGTGCGTCCAGCGACCAGAGCCGCAAGATCATCCGCATAGCCGACCAAGCGCGACTCATCTGGCATCTCAAGTCTCAGTAGCCCGTCGTAAGATACGTTCCACAGGTCTGGACCAAGGATAGATCCCTGGGCAACACTCGATGTAATTTCCATCCTTCGTTGGCCCTGTGTCGTGTAGTAGAGCAGGCTTCGGTCCTTAAGGTAGTTGCTCAAAAGCCGCATTAGATATTCTCGAACTTGAAAAGAGTTTTCCAGTGTGTCCAGAATATCCACCCATCTAGCGGAGTTGAAGGCATTCCTGACGTCGAGTGTCACCAACAGGACGATCCGTCGCTTGGTGCGACTATGTGCCTCTCCCTTTCGGACCGTGTTCACCACCTCTGCAATCGCATCAATGCGAGAACGTCCTGCTCTAAAGCCATACTGCCGAGGAGACAGGTCCCCAGCGGCACGAATCGCGTCAGTGAGTCTTCCCTTGATGAGTTTCTCAACCACTTTCCCAGCCGTGTCTAGCATGCATAACGGGCGGTATGCAGACGGCGATTCGGGATTTCCCTTCCCCTTGCTGATCAGCACGAGCCTCGCCACCTTCCATCGTACCGGGACAACCCCGTCCCGTAGGCAAGCGTTGAATGTGCTGAGTAGCATGTCAGGAAAATGGTGATAGACGAGCCGCAACACCTCAGCTGGAACACCATCTGGACCTGGAGCCTTCCTCGCTTTCAATGAGAGGACTACCTCCTCCAGTTCCAGCTGTGTGAAGAGTGGGCACTCGACTGCTGTTTCACCATGGACGGCATGGGCGGGGAAGCGTTCCCGCACTATCGCGTCCATCTTTTCCGCATCATGTATACAAGGCTTCCGTAGGGCACCAAGTTTCCCCATGACCAGCTTGTAGCCAAGGCCCCACGGATCCTTGTTCACATTGTCCACTAGGTCTTGCCAGCAGCGAGCCTTGCTACTGTTGATCAGTTTGCGAAGGCATTTCCTGGCCGACTTATATGCTGCCACCTGGTTGCATGCCTCGTCACGGTTCCGCGCCCGTTGAGCCTCACGTCGAAGCTTGTGACACTCCCTTCACTTTTCACCGATTTCAATGGACCACCAGTACACTGTAGGCTTGCCGTGCCGGGGTCTTCGACGGGGCATAGAAGCGCAGCAAGCAGTCGTAATGATGCTCATAGTAGAGCGGGTTTCGTATTGATTCCTATATAATTGAGTGTTTATCTCCCTCAATCCCCTCATGTCGTGATAGGCAAAAGAAGACACAAGCACAATTCGAATGTCTAATTAGCGATTCACTGCCTGCGAGTTAACTTTTACAAATTTGAAATTTAAATGTTCGCAATTCGAAGTCTTAATGCCACTAAGTTTCATTGGAAAATAAGTCTATTCGGTCAACGTCACACGCTTTCGGCATCTGATGACTAAGCAACCACGGATTACCAAAATCACAATGGTTTTATCATAAAATGGAAGACTAGTTATAATGAAGATCTACAGCAAGCGCTTCGCTTTAAATCGTTTTCCTCTAAATAAGAATCGAAACTACTTAATTCGGGAGAGGTTATTTTTTTAGGCTCACTGTCCATATAGGTCTCAATCAGGAATGTTGCGGATCCCGAATTTTTGACATCCGCAGATGCGGATGCGAATGCGAATATTTTCGGATGCACATCAACGGATGCGGATGTGGATGTTGATGGTTTTTAAGAAAAATTTAATTCAAAAATTGGTGCATTATGTTTGATAAAAAGTAAAGTTGCTGCCTTTTGAGACTCCAACCTGTTTCGCAGAGGTTCATAGATAAGCCCCGCACCACTAAATAATTGTTCACTTGGAACACTTGCTGGCGGAGGTGACAAATATCTCCATGCTATAGCTGATAGCATCTTAAATTCGCTTCGATTAATGCTCCACCAGTCAAGAGGGTTTTCAAATACAGCTGCTCTTTTCCTATTTCGATACAAAACCAATTCCTTTTTAAGAAGCGCAACTGGGTCATTGATATCAAATGTTTCTTCGTCATCGTTGCCGTCACTTGAGGAATCCAGCATCATAGCCAAGTCACTTTTAAGACAAGATTTATCAGGAAAGGATGGTCTCGGCTGCTGTGTATATTAGTTTGTTCGGGAGATTCTCTGGTCCTGCTCCTCTTAGCTTGCTTGGAACTCGAACAATCTGTATTAATATGATGGAGGATTTCGATCTGTGAAATTTTATCTTTTATCTTTTCCTCTGTAACTGGTTTGTAAAGCTTATGCTTGTACCGAGGATCTAGATAAGAGGATATTGCAAATAAATGGTTCTCTTCCAAGCCAGAAAACTTGGCACAAATTTCTGTTTTCAGTGTTAAAATTGCATGTTGAATTGCGTAAAAATATTCCTATCTTGATAAAAAGTCATCGAGTTTCTTTGTGAGCATTTGAATTATTGGAATAACTGATGATATAAGGGTTTGAGAGCTGCTTAGTTCCCGTGTGGCTTCCTCAAAAGGTTTCAGCAATTCAACACAGCACTCGAGAATTTTCCAGTCTTCTAGCGTGATGGAATCAATGTTAATGCTCTGCTCATTAAAGCAAAAGCTTAATGCGTCTTTCACCCTTATAAATTGCTCGGACATATAAAATAAACTATTCCATCGCGTTACGCAATCCCGAAAAATTTTAGGGTTGATTCAGTCGGTCTTGGACCTTTTGCAGCTGTTTTTGAGCAATCGTTGAATAGTTGAAGTGAGCGGATATTTTTTTGCACTTTTGCTTGATATTTCTTATATTTTCTTGAGATAGCAAGCAACTGCAAATAGTTAATTGCATTTTATGAACAGTACAATTGATGTCGTTCAATGCCGCTAATTTCATTGCTCTTTTCATATTAGAGCCTTCGTCACGAACAATGCAATGTACTCGCTCTTCTGGAATATTTCACTCCAGCAGCATTTTTTCGAATTTTTCAGTGATTATGTCACCAGTATGGCGGTCGTTAAAAGTCTCGCAATTCACGACAATCGACACTCGGTTAAAGTGTTCTGATATTCCGTGGCCAGTCAAACTAAGCAAAGAACCACTAGAACTTGGGTCCGTCCAAATATCGCTCGTAAATGACATGAAATCGAAATTTTTAATTAATTCTTTCAATTTACTAGCTACTTTTCCGTAGAGCTCTTAACACACAAAATCAGTAAAAAACTTGCGCCCTCTCAGGTTGTATTTCGGTACTATTTCTTGTAGCAACCTTCGGAACCCTATGCCTTCCACGAAGTTAAAGGGCAAATTTTGGAGGGCAATCATTTCGCCTATTAGTCTATCTATTTTTTGTGATGTTGTGTTGCTAAAATCCCATTTATTTTCTCTTTGAACTGCCTCCTCAAGAGAAAGTTGTTTTCTCGCCTTCTCAAGAAAAGAAGGACCGTAATCTGAAAAAAATGATTAAACAAATATATCATAACTTGTTTTGGAAAGGGAAATGCAATGCCTGAATTGATGAAAGATATTGCTGTAATTTGAAAAGTTCAAATGGATATAACTTCCGTAAATATCCTTTAATGTTCATGTTATTTACAGAATATAAGAATCTACTGCATGGCTTCTCAAATGTAAAGTTTCATTGAAATTAAGTTTACTTATACGAATTTAATGAGGAAAATGTAAAACTGATAGCTGCGATTTTAAGATCTGAATCGAAAGATCTTATCAAGGCCTTTCATTTGACACCCAACGCAACTATCTTTGGCAAAAAAAAATGTTTGGGGATTGGACTCTTGTATGAGGAGACCCCCCAAAATCATTAGATTTTTTTTCACTACGGAGCTTTCATTATCCAGAAACTCATGACCTATTCACAAAATTTTGTGGCTGTAGCTTCTCTAGTTTCTGAGAAAAGCTGCTGTGACGCATTGACGGACGGACGGGCAGACAGGTTTCTATAGGGATATCGTAAACTTTTCTTTCACAAAACCCTAAAAATGATTACAAAATGACTATGTGCAGAAAAGGAAAATCTCAAAGGCATTTGCATTACAAATGCAAGAAATGGAAAATGCAAACGTAATAACACAGTTGTATTGGTTTTGTTTTCTGCTTATAGAAAGGTTTCTGTCATAGAAATTGTATTAAAACTAAATAAACCAAATTTCACCTGATTCTTGTTCTTTTTCCAGCAATTTTTTATCATTCGAACTTTGTTGAAACAGCTTAAATTGTTCCGGATGCATCGATTTCAATTGATTTTTCAAAGATGTCGTTGTACGGCCCTTACGAGAATACGTTTTGAAATATATTTTGCACTTCGATTTGTCCCGATCTTGATCGTCTGGCGTAAAGTAAGCCCAAATTTCACTTCCCGTTGTTGGCGACATTCTGAACTAAACAAATTTTCACGAAGATGAAAAACTTCAATTGCCAATGACGAAATACAAAACTAAATACGCGTTACACGTCTAAATTCCTACACAAACCAAACTTTTCTGTCCTAACATTCTTACCAGTTGTTCTACGAATAGTCGATAGCTCAAGCCATTATCGGAGATTCGCATTGATACCTTGTCACAACTTGCACAACATATGCATTCGCAAAAACTCCGCATTGATATTTGCGGATGCGGATGCGAATGCAGATATCAAAATAAATGCGGAAGTTCCGCAGTTGCAGATGCGGATGTGAATATCCGCAACAACCCTGGTCTCAATTTCCTCTATCAGCTTGCATAAATTTTGTCAGAGGAAACTATTCCCTACATTTGTTTTACGAAAGTTCGCAAACTTGTCTAGGAAATTATTTATTTCGAAATCAATTTAGTTAAGCTGATTGCTGGTTATTATGGAATTCATGAAGAGACAAAGAAAAAACAGATAACAAAATACCTGCTCTCTCTGCAAAAAAGCGTTTACACTTGAAGCCAGTGAACTGCACTTTACACTTCTCGCATGGCGTTTCCCGACGAAGAAAGAGCGTGGAGAGTGACGAAAAATGGAAATATCTTTGTACTTTATCCTTCCTGATCTTGAACACTGACAACTCAAACGTCAAGAGAAAGTTAAACTCGAATCCTTTAAAACTAGCTGAGCGTGATAATATGTGGAGATTGCGCAAAAAAGAAGTGCCTTAATCAGTGGTCAATATCGTACGTGAACCATGTTGACTTTTCGTGGCACCTTCGATGCTAATGCACCATAACTTCCCTCACGCATCCATTCACAGCGACAATGTATCAATGTACATACAATAATGAAATAGGATTATTCACTGGCCGATCAATAGTCTAAATTTTGTGTCGAATGGAAATCGAGGATCAAATTATAAATTACTTGAACGAACAAACTATAAAAAGAATACGTACGTTGACAATAAATACGGTGGCGTAGCGGGGCTTCAGGGAAAAGTATTCAGTCGGTGGGAAAGCTAACTTTCTGCATTCGCGGCCGGCAAAACTTCACTCATCCTAACCCTAAAAATTATTTGACAATCACTCACCCCGTTTCAATACCGTTTCATCCCCATTTTTAGTACACCGATAAGGTGCTCATACACTGTAAATTTTATGTGGCAGATTTAAATTTTAGAAAACAAAATTTAGTTGAAGTAAAGAAAATGAAGAAAATTTTATGTAGTAATAAAAAAAAATCCCAGAATAAATATAATTAAAGAGAAACATTTAAATTTAATTTAAAGAAAAATTGATATCGAATTACGTTTAATATAAAGTGAAAATGGTAAAAAAAATAAGAGTACATTTAGCAATAATAATGAGGAAGAAAACTATTTTACAAATGACGATTATGAACGGAAATAATTAATTACTTTTCTAAATCTGGCACATAAAATCACAAGTAGAGGATAGGAAGGTTTTCAAGCAGTTTTCTTGTGAAACTGCTCGATTAATTCATCATGGTTGTATCAAATTCGCCATTGGTCCCCGTCTAGCCTCGCTTCTTTTCCTCGCCACAGGTCTCGTCGTTCATAGGCGTTCAATATATTTGCGGATGCTTGGGTTAGGGTCCATGTTTAGCACACATAGCATAACAGAGGTCTTATCACAGATTAAAGACTTTTTTATTTGGCTTAATTTAACTTCTTCAACTACCTACATTAAAATTTTCTCTCGTTTTGTATTTTTTGCGGCGGCCAATTACTGGATTTACTAGGCTAAATGTACATATTTTTATGATTGCTGAGTGTATCATAAAATATAGAGTACAAATATCAAGATACAGCATTGCAAAAGTTATAGTCGCAGCACTGAGAAAAAGTTAGAGTCGTATGAATAGCAAGTATTAGCACTAAGTGGCAATTATAATTTAAAGAAATAAGCATAATATGGCTATGAAAATGTAAGAAATTGGTAGATTCAGCAGAAGTTTAACATATTTTTACCACAAATTTATTTATGAAAACGTACACTTTTGACTTCAAAGATATATGTACTCATAGGCATTCAAATTAGATACTCTTAGGGTGTATGGCACTAAGTCAGAAGTATGGTTTCGCAGATCGATTTCTATCCTCACCAACAGAAACGGCATCAATACCAGATTCTTTTCAAACAAGCTCCATCATTGGAAATTTTAATAGCATGTCATTTCCACTTCCGAAAATATTGTTGCTCTTACGTTTCCGCAATGCGTTGCAATCTATTACCCTCTGCAACAAAAATTGAACAAAAAAGAGAGAATGACATATTGGAGAGATAAATCCAAATGAAAAAACACTGGCATCAGTACAAACCAAGGACAACTACAATATTGCAAAAAATATAATCAAACACGATGAGTAACACAAGTAGTAAAAGCACGATGATATTGAAAAACCATTGTACAATACATCATGGACAGAAAGGAATTT
This sequence comes from Odontomyia ornata, assembly GCA_963969285.1. Lineage (NCBI taxonomy): Eukaryota > Metazoa > Arthropoda > Insecta > Diptera > Stratiomyidae > Odontomyia > Odontomyia ornata. The sequence goes on from OZ017740.1 coordinate 272,803,360, forward strand.
CCGCCAATGCGATTCAATAACGAAAAGGCATCCATATATGGGAATTCCAAGGTGAAATAATGTTGCAAGAATGGTCAACATTTATTTACCCATTTACGAAACACTTAAATTGATGGTCGAGCTGTTTTATATTATCCTGTGCAAAAAAGAGAGATATCGATTGGATACCATGTGATGACTGCTGAATATTTTTCATTTTTCCGTTCCCAAGTGCCCTTTTCTAACATCAACAGCCATCTGTCACTCAACAAACATCAGATTTATTTTTGTGATAAAGTATCCATACGGCGTGTGGACCTGACTGAAATTGAGGACATCCATTCCGTTCTCATCAACATTCGGTTTAGTAACGAAGAATATATAGTCTGCAGTCAGTTGATGCTCCATCGGTCACAGCCCAATCCTGCGCCCGTTCGAAATCCATTTTGGGTAAATTTTCCTGGTTATACGCCACAATTTTTGTGTATTTGAAGTGAATGAAAGGGAAGGAAGGCACCACACAAAGCGAAATTCTAGCACGAGCACGAGACTCCATAAAAGATTGAAGGGAAATCTGAGACAATTTTCTATCTCAAATTACTGCACGACCCAACTGAATCAAGAGTGATGTAAATTCCTTTTTAAGCCCATTTCAGGAAAAGGATTCTACAGAAAGCGGTTTGGGTTTAGCTCTGCTCGGGCTTGTTAAATCCACGCGCTGTTGTTTCCTTGATTTCAAAACGTAACGAATGTCATCACCCAATGACTACACCTGAGTCAGCCTTTAGTTGTACAGAAAATTAGGGGTTATGGCGAAAACACAACGCTAAATCAATAGCTTTGTCGCCTTTTGGACCAGGATAATGAAAGAGCAGTATAGTAATTTGAACTTATGTAATGAATATGACGATTTTTTGATGTGCAATAGAACGCTCAAATAGAAAAATTACAAATGGTTTTTCTTGTGCATTTCCTTGTTTTGGCGATTAGCTTTTCTTATCACGGGCAAATTTTTACAAGCTTTTATTTATATAGCCATGTTTGTATGTAAGTACGTCAAAATTTGCAAAATGTTTTTCAACCACATTCTCACACTCGATTGAGCTGCAATTTAGCATATGGAACTCATCAAGCATTTATGCATTTTTTCTAACAATCATTTTCTTAATTTAACTAAATGTTTTTCGATTAAGGACATAACAACTTTATCTATTAATAAAACACAGAAATATTTGAGTTATTGTGTTCAAATTTATTGTAAGTGCACCGGAAGCATTACATTTCATGGTCATATGATCACCACGAGCCCTTTGACAGTGGTCGATTCTTTGGACCTAATTTTCCACCTCTCTGGCACACATTCCGAACGGAACGTTGGCGATTTCGCGTTGGATGTTGTCTTTGAGCTCCTCTAAAGTTGCTGGCTTGTTGGCATAGATCAGTGACTTCAAATAGCTCCATAGAAAGAAATTACATGTCGGTAGATCACATGAACTAGGTGGCCATCCGACCGGACCATTTCTCGAGATGACACGTTCACCAAATTTGCCTTTCAATAAATCGATTGTGAGACATGCTGTGTGGCTAGTGGCACCATCTTGTTGGAACCACATATTGTTGATATCAAATTGATCCAATTCCAGTCACAAATCATCTTCTAACATACCATGATAGCACTCTCTATTGACGATAACATGACGGTCGTTTTCATCCACGAAAAAATACGATCCAATTACACCTCAGGCATGAAAACCACACCAAACAGTATTTTTTGCGGATACAATAGTATCTCAAGAAGCATATGTAGGTTTTTTGCCGACAAATAATGGATATTTTGCGTACTAACAAAGCCATTAAGCCAGAAATGAGTTTCATAGCTGAAGATGATTTGTTTGTGTGTTCTCCATTTTCTTCAAGCCTTGCCAGAGCCCAATTGGAGAAGCTTCAGCGTTTCGAACGATCAAGTGGCTTTAATTCTTGTGTTAATCTGATCATGGAAACATTCAGGCCAAGATCTTTTCGCAATATATGGCACAGTGTAGTTTGAACGAGCCTTATTCGTGAAAACGACATAGAATCGACTCATTTTGAATCGATGCACTTACGGCTGCGATCTGGTAGCTGCGTACGAAGTCGAGCTTCCTCAGCAGGTAATTGAGTGTTTTTTGCATAATTTGGGGTGCATTGCGCAGGCTGAAAGGCATTCCGACGAATTAAAACGGCCCGAAGAGCGTGGTGACTGCCATTCTGCAGATGTCTTCTGGTGCCATCAGGATTCGATAAAAGGCCCGCTGAAGGTCGATAACCGAGAATACTGAGCCGCTGGCCGCATGGATCAGATCCTCCATAATAAGCAATGAGCAGCCGTCCAGGTAAATGGAGGCATTTAGTTGGCAGTATTCCGCAGTAGTTCACTAACGGCTACCGTGTTTGGGTGCCATGTGAAGGAGACTGGCCCATTGGCTTCATGAAGGTTGAGTTATACCTTGTTCCCACAGGAAGTTGAACTCTACTTTCGCTGGAGAGATGCGTTCTCCCGCGAAGCAACATGGTCTTGCAAGGACGGGTGAATTGTGCATGACTATCTGGTGGTGAACGGGAAGGTCAGCGATCGAAGCCAACTCACCGGGTCCTGAAGATGTGTTTGCGTGCTTTGCGATAATCTGCTTGTATATTCCTCCGGTAGTGCCTTCTGAGGTCAATGGATTGGCCACAGCGCTGATGCTTTGCACTGTAGAGCTGGGCTGAGAATGCGGACTGTAGAGAGTTTGATGCGATTATTCAAGAAGCGTCAATAATATAGGTTGATAAGCAACCCATAATAGTTGAGTATGTTGGCTCACAGGATGGCTGTCTGGATGCCTGCAATAACGAAAGGTCAGTGGAATGGATGGCGTGACCCAAAGTCCAGCGTGAGTTGCTAGTTACCACAGTGACAATAGGCATACCATTGGCTGCTTGTAATACAAGTCTCTGCCCATGAAGAGGGAAGAGCCAGAATCCACCAGAAAACGAGCTTTTGTGACACGGAAATCACTGCAGTTGCAGACATTAAGTTTAAGCAGAGGGGTGCGTAACCCGGGGTGGCGTTCTGAGGCTGGCTAGCGTTTAGGGTTTTCCGGGGTACCCTTTGCTCGTTCTTAGCCACCCTACACATAAAAACTAACACGAAAGGAAAAGGACGGGAGGCCATTTTGAGACACGAAAAGTTATTGTTTTAACACTTCATAGTTTATATTTTTACAAATTTAATTACAACACAACAATTTCTCAAATATAAATAATATACGAAAATAAAATTCAAAAAAGCACCTTATTTTAATATAACAAATTTTAATCTAATTCAAAAATATTAGTACTAAACGAAAATTTATCTCCAATCAAATATTACTCTACGAATTTACACAAAAAATTAATTCAAGAATTCAGGTAGTCGTAGAGTGAGGGGAAAAAAGAAAAAGAAATATGTAAAGAGAAAAAACACAATTCAAAATTACTTGCCCTTATTACGGCTGCAGAGTGCTCTTCAACTGGAATGGGAACGGGGCAACTACTAAAGTTTGAAAACTTAATAAATTGATTTACTTTTTCTTAATATTATTATTTATCAGTTATGAACTTTTGAGCAAGAGTTATTTTAATAGAATTATTAATAACTTTTGGAGTGTTTTCAAGTAGATGTGCACTATTGTCACTCAAAGAAGGGGCACAATAATATTTATCCACTATAATTACTGATGATCGCAAAGACATAAAAATCTCCTCGTTTACGTCTTCACACACTTTCCGACCACACTTTGGTAATCTTCGAAAAATTCATCAGTTATTTACAATTTACACTTAAATGGCAAACCTTCTGCTCCATAAATTCATTCTGGCGCAATGAATTGCACTCCGTTTGCACGTGGTTTGTTTTACATTCACGCCCGCTTATCACTTTTCCCACTTCAACCAATTCGTTGTCTTAATTCACAACTAATCCACAACCCTTTCCTTTTCCCCTGTACAAACTCTCAATTGAAACCTTTTTTTCCGAATTTTTAATCACCTCGACACCGCAAAAACTCACTTTTCTTTTTAAAACCAAATACTGTATGCCTCAACTCAGAAAACTAGTCCCGCAATTCTTTCTTTCCCCAATTCTCACTACCGTACCAAGGCAACGTAAACAAAGTTCAATACACTAAGATTCTGCTACCAATAACAACTCAACAATTTATATTTCGCCTATATGTTGATTTGCATAACCATGATAGCGTTTGGTAGTGTGCAAATCATTGCACACACGGAAATAATTGCTTTTGCTGATATCCTAAAAAAAGGACTTTGAACCCAGGTTCCCGGTGGACCTCATGGTCGAGAGTCTGCGATTATTTTCTGTTGATCTCCCATTCATACATTCAGCAACTTCAACTGTGAATCTTCTTAATGGGCATTGAAATGAAATTTGTTTTGTCAGTAGGGAAGCATGAACGAATTTTTGTTAGCATAACAAATAAAATTCGTTAGTGGGAAATAATGAATAAAATAAGTTAGTATGAAGGAAGAATTGAGGTTTTATTAGTGAAAAGGTCTCGAATGAAATTTTGTCAATGGGAACGGATGAATGAAAAGTTGTTGGTGGGAAAGATAAGATTATAATTATTATTTTGTTTTTTTTGGTAAAAAATATAGAGTAAGAAGGTAGAATTAATATGATAGGGAAATAAAAATTAAAAGTAAATGGAATAACTATAAAAGAAAATAAATATAAGAAGAAGAGGGTAGGAGCACCCAAAAGAAGGAGGAGATGTTATAGAGGCGATTTGTAGTTGCAAATAGGACCTGCACCTGTATGGTATTGGTATTACCATACAGGTGCTTTTCCAGGTTGTTGCCGGCAGTGCCCGCTAAGTATAGCGCCGGCAATCTTAGTTTTCCAAACCTCCGGTAGCAGTGCCGTGAGCTGGAAATGTACAGGACTGTTTGCGTCGTATCACTAGCGCTTCATGTTTGCTATGACACCAGCAATATTCCGTAAATGATTCGGGACCTGGAGTGGCGTGGCATGGACTCCCTTGGTGGCTGTTTTATGATAAGGGGTACCCACGCTGCCTGTTGGCACTGCCAGATGGTCGTTGGAGTGGCTCGGGGGTCAAAACTGCAAACTGCGCAATTACCATGTGCAGGACACCTAGCTTGACTGCCAGCTGGCCTGGGGAGCTGTGAGTTGAGCAGAAACTAGATGAGGGTGTCGTGGAGCGTGTAGCTGCCTCTACGGACGGACCCATGTCGTGTGCCTCGTCTGCGAACACGGTGAGCTCCTCCAGCACCTGGTTCCTGATCATCAGCAGTCTGTGCCACGTCTGCTGTGGCAGAAAGTTGAGCCACTTGACCCGCAGTACAACGTCATTTTCTCACACCCCAGCAAAGGAGCGCATGTGACGCAGCCGCTGGGACTGTTGTCTGTCCCTGAGCTCGACACGTGTGAGGAATTTGTGTAGTTAGGAGTCAGGAAAATCCGTCAAGCGGGAGATAATGGGCGCATTAAGGCTCCTGTATTTGTCGAGCTCCGGCGGCGTGCAGATGATGTTTTCCACCTCAACGATTGTGTTCTGGTTCAACGACGAAACCACGAGGTGGTACCTGGCTGATTCCCTTGTGACCTGATGCACTTGAAATTGAGACTCAACCATGAAGAGCCATAGTTTTGCGCTAGCGCACCAGCATGATGGCCGCTTGCAGTAGCCGACACTGTTGAGCTGGTGGCTGCTGTTGGTCGAACTGTTGACTTGCCGATGCTGGCTGGCTATGCGCCGGCAATGACGGCTTTTGTCCCTGTGAGGGCAAGAGCTCCGGCCTACGTAGCGGGGCATTGCGCGCAGCATCATCGTCATCTATGCTGGTTTTACTTTCGGGGTCACAACTTTTGAATCAATTTTGCTCTTTATTTTATACAAACAATATTTAAAGTCAATTTTACTCTTCGAACTTTATATGTTACGATAACTTCGTTCAAGTGATAATTTCTTAACAATCCTTGATAGTTGATAACGTTCCCGACTCGACTGGATGTAGTAAGGTGAGTTTGATAGCAATACCGTGATAGTGAACTTCTTCGAAAACTTGTAGTTTCTGATCATAGGACCTGGTGAAAGGTTGCCTAGGTTCGCTTGAAAATTTTCGTTTATGAGAACCTTGAAAAGCGGCTCAAGCAAGTTCTCTTAGGTATAGCAACTTATGAGAGCCTAGAACAACGGCTCAAGAAAATTTCCCTATTTCTCGCGGGAAGTAAGCTGTGCCGCTGATGTTTGAACGCGTTAAAATTATTAAATATTTTTTTAAAAAATGGTGATTCTCCTGTATCAACATTTAGAGCTTTACCAGCCGATTACGGTCGACATCATCGACCTACACAGCAAACAATTTAAAACATAGTGAGGAAATTTGAAGAGACTGGATCGGTTATTGATATTACAAGGCCTGTGCATCATCGCAACATTCGTTCTGCTGAAAATATCGCTGTCGTTGCTCAAAGTGTTGAGGAAGACCAAAATTTGTCGATTCCTCGACGTGCTCAACATTTGGGCTTGTCTTTCGGCTCATTGTGGCGGATTTTGCATTTGGATTTGCATCTCCATCCATACAAAATCTAACTCACTCAAGAACTTAAGCCGAAAGACCATACACAACGCAGAATGTATGCGAATTGGATGATTGAACAACAAGCCATTGATCACGATTTTTCGAACAAAGTTTGTTTTAATGATGAGGCTCATTTTTCGCTCAGTGGTTACGTAAATAAACAGAATTGCCGCATATTGGGGCTCTCAAAATCCTCAGGTGATCGCAGAAAGGCCTTTGTATCCGGAAAAAGTGACCGTTTGGTGTGCATTATGGTCTGGTGGTTTTTTTGGCCCGTATTTTTTTAAAATGATCAAAGAAGGGCCATTACAGTCAATTCTGACCGCTATGGACGGATGTTAACCGATTATTTTTGGAGAGAAATTGAAGATTATGATCTGGATAGCAGGTGATTCTAACAGGACGGAGTACATATATATAAATATATATATATATATATATATAGATATATATATATAGATATATATATATATATATATATATATATATATATATATATACATATATATATATATATATATATATATATATATATATATATATATATATATATATATATATATATATATATATATATATATATATATATATAACAACTAAATTAAAAAGCTACGTAAAAAAAATTTTCATAAGTAATTTTAGGAAGCAAACCATCTTTCCTATATCTAGCTGCATATGGAGCACTTGCAGCTGGCAGGCGACTACAATTTTGAAGAACACCTATATCATAGTTCTAATCCTTCGAAGATATCATCTGATCACAAGACATGGAGCAACACAGTTGATGTTGAACGTAATATGTTAAAAATATTTTATTTTGATCACTCGGAATTTTATCCGGTATTTTTTACACGAACGTCTAATTTATTACAGACTCAATATCCATCTTATTTCAAAATTAAAGGACAATCTACCATTACCTAGATTAACGAAGGCACAATTCACTCATCGTCAAAACTTCATATTATCAAAGTACAGTGCTGGTAAGGATAGAAGTTTGTCCCAATTCGTACTCCCTATATCCATTATCAGAAGATACTAATGACACCGACACCTTAACACCACGATACTTCTTCATAGAATATAAACTGCTGGTAACATCAGAAGACTTCCTGTTAGAAATCAAGGTAAACCGGCTAAGCAGATGGCAACGTGGACAATGATATGTACAAGAATAAAAAAAAAGTATCAGAAGAATGCCTAAATAGACTGCAACAGTAGCCAAAATGGACTCAAGGAAAAATTAACATTAGAACTTAGAACCTGGTTCTGATTCAGGACAACTGCCCAGTATCCTGCCGATCAAAGCTACGAAGGATACTACTGGGACATCCAGGTGCAGACAGATTAGTCCAGCTAGTGACAATTCGAGCAAAAGACAGCATTTTCCAGCGACAAAAAGCGAAAGTCGCACTGCTATTGTTTGCAAAAAGCGACTGCACCGAGTGCAAAGGAGCTAAATTACGCTGACCTGTCATCAGAGTCTTCTCAGTTCATCAAAAGTTCATAAAAAAGGTCAATATATAAAAAAATCAGTTTTTTTTGGCAATAGTAAATTGTCAAAATTTATGGCCACGTTGTTTTTTTTTTATGTGAATTAACCTAGACATTTTTGTACAATAGTCTTATTTTTTCCTTTTGTGCTTTAATAAAATTAATATTTTTCACATCAATTAATAAGCAAAACAGTTGTTCGGTTTTTTAAATAATTAAAAAAAATTTAAGAACAAAAGACTTATTAATTCGGTTGCATTTATTGTCACGTCAAACCAGTTATTGAATATGTGTAATTACGAATCTTTGCTGATGAGAGCATATGTCTGCCATCTCAACTTTTAAAATTGTGAAGTTTCGCTAATATTGTGGTGAATTAGTGCAAATTATTTTGGATACTGTCAAGATTTGATCTACAGAAATTTCATATTCTCCTGAAATTCGTTGATTAGTATTTTGGTACGTTTATTTCTAGTTGAATAGGTTATTCAAATTTTATGTAATTATTTTTGAAAAAAGTTTCAAATTTAATTTATGGTTTCAAGGATCTCAGGTTCGATTTGCTTTCCGAAAAATCACTTAGCCCTACTTACCTCTACATCATTTTATGTATTTTTAAAAAGCCTATTTCCAAACTCATAAACGTGCTGATGAATGACACATGAGCTCATCGAGACCAATTACCCAGCCTCTTAACTTTTATAACAACAACCTCAATAGAATGTAGGAATGCTTAATCTCATATTGCTCCTCTATATTGTAGCCTTGTAAGGATCTTTTGGATAATGGCCAAAGGAAACAAAAACATGCATGAGTCATATATTTTGAAACTACGCGAGACATGCTTTCACGTATTTCTTTCTTCATCCCTACTTCACCTTATTCTAAAAAGCACAAGGAAGGAATGAATGAAGAACCATCCACATATGCATTGAATATACTCGTATGTATACGAAGGACGCCAAATTCATTATAGGTTACGTGCTCTGGTTGTTAAAATGTTATTTACGAAGTAATGTTGTTGTATTTGTTGCTCATTTTGATGCTCTCTATTCCTTCATTTTTATTCGAAAAAGGAGAGCAAGGAAAACATTTTTTAAAAGAAATAGTGAAGTATTCAGTGTATATCTCTTTAGTTCGTTCGGTAAAAATGTACGCGTATGTTTTTAAGCTCACGGTCTTGTTGATTTATGTGGCATACCAATGCCAAAATATTGAATTGCTTCTATTATTTCGTTTTTCTCATAATGGAGGAAAAGGTTGTTTTTGAGATATGTTGAAGTTGTTAATTTTAATACATGGAGGAAGGCACCATGAAACAATTAATCTAGCAACATTGCCCATTATACTCAGTTAGTCCTGCCCAATGGAATTTTTTAAGAGGGGGTGACACTTCAAGAGGTTAATTTCCGCACTTTTTTATGTGGATGAGGTCTGCATCGTGTACTCTGATCTTTGGTAGTGTAGTGAAATGATGGATATAGATATCCGTAAAGGCCTGCAGCGATGGTCTGCTGCCTCGGCGAGTGAGGCGTTTGGTGCTCACCGAGATTGGCATTGTCTGAAGACGCGTGAATGCGCTGGCATGCTAGCATTGCGGTGTCGTGGGGCGGGTCTTTTTCCCCAGCACAAGGGCTCACTATGAAAAAATTTTTGCATTCACCAATTAGTGGATAACACAACTCGGTCCGATGGTATCGAGGCCGAGGTAACCTACTAAAGGAGAAGGTTGTTTCTGGCAAAAAAGAACGAAATTTGAGAATATTTCGTCTATACCGACGATATTTATGAACCCCAAATAATAGCGAGGCATCCGATTGTTTTAATAGTTTTTAAATGGCACACAATTTGCTTTATGATTCAAAATCACTTGGTTTGTTTTTTCTCTTTGTAAAGTGTAACAATTTAAATCATTCCTGTTTCAGCTGCGCATGGCTTGAACTGCTCGTTCCCTGAATTCCCGACACCTAACATTCGATGCGATACTTGGCTGTTTGGTGATATTGCGATTTTATACATTAACCGCGACTCCCGACTGACTTACTCCGCGGAGTCGCATGCACATTCAGTGTAGAAATGCGAACTTTATTTTTATCACATATGACCAAATCAACGATCGGTATGAGCTGAACAGCTCGCTTTGGTATAGTATACTGTACTTCATGATATGAAGATGAACGCGACCACGGACGGGGGATTTAGATACTACACCCACCGTGGCAACAACACTCACTATCTGTAGATACTGAAGCATTTCGAGTGCAACATACCACGATATTTACTCTACAAGTACACATGCTCAATTCGATTGTGCTGAGGCTCAAAACAGAGGGCAGATAACCACCCGCGTGGTTGTATTGAATGTAAACAAATTATCAACGCATTGATTATAAGTTATTTACGGACTGTTGAAGAAAATAAAATTTAATTGAAGCATGAGAAAAGTATCTATCGGTGCAAACTTTTGCCACATTTTTATGTGAAAGAGATTTTGAAGATAATTTTATGCTGGTTGTTGCTTGCAATGCATGAACATTTCACTGAGGTGAAGTTAACCTCTTCTAGGATGGATGATTGGTATTGAAACCCTTGTTTGATTTTATTGAATAATGCCATAGCGGGCTGTGAATCGCCAAGTGTTTCACAATTCTGCCTCTTGTTTATTTAGCGAATCTTTCACACGTTTTCTTGTTTTATTTTTAAATCACTCTTTATCTTTATTAAGACCCTTCACATACTTTTTCAGACGATTGACCATACATTCAACGGCAGCAGCGATAATAATATTAACAAAAAGCTCGTAATACGACAATCTCACACGTTCCATCACTTTTATTCCATCTGCGCGTTCGATATTCATACTTCTCCTCCTTATCTACAATTAACGCAGTGGAGAATCTTTTCGGGGATATATTTATTCATTACATTCATTTCCTCAGTTGAATTATTTCAATACAATTGAACGAAGAGTTTATTTTTATTAGATACACAAATGAATTTTACGGAAACTCATTCGGTTATTTTGTCCGCGTTGATGTAGTGGTCCGTTGAATAGCCGGTTGTTGTCTGGTACTGACAATTGGAAAATATATTTATAAATAGAAAACGCACGTGAATTTTCTACGATGATCCCAACACGACATTTTATCCAGTCTTAGCCAGAACAACCAAAAAATTTCGCGCGTGCCAAAAAAACGCTAATCGCGAGGTGGACCGTATCAAGATTCATTCACGTCATATCGAAGCACTTGCACAAAAGTCAGACACCGCAAGAAGTCTTCAAGCAGACCTCTGCCACTCGTGGCGATCAGAAACAGACTTCCCGTGTGTCGCAACGGGTGTTTCTTGGCAAGCCCACTGCTCTCATCCAACCGGCCTTTCCCATCACGTGATACCGCAATTCATTTTCATAAATTTTAATTGTAAACTTAAATATTTATTTTTTCAATTAGAATTGAAATTGAATCACGCATTATGTTGTTTTTCGAGTAGTTTGCTTAGGTGACTCCTCGATTAGTACAGTAGCTAAAAAACTGAATATTCACAAAAAAATTTAAGATGGCCTCATCACTACCTTAATACTTGAAATAACGATATCTTTGAGCTTCAGCAATTGAACACTATAGATCAGGCCAACTAATCACGAAATTTATTCTCAAATAAGCCATTTTCCTTTAATTGCTCCCGTAATAATAATGGATAGTCTAAAGAGCCTTGAGCCTTTTTCGTCACAAGATGGGGTTCCTTGTCATATGTCGGGCAATACTGATCAGATTGAGTCAAACTGACATGCGAAGGTGACATTCTAGTCTACAATTTTCATATGGACAGTTTTGAATTTCGTCGTTCGTGCCAAAAGTTGAATTCATTTAAAAATTAGTGAAATTTCTGCAAAAATTCGTTATATATTACAATATCACTACAATCAACGTGAAAATGCATCGCAGGTTCGTGAAATAATTTTTGGTGTCTACGGTCAAGATACTTTATCAAAAGCCACAGCCAAGAGATGGTTCGTTCGTTTTCGTTCTGGAAACTTTGATGTCAAAGATGCACCTCACTCAGGTCGACCAATCACTGAAAAGTTGATAAAATCTTACAAAAAATTGAAGAAGACCAACGCATAAGCAGCCATCACATTGCTAAGAAACTGAAAATCCATTTGCATAAGGCTGAATACATAAAGAAGCTCGACGTTTGGGTACCGCATGAATTAACACAAAAAAATTTGATCGACCGAATTTCCATTTGCGAAATGCTAATAAAACGCAACGAAATCGAGCCATTTTTGAAGCAAATCATTACGGGCGATAAACAATTGGTTAGATACGAGAATGTCGTTCGAAAAGATCAAATTAAAAAAAGGTGAATCATCACAAACGACTTCAAAGCCAGGATTGATACCAAACAAGGTTATGCAGTGTGTATGGTGGGATTGGAAGGGAATTGTTTATTATGAAATGCTAGAATCTGGCTAAACAATCAATTCGGCTTTCTATTGTGAGCTTTTAACCAGATTGCAACAAGTGATTCAAAAAAGCGGCCAGAATTGATCATTAGAAAGGGCGTTGTCTTCCATCATGACAATGCCAGATCACACACATCTTTGATGACCCGGCAAAAATTGACAGAGCTTGGCTGGGAAGTTTTAATGCATCCACTGTATAGTCCAGACCTTGCACCACCAGACTACTGTATGTTTTGGACTCTGCAAAACTTCCTTAATGAAAAGAAATCCACTTCAAAAAGAGACTGTGAAAATCACTTGGCCAAGTTTTTCGCCAATAAACCACAGAAGTTCTACACAGATGGAATAATGGCTCTACCCGAAAAATGGCAAAAGGTGATAAATAATAATGGACAATATGATCTTAAACAAAATTCATTTTGAATAAAAGAAAAAATCAATCAAAAACTGACAAAAAAAGGCTCAATACTTTTTAAGAAGTCTAAAGTCGTTTTCAATTGAATGTTTCTTTTATTTAAAATGGATTTTATTTCAGAACATATTGTCCATTATTATCTATGACTTTTTGGCATTTTTTGGGTAGAGCCATTATTTCATCTATGCTAAACTTCTGTGGTTATCGGCGAAATTTTCATTGCCCGTAATGATTTGCTTCAAAAATGGCTCGATTTCGTTGAGTTTTATTAGCATTTCGCAAATGGGAATTCAGTATCCAAACGTCGAGCTTCTTCCAGCCTTATGCAAATGATTCAAAACTGTTTGATAACGGATATTCAGTTCCTTAGCAATGTCATGGCTGCTTATTTGTTGGTCTTCTTAAATTTTTTGTAAGATTTCATCGACTTTTTCAGTGATTAATCGACCTGAATGAGGTGCATCTTTGACATCAAAATTTCCAGAATGAAAGTGAGTGAACCATCTCTTGGCTATGGCTTTTGATAAAGAATCCGTTTGAAAATTCTAGACTGGAATGTCACCTTTCAAACGCATATCAGTTTGACTCAATCTGATTAGTATTGCCCGATATATGACAACGAACAGCATCTAGTGGCGAAAAAGGCTCAAGGCTTTTAAGAATATCCAATATTTTACAATATACGTGTACGAGCATATAGATCTTCTTTTGGTCATCGGACGTGCCCTTGGGTGACGTATAAAGAAACATCTTAAGATCTTTGCTGGTTTTTCTTCTTCTTCTTTGTAGCCCTACAGCCCCTTTCGGGCCTCTGCTTGGAGATAGTTAGAGTATCTCATTGTCATGATCGAATGTATCGGCACTTCACAAGGTGATATGATCATTATCATGCTTTGGCCTTGTGTTTGTCCACCCAGCTACGATATGTTCTGATTTTAAATCAGCACGTATCATAACTGAACGGCTTATAGTTCATCCGAAGAACCAGTCAAACTAAATCTCGTTGGCGCCAACGAGACTTGAACCAGAAACCTTCGGCTTACAGGCTTAGTGCTCCAACCACTAAGCCACGCGGACTACTAGCTGGTGACTAGGTGGAATATACTCATTAAAATATGTTCTGCGTACCAAAATCAACTAAGTCGAAGTGCAGACAATACTTTACTCAGTAGTCTCTTGAAATGAAACTAATGAATCAGCCTCGGATTCAATTGAATTAGTGTGTTGCATCGAAAAACGGGCTACTTTTTGGAGCATGGAACAAACCATCTTTATATTATATATGCTAGATGTACGGCAACCACTACCCAACGAAATGAAAAAATACAAAGTAAATAATCTTCTAGAACAAGAAACTAGTCTGCTTGATAACGATGTCAATGATATGCAAATACTCACTATCTTAACAAGTAGCACGTCATAATGCACCTACGGATATGGATTGGCATTTATCGTGCACAACTATTTAAAAGAAATTGCCACCAACTTTAAGGCAGTCAATGAACAAATCTGTATTATGCGCATAAAGATGAGATTCTTGAACATTTAGTTGATCAATTGCTTTGCTCCTGCTGAAAATAACGAAGAAGCGGCCGAGGGTGAATTCTACAGCTCCTTGTGAATGAGCCATGTGTACAAATTTTGGAACTGGGTCCACCTCAAATAGTCTCCATTAAAGGTAGGCAAGGTTATTCTGGGTAGCTTAATGGCTTTACCACTACTCACGAGGATCTTTGAGTTCATTTGGATGGCATGGTGGAGCAATTCCTTCTTTACGGAGCGGTATTGTATGATTTTAATGAAATATAGGGGCCCTCAGTGGTGATTTGAAAACGTAATCAGTAAAAATACAGTATATATATATATATATAATATATATATATATATATATATATATATATATATATATATATATATATATATATATATATTGTTACATGTACAAAGAATTCTGCAAGCTACTGTTGCAATTGTTTTCACAACCATTAAGAACATCAACAAAATGAACTTACTCGAAACCACGAGAGCCCACCAAGCATGTTCAACATTTGGAAGTGAGCCACTGCTCCATTCATTAATCTGCTCGAGTATACCAGATACCTCTCGGCAGAACATTCGCTAATGTAGGAGAAATGCATTGAACGGATGGAGACCCTATATAAAGGCGAGCTGAATGAATGGGGAGATCATTCATTCGACCGCGATAAAAACTGCGATAGTGTGTGGAAAGCGATCAAGTAATAGTGAAGTAATTTTAGAAGACAATTGCGATAGAAATTTATTGACAAGTGGAAGGTAGAATTTTAATAGTGAAAATTAAAATTGTGAAATAGTTGGTAAAGTGATTGTGCATTTTTAAGCAATTGAATAAACTCTTTTAACTTAAATTAAAAGACATTGCGTTTTCACTTTCCCGGAACATTAAAATTTTTGGCCGCGAACCATAACACGCGACATTGGTGTCAAGAAGTGAGAAATAAAATTTTGGAAGTGAAAACGTTTAAACATTTTCAAAGTGCACAATAGTGTAAATTAACGTGAAAACTGGTAGAAAAATAGCCAAAAAAAAATGCCAGGAAATTTTCATCTAAAAATTGATCAACTGACCATATCGGAGCTCAAGGAGGAGTTGGAACAGCGAAATCTGGCCACACAAGGTACAAAGGCCATACTGATTGCACGCTTGCGTGACGCAATCGAGTCGGAAGGCGTGAATCTGAATTCGGGTGAGCTCTCTGATGCGGAAGAAGGCGCAGAAGGTGGAGAAGTAGAAACACCAAAATCAAAGGAGCCAGAAACTGCGCTAATGCAAATACTAATGCTGATATCATCTAGTCTAACTGCTCAGCTAAATGAATAATCAGCGAGGCTAGCCCAACAAGCGTCCGAAATCAAGGCAGACATCGCACAGAAGCTGGAGAAACAGTCGAATGATTTGAAGGCAGATTTGAAAAAACAGTCTAACGAAATGAAAGCAGAGCTCAGTAGTCTCAACAACCAAATTAAATGCGTCGAGGAAAAGGTATACCAGGTCGAGGAGAGAGTCAACCATGAGACCAGCCAGGTCGAGGATAGAATCAACCATGAGATGGAAAACATGAAAAAAGAATTGGAAGCAGCGAAGGCAATAGTAACCACCTCACCAGCCCTACTTTTAACCGCAGCACAATATTCGATGGGCAAACGATCTGGTGTATTTACAAAACCCAGTTTGAAGCTGCCGCTAAGGCAAATCACTGGAATGAGCCGGAACGAGCAACTACACTAGTTCTTGCTCTAAGAGGCCCAGCTGCTGAGCTTTTACAGACGATCCCCGTTGAGTTGCACTCAAACTCGGTTGCTATAATGAATAAGCTCGACATGCGTTATGGAGACGATAATCTAAAGCAGATTTATCGGTCACAGCTACGGCATCGGATGCAGAAGTCTGGCGAAACTTTACAGCAGCTAGCGCAAGACATTGAGCGACTGGCACTTTTGGCTTACCCAGCGTATGACCCAAGACATCGAGATGACGCAGCGACAGAAGCATCCATCAGCGCATTAAAAGACCAGGAATTGCAACAAGCCATGTGTTCAGCTCAAAAGCAAACAGTTAAGGACGCATTGGCTTATAGTCTGAACTTTGTGGCAGCGAAAAATGTGAGCCGTACCACTGCCCGGGTCCGCGAGGTAGTGACAGACGAGTGCAGGTGTGAGCGCGTGGAAATTGAGCGAGACCCGCACGTAAATGGTGCACCTAGATGCTGGAATTGCGGAGAGAAGGGCCACCTGCAAAGAGGCTGCAAGAAGTGAAGAAAACCGAGCTATCGTCCAGGGTGTGCAGGTAGGAGGAGGTCCAGACCGAGTCAGGAGCCCAGAATGAAAGCCCTTCAAACAGAGGGGTCGGGAAACATGTAAGAGCTAACTTCGTGGGGCAGAGGTTGGCTAGGAGGATCGACGTCCCCAGCACCACCATCACCGTGTCAAGACTACATCGTTGAGAAGCAGACTTATGCCTTCCGGGCCAAGTTGACGGAGAATATTGCACCATAACAATCGACACTGGTGCAACCCGATCGATTATCCGACCAGACCATGTGAGGCAACAACTACTTTACAAGGGCGGAATTTTCTCACTACGGACAGCTACAGGAGAAACTGCACCTATCCGTAGAGAGGTCAACGTCTGGATACAGTTGGGAGACCTTGTGTTCCGACATAATTTTCTGGTCGCGAACATTATGGATGACTGCATTCTCGGAATGGATTTTCTGCGAGCACCTAGAATCACGTTGGATTCAGGCGAACGGGTATTGAAATGGCAGAATGTCGAAGTATTGATGGAGGACCCTAGCGTCCAAATTCCCAAGATGAATGTAGTGGTATGTGCTGACACTGATGTACCGAACTCTTCTGAAAGCCTTGTATGGGCCAAGCTTGATGGTGATTTTGGAGACCACCGATCTTATCTGATAGAGCCAACGAAGACGTCCGCATTGCGCAGTTTGATAGTAGGACGAAGCCATGTAAGATCTATAAGGAACGAATACGTGCCGGTTAGAGTCATTAACACCGCAGACTCATCCACGAGCATCAAAGCGGGAGAAGTCATCGGCAGCTGCCAGCCTGTTTCCACCATCACCTCTTTGGAAGCTACTCACGACCAGCATTGGAAAAGGAGGCAAGACGCAGGCAAAGCCCGGAAATCCACGTCTGCAATATTGAAGCAGGTCTAATTGCCAGTGCAGCTATTCAAGCGAGCCTCTGATCTGGTCACCAAGTACAGTGACATCTTCTCAACAAGCCCGGATGACCAAGGCCGAACGAGTATGGTGACTCACGTCATAGATACACAGGGAGCCAAGCCAATTTGACAAGCACCGAGACGTCTTCCTATAGCCAAACAAGGAGAAGGGAGCGCACTGATCTCGGACATGAAAAAACAAGGCATTATCGAACCTTCTGTCAGTCCATGGGCTGCGCCAGTAGTTCTAGTAAAGAATATGGATGGTTGCATTCGTTTTTGTGTCGACTATAGACAGCTTAATGGCGTCACCAAGAAAGATAGTTACCCGCTCCCACGCATCGAGGACATCATGGACACTTTAGCCGACGCAAAATGGTTTTCTACACTCGATCTCAAGAGTGGCAACTGGTAGGTAGAAATCGACAAGAAGGACCGAGAGAAGGCCGCACATTCAGTTGGGACCGGATCCTGGCTATTTGTGGTGATGCCGTTTGGGCTTTGTAATGCTCCAGCTACCTTCGAACGCCTGATGGAATACGTGCTACGTGGCCTTACTTGGAAAACCTACTTGGTGTACCTAGATGACATCATTGTCATCGGAAAAACGTTTGAAGAGCGTGTGCGGAACTGAGTAGAGGTTTTCACCCGATTGCGACTGTCAAATTTGAAACTCAGTCCCGACAAGTGTACCGTTTTTGCAGCTGAAGTAAAATACCTGGGACACGTCGTATCAGCTGAAGGGGTCAAAACAGACCCTGAGAAAATTGAAGCCGTGAAAAGCTGGCCAACACCAAAACACGGGCGCCAACTACGAAGTTTTCTGGGTCTGGCCACCTACTGTCGAAGATTCGTCAAAGACTTTGCCAAAATAGCTAAGTGTCTTCATCAGCCAACCGAGAAAAATCGTCCGTATGTCTGGAATGAACAATTCCAGACAGCCTTTGAGACCCTGAAGGAGAAGCTGTGTGAATCACCCGTGCTGGCATATCCGAAACCCGGAAAAATGTTTGTAGTTGACACCGATGCAAGCAACGGCGGTATTAGAGATGTACTTTCCCAGCAGATCAATGACGAAGAAAGAGTCCTCTCGTATTACAGTCGAGTTCTCTCAAAAAGTGAGAGGAACTACTGCGTGATCAGGAAGGAGCTATTGGCTATAATAGAGGCCACCAAGCAGTTCCACAAGTATTTATATGGTCAGAAATTTGTTCTTCGAACGGACCATGTATCGCTGAGATGGCTACTTAACTTCAAAAACCCCGAGGGACAAATTGCGAGATGGATCGAAAGATTGCAGTCATACGACTACGCAATTGTTCATCGGAAGGGCGGAGTTCATGGAAATGCTGACGCCCTTTCCCCCCGTCCATGTCCAGCTAACTGCAAGCATTGCTGACGGATTGAGGGAAAGGAACCACCCGTTGATCTGCGATTGATAACGACCGAATTCGATGAAGGTTGGTCACCGGAGGAGATTCGAAATGCCTAGTTAGCCGATGAAGACATCGGACCATTGCTCATATGGAAGGAGACAACTGGGCGACTGGAGTGGAAAGACGTTTCAATGCATGGCGCAACCCTGAAAAATTATTGGGCACAATGGTACTCCCTTCAGGTAGAGGGTGGCATACTCAAGCGGAAATGGAAAACGGCGGATGGCAGCTCCTATAGGATGCAACTATACTTCCCAAAAGCCGAATCCACGATGTAGTTAAGGAGATGCACGAATCATCCTTGGGAGGCCACCTTGGCATTAACAAGACCTTAGCGAAATTGCAGGAAAGATTCTACTGGCCCCATGCTCGAGAAGACGTAGAGGACTGGTGCCGCAGATGCACAATTTGCGTTTCCGTCAAAGGTCGAAAGCGATGACTGAGAATACAAATGCAAACCTACAACGTGGGTGTACCGTTTGAAAGGATTGCTGTTGACATCGCAGGACCCTTTCCTGAGTCCGAATGGGGAAATCGATACACGCTGGTTCTAGCCGATTATTTCAGCAAGTGGCCCGAGGTCTACCCCATTCCCAACCAGGAAGCAACTACTGTAGCCGAACAGCTAGTGTTAAATTGGGTCAGTAGGTACGGCGTACCTTGTGAACTACATTCAGATCAAGGCTGAAACTTCAAGTCACTAGTTTTTAGCGAAATGTGCGAGCTGATGGGAGTACGGAAAACGAGGACAACACCGCTGCATCCCCAATCCGATGGAATGGTCGAACGTTTCAACGGCACACTAAATAAACATCTGGGCAAGATGGTTGACTAGAACCAAAGGGACTGGGACCGACATATCTCACTATTTTTTATGGCGTACAGAGCTGCCGAACATACATCGATGGGCCAAGCCCCAGCCAAAGACATTTTTGGACAGATATAAAGTTCGAAACACCCCCCGAGAAACCCCAAACCATCTCGGATTACGCAAGTGAGCTAAGACAACGGTTGAACCAGATACATCAGACAGTGCGAAAACACCCCGAATCGGCTACTGACCGCATGAAGACCAGATACGATCTAAAGGCAAATTCTACTGGCTTCCAGCAAGATGATTTGGTGTGGCTATATAACCCGCAACGACGAAAGGGTAGGTCTCCAAAGTTGCAACATAATTGGGGGGACCATACCGAGTTACAAAGCGAATCAACGACGTCATATACCGAATACAGGAACATCGTAAGCCAAGAGCCAAAATGTAAATCGTGCACCTGGACCATCTTGCCCCATATTGCATCCAGGGAGAATTGACTACAACTGGCGACACATCTTTTCGGGGCGAAAAGAACTGACGTGGGGCAGTGTTACATGTACAAAGAATTCTGTGAGCTACTGTTGCAATTGTTTTCAAAACCATTAAGAAAATCAACAAAATGAACTCACTCGAAACCACGAGAACCCACCAAGCATGATCAACATTTGGAAGTGAGTTACTGCTCCATTCATTAATCTGCTCGAATATACCACATACCTCTCGGCAGAACATTCGCCAATGTACGAGACATGCATAAGAAGAAAATTGCGATAGAAATTTATGGGCAAGTGGAAGGTAGAATTTTAATAGTGAAGATTAAAATTATGAAATAGTTAGTAAAGTGATTGTGCATTTTTAAGTAATTGAATGAACTCTTTTAACTAAAATTAAAAGACATTGCGTTTTCACTTTCCCGGAACATTAAAATTGTTGGCCGCGAATCATAACACGCGACAATATATATATATATATATATATATATATATATATATATATATATATATATATATATATATATATAATATATATATATATATATATAAATATATATATACATATATATATATATATATATATATATATATATATATATATATATATATATATATATATATACATATATATATATATATATATATATATATATATATATATATATATATATATATATATATATATATATATATATATATAATTTGATAGTCCGTTCAATATATTGGACCCTATTTACTATAGAACCTTAACTAAATTCGATTTAGTATAAAATAAAACGAATAAAACATTTGAATATTTTGCTACTTTATATTTGAAAAGAAAGCGATTAAATTACACCTGAATATTAGGATTAATGACCGATTGCATGGTAGTCTATGAAACCTTTAGGGTGAAGGCCCACATCACATTTCAAGCATTTGAACTTTTATTTCCCTCCTCATTGATCAGCACAGTGGCGTTTTGTACTTATTGGTACAACCTAATGATTTTTGCCACAAGGGTTTAGCTGGTTTTTGACCTTGATGCGGTGGAGTTCGATGTGAGATAAGCAATTTATACCTTTTAAATGCAAATAATGATACTGTCTCATTATTACAACAATTTCCTCTAGTAAGTAACCAGCTGTTCACCACAGACACATCTAAAAAGTAGGCAAAGATCGGCCACCACCATTTCCTTATCCGCATTCTTGTACTAAGATTCGTGGCAGCTTGATCACATTTGTCTATCCCACCCATGTGCTTGTTGTAGCCGGCAATCATAGAGGGCTGTGGCATCAAAACTTTGCTTTATTTTCATTAGACCATTGAGTAGCAGACAGTAAGGCCCAGTTTTCGAAATTGATTGTCACAGTGACCACGTTGCTGTCATTTCAGCGGCATACAAACACATCGTCAGAGTTTGGGTATTCACTATAGCCTCGTTCTTCTTGCTTTAACTGATTGATGTCTTTTAGCGGACAATCCTCAACACGTTTGGACCGTATTGTGCCAGTCACAAAATATCCTAATTCTCTCGAATCTCTCATCAACGACAAAGAAGTGAAAAAGGTGTCGAAATATATTTTCTTGCCACTGTTGGCTAGCAAAGTTTCTTATTTCTATGAGATTAAGAACTACATTCCCGCCTAATTCAAAATCTTTCTTTTCTGTTGTTTTTCCGGTATAAACACCAAAAGCCACCATATGAACGGTACTGGCACACACGGCCTAATTTTTGAAACCAAATCTTATCGGCTTCCCTCTGATAAACTGCTTTGCATAATGTTTTCCGTAGTATAGGATCATACTTTTGTCAGCGCTATAATGCTTGTCCAGTCCGTAATGTTTTCGGAAGGATTCACTTAGGCTATCTAGCAGCGGTCGCAATGTATACAGCCTACCAAAAGAGAGCCGATAAATTTGTGTTATGACTCAATTGTATGTTTTGAAGTATCGATTCAAATCTACTAGATCTTACACTTTCTGCAAGAGTTTTTGGAGAAAATTTGGATTTCAGAGAAATATAGTCTTTTACATGGTAGCTTGGCATAACCGGATTGTGACATACCTCCCAAAATAATATATATTTTATCGTCTGTCACTATCATTGGCTTCTTTTTCTGGCCTGCATAAAGGTTTGTTTGCTCTACGGTGTGTCTTACTAAATCCTAGTGAAAAAAAAAGTTTGAAATATTTTAAGGGGTCTTTGCAATTTTGATTTTCTACTGTAGATGATTATGTGACAAATTCTAGGCATGAAAAGTTAAGTAATTGCTTTTTCCACAACGTAGTCCATTTCTTCTTTGCCTTAGACTTTTTTGGAGTACTCTTACGTGCCTTTAGATAAGAAAGTGGTTCGTTATCTTGATCGTCACTTTCATCACTTGATGAATGCACCTGCGAAACTTCAATGTGCGATGACGGGAGACCTTAAAAATGTAGACGGCATAACTTTATCTCTATTTGCTTGGAAACGTCGTAGTTCACATTCACTTTGAACTAATGTGCGTCGTAAGTGACTTAGGTTGCCATCATGTTCATCGTCTGATTTGTCACTGTCCTCATCCGTTGTCTGATCACTTTGTTGAATTAGTGGTTCAACATAAATAACGCGCTCCATTTTTAGGGTTTTGTAAAATAATTTTACAAAACCCTACTAGTTTCGCGACCAGTCTGTCCGTCCGTCTGTCCGTCCGTCCGTCCGTCTGTCCGTCCGTCCGTCCGTCTGTCCGTGTGTCACAGCAGTTTTTCTCGGAAACTACTTAAGCTAGAAACATCAATTTTGTGTGTAAGTGTAAAGTGGTGATCTCTTCAAAGTTCAACTATAAAAAAATTTTATGAGGTATTTAAGGGGGGTCTCCCCATATAGGAGAGTGACCCCCCGAAAAAAAAATTTCATTGAAGGTAGCCGATATGGGTATCAAATGAAAGGTCTTGATTAGAACTTTTCAAAACTGGTCTTAGTTTGGCAAAATTTGCTTCGAGGGGCGCACAGGGAGAGGAAATACACGAAAAATTTGTCTCCCCCCCTCGCGATTGGACACCTGTGATCCGAAAAATTTGAAAAAAATCAGGAATGTAGGCCTTGGTGAGTACAAAAACAACAAATACGTGAGAGGTCGCAATTCACTCAACTTTGTTAGTAATAGTATGATTTGTCGATTTTATCTTTTCTTGAATAAAATCTTAACGGTACCCTTAAATTCAATGAAATTCAGTACGTGGATGTCTATTTATAAGATTGATCTATCCTGAAAGTTTTTTTTTTCGGGGGGTCACTCTCCTATATGGGGAGACCCCCCTTAAATACCTCATAAAATTTTTTTATAGTTGAACTTTGAAGAGATCACCACTTTACACCTACACACAAAATTGATGTTTCTAGCTTAAGTAGTTTCCGAGAAAAACTGCTGTGACACACGGACGGACGGACGGACAGACGGGTCACGAAACTAGTAGGGTTTTGTAAAATTATTTTACCAAACCCTAAAAAAAGAATCGTCTTTGAAATGAATTAAAGCTTATTTTTACATAAACACACATTATTTCAACACATGCCACTTATTGTTTATTTATTTTTTTATAATAGATTACAAGAAAAGCGAAATGAAGCTAACCATTTTCTCAAACAAGGCTGACCGTGCCCCGCTATTTTTGAGAATGACAAATGACAGCTGACAAATGTCACTCAATACTTACAAATGGGGTTGCCAGTGTACAAAAAATATTTAACTTTCGTTCAGAAACAAAAACTACCAACTATTTTGCTTTTTCAACACAAATGTTAAATTTTCTTGCGTCCGATTCATCGCACGTTATGTTTTAATGGGTTAATTTGCTGAATAACGTGTTTCTGAATTTAAACAAAATGAAATTAATTTTCGGCAATGTCGAATAGAAGTGTAGGCTGCACTAAGTGTGGTGGCTCAGGATATCGAATGTAGTTTCCAGGAAAGTGTGTACATTGAAAATGGTTGCGGTAGTGCCACGATCGTGTTTGAAACAGACTTTAAGTTCGCGCTGGTTGCTTAAGTAGTTCTCGGTGGAGTTCGAGTGTTGGCTGCTCTGGAGAGACAAAGCTCGCCAGTTGGCACCTGAGGCAATCTACAAGTTGGCGAGTGGTGCTCACTTACCCCGTTTCCGTGGGTTACCCGGTACCCCAAGGCTCCAGCGTGAATGGAATGCTCAGGTGGTTAAAATGGGTATAAAGGCTAACAAATTTCAAGAATATTTATTTAATCAAAGCTGCAGCATCTGGTTCTATTTCCGTCAAACTATATAATAGTAAAACCGGATCTAAATAAGACCCAATTTTTTAAAGCTTACAGAATCAAAGAAACCTGTATACAACTGCTTGAGTACCAAATTTCATTTAAATGAAAGGCATATTTTTTTATGCATTACCCTCCCATACAGTGAGACGGCTGAACATTTTTCCTAGCCAAAAACATTCAACACATCATCACTTCTGATATTTTTACAAAGAAAGATGGCTGTAGCTTCTACTTTTTTGGAGAAAAATGGCTGTACATTTAGACGGATAGACAGATGAAGAGACGGACATAGGCTGTGATTTTAATATGGTTTTGTATTTTAGCACAAAAACCGAACAATCAAATTATGTTTTGATAAAATATAGAAAAACTACTGTTGGATTTGTCTTAGATAAGTTCAATCCAAAAAAACCTTCAGAATTTTTCACTTATATCCAACAATTTATATTTGAACTTATCTTCCTTTTCCAATACAATTCCAAACACTTGAACGGTCAATGTATCGGTCAACAGCTTTCCATAGGTAACACAAATACTTCTCCAGTCTTATAATCTCAATTTACTTTTAGAAAACATCCAGCTTATTTCTCAAGAAAAAATAAACCGGGGAGAATCGCATTGAGGGCTTCCTTCAATTCGAAATAAAATGATATAGGAAACCTTAAATAAGAAATATTCTTTAGCCCAAATAACTAACGCAATATCCAACAATTGAAAGTGCAAACACACATAAACATATATCAGATTCTTCAATTTTATCCATTTCCACTTATGTTATAGCATACCATGTGTAGAGAATTTATATGAACTCAGATGAGCAACGATAAATTCCATAGAACAAACTCAAGAAGCTTTACAATAATATTTTTCAATTCAGTTGACGTTATCGAAGACAAGTATTCGATGTACGGTTGATTGATGAGTATTGGAATGGCGATTGATACATTTAGAAATTTATTTGTATTATTTTGTCATTGGGAAAGTATTGGGATAAACGTTATTGGTTTTTTTGAATGAAGTATTGAGGAAAACATATAACCTGAAGCGTTCAATTTTGTGGGCATGTTTAACAGAAAAAGGACATTTGTGACATTATTATACTGCGAAACTTAATTCGCAGTATATATTATTTACCTTATAGCAGTTTAATATTCCTTGAAAAAATGCTCTATATTTAACATTGGATAACATAGGTTCTTAAATTTCTGGTGAAAGCATTAGTTGAGATTTCAGCTTAATTTTTAGGGTATTGTAAAACAATTTTTTTACGCTGGCCTTTTAAAATCCATCCATCCGTCTACCTGTCAACGCATCACACCAGGTTTCTTTTAGGAACTAGAGAAGCTACCCTTGTCAAATTTTGTGAACAGCTCGGAAAAAATTTCAGTCTTTTAAGTGGGTCCAGTACTGTACCAAATAATGCTTGGTTTTGGCATCCCAGCCAAATTAGTCCGTCTTACCGAAATGACAATGACGTCGACGGCCTCCCAAGTCCGCATCATAAACCAACTCACCGATGCCTTTGACACAAATATCGGACTGAAGCAGGGAGATAGGCTGGCCCCATTGCTATTCAATTAGGCTGTGGAGTACGTCATAAGAAGTAGTGGCCTATGCAGACGACATAAACATTTCATCACGGTCATTAACAACTGCCAAAGAACTCTTCCTGAAACTCGACAGCAAAGCAAAACTAGTAGGGCTACAAATCAACGAAAATAAAACAAAGCTCATGACGCAGTGGAGGAAAAAGACCCCAAATACTCACTCAATCACACTTGGTGAATACTGTATCGTAAATGTTAGCAAATTCGTGTATTTAGGTGCCAAAATAACGAAAACGGGCAATGAAAGAGACGAAATGCGCCGAAGAATACAGCTCGCAAATATAATATTTTATTCAATATTGACGATCTTGAAGACCAGCTGCATACACAGAAAAACAAAGCTCCAAGTATATAAATCTGTGATAAGACCTGTGTTATGCTATGGGTGTGAAATACGGACTCTAACCCAAGCATCCGTAAATATATTGAACGCCTTTGAGCGACGGGTCCTGAGGCGAATAATCGGAGCGAGGCTAGACGGGGATCAATGGTGAATTCGATACAACCATGAGCTGTATGAAATTTTCGACGAACTGGAGGTTTCAAGGATTGTAAGTCTGCAAAAGCTG
The DNA here is from genome assembly GCA_963969285.1 of Odontomyia ornata. Taxonomy (NCBI): domain Eukaryota; kingdom Metazoa; phylum Arthropoda; class Insecta; order Diptera; family Stratiomyidae; genus Odontomyia; species Odontomyia ornata. Next base: position 272,830,245 of record OZ017740.1, read on the forward strand.
TAATGGGCTGGACACAAGAATCGTATGGACGAATAACAGATACTCAAGAAAGTATTCGTAGGGAGAACAGAAGGCTGGCAGCTTGTGGGGAAACTGAGGAAACACTGGTCTGAATCGGTCGACGAAGACAGCTCATCGCTGCTCGGATTTCGGAATTGTATGACGCGGTTAATGGATCGAGACAGTCGGAGGCGCTGTTTACAGGAAGCGAAGGCCCGAAAGGGGCTGTAGTGCTAAGAAAAAGAAGAAGTGGGTCACGCCATATAAGGATGTGAGACTTTTGCCTTTACGTAGTGGCTTTTTCTTAAATGGAGTGCAAGTAGATCAGCAAACGCCAATCCTGTCTAGAGCAGGAAAAGAAGAAGTGATTCTTCCCTGGCTGAGAATCTCATCAGAGATTAATTCAAGATGGCACGAAGCTTATCTAGTACATCAACCTCTAACAGATTTTTTCTGCTAGCTGACGTTGAAGACAAAAAGACCAATGAATTTGCAAATACTGCAAAAGCAAAGGTAGGATTTCGTTAATTAACATTCACAGTGCTACCTTGTGATTTCATCATCGCTTTCCTTGAGGAATTGAAAATTTAAGAATTTTCAATTAAAAGTATGTCAAAAAGAAAAAAAATTTTCTTACAAACTTCCAAGACTACGAACATATACAAAAACAGCTTATGATGAAAATGGTTGATTGTGTTACTTTACTGTCGCTAAAAATTATCCTATAAGGGTTGCATAATATGCCCTGTAAACAATTAATAAAACCCTTAAAATCAAGTTGAGTGTCAACTTTTTCGAAATCTAAAAGTTCACACCGAAAATAAGAGACAACAATAACATATATATTATTTCTTCAACGTGGAACCTGTTATTGTTTTATAGACAATAATAATAATATTAACACAATGTTTATTGACAGACAGATTACAAGAGTTAACAGAGTGACAAATGACACTTGTAGCATTAGGTTAAAGGAACATAATTTTGAATTCAAAATATCAACGTTTTACATCAATACTTCCTCTACAACACGATATTTCAATTTTTCAATAACAAATTAAATTCAAATTCAAAATCAGATCAGATCATTCCAAGGGCAGAACGTAGATCAACAAATCTCCATGGCAGCGGCTTTGTAAGGATATCAGCGAGTTGTTGATCACTACAAACATGTTGAATATTCAACATTCCATCTTGCAATTCCTTTCGAATGAAATTGTACCTCACTTCAATGGGTTTGGTCCTCTTGTGGAACTCGTGATTTTTCGCTAACTTGATTGCGCTTTGATTGCCTTCTGCGAATAGAAGAGACAATCACACAGATTCACTAGCAGCAACATGCTAAGCCTCAGTTGTGGATAGAGACACACACTCTTGACGTCTGCTAGCCTAGGATATCGGTCCTCCAGTGTGCATGAAAACGATTCCACTAACAGACCAACGAGTATGCAATCGACCAGCATAGTCTGCATCACTGAAGGCCTTCAAGACACTTCCTTTGAAACCAGCCTCTTATCTGATACCAACTGACGTAGACCCTTTCACGTAGCTCAGTATTTTCTTAACCAGCAACCAGTGGACATCTTCCGGATTTTCCAAGAACTGCGACGCATAATTGACTGCAAACGCGATGTCAGGACGAGTAGCAAGAGCTGAGTACATCAAACATCCTACAACTCCACGGTAAGGAGCAGATGTTCTCAAACCAGTTTTTTCTTCCAAATGCACGTACTTGTCAATGGCCGTTAAAACAGCATTGGTTTCTGCCATGTTGAACTTCTGAACAAGATTTTCCGCGTACATCTTCTGACTCAAACGGGTTGAACCATCTTCTTTACGTTCAATGAGCATATTCAGGAAACAGCCAACCGGTTCACGTGTGATCTTGAATTCCATCTCCAGCTTCCTCAGAAACTCTTGAATCACACTCTTCTGTGTTGCAGCAACCAGGCCATCATCAACATAAAGGATGATGATCAGTTTATCTCAACCAGACATACAAAAGGCAAGACAAGGATCAGCTTCACTCTGGACGAGACCAAACTTGATAACAATCTCCTTGAACCGGTTGTTCCAGCATCTCAAAGATTGCTTCAGTCCGTAGAGACTTCTCATCAGCTCGCACACACGACCAAAACAATCGTCAAAATCTTCAGGCTGATCCATGTATATTTCTTCATTCAAAACACCTTTTAAAACCAGGTTGAATTTTCCTTCAGTGAAGACATTTCTTCTTTCATCGCAGCCTTCCAGTGTTCACGATTACCTGACTTCATGGCTTCTTTGTAGTCTCGAGGTACTTTTAACTCTGCAAGAAACATTTCACTCAAATTTACAGGTTTCTGAAGTTTACTTCTATCTCAAAAATGTCGATGAGTGGTATTTTTTGCAGCCTTAGGAGTTTCTTCAATTTGCGGTTCAGCAGGAACGACTGGCAACATAGGATCCGGGACCTCAGATACGTGCGGAGCTTCAGGTGAGTTCAAGACTTAGAGAAAATCGTGGGGCTCGACAGGATCTTCAATTTCTTCAGAAGGATACAAAGCTAGAACTTTAGAGGAATGCTTTGTACCAAAAACTACCTCACGACTTCAGATCACCTGCTTTGTATCCTTTTTCGACACATAAAAGCCATCGATGTCTTCCGAGTACCCAACAATAACTGCTTTTAGCGGACCACTTCTTCCGACGTTTTTCAGGCACCATCACCCAGCATGTGGTTTCAAAAATATGAAACCTGTTCAAATGAACACTCTTTTCAACGAACAACTCGTACGGACTTTTGCCCTCTACAGAGCCTGGACCAGTTTGGTTGAAAATGTAAACCACAGCGTTGACAGCTTCAGTCCACAGAAACTTCGGCAGATCCTTGCTAACAAGCATGGTTAGTGCTAGCTCACCAATTGTCCGATTTGATCGTTCAGCATAACCGTTCTGCTGAGGCGTATAAGGATTCGTAATCACCATCTTCGTACCTTCGGAATCCATGAGTTCTCATATCTTCTTGCTGTCACATTCCTTTCCTCCGTCGCGCTGGAACACTTTTACCGGTCGACCTCGTTGAGTCTTCACCAGCTGCAATATTTCTTTGGTCTTGTCAAACACCTCCGATTTTTCCTTCAAGAAGTAAACCATACGAAATCTTGAATAGTCACACGTGAAGCAGACAAAGTACCTGGCACCAACAATAGACTTCTGTCTAAGTGAAACACCGACATCAGCATGGATAACTTCTCCTGGCACAGATGAACGCTATTGACGTGGCTTGAACGGTTCTCGATGTTGTTCACCTTCTACACAAGATCCACAGAATTTGTCGTCCTATTGTACTTCAATTCCGTGATTTTTGAGTATCTTCACAACATGTCTTTTATTCTGATGACCTAAACGCTCATGCCAGACTTGAAGAGAGTACTTGACCACAAGATTAGCCTCACTCAAACAGCAAGTGTCCAGTTCCTTGACCTTGAGCATCATCTTGAACAGCTGACCAGATTGCACACGTTGAGCCTTGACAACACCATCAAGCAGGAATTCACAGCTATCCTTGGATGAACTGAATGTCATACCTTTGTCCAGTGCACGCGTAACTGAGAATAAGTTTCTGCTAGCTTCCGGAAAATACAGCACGTTTTCTATGTGACAAGAAGTCCAACGGCCATTCACAAGTGCCTCCTCAAGTCAATATTTCCTCTTCCAAAAGTCAATATTTCCTCTTCCAAAAGCACTCATCACAGAATTGTGTCCGATACTAATCTCTGCTGGAATAGAGAAAGCCTCAAAGAATGTATATCCACTCTTTCTTGAAAGTCATGTGCTCCGTCGCACCAAAATCGATGATCCAAGCTTCGTTCTTGCCTTCCGCCCTGAACACTTCGCTAACGAACGCTAACGAGCCCTTACTTTCAGACGTCCCATCACTGTTCTTCTTCCTGTTTCGACAATCTCTTTTAAAATGACCAGTTCCGTGACAACCGTAGCACTTGAAAGCCGACTTCTTCCCCTTCTGGTTGGACTTGACATCATCTTTGGCCTGCTTACCAGCTGCACCTTGTTGACTTTTACTTGCACCTTTGGCCTGGATTTTCAACTTGGTTGCCATCAGTGCCGTCAAATTGTTCTCCTTTTCTTGTCGAAGTTTCCGCCTGTGCTCATCAGATGTCAACACGTTGATCAGGTTATCGAGGGTCTGCTGATCATCTGACCTGGCCCACCAAGCTTGCCTGAAACTTTCAAAACTTTCAGGTAACGTTTCCAGCAACTTGACAACTTGTCGGACTTAACTTTTAACTGCTACATGCGTAGTAACAAACCTTCAAATTTAGCAATATGACTTATCATATCATCCGCTAAATTCATGTCAAAACTGGGAAATTCAGTCTGAACTCAATGAACGGCTTATTGACAGACAGATTATTGACAGACAAATTGACAGAAGTGAACAGAGTGACAAATGAAGGTTGTAGCATTAGGTTAAAAGAACATAGTTGTTGAATTCCAAATATTAACATTTTACATCAATAGAACCAAATTAAATGAATTCCAGAAAATTAAATCTATCATGTACAAGTATATTATTGTGCAGTAGAACTAGTAGAACCAGTAAAAAGCTCAATAGTAGGAGCAAAATATCAAAAGTATTATCAAAGACTCTCCCGAGAGCCCAAAATGTACTCAACATTCTCGAAGCCTATTTTACCAGTCGTTCGACTCAGCTAACTCATAAAGCAACCATAACGAATGGAAAAGCATCCAGAGTTTTAACGGAAATTAACTCTACAAAGACAGCAAGTACAATAACCTTAACTTCTTCTTCGTAGCACTACGTCCCTTCTTGGGGCTTCGCTACCTGCAAATAGTGCCTACAACCGTTTCAGTCCATTGTCCGCGTCCAACAAATTTCAAAATCCGGACAGCGATGAACTGTCTTTGTTGACTGAGACAGATCAGAGTTCTCGGTTTCCCCACTGGTCTCCGGCCTTCAGTTTTCCCAGCAAATATCTTTTTGAGCACCCTTTGTTCGTCCATTCGATTCATGTGTGCAGCCCATTGCAGCTTCCGCAGTGTTACAATCGTTGAGACCTCCAGTTTGTCAAAAATTTCACACCGATCATGGTTGTGCAAGTATCGAATTCGCCATTGGTCCCCGTCTAGCTTCTTTCCGATTATTCGCTTCAGGACCCATCACTCAAAGGCATTCAGCATATTTGCGGATTCTTGAATTTGGGTCCACGTTGCACACCCATAGCATAACACAGGCCTTATCACAGCTTTGTTTTCCTGTGTATGCAGCTGGTCTTCAAGATCATCAAAACTGAATAAAATATTTTCGTCTCTTTTATTCGTCTCCTTTACTACCCGGTTTCATTATTTTGACGTCTTAATACACAAATTTGCTTACATTTTCGATAGTATACTCGTCAAGTATGATATTTTATTTATTTGAGGTATTTTTCCTCAACTATGTCATAAGCTTTGTTTTATTTTCATTGATTTGTAGGCCTTCTAGTTTAGCTTTGCTGTCAATTATATACTGTGCAATTTGGTATCGAGGCTTCTAACTGAAGTATTTAAATACATCCAACTTTTTTCCTGATATCATATATAAGTCTCCTTCTATTCACCGATAGTCTTAACATCTGCATCATGTCGAATTTCACAGCCTGAACATGTATCGATACAAACAATAAAACAATTTCAGTCACCTGTTACGGCTTCTGCATGTTGTCATTTCATGCTAAGTGCGTAGAATTGTTGGGGCCTACTGCTGATGCGATCATGAAAAAGGATACCGGTGTCTACTGGTATTGCCAAGAATGTTGAAAATATAACATCGCTGCCTGCGTAACTAGGCTTCATAACGCTAAATCAACTGTGGACACACTTTCATCGTGTTCAAATTAAAGGAGATGATTAGTAATGCGGAGGAAAAAATATCACAACTTCTTTTAGCTGAGGACATTGAAGAACAGCCGCTATTACCGCTTACGTTGCCTCTCAACTGCAGCCTATCGAATCCTTTACCGTTATCTGGCTCATATGATAATATGAGTCCTGCAGAATCTAATAGCAATTTAAACTCGCCAATTCCTGCATGTGCTAACTTTTCTGCAATGGTGTGTACGACGAGGAGCAAATTGACTCAATCTAAATCAGACGTTAATCGTATAATGCATACCAGCAGCAACAAAACGATGGCAAACACTCCTAGCGCCAACAACTTTGGAAGGATATTGTTCTGCAGCTTCCGAATCACAGCCATGCTCAACAAAGGGATATAAACGTTTGCAACGGACGTAGCCACTAAAAACATGTAGGGATTTTGATAAAAAGCTAAGAAATGGTTTGTAATACTACTAAGTTATCATGAATAACTAACAGATGGGGTCAAAATACTTCAAACGAAATATCGGTGAATTTAAAAACATAGTAACCATAATAATTTTTTGAATTCAATTTATGGAATCTATATATTAATCAAGTTTTCATATGCAAATTATATTGTTTGATACACTAACTGTTTAACAAAACCCTTCTGGCAGGAGCATTTTCCTGTTACTTTAACTTGTTTAGTTTGCGCTTGCGTTTCCGTCATTTTTTCGCTGCACCTGAACGCCGCAGGTACATCAGTCTGGACAAGGCTTTTTTGTTAATCTTCGTTTTTTGTCCGCCTTCAGTGTCACTATATTCATCGTCGTTTTTGTCATCGTTAGTACTACTCCCGATGGGCTGTAAACATCGTGACTGCAGCCACTAGTTGCATCATCACTGCTGTTATTTTTGCTTTCCATCTGGGATTTTAATGATCTTTTTTTAGGGTTTTGAGGTACTCCGGTTTTATTGGGTCCCCCTTGGAGCCGCTATCTCTGTTCGTGAGTGTAGTCACCGTTTTGATCTCATGGTTATCTTTGCAGAGTAGTGAGGCCATGTGAAGGTTGACAGAAGCCCTTATGGAGACAAGTGCGCAGAGCTAGACCAGCGCTCATCGGGAGTTCGTCTCAACCGAACCTACGCCACTAACCCAATGGTGCGAACTTCGAACGTACTCCGAGGCCCCTGCCGTGGGTTTAGTGGGACGAAGACGGTATGAAAGATAAATTGGAGCCATTCACGCACACGAGTGTCAGCGTGGTGCTACCGTGCAAAGCAATTAGGATCAAACCATCATATCCGCTAGCCCATAGCACCAGTTCCAGTTCATTGTCCAAAGCGTAGTCCGGATTTAGTCAGGGCCATCCCAAGAGGAACCTCACGGGGCCCCTCATATCCTCGGATCCATGGGGGCAGCGTTCTCCATGGGATGCTAGCCTCCAAGAGTACTCATGTCAACCGCCATTCTCCCTGCAGAAATTCCCTAGGGTACGTGGGGAGCAGCACTCCCCAAAGAATGCTAGCCTCCAAGAGCATTCCTGTCGGCTAGCATTCTTCCTGGAGACAACCCTTTTTTGTGGTAGGAAGGTAAATGCCATTTATGCACAGAGTGTGGGATTTTTGTGCCCGTAAGAAGGTAACTGGACTACCCACTAAACACCTCCCATGTCAACCTGAGAACTCAGCCTGGAACCGTTTGACACATTACTTCGGGCCAGGTCTCGTTTTGTTACGCCATAAGCGCCTTCAAGCTGCGGGATCTCTTTTCTAGTGGAAGGAGAGAGAGGAAGAGCCAGAAAAGCGATCCCCCAGCCCCAACGCCCCCGGCTGCTGTGAGTCCTTTTTATATTTTAGGACTGCCTGAGCATAATATGCCACCTGGTTCCATTTGTCAACCGGTCCGAGCATCATTGCGACTAGATTATCCGGGGTGAGCTCTCCCGTCTCTCTGTAGAGTTCTCTTGGCAGCTTGACCCATTGAATACACGCAAAAAATGTGTGGCAGGCATTGGCCTCCTCTCCTGGGCAAAACTGACCATCGGGGGACCGTGACTCACCAATCTTGTGTTGGTAAGACTGAAAACACCCGTGCTCGCTCAAAAGCTGGGTCAGATAGAATCAGTCTCACCATGCCTTCGATTTAGCTAAGGTCTCACATCCGGGACGAGGCGTGCAGTCCACCTTCCCTTCGTGCAATTGACCCAAGACTGCTGCAGACAACCCTTAACTGGTATCGTGGGGTCCAAATGGGCTCCACTGCAAATATTTATGCTTGCAATATCTCTAGCTTTACATTTATGAAAAAACTCATCGATATAATCTCATGACGTCACGTCCTGCAGTGAGTCCTAGACGGTTTTTGCTTAATCTTTACAAGAAGTCAAAATATGGACTAGCTGGAAAAAAGGACCCTCAATACCATGTTTGTCTTTTTAGAAACACTACTTTTTACTTTTCAGTATGTTGAAACAAAAATGGCGCAATATCTAAGTAACGATGAAACGAAACGGAACGTTGAAACTGATTGTGAACATCTACCATGTGATGTGTGTGATGGCAAAATCATAACTAATAAAGAAGGTGAGGTGATATTGAAACAAGTGGCAAACAAAAAGTGAATGATAGAACTACTCTGGTTTCTAAAGTGTTTAATATTTTTTTTTTATTTTCAGAAATATCACTCTTGGTTTGAATATCTCTCGGCA